>OX459112.1:86741436-87941436 GCA_949775065.1 Brachyopa scutellaris
CAGCACCCTTATCATCCCAGTCTTGCTACATACTTATATAGAGCATAAGCATGGACTTTATAGAAAGCGGGTGAAGATATCCTTGGTCTATTGAAGCTTACATTACTATACCTCGTAGTGGAAGAAGGTGGAAGTAGGTCGTTTATTAGAAAGGCTTAAGAAGGAAAAAGAAAAGGAAACTGTATCGGCCATAAATACCATCATGTAATGGCCAATAAGCTTCCCCTTCTAACCTTTCCTAGAGACGATGGGATTAGGAAATTCAGCTGGAAGAAAAACTTTCACATCAAACTCAATAACAAGAAAGACTGGAACAACGAATCTAGAAGTCCTTAAACCATTAAATGGTACACGGATATGGTTCAAGAACTGAATAAGGAACGGGTGCAGGAGTATTTTAGCCTGGCACCAATCAATTCAAACCCGTGGGCAACTACACTATCATCTTTCAAGCCAAAATCTGCGCTATTGACAGATGTGCAATCTTAAAAAAATGCTACAACAGACGCGACATAGCAATAATGTCAGACAGCCAAGCCGCTATCAAGGCAATCGGAGCTCATGTCATCAAGTCTAGGATTGTCTGGAAATGCCTAGATAAACTTAATAGACTTGACGAAGGAAACAATGTCACCATCTACTGGGTACAAGGACACTTGGAGATAGAAGGTAACGAAGAGGCGGACAAACTTGCCAGAAAAGGATCCGCTACACCGTTCGTTGGTCCTGAACTATTCTGAGACATATGGGAGCACACCACAAAGGAGAAAACAAACAGGACCACGTCCTGGAAATAAATTCTGTGTCTAAGACAGGCAAAGAAACTGCTGGGTAGTTACAACCTGAAGGGATTCAAAGCTTGCATTAGCCTGGACAAAAACAAGTTCCGCATCCTGACTACCTTTATTTTTGGGCGTAGTAAACAAAATGGCCATCTCAGGAAGCTGGGTCTATCAGATGAAGAGTAATGCAGATCTTGCAATAAGTCGAGTGAAACCCCAGAACACATACCGGCGGAATGTGGGCCATTAACTCAGAAAGGGGTAAACACCAACTTACAGCAGAAAATCTGCCATTCATTGCCCCGGTCTGGTCTCCTGCTGCAATTTCTCAGGGAAATTGACCTGGATGAGGTGCTATGATCTCTGACCAGTTCCAGGAAAAATGACGAGAGATGTTTCTTCGTCTAGGACTTGTAGGGGGCACAATAGACCTTGCATCTCACCTTTCAATAATAATAATATCCTTGGTCGCTTCGAGAGAAAAATCCTTCGTAAGATATTCGGTCTTGTTTGCGTAGACGGAAGACGGGTTTTAAAGGAGAAGATTCAACCACAAATTATAAGAGTTGTACAGCGACATCGACTGCGTATTGTACGTTTAAGACGGCCTAGTATCTCACAAAATCCGGTTGGGTTGGCCACATCCCATCAATTGTGGTAATTCAAGCTCCCTACAACAAGGGGGGCAGTCAGTCGTGCCAGCCTGTACAAGTGTAATTCACATGATAAATCAATAAATTTTGACGTGAAAGTAAGGAAAGTAAGACGGCTATGGAGACAGTATGGACATCAACGATCCGGTCCGGCTCGGAGAACATTCGATTCCAACCACTTAGCTAAAATTGATTGTGTTGATGTGTTCACTGTTTCTCGTTTGAAGCAATAATTACATAAATTCTAGAACCATTGTAATTTTTCTAGGTGGAGTTTTGGGTCCTTAGTAGAGTCCACAACAAACCTGCTCCTGCATTCTAAACGTATGTATGTATAACTAAAATTAGCTTCAATTCCGCGCAAGCAAAGTTCCAATAAAATTTATTTCGAACCGCAAAAATACATTTTCAACTTGCATCCTTCGACGTTCAATAAAATGCTGCAGAGTGCTTGCATACACCTACTTATGTATATTATCGTGGTTCCTATTTCCAATTTTAAATGGGTCGCTGTTTCCATTAAAAAAACAAGAAAACCCCTAACCCCCAACCCCCTCCCCTCACTAACTAAAATTAATGCAAACTGTAAATAATATTTATTTGTTGTTGTAGTTTTTTTTATCGTTTTTCTCTATAAAATACGAAGCATACAAAGGAAGAGATAACAAGGAAATAGGCACATTATCCTTGTACAATATATATATACACACACAGGCATATACTCGTACATGTACCTATTGTTAGTAGTATTGAAAAAGGAAGCAAGCCTCCCCACAAACTGCAGCACAAATGCGACGGAGAAGTACCAACTTTGTAATTAGAATCAACGCAAACAGGACATGAAAGCAGCAACGAGAGACAGAGTAGTGGTGGAAGTACTCATCCTTTTCTCTTCGCCAGTGGTCGTGTTTTATAGGCGTATATGCATGTCTTGGCTCTTGATTCAAATTTTTACAAGGACGATGCAATAGAACAAGACAATGAGTAGAAGAAGAAAAAATGAGGACCTAAAGAACATAAAAATGCGGAGGGGGCCGCCATAATGCCAGGATATACGTTCTTCTTCAAACAGCCAGCAGTAAAGTGGATACACACAGAGAGTACGAAGTATACACTAACACTTGCCTCATGGACACCTGCAGGGAGTGGTAGAGTATAAAAAAAAATGAAATAAAAAAACAACTCGCCTCGTTCACTATCTCACTCAGTGTGTGTGCACAGGACCTTAGTTTTGAGTGGGATCCCACTTTTTTTTGTTTGCTTCTATTTCTATCCTGTAGGATTGTGTATTGTGGTTAGCGACCCTTCTAAATACTGCATTTAAGCAGATTTGTTTTTTTTATACCCCACAGTGTCTGCCTCTTGTTTTATGTGTGTGTGTGTGTGTTGTTTTTTATTAGTTAGAGTTTTTGCATTCTAATAGAAAAGGTGACAGGATACACCGGCCAGAGTCATTAGAGTGTTTTACCTATTCGCGGGAGGAATTTTTTGTTTCCTTTTTTTTTCACTACGGAAATTGTTTGCGTTAAATTATTCCGAGAGGGTGACTTTTCATAAATTCCGGCAAATAGGGATGAAGGCATTTAACAAATCAAAATGAGTTTTCATCCTCAATTGCAGGATACGACGACACGAGTACCTACACTCATACGAAATTGCAATTTACAATTTACAATTTACAATTTACAATTTACAATTTAAATAAAAATAAATAATTATTACCTCTCTCGGTGACTTGTTGGTTAACTTTGTTAAAGTTAAATAAATTAATTCACATTTCGTAATTTCCATTTCCACTTCCTTCCTTCACTCCGGGCTTTTGTGTTTGGAGCTGCTGAAAAAAAAGGAAACAAAAAATTATGATAAATGATTTAATTTGCGTTCTATACAGTAAATGGTAAGTGTTTGAGACAGAATGTATACATAAAGAGCTTGGCTTGGGTGTATAGACGTGTGTACATGTTTATTTTTAATTTTTAAATAACGAGGAGATTACATTTTCCAGTCGACGCTTCCAAGTGCACATGAAAAATAAATTTTTAATCATTTTTATAACTCAGAGAAAGTTAACGTTTTAATCATGATAGTGATTTGGATTACAAGTTACAATTATACAAGAGCGGAAGTATAATTTTAGTCATTGCTTGAGGCAGAGGAAGCTAATAATGGTGTGTGTCTGCGAATTCTCAAATGGGCTGTATAGGGATGTTCAGGTAGTTATAAACCTATGATTGCTTTAAACTGCCTCGAAAGCACTAGAACACCCTATCATTGTGAAACACCCTGTCCTGTCTAGTACTTGTCAGAAATCTGTCACAGTTTTAGTGTTCCGTATCCAAAAACAGAACACAAATGGAATCGGTTTGGTTTCAGTCTGTCTGTCCGTTACAGGCTTTTTTCTCAGAGACTATTTGATGTACACTATTAAAATTAGCAATTAGTGGCCCTAACACAGATCAGAACTTAAAAATCTGAATTTCGACTTTGGGAGGCTAATTTTGGGAAGTTAAAAGAAAAACAATTTTGAGGCCATCGCGTGGGGTGTCAAATGAAAGCTCGTTAAAGCACGAATTAAAAAATGTATGAACTATTTTTTTGTGTCACTTTTTTCTTCAGACTTTACCAAAAAACGTTAAAAAATTTCTGTCCCCCTACCTTATCTCTAAAAGTATCGCTCAGAAAAATCTTAATAAAATCACAAAGATTGAGAATAAAGTGTAGATTGAACCAAAATTATCAGAACTGTTTTTTATATCAACTACCCATCTGTTCAAATATCCAGAAGTGATGTAACCATATCACAATCATTATAAAAATGGGTACGTATAGTTAAATTTGTATGCGTGGGAGTAAAAATTGAATTGTTGATCCTAAATACATGCCCCAAAAATCAGCATTGAGTTTATACGTTAGCGACTGATTTTAATCAACATAAAGATTTTTGACGGTTTCATATACTTATAATATATTATGTAGGTGTCTCTTTTGTTTTACTTCATTGGGCAAAATTGAAATTGTGTACAGACACAGTGAGAGAGAGAGAGATAGAGAGAGAGAGAGACACAAAATTCCACGCATTTAATACAATTCAATGAATAGCGAGACGAAGAATAAAATTTCGTAAATTTCCTTCTCTTTATTTGTTGTTTTGTGTTTTGTATCTTCTGAGCAGATAAGAAAGGGCATCAGATAGATAATTTTATCAAGTTGCTTACATTTGTGTTCATAAATCTTACTCGTAAATCTGTTACATATGCATGTGAAAATAACTACGACTTGCACTTGACCGAATTTTTTGAATGATTTTTTCGAACAAACGTGTAAACTTGGAATTGGTGAGTTTCTTAAATGTGACAGCCAAGTGCTGAACTTAATCCTATAATTACTTAAAAATAGTTCAATGAAAAACCTCTTTGAATTCAATCGGAAGGATACAACTGGATACTGAACACTTTGACTGCCAAGTTTTGACGTTTTTTCGGTTTTTCGTGCGATATGACCCCAGGGATTTATATATATAATCGAGTGCGGTAATTCGGCAGTACTTACTTATACCTTGTAGTACCTTGCAGTAGTAGGTCTCGAGTAAAGAAAAATACATTTATCTCGGGTCTTTGCGTATTGAATGCATTATTCTCTGCCCCAGGTCTAAGCTGAGACTCCGCTCTTGCTGTTAAGTCTACCTCTTTGTCCAGCTGACAAAGGTTGGGATATCAGTCAACTCTTTCCGAGCAGAAAATTAAACGTTGGGAAGTCTAAATCGAATAGTTTCGACTTTCGAGCACCCAAACTGTCCATATTGTTGACATAATTTGAAGTTAACAAGAACTACAAATGTTATCTATAAGATTTTGTTCCTGTAGGTATTTATTTCAGGAGTTATCCACTGGACTTCTAGCTTACGAAAAAATAATAATTATAACATTTTGGCTGTTCAAAATGAAGTTGTACTCGAATGTCGTAAAAACGGATGTGTTTGTCATTTATTTCATACCTCTGAGAAATTATTTTCGAAATATAGCAGATTTTGGGAAAACTTTGCAGAACACCGTTATTTTTCATGAGCCATGTTTGCTTTTATCAACATTTTACGGCAACGTAATATTTAAATTAACCTATAAAATTGCTTGACATAACTACTTTTTGTGATCTTCACTTATTGCACCTCTGACATTTACCTATGTATTTCGCATTTCTTGTAACTTGAAAAATTCCAACCTCTAAAACGCCCATCAAAAGAAGACACACAAAGTTCAGCCAACTTTTTTAGTTACATATGTACATATTAAAAACAACCTTTGAATGGTCTCGTAATATATTTATTTTTCCGATCCATTAAAACGCGAATAGTTCTCATCAAACTACGTGAATAAACAGAAAGACTAAAGTATCCATACTCAGCCATTGTGCCGCCCAGCGAATGGAATAGATCAAGAATAAGAAAAAAAAAAAAGGAAATGTTACCAACTTTATTCCCTATTCGGGTCATCAAAAAAGAAAACAAAGAAGTTACACTTTTAAGCACACCAATAAAACAAATCAGTCATAAAAATAAAACATTCCGACATTTACATAATATTTAATTTACCCGCGAGTATTAGCATAAGCGAATGTAGAACGTTACTGTGTTGAGATGTTTTTTAATTAAAAGGGAGCACCTCGTCAATAAATTGGGTTGATGAATATTTTAAAATTTTTTTTAACTACTCGTATATTTGGCTCTCTTGGAAATTAGAACATTGAAAAGAAATAAAGTATTTTTTATTGTAACCACACATTTGGTATTTAATTGACAAGCAGAATGAGTCTCTGGCTCAAAACTAGGTTCGCTTTAGAGGGAAAAAAAAAATTGTATTAGAATTTTCGCTTCCTTCCCCGTAGCATTCTGCGAAAATTGCTCATGGAGACCGCAAATAGTAGGTATTCTATGAAAAATTGCATTCTATGTATTGCTCAGCACACCACTAGTTTTCGAAAGTTCTATGAAACCTTCATAGAATCATGACAGTTTCATGGCTCTCAATTTTGTTTACTCTCATTTGGCTCTGCGTGCGATGTGTTTTCTGTTACAGCTTTTTCCTTGGAGTGGGCTGTATAACTCTGTCAAACCAGCCATCTGACAGTTTGTGAAATGTCATCATTTTTATTGTTAGTGGAAAACAAAAACAAACAGGTTTGACCATGTGTTGTTTCAAAGGCGTTTGGTGTCTTTTGTTCAAGTTTTCTCTCTTTGAGAGGATTTTACTATTTGACTGGTCTCAGTTACTTGTGCACAAAAAACACACCAAACAATGAACAATGAGTTTGACAGCGTTGGGCCACTCAAAGAAAAAGTTCGTGTAAGAATTCGTATGGCTCTCAGTTGAGGGGAATTTTTTCACACTCTCATTAGGCTCTTTTTTTTACGAATTTTACGAATCTTTTGGGTTACCAAACAGAAATTAGTCAGAATACATACGAATTTGTACGAATTACAAAGTTACCAAATAGACCTATTATTTTTCTTTCTTGCTACGAAAAATGGCAGATAGCATTCTATGAAATCTTGTTCGTGGAGTAACAGGGTTAGATAAACAATATTCATGAGACAAAAACCCAAAAAAATGGAAGCCAATGCGTTAAAACACCAGCGTTCCAACGAAAGATAAACAGAAAGGGAATTTATCCGACTAAATAAATGTATATGTACTAGTTTTATGCGTAAGTATTAAACAAAATTGTTGGTGTCACTTTTTTATGTATGGGCAAAAATGACAAATGTCGGTTGAGATAAACAAAGTGATTGTTTCTGCATTTTATATTGAAAATGAAAGGTTGCGGTAAATAAACGATGTTGGCAACGAAAACAGCAGCCGTGATTGCGGAAATGAGCCCAAAATACAGCAAATAAAAAGGGTGCATTCCCGAAATGGAAACTGATCTATCTTCTGCTATCCTTGGTTATGTCTTTGAATGTTAATAGCATGGAGACACTCGAATGACAACTTAAGGGCACTCGATGGGATGGGAATCAATCAGTGTGTCATTCAATGCCTCGGCCATCGCCCTGTGTCGTGGTAAGTGTTCCATTCAATCGCTGTTCTTTCACTATTCCCCGCTTAAACCGCCGTCGGACTCAGTTGATCTTTTGGACGTGGTCGGGTTAAGTTAGGTTGGGAAGGGTGTGTGATTGTTCGAGTAATCATTTCTATTCGGAGACCTGAAAGTCCATTGTGAATCCACTCATAGCTTGGGAGTAAATCCTCTTTTTACCAACTCATAAATCAGTTCTTGCTCTTGGTGAATCTTAGAAGGTCCGATATCTTTAAATTTTCGAGCTCTGCTATGTCCGCCAAGAATCTATGGCCAGAATTACGGAGGCGTCGTTCTTTGAGGGTGGCGCAGTAGATGTCGGGTCTTCTTCATCTTCGGAGCTTTTACAGATATCGCTAGACTCAGGAAGTCATTTGCTTATCGCGGAGGTTGTCAAAAAATATGCAGTTTCACTGCAAATGAAGGTTGCAGGACTCGTATCAGTGGACAGGAATACGGTGTTACCTCTGGTCGATAAGACGACATCAACGCCAACAACAAGTCGGACATCTAATTTATTTGACCAGGTGTTGTCTCCTGGCTGCAGTGGCCCTTCTAATAATTCGTCTTCTGCAGACATCAATATTTCATCAAAAACACTTCAAAAGTGACTTCATCAAAACGAGTCAATATTATGAAATTGAATTGCAACCCGGGTTAACGTATTTAAATTCGTTGTCAGGGGCAGTTTAGCGCCGACCAGGTTTATTCAACTGGGTTTAAATGCGGGATAAACGAGTGAATATTATAGCGCTGGGATTAAATTTCGGTTTAAATTCACTTTAACGCGGATGCATGTTTTAACGCGGGTTAAAGTGAGTTAATAATATGGCCGTTAGTTTTATTAGATCAACGAATATCGTTTTCCTTTTGGGAAATTCAAATAAAACACAAATCAAGTCAAACAAAAATAAAGAAAAGTCAGTTAATTTCGTAGCACTTTTGACAGTTGGTACACTTCTAACCAAAAGAAGACAGCTAAAGTAGGGGATCAACGATCAGATGTGTCAGCCATGATTGACATTGAGCTTCATTTTCATCCGACCGTCTGCCTGACAATGCTATTCACTGTCAGATTTGACAGACTTCAATGTTGGACAGATTTGTCGGACCGCATATGGGGGCTAAGAACCTGTTTTTTACCCTGCCGTTTCATTGGTAGAAATGAATTCGTTCAAATTGTGAAGTTCGAAAACAGATTTAAAAAAAAAAATCAAATTGGAAAACTTTCTTTTGTGAAATTTAAGGAATTTCATTGACAAAACATGTACAGCTTCACATTCAAATACGAATGCATTATAAAAGTTTGAATGTTCGAATTAATTTGTACTTAAATTAATTCCAAGTTTTTCTTTAAATGCAATATGCCGGAGTTGGTGTGGCTGGGTTGCTCGCCAAGCTCGTCAATATTAAAAATCAAATTTAGCATAACAATGGGGTTGCACCATCCAACACCCCTTGCGAAAAATTCCTTGAACTAAATAAACCGTTGTAAGAGGCGAATACACATATGTACATACTAATGTGTGTTTTATATGGTTGTCCTACCTCACTTTACTTGAATGCGCAAAGGAGCCAGCTTCTCATAAATAATGACCAAAATGGGGTTGCACACAAGTGAACGTATATAATACACTCATATGTAAGGGACAACTGAAAGGGGGAAAGGTGGTGATTGTGATGAAAGTTTTTCGGCGTGGTGCACCTTTGTATAATACACCAAAGGACTTGAAACTAGCAAAGTCATCGCATACATACACGTACATATATATTGCTACCATCATCGGTATTCATTTGAAACTCATTTGGAGGTGGGTGGGGATATTTCTTCTTGTGCTACACAAAAGTTAAAGGCGCGTTGCCGCCGCCGCCATTTGTCGGGATCGTCTTGTTGTGGTACCACCAACTGTGACAATTCAAAGTCCGGACTGTGGTGCCTTAAAATTTAAGACCAACCCGTGTTACATTTAAATTTAAGCATTGCAGGTGTGCACCTCCTCACCTCTTTCACAGTGACATGTGTCCTTCTCTGTTTGTGTGTGTTGTTTCTATCGGTGTGTGCACACAGGAGGAACTAATTTAAAATGTCCTTAGAACTTTGACACACCATATGAAGCGAGAGGGATAAAGTGTGTGTACCTTATGCTAATTAAAACTGTGATTCCGCATATATACGAGTATGTGTACGTACACATTGTAGGCATGTCGACAGGCAGGTGGCAACATACACGTATAGGTAGTAAGGTTCCGTTTCTCAAATCGTTGAGGTAAACCGTAAATAATGAATGAAATTAACAGAGCGCATACATACTCGTATCACTGGCACAGTTGCGATGGATTCGGTTCGGATGTGTACGGTGTTGAAGTCCTCGTCGTCGTCATCCATTTCAGCTCTCTTTTCGCGCTATGTCCTGCATTTGCATGACTGTGGAATTATAAACGCTTTTTCGTTTCCCCCCTCCCCCCCATCCTCGTTTTCTCTTGCACATGATATGGAAATAAAATTAGAACAACAGTAGCAGCAGTAGACAGATTGGTGTTTACTAAAATGGTGCTGGCATGGAGATATATGTACATACATACGAACTATCGTCAGGACGAAAAATTGCAGGACTACATTATTATAACCCGTGTGTGGTGCGATAATTCTGCAGGGAGCGCAGATATACGATTATGTGAGACTCGGCGTGTTAAGTATGTGGTTTGTACATTGAGTTTATTTCGCACACCGTTCTCACAGGGTGGTGTTGTCTGAAACAGAAGTAAGACTTTTTTTCCGAGTCATTTTTTTTTTGTGGGGATTTTGCGAAGAAAATATTGATTTACGAGGATTTCGACAAAGTCTACCAATTTCTGAATTTGTACGGCACGGCAATAGAGCTTTAGGTATAATTCAGAAAGGGATCTGTTTAAGGTTATTTTAAACTGACTTTTGGCTCCGTGTGGTGAACCAACTTCGCAGAGGATTTTTGGCTTAAAACATCGAGAGTAAAATAAGGAATGACTTAACGTCGATATTTCTAATGAATAAAGTATTTCGCTTACTAAATCTTGTAACACAGATTCAATAGGCATTCCTAGATATTTTAGGTGCCTTCGATAATACCGGATATGATTCTTTATCAGAATCCTTGTCCAGGATAGGTAGTGACTATCCTACTAACCTACTACATATTCATCAGTAATATACCAGAGCAAAATTAAGGAGAAATCCATCATCTCAAAGCTTCAAAAGCTACAAAGACTGACATGCGTCGGCACTACAGGCGCTATACGCACTTTTGTCACAGCTGCCATAGAAGTACTCATTGGCCTAACGCCACTCCACCTTTTCATACAAATTTCAAACAGGAGAGGTGAACTAAAGGGTCTTTCATTAAGCGCTTCCTATCTTTAAATTGAAATAAAACAAAGTGTGTGTGAGATATCATCAACATTTTTTATCCGCTTGAAAGGCCTATCAATGCCATTATGTATGGAATATAACATCGTTCAAATGTCCACCGCGGCTTCTCCGGGTGGCGCTCATCCGAAATGTCCAATTTTCCATGATTCTGGCGCATAAATCAGGCTAAATTTGACCGATGGCATGGGTTATGTTGGCTTTGGTGGCCGCTGTGGTTTGTGGCTTATTCGCATAGACCTGCGACTTCAGAAAACCCCACAAGAAAAAGTCTCACGGGGTCAAATCGCACGATCTCGGTGGCCAGTTCACATCACCGCCACGTGAGATGACCATGCCCTCCAATCGCTCGTGCAGAGTTTCCAATGTGGCGTGAGCTGTGTATCACGTAGCGCCGTCCTGTTGAAACCATATGATCCAATTCAGGCCAAAAGAAGTTGGTAATCATCGACGTATAGCGCTGGCCGTTGACGGTGATGGCTTGGCCAACGTCGTTCTCAAAAAAATATGGACCGATGACGCCGCCAGCCCAAAATCCACACAAAACAGTGACTTTTTTTGGAATGCATTGGATCTCATGTGGGTTGGTATCGTCCCAAATTCGACAATTTTGTTTGTTGACGTACCCATTCACCCAGAAATGGGCCTTATCGCTGAGGATGATTTTTCGATGAAAATTAGGGTCAGTTTCCAACTGCACCAGAACCCATTCGGCGAACACACGCCGTTGTCTATGGTCGTTTACCTTCAGCTCCTGGATCAGTTGATTTTTGTACGGGTGCAGGCTCAAGTCACGACGCCAAATTCACAAGTTGTGGTCTGCGAAAGGCCGAGTTCTTGTGAGCGTGGCGAAATCGACTGCCCCGGATTCTCCTGCATTCTCTCACGGACAGCGGCGATATTTTCGGCAGATCTTGCGTTTCGTCGATGTACGGATGTTGGTTGACCGTCTACTGAACCAGTGAACTCAAATTTATCCACCACACTGCGAATAATCCTCTCGGAAGGACGATTATGGCGACCGTAAAATGGGTGAAGTGCGCGTAACGTTGCCCGAACAGAACACCCATTTTGATAAAACAATTTTATTATTTGCACGTGTTGTTGAACGCTATATCCGGCCATAGTGACTGGGCAAAACAGAATGAATAAATGACAGCCAATTTGATAGATGTAGCTTCAACGATATGGCCGCTATCAACTGTCAAAGTTCGGAAGTCCCTATTGGAAGACCCTTTACATAGATGACAAGTAGATCTTCACTCCGAAATCCCAGAACTTGACATAATCTGCGCGGTAAATGACCGCTTACCTAAAACTTTATGCTTCGGCAGGAGGTTCCAAGCCGTGAAGCATGGAAATATAAAAATCCTACCTCAAACCTAAAAGGTAATAAGTGGTATACGAATGGATCAAAGATGGACACCGGGGTGGGTGCTGGTATATTTGGACCAAATACTAGAATATCAATACCAGTGGGACAAAATCCCAGTGTATTTCAACCTGAAATTCATGTCATTCAAGCGTGCGCCAATGTCATCCTTGAATCGCGAATAAAAGGTGTCCTTATCCATATACTCACGGATAGACAAGCAGCTATAAAAGCACTAGGCTCAAACCTGATTGACTCCAAATCAGTCCTGAACTGCTTCAATACTCTCCAAGACCTTTCACATAGAAACAAAGTCAAATTTTGGTGGGTGCCCAGACATGAGGGTATTGATGGAAACGAAAAAGCTGAGCCGTTTTGTAACGTTCCAAAATCAGGTATAAACTTAAAAATCAAAACTTGTGTGTCTTCTATTGGGAAAATACCTAGGGTCTTCGTCAGGCTAAAAGAGCCATTAAACTCTTCCACAATAAATCCACAAAACACATACTCCTCAAAAGGAATGATATCAAGAGATTAGTGGGATTTCTAACAAGGTATTGCCATCTTCAACATCACCTTAACACAATGGGACTTATTCAGGAAACTGAATGTCGTCTCTGCATGGAAGACGACGAAATTGCGGAACGTATTTTATGTGACTGCATGATGTGCCCTACAGTGAAATCCTAACTCCCTTGGAAATTCGCAAAGTCTCCATCAGCGAGATTCTCAACTTCATCAAAAAAGTTGAATCTCTTCTGGTTCCCTAATCTGACTGTGTGGTACAATAGATCTTTTAGGTCACAGTGTCCTCTGCAACCGGCGGGTCAGAACCTTTCTTTTTACGAAAAGAAAGTATTGCACTGTTAAGGTATGGTATTTGCATGGATCAGCAACTTAGTGTAGTTCGATGGGGAATCTAAGAAAAAGAAACCAACAACCAAGTTTTATGACATCACCGGTAAGTCTTCAAAAATTCCACTTTCATTGCTAAGTGAACCTAAACTATGCGCGTTCAAGATATTGGGCGCCAATTAAACTAGCGTCCTTTTCGTATCTTGTTGTACATATGCCGAAATCGTAGATAATTTTATTGGTTGTCTTTCCGCACGTGTTTCTGTCAAAATGAAAGATTGTGCTGATAACGATCTTCCGCGTGCAAATCAATTGAATTTTTGTGCGGTATTCATACCTACATACACATACAAACATACGTATGTTATGTATATAAAAACAACACAGCTTCTTCTTCTTCTGTTTTTGCCATTAAACGGACGTCGCACCCTTTTTTCAAAAAAATTAAATTTGGATTGTTATTTCGTGGTGACATTTCTCTTGCTCATCACCCACCCACTCAACGTTTTTACCATTTTCCAAAAAAAAAAAAAAAAAAAAAAAATTAAATATTTCTTCGATGACATAATAAGTTTCTAATTTAATTTTTTTTTTTTTTAAATATAACAAGAAATTTCTCCAAAGTATTTGTGCAGTATTTGAAATTTGGCAACATTCATAATGTTGGTGTTGGTGAATTTGTCTCTTTCTAGTGCGCGAGGTTTTTGTGTAAACATTTCAAACATTTGATTAGTGATTATGTCATGTGCAGAGGTGAAACGACCTTTGTAAGACGATGTCTATATTGTGGTGTGGTGATGACTTGCGTTACGCACATTTGTTATTTATTATAGTATGTATATAGAACATGATTTAGTAAATCGTTCAGAATTGAGTATCTAAGAAAAACAACATCCAACATTTCCGAACGTACAACCATCTATCAACTAATTTTGATTGAAATTTTTCGAATGTTTTGTCCATTTTCCTTTTTTTGTATTTTATGATTTTTAATATTACTCTGTGTTTGAAGAGCTGAAGACCTTGCAGCCTATATTGGTAATGAATAATGATTGACGAAAGGCTTCGAGCTGAGCAATATAGTACGGTTCCAAACAAAGTCAGCTCAAGGAGGATGAAGCTTAGCGCCACTGCACTCTGTGTTCAACCGAAAGCCATTGTAGCTAGCGCCATTCAATTATTTTTGTAACTTGTACCTTAAAATATCGTGATACATACATATGTATATGTACATACATACATAGGTACAGTAGCGAGCACGGAAAGTACAACACCCATTTCTTACGGAGTAATCCTTAATTACTTTTAGGTACCTAGCAGTTTTTTTGATATTCATTTCAGTTTTAGAATCAGCCTTGGTATAAAAATTAATAATTGTGAAAAAATGCCAAATTACAAGCTATTGACGGAAGACCAAAAAATCAAATGATTGCACTGTTTGAAGTGACAAAGTTGACTATAACCAAAATAAGTAAAGAGGTTGGTTGCAGCAAGTCGACTGTTAGAAGACTATCAATAAAAATAAGCCTTCGGGGCACAATTGAACGGCAAAAAGGAGCAGAAGGGATTGGTAAGAGATCTAAGGATTTCATTGAGGAACCGTTTTCAAAAATGGACAGAAATATTTTGGACAAAAGTCATATTCTCCGATGAGGCTAAATCAACATCTGCGGATCAGATAGAATTAGGAATTAGAATAAGGTTAGGTTATGGGGTGGTGGCTTAGCTTCACATAGACTAGTGTTGGTCCATAGTGATACCACAAACTCCTCAGAGTAATCAGTTAATTTCTGTTCCTTTATTTAAACAAAATGAGTTTGTATGTTGAGTAAATTGAATGAGAAGGTGAAGTTTTATGTCTGCCACTTCTACGAGTGAGTTGAAATAGAATTTTCCCATTAGTCTGTGCCTTTTTTTGCAAGTGCAAGGCAAGTGCAAGACAAGCGCACAGGAGGTGCTCTAATGTTTCTACAATCGCCGGTTCATTGCAGTTTCTGCATATGTCCGATGAGACTAGTTTGAGCCTGCGAGCGTGATAACCTATAACTATGGAGTTGGAGATTTATGCTTCGTAAAACGAATTGAAATCTAAACTCGATAGTTTACAAAATAATTTTAATCAATCACTTTTACCGTCAATTGAAATGCATTTCCCAGAAGCCAACGATGTGCTTTTTTCAAGACGACTCTCTCGTTCCAAAATGATAAGCTATTTTCTTTTGTTAAGTTCTATTCTAATTCCTTAGTTATTGTACTCAGCAAACAAAAATTAATAAAAATTATTTTCTTCACAGATTAAAGAATTTATGATCGATTTTGTTTTTCGTTAAAAGTATATCAATGGATTATATGTAAGTCCATTGTATTTTTAATATTTTATCAAAAAAAAGCTAGTATTTTAGTGGTTTTTGGAGGGAATTTGAAGTCTCCTGTTACTTTGGTAGGTCCAACAGAAGATCTCCTGTTTTTTTACATTTTCGCGGTGGCAACACTGAACCCCATCGAAAATCTCTGGCACATTATTGCATTGAAAATAAACAGCAAAATGCATACCTCGATGAAAATGCCCAACTACGTGATTGAAGAAGTTTGGTACACGGGAATATCAGCGGACATCTTCAAAATTAAGTGGATTCGATGCCAAAACGAAATAAGGAGGTCATACAAAGTAAAGAAGGCGCTACAAAGTACTAATATGTCACTAAATGTTATAAATGTTCTTGCCTGTGAATTCCAAAATGTACAAGCTTTGTGACCGGTAACAACAAATAAATATTTAAAAGGCTTGCTAAAGCCCGTATTACACTATATTTTTTTTCCACTCTTTAATGCACTTTTTAAGTACGTAAATGTCAGCCGCGCGTAAAAGAGATAGAAATATTTTTGCACGAAAAAGGCCAATAGAACTTGTAGCAAAAAAATACACTCCTCGAAAAAAAAGACCAAATTAAATTGAGTGATTGTTTTTTTTAAATAATGAGAGGGCAACCAATTGTACACATAATATTATATGTGTAACCAGTTATTGTGTTAAAGAACTTAAAAAAACTTGATTTAAAAGTTGTTTAAAAAAATATAGTAAAAAACAACTTTTAATCGAACGAAGTAATGATAAAATCCAATAGCATAATTCCTACAATAAAAATATATAAAAAAAAAAACAAAATCGATAACTTTGGTAGTATTAATAGCTCGTAGATGATTACTTGTTTATAATAGTTTACTGCAAATGCATTGGCATTGAATTTATAAGGTTTTGGATCTCATTTTGATAAATGTTTTCCCTTAAATCTGGATTGCTTCTTTCAGTTGACGAGCGCTCTCGAACTTTCGACCATTTTGGAAAGCCCGCTGTGATAATATACTACCAATGTTATAAATAAAAAAAGTATTATGTTTCATTAAAGACATGCCTGCTAACAGACAATCTACGAACTATTAAAATTATTTTATTTAAAGTGCAAAAAACCACGTGAGTCCATCAATATTTTGCAGTGATGCTTTTTCTTTCCATTTAACGGAAACAGTAAATAAAATAAACAAATAAACAAATACCATTACAAAGTGCCAATAAAACCAAATGATGGAATAAAATTGACCACGAGCACTTATCTTTACATTAAAATGCATAACCAATACAAGCGTTTTGGTCCTTTTTTTTGTTTTGCGGAGTAACAATCTGTAAAAAAAAAAAGCGAAAACGTCAAAAAACAAGCTGCCAGCGGCTGGAAAAAGTGAATTGAAGTACATTTTTAATGTATTTTTTTTTGACAGTTTCGTATGTTTTTGATTCTTGTGTACGCACTCACACCTATTGGAGCTTTGTATTGAACATTTTTCTTACTGCTCTAAGTTCATTTTTAATGGATTAAAAAAGGGGAAAAAAGCTAGTGTCATACGGGCTTAAGTCCTGCAAAAAAAATATATATGGTTTTTTTCAACACTTTCTTCGAAATTCTAATCTACTCCAATTCTGTACCTTTAGCAAATAGTTCTATAATGTTGCTTTTTTGCCGAAATGGAAAACAAGTTGGAAAACACTTATTATTTTATTGATTTTTTTTTATTGACAAAAAAGGAAGAAATAAAGAGATGTGGTTTTTTTTTTCCGTGTTGCACTTTCCATATTTTTAAGTCAAAAATATTTACTAAATTAATACCCGTGCAAGAGGTGGTCAGAGACCAAATGGATCGTAAGTGTTTTATGTGCCGTTTTTCTTGATTTTTTTTTTACCTCTTCATCGAAAACTAAAGAACGTTTTACGTTTTTGGCTTATGCTTATATTTTGCACCCAAATAGTGCTAAATATAGGAGAAAGTTGAATAATTTCAAAAAGAAGAAATAAAAAGTTTCACGGAATAAAAACAAAAGGTGCACCAATTATTCGGAGGATGCAGGATGGATTTTAATAACTATCAGAAAAACGGATACCACAGCAAATCGTAGCGGAACTTTTTCCCTTACTTTTTTTTTAGTACGCTTCAATAATTTATTTTTTACAATAAATACCTCGATCTCTAAATGAGTTACGCACGGATTATGAATTTTCTTACCGAAAGACCTGGTTATTTTAAAATGTATGCGAGTTTAATCAAAATTTTGAACTTAATAAAAAACTCAATTCATTAATACACAAAGCTGAAAACTTTATTTTATTTATTTAATTGCTTGCTTATCGGCAAAGAACAAATGACTTTCTAAGACATAAAATATAAATTAAAAATACAATAAAGACGAATAAATTAATTGAAAAAAGAAATGAAGAGGATAAACATACATATGTACATAAATTAAAAGGATCAATAAAATAGAGCAAACAATTACGATTGGACACAGTTAAGCAACTCTCTTTTTATGCACGAAAATGACATTTTATTAAAATCGATTAAATAAAAATATGTATAGGTATTGTAAGTTGACATAATGGCATCAATTGATGAGGAGCTACCATAATTTGTACGTAATTGGGCTATGCTAAAAAATTTGAAGGCAGAAATATAGGATTTTTATGTTATGGAGGCGTATGATTTCTTCGGAGTCAATCTCCCCAGTGAACAGTCTTTGCACAAAGAGAACTTTCTTTACAATTCTCCTTATTTGTAACGTTTGTATACTGATCTGATTTAACCTTGATTGGTATGATGGTAGATACTTTGGTCCGACCATGGGAGACATCTAAGGCTAGATCGAAGAAACCTTTGTTTTCAATTTGATAATAGGCACCCCAAACAATAGATGTATATACTAGGATTGATCTTACGAATGTTACATAAAGAGTTTTAATGACAAAGGGATCAGAGAACTCACAGGCGTAGCGCCTTAGCATTATCTAAGCTATATTTGCTTTCTTATTTATGTATTCAACGTGGTTAAGGGGACCTTCTGGTGTAGATTTTTCAAAAAATTGAGTTTTTCTTTTTTTGATATTTCAAAAGTATACTGTTAAATTTTCGCATTAATACTTCCAGTATTTTGACTTTTACAGCCTATTTAGCAGGTCAGCGCAGAAGCGGGTAAAAAGAGAAGGTAAAATTAAAACTCATTTATCTCGAAACTATATTTTTCTGCACGGTGTGAGACAAAAATAAAAAACTACTTGACCGATTTGTCTCAAATTTTACTATGTTATTCAGTAAACCAGTGCTTATCGTCGGAACTAAAAGTACGTTGAGTACCTTCCTACTTTTTACATACAAAAGTAATGAAAAACGGTATTTTTTTCGAGACGTAAATTTCAACAACAATTTTTATTTTTTTTTTTATTCATTCTAGTTCCTGCGATAACCACTCTCATGCTAATTAAAATACTTTCTGGTTTTTTTGTTTTCGATCAGCGGAAGAGCCAAAAAATGACACATCAGCAAGACCCATTTTTTCAAAGATGGCAACTGTAACACCAATTTTTATCTACGATAATTAAAATTATTATTTTTTTTTTTTTAATATTTTTGGATATTGTTATTGTAGTAAAATATATCTACAAAGTTTAAATAATATTGCTCATTATTTTCATTAAAAAAAAACTTAAAAACTCGTCAAATTCAATGGCGCTAGACCAGAAGGTCCCCTTAATGAATGAAAATTTTGTGTCCAGAATGACACCCAAATCTTTAATTGCAGTGGAACGAGGAACAACTTTACAATTTATAAAGTAAGTGTGCATATTTTTGGGAGGCGCGAAAAACTAATAACAGAGCATTTTCTGAGCACCACAGATTAAATTTTGGGACAAACAACTTATATCATTGCCTTACACATTATATCATAACATTAAAATGTTACATTTAATTAAACACACAACTACATCATTAACAAATAAGCGAAACAGGAGTGGACCTATATGGCTCCCTTGGGGAGCACCAGTGGTAACAGTGATATTTTTTTAAATTTTGGCACGAAAATTAACATATTGAATTCTGTTACGAAGATAGGACGACGGAGATAGAATCTTATGATCTACATTCTCCGCGGTCGAATGCTTTTTTGAAGTCAGTGTTGATAGCATCAACCTGGTTATATTTACTGACTTCAGGGTTTAGGATCCTAAATTACAATATCCAGGTCTTATGGTTCTTGACAGAGTCACTCCTAGGATCACTGATGTTGGCGTACTTTTTCTAGTTTCGAACTGTGAATCTTTACATTTGAAATCATACTTGATAAGTTTGTTACAGAACATGGAAAGCAAAATATAGAGATTTTTGTTTGTTCTGAAATAATTCCTGGTATTAGAAAATTAATAAATTTGTTTTAAGGGGTTACATGGGTTTCCTCGGGTATTTTTTGTAATTGTTTTTTTTATAAATATAAAAAATGAAATATTTCATTCAAACTTGATATTCCTCATAGTACATATGTGACAGCAGAACTCATGACAGGATCAACTGAAGTCAAAAAAAAAAAAACGTGTTTTAGTTAATACCTTAAACGAGAACTTGGACGAAGCAAAAAACAAAAAAGTGAAAATTGGATTTTTGGCACACATTTTTACAAAACATTTAAAAAATTTCGGTTAAATTTGCTCTAAATTTCTTTTTCAAAATAGTTGCATTAAAAAAAATAAAATCCTTTGTTCAAGTCCTTGTCAATAATATCTCGAGGACGTGTGTAAAATTTCATCAAGATCGGTTCAGTAGTTTTCGAGAAATCTTGACAACCGACAGTTTCGAGAAAAACGCGTTTTAAGTTTTGAGTGACAATAACACTGGGCCCAATAGGCGTTGAGCGCGCAACTTGCGAATGCTGTATCTCCGAAATTATTACTCCGATCGACTTGAAAATTTGGGACAATATTCTAGAGATATTTTGAATATTTTGAAAGACTCGGTCCATAGCTCATAGTGTCTTGGGTATAAAAATAGTTTGAGAATAGCTGATCAAAAATATGTGTTATATATAAATCGAAGAATAATTGTATGCCCTCAAATATATGAACATAAAAGCAAGGAATATTTAATAAGTAAGAAGTGCTGTTAAATTAAATATCACAATTTCGAAATTACCCAAACCTTTGCTAGACTTTTTAACCGGAATGCTGCTGAAAGCCATCACAAATAATATCGAAGGAAAGCTGCCAAATTCTTTGATCCCTTTTTCCTGTTCTTTCACCACATCCATAACTTTAGAGAAATAAAATAACACTTGTTTACTGTACCGATTCGAAGCTCATACTGAGTATGATCGACATCAACTAACTACAATTTTTATTCTCGTATCTTTTCATTCATCCTTTTTGTGATATCAGGTGAAGTGAGAAAAAAAAATCGATGCCACCCTGTGCCTGCTCCATTATCATTCCTATCAGAATGCGTTCTCCATTTTGTTTTATTGCATTGCATTAACATTAACATTTTATGGGGAGCGGTTGTGTGAAAAAAATGTCATATAAATTTTCGCTGCGTTTCCTGTTGTCTTCCCAACGCATTTGCACATTGCTGTCGTACTCATATTAATTGCACAGAGCGCTGTTCTAGTTCCTTGCTTGCTTCCGCTTTTAATTCAAATGACTGATGGTATCCGTTTTTTGTCTTAATTTCTAAAACAATTATTTTATAAAAAATGCAGTTTCCACTCGGAGGTAGGCTTTTAGTGTGCACAATTACAACCGACGATGATGACACAAGAAGAGGCGGCAGATAATCTCTCCTTCGAAACTATGCAAATGTCTTAAATCAGGACGACCGACGTGTCCATGTACGAGTACTTTCCATCCACCACCTGCCACCAACCATATTCATTTATTCCAATGTTAAGTGAGTTTTTCTTTGCCACCCTGTTTGTAATGAGCTGCGTGATTTTAATTGTCGACAAAATGACACATTTTTGTCAAGCGAAACTTATCAGTTGGAAAAATGTGGGTTAATTCACAATTTTTTTCCAGTTTCTTCTTTTTTTTTCCATTTTTTTTTTCGTTAGCCTGTATCACCCGTAATGTGTGTGCAAATGGTGGTCTACGGGGCGTATACTTACTCTAGCGTGACTGCGCTTATTACCGTGTGTATAGTGTGCATTGGCGCCATGGTGGTTGGTAGTTTGGCTCTATCGGTTTAGGCATTGTTTGGCAATGTGGGGAATTTTCTTAACGCAATTAGATATTTAATTTTCATGACGATTAAGTAGCACCGCGCGCTATAGGAAAAGGCAAATATTTTCTAAAGGATTTTTGGAGCTTTTTTTTTGTTTCCTTTTTTTGTGTGCCTACCAGTATATTGAATGTGTGATTATGTGAACAAGAAAAACAGCTAATTGGAGGTTTTATTTGAGGTTATGAAGGGTGTTGACATTATTCTTTTTTCAAAGGGTGACGTGTTCACATTTTGGTGAAACTTTGAGGTGCTTTACTTCAACTTTTTAAATTTGTAAGACTGATTTTGAATAGGCTAAGGAACTCCCATAATTATGTTGTTTTGTTACATACTGAATACTTTTCAGAGTGTATGTAATACTGGCCGACGAAATTTTATCTTTGGAAATTTTCTGAAGGAAATAGCGAAGCGATAAGAGCTTGGAATTAATTTGTTGATTAGGTTTTGCATATATTATTTCTATGTATACAAATCATACATGTTTACTGTATGTAATCTGGTTTAATACTTTCTGAAAGCATTACAGAGACGGAGGCTGTAATCAATCAACTATGCAAAGCATTTATTTATACACTTGAACTTAAATCGGATACTCTGATAAAGCAATCAAAGGTGGTAATCTAGTAAGTACAAATAAATCCGTGATTTTCCATTAAGTCAGTATAAACATTCATGTCGAAAGTGTACATAGCACTTATTTTGGAAGCGTCTGTGTGTGTATTTTGGATTTTTTTGGCGTTTCGATCCTGCATTAGACTTGTTCAAAAACACACGCAACAAAACAATGTTTAAAACCGGTAGTTAGTGTTACTACACAAATCGTCAGAGCAAAAAACTGCATGTACATACAGTACCTACCAGTCAATTGAAACTTAAAATTTCCAATCTAGGTCTTTCCTTTTTTATAAAGATTAAGCATGTTCAGAAGAGTCTCTAATTTTTAAGAGAACTGATTTTATATCTTCTTCCATATCCAGAACAAATATAATAATTGTTTCATAAAAAAAACATATTGATATTGGTAGGGGCCCAAATACCGTAAATTGCCGAGAACGAAACTCTACGGATCTCACGACAAGTATCGACTGAGCCCGGTACATCCGCTCGTGCACTGATCGAAGACCTCAGTCAGACCTCAGACCTCAGAAGAGATTCTTAATAGCCTATGGGAAGAAAAATAAGAACACAACCAAACTTAGGCCTTCGTTATTATATGGCGATCAAGAGACCTATGATTTCTAAAGTAAACAAGACGAAAAGATTAAATTTCATTAAAGTAATGTTGACAAGCCTTAAAGCTATTGTGACCCTGATGAATCTAAATCCGAGCTCAGAAACGCGAAAAGATGTAAACCAGTTTGGTGCCTCCAGTCAGATTACCTGAAATCAATGTGTGTACCAACAAACGGTCAAACACGGAAGCGGGTCAATAATAGTGTGAGGTGTTGGTCAGCTTGTAAAATAGACGGGACAGTGACCAAAGTCAGTGAGTAATTTGCACAAATCGGCAGAAAAAATGGGATTGGGCTCGATTCTCTTTCAGCAAGACAACGACCCCGAGCATAAATTTTGAATAGGTAAGGGTTTTCTCAGCACACAGCCTTTCGAAATATTAGAATGGTCACAACAATGTCCGGATTTGAATCTGATAGAGCACTTGTGGTCATGTCTTAAATTCAAAAATACATCTGGGATGAAGGCAAAATATGCAAATGGTTTGGGCAGCGCTTCAAAAGCAGTGGGACGCCATTTGCACCTAAATTGTTAACACGCCGACATAAAAGACATAGAAGAAATAAGGTTGCCGATTAATGAAAAAATTGCGAATATGTTGTAGAAAAGTTGCGAGCACACTGGACGTCCAGTATAACGAATTGCCATTTGAAGTCCATTAATATCTCTAAATAACGAATTTAATGAAGAGTTTAACTACTTTATATAACGAATGCTCTTGCCTGCACAACAAAACGGTACATAAATGACTTTTTTTCCCTCAAAATTGATTCAATTTGTGGAATTTAAAATGTTAAGGTAAAAAAAAGTTTTTAAATGATAAGAAAATGCAGTCAAACTTCTTTATTACGAACTTCCTTATAACGAAATTCTCTATATTGCGAAATCCTGCTAGAACTTAAAAGTTCCTCTATAGCGAAATACCTATGTCTTGAACCTTGGAGGTTCGTTATAAAGAAGTTTGACTGTATTATGTTTTAATTTTTTTATTTTTTAAGGTTGAAAAAACTGGTTTCGATGTAACGAATCTTTGGATATAACGAATTGGCTAAACATCATATCTTTCTTTAAATTAGACACTGGACAGTGTATAAGAAAAAAAAAGTGCACCGAAGCATTCCACTATTCACAAGTTTTAGTGCAGCACGGCAATTCAGTCGATTTATGGGTTAAAAATACTGAGCAAACGCTCTGAGTTCTGAGTCCAAATGTTTAAATGTTTGCCTTTTATTCATTCGAATCTAGAGGAGTATTATTTTATTGGTTCAAAATATATTTAAAAGATAGGAAACAAAAAGTAAATATCAATGGAACCTTTAGTAACTCTTGTACTTTAATATATGGTGTCCCACAAGGGTTCTGTGCTCGGACCTCTTCCTTTTCTAATCTTTATAAACTCTCTATTCACTCAGTTAAATGGTATATCTACTGCATTTGCTGATGATATATCATTTACTTATCAGTATCAAACACTTTTTGAATGCATAGTGAAGATTGGAGCGGGCTTAGAGCGACTGAGGCTTTGGTTCGCTGCCCATAAGCTGATTATTAGTGAGAAAACGAAGCTGATTTCTATAAAAATATCGGGAAATACTTTAAGAGATTTCAATCTATGTTTTCATGCATATGGCTGTGAAAGGTCAAAGAAACTGTTGCTATTGAGCCTATGAAATGTGGGTTATTAAAACAATAAACAATTCTGCTAAAAAAATCCAATTAATTCTAATCCAATTAATAAAACATTGCGTGTCTAAAATTAGCAAATTCGTTAGACAAATTAAATTCATTGCAGAATTTCTCAAATATAAAAATTTTAAGGTCGCATTTTTTGCCATTTAACATCTTTCAACACTAGTTTCAACTCAAACTACAGAAGTCGCTAATTAAATTTTTTAGTTTCTCTAGCATTTTATTTATTTTTTTAATAATAAATCAGGGTTACAAAATCGCTTTAAGTACGAGTACTTTCTCGTTGATGTCCGATGTCTTGACAGTAATCTAGATAGGTGGATATGTTGAAAGATTTCCCCATAAATGCAGTAATAACTCAAATTCATCAGAGCCTGACTCATAGATGGGTAAAACGAAAGAAAGACACAAGTTATTATTTTACCTCTAGGTGGCCCGGTGGCCGGTATGTTGCGCGATGAGTTTGAGTTCTTAATTACAGTGTTTTAGTTAAGATTAAGAAAATATGAATTTGATCTTACTATGATTGATGAATTACTAGAGTAGAAGAATGTGCAAAAACACACTTCGGCTTTCACTACATAATTCCAAGCTGAATATTATTAACAATAAATACATCTATTTCATATTATAAACATTTTTATATACAGTATTGTGCAAAACATTTGCAAGTTTTTTATTCTCTGAAGTTCTGTTTGATTAACTTGAAAAAAAAAATAATATTATAAAATTTTTAAGAAATATCTTTTACTCAGAGTACGTTCTTCAAATGAAGCAAGAAAACCGGCAGAGATACCGTTAGATTTGTTGTTAGTGGATAAAATTGATAGCTCGTCCACTATGCTGTGCAAAACATATGCAAGTTTTTTTTATTTTTTCCTGATTTCTGTTTCAATTTGCGAGAAATTCACATCAGGTTAGTAAAATAGTATTTTTAGTTAAAAATATTATATTAATAGGCGGGTTTTGTCATTCAGTTTTCATTGAAAGTGTGTTTTCAAAAAATGGCTGGCAATAAAGATGATACCCCAACAAAGAAGCTGGTAATCTAGCATTTTTAAAGCGGATCGAAGCAAATAGAGATTGACGAACAATTCAAGAATCACTAATCAAGTGTCCCGAGAATAACTGTAAACTTTAGACCAAGTTCATCCATTGCAACGCTTCATTCTGGTGGTTGTCACCGAAAAACAGACAGAGAAACTGACAAGAAAATCATTAATTCAATTCGCTGAGAGCCTTCCCGGTCTTTAGTTTCAATTGTTGATGATCTCAACTTATCAACCGATGAGAGTATAGTGCATATGCCTGCAATGGAAAGCAATTTTAATACAGACCAGTTAAGAAGCCTCCATTAACATTAAAACACCGTCAAAAAATGTGGCCTCTCTGTTTGATTAAAAATTGCTAATAATTCTATATTATTTGGACTCAAATCGGCTTATAAATATTCAAATTGGCCTCTGACACAATGGAAAACAGTTTTGTTTAGTGATGAGAGCAAGTTCAATATTTTGTCTTCAGATGGAATTGCTTATGTTCATCAAGAATCAGGTACTCGCTTGAATCCGGAGTATATACGGGCTACTCTGAAGCATGGATGCGGTTCAAGTATGGTTTGGGGATTCTTTTCAGCTCAAGAATGTGGTCCCTTACACCAAATAACGGGAATTATGGATCTATTTGCGTATAATGACATATGAGACACCATTATGTACCCATATGCTGAGGAAGAGATGTCGTTGCTTTGGATGTTTCAACAAATAAATACCCGAAACACACCTCAAAGTACGTTAAATAATTTTTGACGGTTTGGGGAGTTAATATTTTGGATTGGCCTCCACAATCCGCAACCTAAAATCCCATAGAAAACCTGTGGCATATCTGAAAATAGTGGGCCTAACCTCGCAAAAGGCTGTCTATAAAGCTTTTAAAGATAAACGGATAAAAATTCCGTTAGCTAACAATCTCCCTTATAAAAAACAATGAATTTTAGACCAAATATTAAAAAACAAAAATCTTGCATATAAACTACCATTCAGTATCCTTACTATAGACATAGAGTATTTTGACAAAAATGTGCTCCGACCTCGAAAACCTCATTTTCAAAAAGTTGTTTCAAATAGAATTTCTCACTGCACGCAATAATTTTTTGTTTTGCCGAAAAAAAAAACTCGAATGCATATGAAAACTTTTAAGGTATTTAACTTTTTAAACATTTAATTTTTTTTAACTTGATTGAATACGCATGCTCCTCTCACTACAGTCACTAACTGCTGATGTAAAAAGAGTTACCAAACTGAGCTTAGTTTTCGAAAAAAACAGCCAATCCTACATTACCCGTGCGAGGGTGTTATAAAAAATAATAGATAGACAACATAATGTTGCAGTAAGTCACATTCGAACCTAAAAACAATTGAAACAATTAACGGTTTCATATTTCTTTTCCAGCACTGCTATTTCATTGAACAACAAAAAAGTGGCATTTTCTATTTTTCATTTTAATACTTTTTTTTTAAAAAATGAATTACAATGTCATATGATTTTTTTTTTATAAATCTCACGTTAGGTAACAAACTAAAAAAAAATTAATATTTGGTAAATTGATAAAGTATATTTTCCAAATGCCTTTTAAAGTGAATTTGTAGATGCACTGCTATTTTACTGAGCACAACTGTATATTGAAAAGGATTTACAAAAAAGTAGTTCTGAAATGTGGAAGACTCGGTAGGGTGGAAAAAATTCAAATAGTAAGAGCTTATATGCACCTTTTATTGTTGTTTTTATTTAACCTTCAAAAATAACTCCTATTTTGCAGAAAGCAGCATTTCATGAAAATTTGAATTTATTGATTAACTCTAAATTAAAAAAAAAAAAAAAACTATAATGTAACTATTCCCTACAAATTGATAATACAGCCCATTTTTATTATTTTCCAAATTTAAATATTACATTTGTCTAATTTGCGACACCTAGACATTGTTGTAAAATAATGTAATACAGTCCTGTGTAAAAAATTAAGACCAGTAGGATAGTTCTTCACTTTTGTTCTTATTTTTATACAGATGAAGGCTTTGTACTTAAGTTGAAAATAGGGGACTATTACGATAACCGGGCGCAATGGTTTGAAAATGCCATTTTGTAGATCTCGGTGAAATAAGCACAAAATATAAAATAAAAATTTTTTCATTAATTGCTTAGCTTAGGAGATATCGAGGTTAAAAACAGCCTTTAAATTCAGCCGAATATAAGCCTTCAATCTAATTATGTACTTTTTTAAGTTTGAAAAAGAATAAAAATTATGTTAAAGTTGAGAGTCGATATTTCCAACTGGTCTTAATTTTTTACACAGAACTGTAAAAATAAATTAAAAACCATTTACTATCTACTGAATATTTTAGAACAAAATAATTTGCATTTTTTTTTGTTGCTGCAAATTAAGAGGAAACCAATAAAACAAACTGCTGCGAAACTCTCATGGCAAATTGATAACACGAAAAAAACTGAAACAGATGCTCAAAGGAGAGTGTAACCAAATTTAGGAAAAAACACACTTAACCAGAATTGCAAACTAAAACCCGATTACAAATTTCTATTACAATACAAAGTGACTGTAATTTATTACCTTCCTGTTCCTAAGACGACCCACACCCTCTGACGACAAATCAATCTTCATTCTTTCTTTTTTTTTTTTTGGGTATATGGGGGGAAGGAACCGACAACTTTATTTCTCATTGGGGAAATGCGATGATGACTTGCACAGGGATGTAATAAGTCCCTGAACTCCAATACCAACATGCCAGCCTACTTACTTGTGAAGATCTACACAGATACCTACTCTGTACACCTCGATCCGCTCCTAATCGAAATCACATTCAATGAAATCATCGTTATTGTGTCGTTTGCAATTGATTTACTGAAACAGTGAAAATTGTGAAATCAAACAGAGGCGCACAGATGGGTGGTGGTTGGGGGACGACGACGACTAAAGAGGGAACAAATTTGAAGAGAAAAAAAAAAAAAACATTTTTTTGTTAACATATGGGATACTCTACAACTCATACACTGCAGAAAAAAGTTGACGTAATTTAACCAAAAATAGAAACTCTGAGACCATCAAGACACATAGGCAGAGGTAGAGCCAACAGTGAGTGAGTAGGAGAGAGGCGGCGGGAGCGACCGACCACAAACAGCAATTCCAGCAAAGCAGCAGCAGTAGCAGCGAAATTTTTCTTTTTACTATTTTTTTTCTTCTTATTTTCTTTGAGATACAAATTCAATGCACGAGAGAAGGTGCGGTGTCAAAGACGAAGATGAGAATAATGTAGGCACACAAATTTATATATGAACAGATTTCTCTCTCTCTCGCTCTTGTGTCTCTTTTGTGATCTTTCCTAAAGGTGCCGGATCCCTCGAGTGCTGCTTGTTAAATTAATTGAATGTATCTTACAGAGTATCTCTCTGTGCTACATACGACATACCTACATACAAAAGGGAGATGATGGTGTATCTATCATGTGAATATGTTCTTATACTTACATTTCCAGACCAAGATAAGAGGACGAAGGCGCACACACACCCCCCGAGATTGGGGATTTTCGGTTTCGGAAAAATCCAACTTCAATTAGTTTCTTTTCTGTGGCGGATAAAGTGAAGGAGTTCACATTCGGTTTTTCACTCCACATCCTCATCTGGCACTAAAAATGGGATTTCACCCACGTAGATTGACTACAAGTGCGGCGGCAACGGCAACAACGACGATGACGACGTTTACGATGGCTAGACCACTACACCAGTGTAGCTGTATGTCAGCCAACACAGATACAATGGGGGTGGCACTTATCTTCGTTTTTTTGTTTTTTTTTTTTTTTTTTTTTCTGCAAAATTGTTCAGGAATATGTGTTATCTGCTTACATAAAATGTACATAAATTAGATAAACTGACTGTCTGATTGTCTAAAGATTGTCGGGCGGAAGTACGACTGTTGCTGGGTGTCCTGTGAAAGCCCCCTCACCCACCCCCCCCCCACCATCTTCGCACTTTGAACACACTATTCACCTTTGAATTGGAGAGCGTTTGCAAATTGTTTCAAACTACAAATAGTAACTGCGCAGTTTTTAATAATAAAAAAAAGGGGACCTACGTCATTTGTTCACACATCACGTAGAACCAAATGAAAAAAAAAAAAAAATCATTTAGAACTTGCTAGTCCCACTCTGTGTATCTGCCACTAAGTCATAGTGCAAAGTTCGCGACGGCAGCGGAAATGTATTGCAATTTCATATCTTTAACGAGTATACACCCAGACACTCTCCAATAGCACACACTTTTTGTTTGTTGTTAGTTAGTTCACTGCTGCTGCTTTAGTAGATTGTTGTTAACCCGAATCGTGGCAGCCGACGACTGATTACTGAGCGAATGCCAAAAATTGAACCAGAAAAGAAATCACACACACTTTTTTTAATTTTTATTTTTTTTTTTATTTCAAACAGCTCCAAACATCATAGAACACCGAGAATGAGAGCACCGCCAAACACACCACAAACAAGTCACTCACTACTGCCACCGGATGGAGGAATACGAATAAGGTCTTTGGTTCCAGATACATTCCGGGCTACTAACAAACAGCTGGCAATACCGCCAGACACAGACAAGACGGCTATCAAAAGCTTTCAATTTGACATCAAACAATTTGTTGTATTTTTTTTTTTTATTTATTTAATTTTGACGAAAGCTTTTTAAACACACGCTCTGTGACTGCGAAGGTCGGTGTACGCAACTAAACAACCGAACGCGAGACACCGACACCGAGATTGGTTTTGTGTTTGAAGTGAAAAGATACTTTTGGTTGCGCTCTTGACGAGATACTTTCTTTCCAATTGTCGGATGGCGAATGAGCCCACACTTGATACCGAAGACGAAGACCAGCTCCACCAGCTCTATCCGAATAGTAGTAGATTTCTATATTTGGATCTCTGTGTGGTGGTAGGCAACCGTAGTTATATGCTGGTTTCGGTTTTTGGTTTTAATATTTCAAGACCATGACCGTTCTGTGCGAAAGTTCCGTTTCAACTGAAATACTTGAATACCATCCAACTTGGACTTACTCAACTCGAACTGTGAAGTTGATGATAGCGATGCGATGCGCGACTATGTGTGTGCAGAAATCCATCTATGCCTATGCCTACCACTACCACCGCCACAGACAGTGTGCAGCCCGATGATGGCAGATGGAATATATGGAATTCCAAAGCACACACACCAACACACACACATACACGTTTAATTGAAAAGCAGCGACATTGCGTTTGTATTTGTGATGTCGTCGGCCGGCGCACGTGAACCATGGAAGAACACGGAGCATATTATAGCAGTACGAGAGAAAGAAGAAAGTCCGCTGCTGCTGCTGCCGCTGATGTTGTTGTTGTTAATATAACTGTGTTCAATGCACCGTTGTACACGCGCGCAAGCTTGCTTCATTTGTTTTCTGTTATGCGCTTCATTCGGGGTAAGCTTTGCTTGATTGCATGCATAATACCAAGAGAACTTGCAAAAGTATGAAATGAAAAAAAAAAAAAAAGTTTTAGGGGAAAATGGGCGATGGGCGATGGGGGTGCTGCTGCTGTCTGGGTTGTTTGTCCGTCCGTTCATCACCCAGAGAGTGGTTGGTCGATAGCGCTTAGATAGAGAGAGATAGAGAACATATTTTCACAGGCACACCTACCACCTTACATCGTTGTTAATGTTGGGACTATTACTGTACTGGTAAAATGATGAAATGGGGATGACAGTAACTCTTCAAATAATGGACGTGTGATTGAAGTTGAAGCTGATGCGATGCGCCCTGTGAGGCTTGATGAGTTTTGTCAATGGAGTTGGGTTTTTATTTTATTTTTTTTTTCACTTGTCGAGTGGTTTATGGGAAGAAGATACTTCGAGTCTATTATCTATGAAAACTTGATGGACGTTTATCTAAGAAGGTGTATCGGAGGTGGCTTTCAGATTTGGAGTTAATCAGGCACTGGTCGGGAGTGTTACTTAGGCAGCTAAGCAGACCACAAGGAGTTCCCCCAGTTTCGGGCAACTTCTTGGGCATTTACTCACGACAGTGGGGTTATCTTGGGTCAGTGTCCTTATTCACATCGTATGCTATTGGCCTGAAAAGTCGCAAGATTTTTAATGATGACAAGCATTATTTAGGTAAAGTTATATTTATTCCTCAACATAGTTGCGTTGGTATACCGTGTTTCCAACATTTCGATGCCCTTTCTGTGGTACGAAACTAGGGTTACCAGACGTCCCCCTTTTTCATACCAAAATGCTGTTTACACATACTCCCCCCCCCCCCCCCCCCCCGCCCACCATACAAACCTCTGTCCCCCTTATTATTATTATTGAAGGGTGAGATGCACCGCGACCTTAAGATATATTGTGCCCCTACAAGTGCTAGACGAAGGAACATCCCTCTCGTCGTTATTCCTATTGGGATTGGTTAGAGAGAGCTTCGCTCACACCTAGCCCAGGTGAGAATTCCATAGGTCACAGCACTTCATCAAGACCAATTTCCCTAAGAAATCGCAGTAGGAGATTGGGTGCTATAAGTTGTAGATCCTCTGCTGTAATTTGGTATTTACCCAAGCACTTGAATCTTTTCTGGGTTAATGCCCCACATTCCACCAGTATGTGTTCTGGAGTTTCACTGGACTCATCACAAAATCTGCATGAGTCTTCATCTGATAGACCTAGCTTCCTGAGATGTCCCCTGAGTTTACAATGCCCCGTTAGGAACGCAGTCAGAATGCGGAGTTTGTTTTTGTCAAGGCTCATGCAAGCTTTGAATCTCTTCAGGTTGTAATTACCTAGCAGTTTCTTTGCCTGTCTTAGACCCTGAGTTTTTGTCCAGGACTTAGTCCTGTTAATCTTTTCCAGTGATCGGAGCTCCTCTTTTATGGTGTGTTCTCCTATACAGCAGAAGCGTTCAGGGCCCACAAAAGATGTGGCAGCCCCTTTCCTGGCAAGTTTGTCCGCCTCTTCATTACCTTCTATCCCTAGATGTCCAGGTACCCAGTATATTGTGACGTTGTTTCGTTCGCCCAGTCTATTTAGTTTATCTAGGCATTCCCAGACGATTCTAGATTTGATGATCTGAGCCCCTATTGCCTTGATAGCTGCTTGGCTGTCTGACATTATTGCTATGTCCCGCCTGTTGTAGCGTTTGTCAAGATTGAGTTGGGCACATCTGTCGATAGCACAGATTTCAGCTTGAAAAATGCTGGTGTTGCTGCCCATGTGTTCGAATAGTTTAGTTCCGGGCCCAAACACTTCTGCTCCCGTCCCTTCCTCAGTTCTTGAACCATCCGTGTACCATTTAATGATGTGCGTACTCAGCGCATAGGTTCTAGATTCATTGCTCCAGTATTTCTTGTTGCTGAGTTTGATGTGAAAGTTTTTACTCCAGCTGAATTTTCTAATCCCATCGTCTCTAGGAAGGGCTAGAAGGGGAAGCTTATTGGCCATTGCATTATGGTCTTTATGGCTGATGCATTTTCCTTTTCCTATTCCTTCTTTGGCCATTCTTAGAAACATCCTATTTGCGGTTTCATTCACTACAAGATGCAATGGAGTAAGCTCTAGTAGCACCTCCAGTGCTGCAGTTGGGCAGGTTCTCATTGCACCCATAATGCATACACACGCTAGTCTCTGTACTTTGTTTAGTGTGTTTCTCATAGTAGTCAGACGGGTTCGTTTTGCCCATGCTATATTGCCCCATAAGTGATCACAGGTCTCACCATGCCAATATATGTACATCCATCTGAGAATATGAGGTCGACAGCCCCATGACTTACCGGCTATGGTTCAAAAAGAGAAAACATTTAATTTAAAACTGTTAAAATATTTTCATTAAATATTTTTAAAAAGATTCTCTGTGAACACATCCATTTGAAGTTCAAAATTCTTTTAAAGCTGAACACATCATCTCAATGAACTACATATTAATTCACGCATAAAAGTTTCCCTTCATCTGTCAGTTTATGATTTGTGCTGCTATCTGTCCTTTGTCAGTTTTTGTTTACAAATTATATTTACAAATTATTTTCGATCGCATTTGATAGTACCTTAAATGTCTGAAAAAGCGAATAAAAAAAGAAAGTGTGCATATAACCAGTACTGGGAAAAGGATTTCGAGTGGTTAACAAAAAGCAAAGAAGGTCCTAAATATGTGACATGTTTAATTTGCTTTTACTTTTTTACTTCACTTTTTTTACGCTGGTGTTATATATTTCAAAAACATAGTTTGTCTCGCGATGTCCCCCTTTTTGTCATTTTCAATCTGGTAACCCTATACGAAACGTCCAAGCCTTCGAAATACGACTGGGTCTCTGCGCTGACTTCCTCATTCGATCTGAATCTATTTGCCTGGAGCCACCGCTTGAGGTTCGGGAACAGAAAATAGTCGCTGGGGGCCAAGTCTGGAGAATACGGTGGGTGAACAACCAATTCGAATCGTAATTGGTCCAATTTGGCCAACGCTTTCAAACACGTGTGTGCCGGTGCGTTATCGTGATGGTACAGAACTTTTTTTTCGCCATTTAAGGCTGCTTTGTTTTTTATTTCGTCGTTCGTTTAGTTGGTCCAATAACGCTGCATATACTCTCCTGTGAATATTCTTCCCTTCTTCAGATTACGTCATGTGCATCCCAAAAACCGGAGGCCAAAACCTTCCCGGCCGAGCTTTTGTCTTTTGGCCGCCTTGGTCAGTTTTCATGGCTTTTCAGCCACTCTGCAGGCTGCCTATTGGACTTAGGCATATGGCCGTTGAACCATCAACGCACTGAGTGTTTTTGGTCGAAGACGGTCAGCAAAAGCGGCACCCATTGCGCCGATAACTTTTTCATCTTCAAAACATCGTGTAGAATGAATCCCGCCCGTTCTCTTGAGGTACCCACGGCCTCAGTTAACTCGCGCAACTTTACTTTTCGTTCACTTACTTACTTACTTACTTTTCGAAGCAATTGCTTGACGCATTCGTAGCCTCTTTGGCCTCCCAGAGCGAGGTGCGTCTTTCTTCGGTGCTTGTACGATTCATTTTAAATTCACTTAACCACCAATTCACTGGCCACCTATTAAGAAATCCCGGGATTTTTCAGCCCAAGTAGTATTTTTACCTACAAACGCATGGGACTCACAATTCTGTGTGTCCACTTCCTTCCCATATCCTTTCTAAGACCTTTTTCCACTTACCCTAGAACATGAAGACGGGTACGAAGCTTGCGACCGAAGTTTGTTACCTCGTCCCTCACGGTAGCAATTCCTAGATCTCTGTGAATATCACTATTCCTTATATACCAAGGAGCATTCACGATTGCTCTTAGTATTTTGTTTTGAAATGCTTGCAGTAGAGTCTTATAGCTTGGTTTGGTACAACCCCAAAGTTGTATACCATAAGTCCAATACGGTTTTAGCACTTCCTTATACAGAAGCAGTTTGTTGTATACGCTTAACTTTGAGTATCTTCCGAGTGATACAATAGATTTTTCAGGTCGCAGTACCAGAGTAGCCAATAAATTTCTCTAAGTCTGATTTCGAGCTCTTCGCGCTTCTTTTTTACGTGTGGTTTCCACTTAAGTTCTGCGTCTAGGGTCATTCCTAGATATTTTGCCTCGTTTGCGTACGATATTTGCACCGAGTTAACGGATATAGGTAAGTTGCTTAACCTTCTTAACGTAAAATTGACATGCGTTGATTTAGTCTCATTAAGGACTATTCGCCAGATGTTTGTCCATTCGCATACTTTGTTCAAAGCTCGTTGGAGTTTTCCCGTCGATGATTCGACTGACTCATCCGTTACGATGATAGCCGTGTGGCATATCTCTTCTGTAGAGCAGGAACATGATTGGACCGAGAACACTTCCTTGTGGAACACCGGCGTAGATTTCTTTGAAATCTGAATACTCCCGTGTCTAACACTGAAAAGTCTGTTTTCAAGATAAGATTCCAATATTCTGTACAACTTTTCCGGTAATATTATTCTTAGCTTATACCTTAGGCCTTCGTGCTATACCTTGTCGAAAGCTTGCGATACGTCGAGGAAAGCGCTAGAACATATTTTTTCCCTTCTAGAGCTTTTTCAATTTCGTTCGTTATTCGATACACCTGATCGATTGTGGAATGTGGCACCCTAAAGCCGAATTGTTGATCCGGGATCAAGTGCCTTTCTTCAATTACTGATTGCAAGCATTTCTGCACCTAGCTCTCAAATTTTCTAAACATCCACGTATTTTTGAAACTGAAAAGCAAAGGAGTTAGGATTCAGTGGATGCAGTGGTGAGTGGAGCTAAAACACATTTTCTTAACCATCTAAATGATCGGGCAGGATCAGGACCAACCTTCTTCTTTCTACTCCTTGTTCAGGGACTGATATTAGTTTTCTTTGAAATTTGCCAGTATATAGTCAACTTTTGGCCCGCTCTGGGTCTAGCAATAAAAAATCACTTTAAAGCACCGCTTTCCAATAAAAAAAGAAGAGATATTCGTATCATTGGTTTCTCTGCATGCAGTTACACCTATCTACCCTTCTGCACACACCAGTACTACATTGTAACCCACCACACAGATACCAAGTAAAACAGACACGAAACCAAAGGAAGGGGAGTTCCACGCATAACCTTTCAAACTCCTAGCCAAAACACACATAATGCACAGGCACACACAGTAAATGCTTTTGTATTTGGCATGCAGTTGCTTTTTCCCCTCATTTATTTCTTCCTTCACTGTGTGCCCGTGTTGTCGTCGTCGTCGTCTTTCACCGCTGCAGTGGATGCGCTTTTATATGCGACCCCAAACAGCAGCAAAGCCACAGAACAATAGGCAACACGAAAGCTCCCATTTAACCGGTCTTCAGAGGGCTTTACTGTTTCTTCTGGCAAAACACAAAACCGAACAAAGCGGAAAATACTGAGAGGGAGATAGAGGGATTCACAAAGAAAGCAGAAGGACGAAAAAAAGCTTTATTTGTTAGCATAATTTCTCTGTCCAAAGGGGTGAGCCCGCCTGCATACGAGTGTACCTCAGACTACCACAGTGGTGCATGGGAGTGCGCGCGTTTTTCGTCGCTTCTGTGTCTTGCCCAAGTCTCGGTTGTTGGCAACACCAACATTTGGCTGACAGCTTTCAGTTTTTTTTTATTTCGTCCTTTTTTTTTTGCCCTCAACAACCGAGAGCAGCAACTACACTATGCGGATGGATACCAATATACCCACCAATCCTTTCCCATACTCCCTGCTTTAGCTTTTCATCTTTTATCAGGATTATGAGAAGCAAAAAAAAAAGCATTTTTTGTTGCTACCCCCTGGCTTCGCTTTATGTGGCGGCACTGGCGCTACTTCCCTTTGTGTGCGGCAGTTAGAGGCGGCGAAAAAAGGGGCCAGGGACGACGACGACGACGACGGTTCAGAAGTACAAGACCATGCTGCGGAAAACGTTTTTCCGAATGTGGTAGGTTCATTATAGGTATGCACAAAGGCTTCGAGAAGAGTCGTCCTGGCTACTTCCAATCCCAAGGAAGGGCGCAAAGCTTTTGTTAGTTTTAAGAAAATATTTAATTAGCGAAGATTTCACTTGGTGGGGGACTGCCACTGCTGCTGGGAAGTTGTCATTGGTACTCCAGATAAATTGATGAGCGCATTGGATTTTGCGAAGGACTTTTGGTTTCTCCAGTGATTCCTTGAGTGCCTAATTGGTCGTAGGGTGGTTTCATGGCAACACCACTCTCGGAAACAATAGATAAATGTTGGGAAATTCCAAAGACTGGTGGGCCACCGGAAAAAAGTGGATTGGTGGGATTAAATTATCACTGCAAGGATGAAATGCCATCGTTTAACGAGAGGATATTCGTGTTCCATCTCACTCATTGGGTGTGTATCTTTTAGATATTTGAGACACGTTCACGGTCTGCAAAATAAATATTAGTTTTGTCTTCGTGTTTTTTTTTTTTTTTATTTTTTAATAGATTCACTTTAACGGTCGGGTGTGTGTTATGCTTTGTTTCTTGTTTAAGTTTATATTTCGTCCTTTTTTTTTTTTGTTGGTTCTTGGATTGTTTTTTTTTTGTAGATACATGGGCAAGCATTAAAAATGTGTTCCTTGGTGTATACTGAAGGCTTAGGTACTCTGTTTCTTTTTTGTTTGATATTTTCTTGGGGTTTCGGTTTTGCGCCATCTTTGGACACATTCATTTTATGGACATAGGAGTGTACGTGTCCGTTATATTAAGGTGGCAGTGGAAGTGGAGAGTATTTGTTTAATTTACGGAAGGGTAGACAGAGAACTGTTTTTTTTTTTTATTTAAACATGTCTGAACTGTCTTTTATTGGGGGCAATTTATTCAGTTGAGAGAGGAAAATGGTACTCTTGAGGGTTAAAGTGAAATAAGATTGAGCCATTTGCAAAGGCCGCGAGGATATGTGCTAAAACAAGAAAATAAGGCATTCCATTCAGCGGTCAAGAGGCGTTCTAATGACGGTATTTTCGAAGTTTGTGTGCACAAGACATATGTATGTTTTCCAATTCATTCATAACCTCCATAGATCTGTAAAAAAGCACATTTCACAAAATGGACCCCAAATTTGTACAAGGTTAGGTTAGGTTAGAGGGGCTGATGAGATTGGACCCATTGTGATACCCATGTTATTTGCCCATCCGTAGTATTAATTTCTAGGTTCCAACCATCCAAACGCCCTGGCAAATTTGAGTGATCCATCCGCTAGCTCGTCAATGTGTTCGAAGAAGGATTCGCCCAACGTTTCATTTCTATTTTGGCAAAGGACAGTGGCAGAGAAAATGGGCTGTGTCCTCATTAGCCTCTTCATCACCACATCCCCCGCAAATGTCATCATCGTTCAGGCATAGTTTCTTCATGTGGTATCTTAACAAGTTGTGGCCAGTAGCACTCCTATCAGCATTGATAGCGATTTACTGTCTTTCTGTCTGGAGTGCGATTAGACTCACTAACTTTGGCTACTTCAGAGATAGAAGCTATTGTCATAGCGCTGTTCTGAGAGAACTTAAAATTGGCAATCTCGGTAGAACGGATGACATCCTCCCAGTTCTGAACTTCGCTACACCGTATGAAACGCTGTACCCGGAGAGAGAAGTTTGGGGGAACATATCGCCTACACGGCAAGCACACATTACGGTTTATACGGATGGGTCAAAAACCGATAACGGCATAGGCTCTGGTATCTTCTCAAGTGAACCGGAGCTTAATGTGTGTCTTAGACTTCTAGATGACTGTAGTGTATTTCAGGCTGAGGTCCTAGCTGTTAAGAGAGCGGCGGAGCTGTTGATGACGAAGCTAATAATGGATAAGGTTATCATCATCTACATCGACAGTCAGGCCGCACTCAGCGCAGTAGAATCGTGTATCGTCAAATCGGCAATCATAGAGGGATGTCGCTCTGTGCTCAGATCCCTAAGCAGACACAACAGGGTAAAGCTCTACTGAGTGCCTGGACACTCCGGCGTAGAGGGAAATGAACTTGCGGATGAGCTGGCAAGGAAAGGAGGGGCACTGCTTTTAACTGAGACGGTTATGAACATAGCAACGCCATGATGCGGCATTAGGGCAAGACTGAACAACACGATCATAAGTTTGGCGGACCAAAGGTGGTCACAAATAGAGGGACATAGGGTATTCCTAGCTCTTTGGTCGGCCATAGACCGTAAAAGAATCAAGATAATCATTGGACTGAATAGCGCAAAGTTGAGAACTCTTATAGGAATACTCTCAGGGCACTGTCTCTTAAGGCAACATGCCAAAAGAATGGGTCTTTCAAACACGGACGAATGGGGATACTGCAACGACATAGGAACATCGGAGGATGTCGAACATATCTAAGATTGGCAGGCTATAGACCGATTTTGAAAGAAATTTTTAGGGAATTACTTCTTTAATACACTGGAGGAGGCTGGCCAAACTGGCCACAATAGAATTATAAAATTCTGTGGGAAAATTAAATGTTTTGATGGAAGTGTTTCGGTTTAGTTACCATTATACGATGGTCCCATTGGATCGGGATGAGCCCATTATGATGCGTGGTGTTTCTGTGATGGCTCAGCCTCACAGCCCCTTTCTAACCCAACCTAACCTAATCTACTGTCTTTCTGTAGGAGTTTTCTTCTTCTCATTTCGTTATATTCTGGCCAGTCCTCTCAGGTGTGTACATCACAGGTGTTATTTGCTGAAATAATTGATTTACGTTCAATTTTGGCCCTAAGATTACAGAGTGGGAGTTTCACCATACCATTGTTGCTTGTTCAATGTTTAAGGCTGAGCCCATTCTGGCAAATTGATCTGCGGCTTCATTGCCTGGTATTCCGCTGTGACCAGGGACCCAGCAGAGTTTTACATTGTGCTGCGTGCCAAGAACCTTAAGTTTTTCGCGGCAACACTTTACAACCTATTCAATAGTCGACAAAATTTAATTTTTTTTTTTTAACAAGAATGAGACAAGATAATTTCTGGTAGATTATTTGACGCTGAATCTAAATCTGGCAACAGAAGGTCAGAATTTTGAGATATACCAATCTCAAAGTGCTAAAAACACGGTTTTGGCGATAATTGGAGTAATTTTTTGAGAACAGCAAATTTTTATAATCACTTTTAACTAAAGCATCCTTTATTAATACCTTTAGTACTACTCTTTCCCTTTCAACACCATTTTAGTTTGTTTCGCTACGACGTTTTTTTTCTCAAGATATACCATTTTATTTTTATTATGCAGCTCGTTAGTACCAAAATGCAAAATATAATATAGGTAATATCGAAGTACCGTAGCTAAAAATTAATACCTTGAGAAAAAAATCTCGTAGCGAAACAAACTAAAATGGTACTGAAAGGGAAAGAGTAATACTAAAGGATGCTTTAGTTAAAAATGAATATTAAATTTTGTTGTTCTCAACAAATCACTTCAAATATCGCAAAAAACCGTGTTTTTAGCACATTGTGATTGGTATATCTCAAAATTCTGACCTCCTAGAGCAATTCTGTTGCCAGATTTAGATTCAGCGTCAAATAGTATACAAGAAATGATGTGTCTTATCCTTGTTACAAAATATTGTCGACTAGTGTTATTTGCGTAGCAGCTATTGCTTTTATGGCCGCCTGGCTATCAATGTAAATTGTGCTATCCTCAGGCAATATTGTCATCATTGACACCAATTGGGCCGGCCGTTGTCAGTGCTAGAGTCTCAGCTTGGAAAACGCTGCTGTGGCCTGGGAGTCGTATACAGTTGCTTATCTCCAGTTCCTCCGAGAAGCAATCCGTTCCTACGCATTCTTTGACCCAGCGCCAGCGATGTAGATGGATTTAGGATCCTTAAATACTTCGTTTTTCTCCCAATGTTCTCTAGAGCAGAGCTATTTAAAGCAGCTGGATATGACTTGGTAGTGAGCATATAAATACAAAAAATCGCGCGATTTTGTTAATTTTATTTTCTCAAATTCTCAAAAACTCAAATTTTATAAGTTCTTTATCTCCAATTCTAGAGTACTAGAATGGATGAAGTGTTTGGATTCCCAATGGAAATTCAGATTTTTTTTTAAATCCTATCACTCCGAACATTTTGGACTTATGTATGTATGTCCCATCTTCGTTAAAAAAAGATGCGTAGCCGTTTGGGACGCTTTTGCGTCATTTTGACGCTTTTTCGGCGATGGGACCCGAGACCCAACTTTCAATAAAAACAGCGAATTTGAGGCATTTTGTAAATATAGGACTATAAAAGGCGTAATCTTCAAAATCGTTATAAAATAATTTTATTAAGTCAAATATTTTAAAGATTGGAATACAAAGGTTTTATTATTAAGAATAATTCGTTTGGGGCAGACAAGACTTGTTAATAAGTGCTCGTGCTGACAGCCAAGTGAACAGTCAAATATATTGTTTTGAGGAGCTTCTTTTATAGTAATTTTTAGAGTCTAGTTACTTAGTAACCAAGTGATTTCATGACTTCTGATTGCCTAGATCTTGACTGATTACTGATTGCTTAGTAATTAATTGTAGAGTGTTTGTTACAGGACCCTTTTTTCAATTTATTTTCATTAAACATACTTCACTACTTAAACACATCCATTTTGTTCAACAAAATATTTTTGTTACTCAGAATTTACTTCCCAAGAAATCGTTTTGCATATATGCATAAATCTGTATATTTAACAATATTTATTTTATTTGAAGTTCAGTAGGTGAGGGACCCATTTTTTGCTTTTGGAGCCCTTTTTTAGACGCTTTTTGAAATTTGCTCGCGGCAACACTGCCCCATCCCATCGGGACATACATACGTCCCTTATTCAATTTGGGACTTCTTTTCGGACTTACAGAATATATAGATTTGAGACATAAGACCATATGGTTTGACATAATATGTGATCTTATGTCTCAAATCTATATGGTCTTATGTCGCTTTTCAATAGCGACATAAGGCCATACTCTGAAATATGGTCTTAAGTCGCTTTGTGAAAGCGTCATAATGCCATATTTTGAAATATGACCTTATGTCACGGCACCTCCTACCAGTGTAGTGCATGCTATTCTCTGTACTTTGGTCATATTCTTAAGGTTGCTGGTTTTAGTGGCAGCGACCAATGCTCCATATGTTAATATGGGTCTGACTATCGCAGAGTACATCCACAGGGTTATTTGTGCCCTATACCTCTAGTTTTACCCGAAGAATCTACTGCAGGTATAGAAGGCAATTGATGCCTTTTTTATTCTCTCTTTAATATTCAGCTTCCAGCTAAGTTTTCTGTCGAGTATGAGGCCTAAGCCTTAAGTATTTCGCACTCTCAGGCAGCCTGAGGGGAGTACCTTCGTAGTGATAGGAAACGCAGATGTTAGGTTTCAACTAACTCTATGGTTGGTATCCAGGATAATTGGAGAGTTGTGTAATTCTGAAAGTTTGGTTCTTTCTTATGATTCACAAATTTTTTTTCCAGATGTTTCTCATTATTGCTTGTGCGATAAATTTTTTTAGCCGTTTCACCATCCTACTGCCAGTGCAATAGGTTTTGACATTAACTTCTGAAACTGATCAACTTATTTTTATTTCGCGAACAAATAAATAGTTTCGGAGACATCTGGGTTTAAACCGTGAACCTTCAGCGTGACAAGCGTCGACGACTACTACAGCCACCCACCTCAGCGGATATTACAAATTTCTAATCTAACTCCAGAAATTACACAATCGCACTTGCACTAAACTCACTCGGGGAAAACCTCAGTCTACGTTTACGTTTGATTAGCGGAAAAGCGGATTTGACTCCCTTTAAACGCATCAAATGCCCAAAAAAGCCAAATTTTAAGTCCGCATAAGCCCCCCCCCCCCCCCCCCCCCAATTAGGTCAACAAAACTCTATCATTTCGACTCGTGTTCACAACTGCACACACTATGTATTGTCTTTTCAAACACATAAGTACGTAACGAAATTAGGTCCGCTAAATATGAAAATTTAAAATTTCATCTCATCAACCCCGTGCAGCGCCTCCCATCGGGTTTATTTAGATAATCTACATGCTCGGAAGCGTTTTTGACGGCAAAATTTCATCCGTGTGTGTGCTTTGTGGAAATTATTCAGGAAAACTGTGAAATAATTTTCTAACCGTTTCTGGACCGACTCTGGTCGGCTGGAAAACGGGACACAACACACCGCTATAGAATTAAACAATTTTCTAATTTGCACCCAGCTAACACAGCGCCTAACAAGTCCCGCTGGTGATTCCATCCTTCGACGAGTGTGAAACGTCCTGCGAAACCCTAAGCTCATTTAATGAAATTGGCAGCGGCTAGGTAATCCCAGTTTAACATATAAACGAGTTCCAGGGGCGGGCGACGCGATCAATTTTATCTGCTGTTTGGCGGTCAGGGAATCTAATTTTTTGGTGCTTTTTGTTTTTGTCTGTATTTTGTTTTGGAACGCGTTTACAAAACCGAATCGACAAGAGTAAAAATGACCACAAAATGAAACGTTTCTAGTCTCTAATGAGGTTTCTATGGGGAAGCTGCAAATTTTGTTTTGGTGTTTTCCAAAAAGTCAACTAATTTCGGATTTTATCTAAACGTGCTTTTGGTATGGATATGGATATTTTTCTGTTGGTTTTTGGTTTTGCATTTGCAATTGAAACACATGGCGAGACGTGTGGGGATGGAAGTGATTCAGTTTAGATATTTCGCCACAGAGGGCCGAGAGGGCTTAGTTACAATTCGATTTTGTTTATTTAAAAAAAAAAAACTTTAGTCGAATAACTGTTAAAGCATTTGTTTTGAATTGAATTACAATAAATTGGTGGTAAAGGGCGTTTACGTAAATTTAACCATGGAAATGCTCAGTGAGTCGCAATCAATCTATGAAGACTGTCATTTGGGGAAATGACGTTTAGATAGGCAGAATATTTGTAGTTCCAGAAATGGGTTTGGTAGGTTAGTGGTGGTTTCGGTGGAAAGAAACCCTAATAGTGGAAAAAGGGTGCCGTTTTGATGCCACAACATCAAGAGAACCGTTTATTCAGATATAGTTGGAGATATTCACTCACATCCACCCGGGAGCTTAAGAAGAGGATCAGTACTTCAATCCTTTTCTTGGATATCACTTTGAGGTCGTCGAAGAAAGGTTTGCCCAGTATGCATTGCCTGGCTCCCGTTATTTTAACAGGAAATAAAGAAGCAAACGACTCATCATTGCAGCTCCGGCAGATATTGTTGTGAGGGATCGCTAGTTTTTTTTTTACAATCTACACACGCTAAAGGGGATATGAATACCCTTATAATGTTATTTCACAAAGCGCGAGCACATGGAGAACAAGAACGAGAGATAGACAGATCGGCGTAGTGATAGGCACCAAACACTCCGTAGAGTAGATCCATTGAACTAGTTTTGGTAACAGCACCTATCGGAATATAAACGTTTTCCATTATTGAGCTGATAAGGGCTGACCCTAGCCTGGCTAGTTCATCGGCTCTCTCGTTTCCTTCTATGGCACTTTGTCCTGGAGCCCAGAAAAGAGTGACTCTAGCCTGATTGCACAAGCGATTAAGTTTGATACATATTGACCAACCAGTTTTGATGAGGTGATTGACGAATTCGCTGACGAAGCGAAAATATCTGCACTAAAATACACGTCATTGGACGAAGTCCATAGATGGAACCAATGGTGGCGTTAAATTTCCAGAACGGAAACATAACCTTATCTGAGCTACTTTGACATATTCGGAGCTCAGGTTGATATGGATTTCCACTTACTAGTCAGGGTCGTGAAAAAGAGTTGGTGGCGAATGAGCCCTTATCAGGCCAACGGCAGCGCTCACACCCCCGTAAAAAAATATAGTAACAACCAATAGCCTCGGAAAAGGACGGATCTACTGTTGACAACCACGCTAAACGAAAAAAGGACAATGACGTTCGGATCTGCACCTGGGATGTTCGTACCCTGACGGTGCACCCGAACAACTGGCAGAGGCCCTAGACTGCTATACAGCAGATATAACCGCCATCCAGGAAGTGCGATGGGATGGGCCAGGCAGAAAAAGGATGAAAAACTGCGACATCTACTACGGTGATTGCTATACAGAAAATAAACAGCGCTTATTCGGAGGCGGATTTGTCATACGTGGCAGACTTAGGCAAGAGCTTTCGGCACGTGAGCGAGCGTCTTATGACAATCCGTGTCAAGGCAAAATTCGCCAACATTAGCTTAATATGCGCTCACGAAGAAGGAATTGGACCATAAGTTCACCAAGAAAATGCTCATGTCTGGTGGCTCATCGGTGATGGCCTGGGGATACTTCACCTCATCTGAGGTTTGTCCGATTGTCCAAATTAATGGAAAAATGATTGGTGATGTATAAAGACATCATAAACAATCATTTAAATAGAGACTTGGCAGCCAATTTGCTACTTGCATGGATCTTTCAACAATATAAAGATCCAAAGCATTGCTCCAGGATCGTTTAACCTTGGTTGGAGTCCATCTTCTTCAGTGGGTAGCTCAAAGTCTCACTAAAAAAAACCCATAGAAATTTGATGGGGAGTTTTAAAAACGCCTCTGTGGCAAGTTATTCAACAGGAATAGAACAAGTTCAAACCCACTCAATGTGCGGCCCTTGTCAAGACTATGGGCGATAGATGCGCCGAAGTGATAAGACAAAAGGTTTGGAAACAAAGTATTGACTCTAACAGAGATAGAATATGTATCTATATCTACAATTATTAATGTATATATAATTTTAAATATTTTTTCCAGAAAATGACTTAACTGTATGTCACCGAGCTCAAAGCGATATAAACAATTAATCTGCAAAATTTATATTTTAATGATTTGGTAAACAAAAAAATTAAGAAGAATTGAATTTTACAAATACTTGTAAACATTCTAGTATAACCAATTAATCTGAACTTGGTTCTACCGAAGATAGTGTGATTGTGTTTTTATGACTTAATTATATGAGCACGACTGTATATGTTCTTTGTCGAAAACCGGTCTACCTTACCTACGACTATTCACCCTTAGACTCCAATTGCAATTATGTTCCACGAATCACCAAGCTTCCTGATCATCGACTTCCAAAATTGGTCCTCAGATACTTTATTACCAGGAAAGCGAACTTTTTCCGGAAGTGGCAGCAACAGAGCGATGAATTAGGAGTTGAATTGTCCTTAAGATGGAAAGACAGATCCAGCTGGACTGTGGCCCTAGCTGAAATTTTGCGGAACCTAAACGAGAAGATTCACCAAGGATTTATGGCGAAAGCAGCGTGTTCATCGAGTCGCTTAATCTACAAGCAATTAAGCCATAGTTTAATGGATTCGAACTACTTTCAAGAACTTATTAGAATAAACTAAATAAACCTTATCTTCAAGACTCGAGGAGAATTGTAGCATCTGAGTGGCCGGCCGTACAGGAAAGATCTTCTAGCACTCTGCATTTTGTGTAGCTTAAGTGAAAAAGAAGATATATTATTTTCTAGGAAAATGCACAATTCTTCAAGAGACGAAAAGATACCATTACAGCCAATCCGTTCTCTCAATGGAAGAGGTAATTCAGATACTCAACGGATCTAACTGGAATGTTCTTTGCTACTATGTCTCGGATGCCCTTGCATATAGGAACCATTTTACGGAGGAATAGATTCACTTATCTTTATGTTGCAAATCATTAAAATTGTTAAAGTTTGTGCATCGTTTCAAAAATCTTACATACCGTAAATCGCTGTAAAACTCGTATTTCCTTTTTTTTATGTTAGCAAACCATTAAAATTGCAATCCTGTTAAAAATATATTTCAACATTGTAATTCAAAATAATGAATTTAACTGCAAAAATGTATCCACGCATGAAATTGTCAACCTGGCTGACGGGTTTTGCTATTGCGAAATAGAATAAGTAAGTAAGTATTCGATGCCAACCGTGATGGTCAGCACAGCAGAGGACGATCTCGCCTAAGGTGGCGCGCACAAGTGAAAAAAGGACCTCAACCAACTTCAAGTGCACAACTGGAGGCATTTAGCTAAATACCGGGCTAACTGAAAAGGGTTGTTGGTTAAGGCCTTAGTCCACCTCGGACTGTAGCGCCACCTAAGTAAGTAATTAAAAAAGGACTATTTGTATTAAGAACTTTTTCAATTTAGTTTTTCATTTGGAATGATTTACCTTTTCTCCTTTGAAGGCATCCAATAGCTAATCGCTGTTTATTTGTGTACCTACACTCGAACCTCGTTGCTTAATTGCATTCAACATATTTCATCTCAACTGCATTCAATTTTAGTTCGTTTTGTTTTCTTGTTTTGTGTTTGCCCAAAGGACATAGAAGTAGAACCTCCGCATCCCTGAAAGCTGATTTCAATATAAATCAAAAAAATGGATCCTTTTCTTTTTTTTGACAACCGTCGCATCGTTGGTAGGTAGTTAGTCCCGTGTCTCAATGTGAAACAATAAAAACTGAAAATTATGAAATCAAGATACGATAGTGTGTGTGCGCGCATTTTTTTTGAAAATATTGTTTAGCACCACAACCACGAGAGACGGGTCCTTGTAGCTTAGTTTTTTTTCCTCCAATTTCCTGGCACTCTCATGCGTTGCAACCATCATCCATTTAACCATTTCAATGGTCAAATGGTAGTTTTATGATCACTGGCGGAATAAAGTCATCATATTGGAATACCCAAGTGTGAATTTCATTATTATGGAGTGTGCAGCGCACAGGACCAGGGCCGATGGGGAACACATTCGGTGTGTGCCCTGAACTCTCTGAATGGTAGTCCGGAACATATTTCATATGAATTCATCTGTATTTTTTTTTTCTTTGGCTATCGTTTTGCATCGGATGGTAGTGTGTGTGGTTGAGTACAGGTAGGACGAAGCTTTGAGAAAGGAAAAAAAAAACCTACCATGGGCAGAAGTTACATAACTAAACAGAGCTACCGCAACTGGTACACAAAGTGTAAGAGGACGGGACTAATCGGGTGGTTGCTTTTAAGTTAATGCACCCCAGAGAGGCTCCTTGACCGAAAACCCGATGCAGGTAAATCCGCATCCATATCTGTGTTTTTAGTGGTTTCCAATAGAGTCAGTTACAGGCCATCCAACCGAGAGGAGGCAAGCCAGCCAACTAGCAAACCAACTGGGGAACCCATGATGTCACATTCAGTTGGGTTCACGTAACGTAACCAGCAACTCTACTGCGTATACTTAATTTTTTTTTTTGGTTGCTTGTCTGATGAGGATTTTTGTTTCGCCTTTTTTTTTGTCATTTTCAAAGAATCATCCTCCTCGCCGGGCTTAGGCTGTGAGAGATGAATTGTACGAGGAGTGGGATATGTTTGGCTTCGGGGTAATCTAATTTATGATGCAGTAAAAATTGGAATGCCTCAGGAGACTAAATTCTGAAAGGTCATGTCTTTTTTTATGGCTTCCCAACTTTGCAGTCCTGCTACACTATCACCAATCATTTTTACACAAATAGTGCATGCTCGTACCACTGGGAGTAGGGGTACAGGAAAGGATTGAATCACCTTTCCTGGACAAAAAAAAAAAAAAAAACAATTGGGGATCTGAAGAGTTATCAGTACACATAAGCTAAATCGATATGTTGGATATAGTACCTGTGTAGTATAGGCATCACTGGTTATGCCAAAAAACCTGAATTCAACCAAAACCCAGGAGAAGCCGTATGAAAGGAATGTGTCCAATGGAATTTTTGTCGCATTCACCGATGGGCATTACTTTGTGTGTCCTGAGAGTTAACATTCGCTGGAAAAGATAAATCTCATGAAATAATTACAAGTGTAATGCAACACACACACACACACCGAAAAACCAGAACACCGAACCCGACCTACGGAAGAGAGAAAATTGAATATTTTAGGCTGGTGGTAGCAGCAGATGGTGTCCATCCTTTAGCCAAACTCGAAACCAAAACCCATTCCCGGAATTGTAATCGAGTGCATTTAAAGCTACTCTTGGTCGTAAGTCTTTTGGGAAATAAACACGTTAAACAGTGGGGCCAAATGGAGGAAGAGGACACGTTACATGCTAATTTCCATCATTATCTTCTGGAATTTTCTCATTTTCTTGTGACCACAAGCAACAAGAGGGATATGACAGTGCTGACCTCTAGCGAGTTTCCCAAGAATTGAATTGCTATTTTACTTGTTTTTGCCTTTGGAAGTGGCGTACAGATCAGGTTGAAAAATCGAGGTTCCTGTATTTTGATAAACATATACATAGATGCTGGTCTCGCTTGGGCTCAAAAGAGCCTTTTCTCTGACAAGAAGACTGTTTCACAGAAGTCAACTTGACTCCAGGGTGAAGGTCATCAGATCAATTATAGCATATGGTTGTCCGGTGTGGTTTAATGTGGTGCCTTTCTACATGAAAAAGATTCGGGTGTTTTAGAGGGTGTTTCTTAAAATTCGATAAAAAAAACCAAAAACAAAAAGATTCTTAATCAATAAAAATGTCGTTATCGCCTGAACTACGGAAATAAAAAAACACATTCTTTTCACAAAATGGCGGCTGTTTGAATAAAAAAGTTATTTTTTGCCCTTTTTTTTCAAAGTTATTAATTTTTTAAAAATAGTAAAAAACTAAATTTTTACATAATTCTAGTTCCTGCGATTGAGGGATATGTAAAGAAAATTTACGCCAAATTTAAAGTTAATCGATTCATTAGAACTTGAGAAATCATGTCAAACGTGTTGGAAAAAGTAGTTTCGAAAAAAACGAGTTTAAAAAAGTTTAAAGTAGTTTAAAGAAATACGTTACAACGACCTTCATATAGAGACTTTCTGAGAATTCATGGCGTATAAGAGACTTTCGGTAGGATTTTTAGATTTAGATTAGATTAGATTTCATTTTATTTGTTTACTTCAAAATTCATTACAAAATAGTCTGCCTAATTGGCAATATTTTAACATACTTTAAAAGCTCCTATTATTACTACCATCAAAAATACTTAACAGCAAGATAATTTAAAATATGTAATGTCTATTAGAAAAGGTATTAAAAATATTCAGTCAATATTCTTTCGCGATATTGAAGAGCGATTGTGCAATACTGAAACAAGTTAGGAACATTGATTTCATTAAGGAGTGTTAAGACTTGAGTCTCCGATAGGACATCGCTTCCCAAAACAAGATTTTATCACTGTTTTTGGACTTTCAAAGGGCGTTTGAAACAATTGACAGAGAACTATTAGCTAAAAAGTTATATTTATATGGCGTTAAAGGCCCGGAACTTAATTGGTTTAAGTCTTATTTATCCGACAGAACCCAAAGAACAAATATCAAAAGTGCAATATCAAGTGATAGTAATACATGTTTTGGCGTACCACAAGGAACTATACTCGGTCCTCTGTTGTTCTTATTGTATATTAATGATATATGTAGAGTGTTAAAGAAATGTAAGATGTCCCTGTTTGCTGATGACGCTTTAATGTTTGTAAGTGGGAAAGATATGTGTGTGCTTAAGGAGTCTATGGAGTCTGATCTTAAAAACCTGTGTGAGTGGCTACAGTTCAATAAACTCAAAGTGAATGTAAATAAAACTAAATGTATGGCTATAAATAGTAATGAATGTATCAACTTAAGAATAGACGGTCAAATAATTGAGCAAGTGGAAGAAGTAAAATACCTCGGTGTGATACTAGATAGCAAAATGAACTTTAACAGTCACATGACTTACATAACAAAAAAAATCGCTAAAAAAATTGGTTTCCTCAAAAGAATCCGAAAGTTTATAACCACAATTTGTGCTGTCAATATATATAATACCATAATCAAACCTCACTTTGAATTTTGCTCAACAATTCTCTTTATGGGAAATAATGAACACATAAATCGTCTGCAAGTGCTACAAAACAGAGCAATGAGAATTATTTTAAGATGTAGCTTTCGTTCCCCTACCACATGGATGTTGTCCTGCCTTAAATGGTTGAACGTCAGGCAACGTATTGTCTTTAATGTCTTAACGTTTGTGTTTAAAATGAAGTTCAACATTGTGCCGGAATATCTGTCATCAAATTTGCTGTATATAAGAGATGCTCAGCCATATAGTTTAAGGTCCAATTCTGACTTCCGACTGCAGCTTTATAGAGATTCAAGAACTCAAAATATGCTATTGTACCGAGGCTTAAAATTATATAATGAATTGCCTCTTGAATTAAAAAATGAAACCATATTACAAAGATTTAAAAAAATGCTAGTTTTATATGTTAAAGAAACAGTTACGTGAATTCATATACTTATGTAAATTAACTTTATTATGTATTATTTAATTGTTACCTGAACTCATATATGTAAATTAACTTTGTAAATAACTTTATATACATTAATGATTGTTATAATAGTTTTAATAACTAAATAAACTATACATACATACATATGTCTTCTGGTTTCTCTCAAAACTGGACATTTCCCGATGAAATGCATGGTATCCTCCCTCTGTGCAGTACGTACATAGTTAAGCCTTAGGAGTTCGCCCCGAAGCCTCAACATCGTCGCTATTTCATCGATGCTGTATTCGTCCCGAAAGTAATTCCTTTCAAACAAATTGTGGTTTAAACGGCTGTTTATCATTCTATGTAACGATCCTGAAGCTGACTTTCGGTAGGATAATTCAGGAAACGTTTGGAGGATACATTTTTGAAGGTCTAATCTTTAAAAATATGCACCTCTATTATTAAATCCGGCGGGGGGAACGCTTCACTAAAATTCGGAAATTCGTATTATTAAATCCGTTCGAAGGGAATCGTCCACTTGTCGGTAATTTGAATGAGATTCACTTGATTATTAAAAACGAGCGAATAGAATCTCCCCATATATAGTTGACATCCGCAACTATTTTAGTGCGTATTTGGTTGTTGTGTGCATAAATGGTTTAAAAGCTGATAAATGAATAAGCTGAATAAGTCTTTGGATCTGAAAAAAGTCCTATTAAGTTCGAGGCTGGCAGAAATTATTGATATAGCTGTATTATTACTTATTTCTTGAATTATTTTTCAAACTTATAATCGGCTTTTCAAATGTCAAATCAGAAAATAATTGATTTCGAAACATAAAAAGCGAAGTAGATAAAGTAGTGTATCCGACGGATTTAATAATCACAACTGTAAGTGAATGTGAACCGTATGAGTGAAGGGAATCTCCGATTCGGCGCATTTAATAATAGGGGATGAAATAAAAAAAAAACAACAAGTAAGGCGGTTCGAAGACGTATTGCGAGAGCGATGACCAGCGACAATAGCCTGATCTTCGGGGCTTATTACCCCACTGAAATGCACCATAATAGTACGCTCCTAACGGGCTTTATCCCACCAGGTGCGCGAGATAAGCAGCTCATCCGGGTTCGACACCAATGCCCATGAGCTCCTTCGTTTCAGTTCCGCAACTCCGAACCTGGATAGAGATAGAGAGGAAGGGGTTGATAACGCGCTCTTTCAGGTCGGCGGGCTACTTTTGTAACATCTTAGTTTTAAGTTAGGTTAGTTAACGACCATCCCACGCTGAAAACATCGGCTCTCGTTCTTTTGCTAAGTTTTTAAAAAAAAAAAAAAAATTTCTTAGCTTTTAAATTGTAAGTTTAATTAAAATTCAATACTTAAAGTTAGGTTACGTCGAAAGACATAGTATAAGTATTAAGTTTAGCTTAGAGTGCCCGTGTGGGGCCAGTAAGTTAGAGTACGATAGTTAAGTTAGTTAAGCTAGTTTTAAGCACTTTTGTCTAGCATGTAAGGAATACTTGAATTAACAAATAAAAATGCATTAAAAATGAAAAAAAAAATGAATGACATCGGCTCTCGTTAGATCACCGAAATCAAACTGCGTCGGACGCGGTTAGTACTTAGATGGGGGACCGCTTGGGAACACCGCATGTTGTTTGTTATTGGCATTCTAAGAGTAGGAGTAGGAGTAGGAGCAGGAGTATGAGTAGGAGTAGGGGTAGGAGTAGGAGTAGGAGTAGGAGTAGGAGTAGGTGTAGGTGTAGAGGAGTACGATAATAATCGACTCATGTGGCAACACAATGGACCTACTAAGAGCTTAAGTGAATCCAACCAAATATGGGGACATCCACCTAACCTAGCCTTACATAGCATAGGATAACTATGCATAACTAATATGCAAGTTAAGGTTAGCTATGGGGTCTTCGTGGAGTAGCCGGTCCCACTATTACGAGGCAATGTGACCGACGCTACGGCCTCGCTCAGGTCACGGTGTCGCGAAGGGGCATCATTATAGCGATGGCCAAGCGCCTTAAGATGCAATCAGGATGGTGACCACTCAGGGTACGAGGCTTACCACCCTGATTACAGTTAGTTTAGATTAAGTAGCTTAGGGTATTTTATGTAGGCTAAATTTTTTTTTACAGTTTTAAGGAAAAAATAATAAAAAAAATGATAATGTCTCAAGGTTTCTAAACTTTTCTGGGAAGTAAATGTTAGATTAGCTTAGTCGTATTATAGTTAGTTTAAGGCCGAAAGATAATAGGTAGTTTGTAATAATAGAGTTAAGCCTAGAGCGCCCCCCTAGGGGCAGTAAGCTAGATTAAGTAATATAGTTAAATTTTAATTAGATTTAAGCATTTTTGTCTAGTTTTTAAGTTAAAATTGAAAATTAATAATAAAAATATTTTCAAAACCAAAAAAAAAGTTGCCTTTTGGAGACAGTGGTTCTCCATTACAAGGCATTACCGGCTCCTGGACCCATGTTTCACGGCTTCAAAAAATTGAAAAAATCCTAAATTTTCAAGTCGATCGGAGTAATAGTTTCGGAGATAGAGCTTTGGGAAGTTGCGCGCCCAACGCCAGTTGGGCTAAGTTTTATTGTCACTCAAAACTTAAAACGCGTTTTTCTCGATACTGTATTTCAAAGTCAGTTGTTAAGATTTCTCGAAAACGACTGAACCGATTCTTGATGAAATTTTATACGCGTCTTCGAGATACTATTGACAAGGACTTGGACGAAAGATTTATTTTTAATGCAACTTATTATTAAAAAAAAAAAGTAGAGCAAATGTTACCGAAATTTTTAATTTTTCGTAAAAAGGTTTGCCAAAAATCCAATTTTTTTTCCTTCGTCCAAATTCTAGTTTGGAATTCACGTATGTACATCACAGAATCCGTCGTATTTGGAATTTTGCTACGAACTGCGAAAGAACTATCTCAGAATCCGTCGTAATGGAAATGCTTGCTACGAATTTCGAAATTCGTAGAAAATGGTGTCGCTGAATCCGAATGAATCGGAATTTTGACATTTGAAGGCTTGCACACACCGGCGCGATAGCGATAGCGGTAGTGTATTTTGTTGTTTTGTTTGTTTTGTTTTGTTTGTTTTGTTTTGTATGATTATTATTATATCGCTCTCGCAATCGCTCTCGCAATCGCTATCGCTATCGCGCCGGTATGTGCAAGCCTTAAATCTACTAACTAATTGATATTTCGTAGAGCGCTGACAAAAAAGATTCAAAATCCAAAAACCGTAAGTTTGTTACAGAATTTTGGAAAAATAATAATTTTTTGTTCAAAAAAGGTCGGCAATTTCAACAAATAAATTGCAGTATAGTCGTTCGGGGCAAGAGTGCGCATTTTGGACTTCGGGCTTAAATTCTGGAAAATTTACAATAGGTAACAAACAAAAGAGCCTATTATTTGGTAGCTCTATATTTTAGGAACAAATTTTCCTAAAAAATATTTTACGTTTTTTTTAATGTTTCATATGTTTTGACCAAAAAACAAAAGGAAATCAAGTTGCGCACTCTTGCCCCGAAGTCAGGGTAAGAGTGCGCACAGGTATGGGTAAGAGTGCGCAACCATTCTAAGTCACAGTTTTCGTAGTTTTAATAGTTTGAAACTGTGCCTTCACTCAAAATAAATTCTTCGGCAGCCTTCCATGGGCGGCTTCCATTTTTAATCAGCTCCCTAGCCTCGCAGATTTGCTTATGGGATATCAATTTCCTTTCCGTTTGCCTTTAGTAGATACGATGCATTTTTCAGGACAAACAAACACAGCAAGATAGAGCTACAGCTTACCACATACGACTATGATGTGCTTGTTGCATCTTACGACAGAATGTAATGGCCCAAAAATTGTTATTATTATAAGAAGTTAAATACTGAGTAAGAAAACACTGCGCACTCTTACCCACAGAATGACTGCGCACTCTTTCCCTAGGCGCTACTTTTTCTTCATTGTATTGGAAATCTAAAAACGAATAATATTATCCCCTAAAATTGTATCCTAATTGTATCCAAACACACATATACACTGTTTATGCCTACATACTACTTATGGTGTATCGAGTTGCCACGCTTTTCTGACACACTTTTAAAAATTGACTTTTTTTTTTACAAAATCCGGATTTTCTTTTCCTGTTGTTTTTCTTTGTACTGTCAATTGGAAAACTTGCGTAGAAGTTGTTCTTCATTAGCGGTTAGTGAAGCACACATTTTCTCATTTAGCAATTTTTGCTTATTCTTTCACAGATGGAGGAATGGCACTGCGTACTCTTACCCCGAACGACTCGAAAAGAAGAAGTAAACGCTTTCTGGGAACAACTCAAGACTGATCTTAACAGCCTCGGATCTCCTTCAAAGGACACCAGTAGTTGGAAAAAAGTAAGTTAATGAATGAGAATGTTCTGTATTGGGGTTTCAACATCGCAAGTATCGTTGAAAAACGAATACAAAAACATATATTATTAAATTATTAATTAATTAAATATTAAATAATTGCATTCCATTATACACAGTTTGGTTGGATTGGAAGGCCTACATAAAAAGAAAACTGTCGGAAAATAAAAAAAAAATGCAAGGGTACCGGAGGCGGCCCTTTCCGAATGCATTCTTTTTCCAGCCTTAAAGAAACCGTCGCAAAATTGACAGGCTTAGAAACCTTCACATCCCCATGACCTGGTCTGAGTGACAACTCGGAGGAAGCTGATCAACCGGATATTTCCATGAGGTTCAATCGAGGGATCAGTTCCCCTTCAACCACACAGCGAATAGATACTGCCAGCCTTTTGAAGGAGCAAATTAAACTTCAGAAAGATTTTTACACCAAAACTGAGGCATTCCGTGAAAATATAAGAATAAATCATAAATCATGCGTCTACCATTCTCCTCCTTACTAGCAACAATTGCAAATGCAACAGAATTCATTTGTAACCAATTTCTTTTGTTCAAAATACATAAAACGATTATAATTTATTTATCTCGCATTACTTTGACGTTAAGCAGCTGATTTCGAAATTTCGAATATGAGTGTTAAGTGCGGCAATGCATTTTGCGGTTACATTCGGATTCTATGATACACATTTTTTCATATTCGTATCGTAGGTTGGAATTCGTAACTTTATTACGAGGGATTCTGTGATAGACGTGATTAGCTTAAATACGTATTTTTTTTCCTGTCATGAGTTCCGCTGTCAACGCACCTTTTTTCCGAGGGGTCACCGGAAATGACGTCGCAATGGCAGAGTTTGAAATATTTTTTTCTACAAAAATTTCAGAAATTCTTTGTCAAATGTGTATATTTAAGGAAATACAAAGTTTGAATGAAATATTCCATTTTTTATATATAAAAAAAATTGTTACAAATAAGCCGTTTTTTACCCGAGGAAACCCATGTAACCCCTTAACGACCCCACAGATAGTTCCTTACGATTGCATTATTGATCCAAGGACACTCTTTAACAAATTTTAAAGCGAAAAATGATTCTCGGCACATCAGCTTAAATAAATGCCCGAGTATTGTAATTCATTGTGTTACTGTCATGCAGGATGATTGCGCCAGAATGATTTCGCCCAGTATATGGCTGTGGCTGTTTGCTTGCTCTGCACGCGCAGTGATTAATTAAAATTTACGAGGAGCGAAATTGCAATCTCAGAAAACTCAGCGTTTATATAAAAGTGTGCGCGCTTCATCATTTTTTATTGCCACTGTAAATTTACAGGACATCCCATATCCCGATCTCATTCTTACACTCAACGCCGCCGAAGCATAGTAGCTCCTCGTCCGAGCTGCAACTTTGATTGTCCATAAATTTTCTTTGTAAATGTGAATGCATTCGCGTCTTCAATGGAAGAGAGGGAAAGAGTGATGATCCTTGGTCTCGGAGTTGCCTTAAGAGTTTCATGCAGTTGTATCCTGTTTCAGCGCCGTTTTTCCCAATTAATGTTTTTTTTTTTTTTTGGTGACGAAATATTGCGAGGGATGTTCCATCCAAAGTATGTGTGTGTGTGTGTGTGTGTGTGTACAGAAAGTAACGAGTCCCTATCTTTGCTTTTGTTCACAGTAATAGGCAGGAAGGATGTGGATGTGCTAAGACCCGCTCATTGTGTATAGGGAACGCAAAGTGGTGACTTTTAAGTGATGTAGAAACCGCTTTCGGCTGTGTCTTCTTCTAGTGGCAGTAAAGTCACTGAACACAGAGACGCAGTTGCATTTTTGCATGAATATGTACATTTATGTATGTACATATGCGCATAGCAATGCAATGCACCTGCTCCGTGATGGGCTCATGTGTGTATGCCTCAGTGGGTGGATAATGGAATGAAGTCTTTTGAAATCTCTGCATAGACTCAGCAGCCAGCGTGTACCCTCTATATACAGAGACCGAACGAGGTCCAGTCCGGCCGGTTGTCACATGAATATATACCCCGAAACCGAAAAGTTAAATTATTATACCTGCAACCATATTGTGGGTAATTAAATATAAGTACATAAAGAGTGGACATAGCCAAATGGACCGGCCCGATGGACACACTATCTCTGACGTATACTTTCCCCCTATTCGATTACTGCTGCTGTGCTGTCCATTCAACCATCCAACCAACTAGCCAACCAACCATCTCATCTATCTCTGCGTGATGCACCTTCTGTGTTCAGTCTTTTGGATATTTTTTTTTACTCAGCCGTTGGTCCTTTTATATTCTTTTTTATCCGGTCGAGGTTAACGCGGTCAATGTGTCAAAAGAGCACTTTAATTTTGCAAATGGAATTATGTATTGGGGGTTGGTGTGGGTGTGGGTGCAGGTGAGGGTGCGACACCCCTACGCGTCTCTGGTTTTTGCCCCCCTTTCGAAAACACTTTAAGATGAATTCAATTACCGAGCTGAAATTAATTGGATTTGCCATTATTATCGTCGGGATTACATGTTACTTAAGTTGTCGAATGGATTTTTTTTTATTTTAGCCGGGTGCGACACTCACCCTTAATGTGGATAATTGAACAGGACCCTGTCGTCAGTGTGCTGAACCTCGGCCTCTGCTGATGGAACATTTTATCTTTGAGGTTTAATTGGGCGGTGGCCGTTGTTGGCCAATCGGTGAGAAGGTATTTTAATGGGATAACGTGTGAATTATGAAATAAGAGATTAGAGTTTATATAATTTTCGGTGACATTTGTTGTGTGTGTGTTGGTGGTCCATTAAAAACCGCAGAAGCATTTCTGTGGTAATATCGAGGCTAGAGTGAAACGTGAGATACTCGGACTTTGGCACGAACAGCCTTTGGCATCGATTTTAGTTTATTGTTTCGTATTGTATTGGTTTTGGAGTGCACATTAGGTTTGGGTAAATTAGGAAACTGGAAATATCATATAAAAGTGGTTTACCAGCATTCTACTTGCACGACATTAAGGGAATGGAGGAATCAGAAAAAAAAAAACAGGCTGTGCAATGGAATTGTGTACTTGAACATTGGGTCGCTATAGGCATACCGCATACACCTACATATGTACACGATATAAATACGATTTCATCTTATTAGAGACGCCTTATATTTAGTCTTCCGTAAGAAAACGTCATACGCCATATTTAATGCACCCATCATTGAAAGAATTTGACTATAAGTTCACTAAGAATATGGTCAAGCCTGGTAGCTCATCGTTGATGGTTTGGGGATACTTCACCTCATCTGGCGTTTGTCCGAATATCTAAATAAATGGGAAAATGATTGGTGAGATGGATAGACATTATAAACAATCATTTAAATGGAGAGTTCGCAGACAATTTACCACTAGCATGGATCTTTCAACAATATAAAGATCCAAACCACTGTTCCAGGATCGTTAAGCCTTGGTTGGAGTCCAACCGCATCCATCTCCTTCAGTGGCTAGCTCAAAGAGCGATTTGAACCCCATCGAAATTTGATGGAGTTTTATACAAAGGGTAGTTGCTGCCAGAAAACCGGCAAACAATTATTCAACAGAATTGGAACAAGATCCCAAGTTATTAGACAAAAAGGTTTGTCGACAAAGTACAAACTCTAAAAGAGATAGAATATATATTAATAGCTACAATAACTAATGTTTATTTAATTTTAATCATTTTTTAAGCCGAATCTGCAACGATGAAAATGAAAAAGAGTCGCTTCTTGATTTTCTGTGCAAATGTCCGGCTCTAGCGGGAGCCAGAGAACTCATACTGGGCAAACCTCTCTTTGGTGACCTTAAATAGATATCCGAAAAAACGATTGAAGAACTGATTCTCTTCTTAAGCTCCAGGGTGGATATGAATAGGTTGTGGTATCCTACCTATGTTAGAGCTGTCGTTTCGTTAATTTTTGGGTGCTCGATTTCTGATAACATGGTATAGTACTTAACGATTGAATGTATAGTAGGTACACATATGTACATATACTAACATTCATGTTTAAGGAAAATTATGATCTACTTAAATTATAATAGCCCTTAACTAGATTAGCCATTAAAATGTGGAAGGAGGGTATTAATGGTACACATATAAAAACATAAAGTAAATGAGTCTTTTAAATATCGCAGTATAATAAAGAAAACTTTTATTATACATATATGTACAAACGAAAAACCACCTTTTGATGAGTTTGGAGTTTCTGGTTTCTGTGACAACAACCCGTCAAATTTCTGAAAAATTGAATGTTCTTCAATGAACTGTAGCATGGAATTTAAAAAAAATATCGTGAGACAGTGACTACCAGCAGAAGGAAAGACTCAGAGAGGACAACAAAGACGACCTCAGTGGAAAAACGTTTTTGGTGCTCTAAAGCCATCGGTATCAGTAATTCAGTAATCTCAGCGAGAAAAAGGCTCATAAAAGCTGGACTTAGAGCACTCAAGCAAGTAAAAGCAAAGCAAAAAACCCACTGAAGTCGGATTTTCCAATAAAAGTCAGAGAAAAACGATTAATTTGGGCTGAGAAAGATCTCAATTAGATTCAAGACATGCGAAACAATGTTATCTTTTCCGATGAATCCAAGTTGAAGCTGCATGTTGGAGATGGGAGGATTCTTGCGCGAAGAGAACCAAGGGAAAGACTAAGCTCGGAATGCCTCTTACGGATGCCCGCAAAACTGAAGGTGTGATGGTCTGGAGATGCTTCTCTGGAGATGGAGAAGATAGAATGGCCTCTTTAGAATCGAAAGACACTACAGCAGTTTATCTAAGAGTCCTAGAATATAAATTAGAGTCCTCCGCGTCAGAGATTTTTGGTGACACTTGCAGATTAATTTTTTAACTGGACAATGCCAGCCATACAGCCGAAATTGTAAATATGAACTTGTTTTGTTCTAAAAAATAAAAGATTACTTTGTAGCTTTGAAATAAGCTACAATTTTAATGACAATAGACTACATTTGTATTTTTTTTTTAAATTCTTAATCTAAAAAGTGCTTCGAGCTGGCCGCCCTACAACCCAAACCTCAATCCAATTGGGAATATCTGGTCAATCATGAAACTTAAGACTGCAAGAGAGCGTCCAGAGTCAATTGACATCCTAAAAAAATTACTAGTCCGGAACTGGAACACCCTACCTGCCTCCACATGGAAAAACAGATCTGAGTCAATGAATCGCAGATCTGATGCAGTAATAAAAGAAAGAGGAGGTTCAACAAAGCATGTTTCTGGGAAGCAATGAAAAATAAATAACTGAAAAAATAAAACATTTTTCATATATTATTAAAATTGACGCTAGTACCCAAAAAAACCCATTTTTCGGTCTAAGACCATTTTGCTCCATTGACTGCAGGTAAATTTTTTACACTCTACAAGTGTAATGAAACGTTTGAAAATACATAATAAAACAAAGACTCATTAAAAAAATATATAGTTATTGCAACCAATTCGCCAAACTTCAAAAAAATAGTTTGAGCACAATTTTTCGAACGGCACTGTATAGAATTGAGACTCTACTGGTTTTCTAAACTGACTTTGTGGAACAATAGATCAATAGACAGGAAGGTGCCGTGAAATAACGCCTAGTGAAATAAGGCCAAATGCAAACATTTAAAGTGAGATAAGATCAAATTTTAATCCAGAAAAATAAGGTCAAATCCTATTTTCCACAGTGTAATCGGCGAAATGGTCAGACCTTATCACATTTTCTTTTTCTTACAAATCTGCCGAAGAAGCTAATAAATATTATGAATAAGTCGTTTTCAAAAGCTCCAGTTATGGCAAAAAAGGAACCTATTGAAGACTAAAGGCGTTATGGATAATTTTAAAGGAGTGCATCTGGCCCTGCTTCTCGCAATCATTTGTGTGCGCGTGTTATATTTTTGCACGAATGGAAGCGACCTACAGTTTTTTACCGACTCCGAATGGCGAGTTGAGAAGCTCAATGGTGACAAATGATACTCTTTGAATGCTTGTCAGACATTCGAAAGAGGTGGTCCATGAAAAAACTTTAAGGTGTTTTGCTGGGATTGAACCCGGGCAGCATTGTCTAGTAGTCCAACGCACCTACCACTACACCACGGTGCTCATGGTTTGTCAGCCAGCAAAAAAAACCGATGTTGACACCTATAATAATCAAATTTTGGCTAATTGGAGCAAAAAGATATGAAAAGTGGACAGAAATTGATTGGAGAAAAGTTATATTCTCCGATGAGACCAAATTCAGCATCTACGGATCTGATAGAATTCAGTACGCGCGGCGAAGAGCTGAAGAGCGCTTAAGGAAAGTTTTCTTAATAAATTAATATTTTTTATTAAAAACGCTAGTTATACATATAAATTTTCCCGTAGTCGGAGTAAGTTATAACAACGCTTCTTTTTTTGTATGCGACATTTTGATATCTTTTGAGCAGACTTTGTTGATCTGTTTTGGCGGATTTTGTAGGTATTTTAAATAGTGCTCTTTGATTTAAAACTAGTTCGGCTGACTAATTTGCAAGTACTTAGGAGCAGCATACGCTTCTGCACCTCCCACCGAATGATATCTCCATAAGAAACACGACAGCCAAAGGAGCTCTCAGACTAAGAGAAAAGGGTAACTGGAGGCCCCGTTCATCTGGACACACCACGGTTATACTGGACATTTTCCACCAAAAAGGACTCACGCCCTGCACGGATTATGAGAAACCCCAGCTCGACTTCTCCAGATACTTCATACCAGACAGACAGATCTGGAACAATTCTGACAGTGCCATTGTCGGAACATCCATCTTTACAGACGGCTCAAAAACAGAAGCAGGTGTCTTCTCGGAAGAACTTTGCATAAATCAGTCTTACCGACTAGCCGACTATTGCAGCGTCTTCCAATCAGAGATATATGCTTTTAAGAAAGCAGCGCAAATTGTCGTAGCAAGGAAACTGCCAACAACGGAAATTACCATTTGCATGGACAGCTAAGCCGCACTTAAAGCACTGAACTCCATTTCCGTGTACTCAAAATGCGTAAAGCAGTGACTCGAGGCACTTAAAGCGATAAAGCACCACACAGTTCTACTCTGCTGGGTACCCGGACATGTGGGCATAGAAGGAAACGAAACAGCAGACGAACTGGCCAGGAAAGGCTCTGATATGGATATAACACTAGCTGACAGACAGGTCCTTCCGACCTTCAACACAGCTAAACATCTAATAGACCGCATCACCACTAATTTAGCCGAGGAACGATGGCACAACTCTAATGACTGTGTCATAACCCGCAATCTGTGGCCCGCTGTCGACCAGAAAAGAACAACACCCTTAATTTTTTTGAAAAGAAGCCAAACCCATTTACTCGTCGGTGTTATAACCGGACACTGTATAATAGGAAACATGGCCAGAAGATACGACATCCATACTAATAACTTCTGTAGAAGTTGTATGGATGAGGATGAAATAGAATCTGTAGCACAAATTCTATGCCACTGCCCGACTCTTCAGGAACGGCGCCTATCTTGTATGGGAGCAGGGTTCTTTGACTGCCTGGACGACCTGGCTAAGCTACCGCTCACAGATCTAAAAAGGTTTACTAATAGATCAAAATGGTTTTGTTAAAAGTATGTTTCGGCATACACAACTAGGGTATTCACAATGGACCTTTACGGCCTCTGGGTGAAATTTGCATTTACTGCAAGCGACCCTCGTTACCTAACCTAACCTAACTTAGGAGCAGCATTAAATTTAGTCGAAAGTGTTACTTCTAACTTCGCTCTCCCTTATTTGGAAAGAACATTAAATTAATCCAATGAAAATTATTGTCATTTAAAGTAACGTTACGTTGCTAACTCAATCTGCCACCTACATATGTACATCGTAATCGTACAGTCAATTTCAATTTGTCGAAATTTGCATCAAAAAAGAGATTCACCACTTGCACTTAAAACTAAAAAAATAACTCCTCTTCTCCAATTAAATTTAAATAACAAAAAATAATAATTCAAAACCTTCTTCAAAGTCCTGCTAAAAAAGTATTACACTCTTGCATTTGAATAAAATTCCACTAATGTCGAAAAATAACACTGCACTGCACCATGCATATGTAAACCTCCTCCAACAAGCGAATTACTTCAAAGAATAACTGTGTATCTCTCCACAGTCCTTCATCTAATTTGCATCCTTCCTCGGGAGCTTAAATCCCAACAGAAACATATCAAGGTGTGAATCTAAATCTACAAAAAAAAGTATGCAGCTTATTATTAACGACAGCCGCAGAAAATAAATGCGACTCATGAAGCAAGTATACATCATCATCCCTAAGCCTACAACACATACACATTTGAACATCACAAGAGCGCCTCACTATACTAAGCATGATGGACTACATAGTGGGATTGCCCTGCAGTAATGTACTCGTATCCTTACTTGTACTTGCATCGCACCGAGATTCGAGATAGAGAATGACTGCTAGGGGAAGATTTATGCAACTGTTGTTGCAATCCAGTGCATCCGTCTTTGTTACACACATAATTTTTCGGTCCTACATCAGAGTCCTCACATCATTAGTCATCAAGCATTTCTGTTTTTTTTTTTTTTTTGCACTGACTCTCAAAGTGTGTCGTCGTGTCCTCTTGAGTAATGAAATGTTGTAACATGCCGCCCTTAAAGGCTTGGATAATTGTTTTTCCTTCCTCGGAGCACCGGTTTTAATGAACTTAACCTGCGGGCCACTTTTGCTCTGACTTTGAATAATTTATTGGTGGGGCTATAAACTGGAGTGTGTTCCACCTTCCACATGGACATGACATGCAAAGAGAGAATTTGGAGAATTTTTCTATTTTTCAGTTGACACCATTTTGTTGGTTGGAGTAGTTGTCATTGTCAACACTGGACAAAAAAAAAACCAAGAGACAGGAAGAGAAAGAGTTATCAAATCACCCATGGCGGCGAAAATAGCGGTGTGTCCATTAAGTGAAACTAAACCCGGAAACAGACGAACCAAACATTGAATTCCAAATCCTGTTATCAAATTTTCCCTACCAGGTGAAAATGAGGCGTCACCTAAGCCCAACCCTAGTCATTCTCGTGGAAGTTTGAGAGGAGTCAAAAAAAAAAAAAGGAAACACTAAATCATCTGTCGGCGACCACCCGAAAACTTAGCACAAACACTATGGTGTGTGACACCGCATTACCGCACATGAATCTAGTTGCTGCCAGGTTCTAGTCCAATTCCCACAATGCACATTATTAGCCGTGTTCGGTGTAGGTATAGTATTGGCGGCTCCTGCTGCTGCAGCAGGATATCGGGTTACGTAGTTTGTGGCTGCTTGTAATTCCCCTTATGCTCGTCATGTGGTGGAGTGTGATTTGACGGTTTTTTTTTTTCTGAACTGTGAGTGCTAAACACTGTCAATACGCTTCATTCCAATATCATTCAATAGAATGAATTAAACAAGGGGAATATGCCTATGAAAATGTCTTTTTTTGGGAATACTATTGCAAAGGACAGTCAAACGTATTCAATGATTTTTTTTTTAACGTCAGTCCTTAAATTTCTTAAGCTACGAGTGCCAAAACTCGCAAATGCATTTGCGAACATGGTGTTCGCATAGGATATGTTCGCAAATGGGTTCGCTAATGTTGTGGCCTATACGACTTCGCGGGACTGAAGGCTTTTGCGCAAAATTGTTGCTAGAACAGCGTAACTATAAACCGGTAATATATCACGGTTTCGTTCGCATGTCGACCGATCAATTTGGTCATCTACTAGTTTGGTAAAACCGCGAATTCAAAAAGCGGACAAAAACATGCGATTAAGCATTCCCGCGTCAGATGGCCTGATGCTGATGCTGCGCTTCTTGTCCACTGACGACAATGTATGGTCTTTGCAATACCATTACCGTATTCCAGTGAATACTAGGTCTGTTTGGTAACACGCTTGTTTTCTAAATACTAGGTACGTTCGTGTACACTCCAAAAACAACGAAAATCCACGAAAAATAACGAAAAACAACGAAAACCCGTTCGCGTACGAAAAAATTTCGTAGTTTTTCGTAGAAGAGAGTGCTCACGAGAGAGAAAGAAATTTCCCCATGCTACGAATTTTAGTCCAAGAAATTTCTTTGCGGTATATTATGAAAACTGTCAAATCACATACATTCTTAATTTTTTTGGTGCTTAACGCGTTCGATTACTTTTTCGTGATTTTTTTGTTTTTGAGAGAATTTTAACCCCACTCTTCGAGATTTGACAGAAAACCCATATTAAGTTCAAAAAGTACATGACCTACTAGTAAGCTTTCATTGAATCATGACACTTTCATGGCTCTCAATTTAATTTACTCTCATTTGGCCCTCAGCTTGCGATGTTTTTATTCTCCACTAACAATGAAGATTTATGACATTTTACAAACTGTCAGATGGCCTGATTTGAGAGAGTTGTCCAGCTCACCACAAGAAAAAGATGTGGCGCACAATTTCATCGCTCTTAATTTTGTACGCTCTCATTTCGCTCTCAGCTTGCGATGTACTGTGATTTTTTCGAGTTAACAAACACAGATTTATGTGATTCTTTGTAATTTTACATAGCATTACGAAAAGGAAACGTGTTACCAAACAGACCTAATAATTATCTTCACAATTTAACTGTCACGACTCACAACACAACCCAACCAAAGCAAAATGTAAGATAAAAGTAAAAAAAAGGACCTACACACACCCCAAACTAAATTTTGAAACTTTTGAGATCTCGGATTTGTTCGCAAATATGCGGTCATATGCAATGTAAGGTTTTCGTCCGGTCGCATATGGTTAGGATTGGGACGCTTGCAAATGATCGCATATGCTCGCAAATTGTCAGAAATGATATGCGAAAGTGTTCACACGATATGCGGAAAAGTCGCAAATTGGTTTGCGAACTGGCTGTCGCATAGCATATGCGGACTGTCCTAAATAGGTGTTCAGATGATATGCGAGCATTAATCGCATGTTATGACGCAAAAATTACGTCAGACTCGCATATATATGCGACTTTTGCATATCGTCCGCTCGTAGCTTTACAGTTGTCGTTAAATTTTCATTCTATTTCATCAAAATATCAAACAAAATCACATGCACTCCTGCAACATGCAACAAAAAATCCACATGTATAAGTGACCTCCAACTAAAGTTGAAGTTATGTATTCTACAAAATACTACCAAACCTTTTTTTTTTTGTTTCTGCCAGCGACTTATACTTCCGTTATACTTCTCAGGCGACAAGGATTTATTTACATCATTCTCTTCCGTTTATGTTTATCATTTTAAACCCTTGTCTGTCAGTTTCGTTTGTTTATTACAATTAATCTTAGTTTTTTAATTTTTTGTTTTTTCGTTTTTGTAATTAATGTTGACAGCGAGAGAGAGGGAACCAAAATATAAATATAAAGAACCGTTTCGTAATTAATATCGGAATGACCTAAATGTTATTCTTATTCCTTCTTATTTCTTTTATTTCCTAAATGAAGGTGGTAGACAAAACAGGAAAAAAATTCTCTTTGACACAAGACAATGACGTCGAATGTGCTGCCAAATTGGAATTTTTTTTTGTACCAGTTAAACCTCTGCATTCCCTCATCTGATCTAAAATTTAAAACTCTTACTCCAACTTTTCTATGCAGAAGCAGATCATTTATTGGAGCATTGGGTTAATTGGTTTCAATCTCGGTACTCGATGTACAGTTTTAGAGAAGGCAGCAAAATTCACTTCACTAACTGTGTTGTAGAAGGGGTAGTTAAAGTATTGATTGTATGAAAAAAAAAAACTGCTGCCACTGCTAGTCATTACAACAAAACCTGGTAGCACTTTGAAGTTTGTTTGAGAATGAAATTTAATTATTTTTACTTGGCTGCAGATGCAGATGGATTGCATAATGGATGAAGCGCTTTGCTGTGGTGAGTTTCGCATTCGCAAAATTGATGGATTGCGAGTAGTATGAGAGACGAACAGTAAACTTATGCTTGGTTGTGAAACTAATGCAAGGAAATGACGCCATTTTATAAAAAAAAAAAACAAATGTTATATCTAGCTACGGAAAAAAAAAATAGAAAGGCGAAAAGAGACACTAAAACAAACAGCTAAGAAACTGCACAAGGCCTTATCTAAAACAGATGGAATTTCGACGTCCTTGAAAAAACCGGGTGACATATTTACGGCAAATGAAGACCAAAGAGCACTCTTGCTCTTAGAAACCCACTTTCCGGGAAGTCCACTCCGCCAAAATCACCAAAATCTAAGAACTGACTGGGAACTAAGTGCTAACATCCGCTCCGCAAGGAGGCTAGAATGGGCAATCAGGTCCTTTCAACCTTTAAAGTCACCCGGCGTAGATGGTATTTTTCCGGCACTCCAACAAGAGGGAAAAGAAGAACTTCTCCCACTCCTGGGAAAAATAGCGAGAAGTAGCCTTGCATTATATCAAAAATGGGGAAAAAGACCCCATGCAACCTTTGTCTTACCGGCCTATCAGCCGGTCCTGAAGTCCATGGAGAAGGTTGTCGACAACTACATAAGGGAGGAGCTACTGTCCAGATACCCCTTATACCACTGTCAGCATGCGTAGATATGTAGAGAGTGGGCAGATCTACGGAAAATGCTCTATACTAACTCAACAATATAACCCAAGGTGTCTTAGACACTAAGGAGACAGTACTCTGAGCCGTTCTCGACATTGAAGAAGCCTTTGATAACACTTCACACGAAGCTGTTGGACGCTCCCTTTATAGGAAAGGCATGGATGACACCGTTGTAGAATGGATCAACGGAAACTCGCACGATGTTTCACGCCATAAAAATTAACATCAGTAGAGGCTGTCCGTAGGGCGGAGTTCTATGTTCTATCTCCACTACTCTGGAGTCTCGTCGTTGACGAACTCCTTGAAAGACGAACCAACCTCGGCATAAACTGTCAGACTTACGCTGACGACATCGTCCTTGTCGGACTGCAGCACTTAAGGTGCTATTGGAGCTTACTCAACTGCACCCAGTAGCAGAAGAAGCTGCAAATAAGACGTTTATAAGAATGACTTAAGAAGGAAAAAGAAAATGTATCAGCCATAAAGACCATAACATAATGACCAATAAGCTTCCTCTTCTAACCTTTCGTACAGAAGATAGGACTAGGAAATTCAGCTGGAAGAAAAACGTTCACATCAAACTCAACAACAAGAAAGACTGGAGAAACGGATCTAGAATCTATACGCTAAGTCCTCATACAATTAAATGGTAAACAGATGTTTCAAGAACTGAGGAAGGAACGAGTGCAGGAGTGTTTGGGCCCGGCACCAAACTATTCGAACTCATGGGCAACTACACTAGCTCTCTGCGCTATTGACAGATGTGCCCAACTCAGTCTTGAAAAACGCTATAACAGACGCTACATATGAATAATGTCAGATAGCCAAGCAGCTATCACAGCAACCGGGGCTCAGATCATCAAATTTAGAATCGTCTGGGAATGTCTAGATAAACTAAATAGACTGGGCGAACGAAAAAACCTCACCACCTACCGAGTAACAGGACATCTAGGGATAGAAGGTAATGAAGAAGCGGACAAACTTGTCAGAAAAGGGACTGCTACACCCTTCCTGGGTCCTGAATCATTTTGCGGCATAGAGGAGCATACCATAAATGAGGAACTCCGATCACTAGAAGAAGACAAATAGGACCAAGTCCTTGACCTAGAGATTCAAAGCTTGCATTAGTCTGGACAAAAACAAGCTCCGCACCCTGACTGCGTTCCTTTCTGGGCATTGTAAATTTAAGGACCATCTAAGGAAGCTGGGTCTATCAGATGGACCCATTGCAGATTCTGCAATGAGTCCAGTGAAACCCCAGAGCATATACTGGTGCAATGTGGGGTATAAAGAAAATAACACGAACTTTGAGAAATGTAAAACCGGCGGCTGCATTCGACACCATGTCAAATGGATGGTAAGCTTTTTTTTTATCGCAGTAAATTGAAGAAAAAAAAAATGTAATCACAGGTGGGATTATCTTAAAATTGGCGTTGGCGTTCTTCCCGGACATATGACCTAATGTTGGAATAGATAGTAAAAGGGCAGAAAAATAGGCGTGGACGCACGAGAATTTCCAGAAATTGGACGGCAGTGACTGGAAGATCACTGGAAGAGGAACTTACTTAGTTGGCGCTACAGCTCGAGGCGAACCTGGGCCTGCTTCTCGCAAGTCGCAACCATTTGTGTGTGCGTGCTATATTTTTGCACGACTGAAAGGGATCTACAGTTTTTTGCCGACTCCGAACGGCGAGTTGAGAAGCTCAATCGTGACAAATGATACTCTTTGATGCTTGTCAGACATTCGAAAGAGGTATAGCACTGTGAAAAAACTCTGTAGGTGTTAGACCCAGGCTGGGATTGAACCCGGGCAGCATTGCGTAGTAGTCTAACACACTAGCCACCACGGCCACGGCGACCACTACTGGAAGAGGAACAGGACAGATATAAAGAGGAGAATTAGAGTCGTTTTTTCATCACTGAAGTCGAAATTTAGACAAAAAAAAAAACCCCTCTCAGGAACCAAAATTTTAGTCGCTTGTTTTTTTTATTGACCTCTTCGTTTGTTGTTTCATCGGTAACTGGCGAATTAGCGAATACCTCTTTACTCTCCCCCCATTTTGCCACAATATTACTGATGAGTGTGTGTTAAGGCCTATTCACAAGCCTGATTTATTTATCGGCTAACCATTAAAAGCTCCACCAAAATTGGTATTATGTATCGGAACTAAAAAACGTCTTTCATTCCACCAGCCATAGTTTCATTGAATAAACTTCCACCTTATTAATGTGCCTCAAACACTGCCGCGGCTAAATTAATCTAAGCCTGAGCGATGATGGCGTCAACGTATACAAACTCCCACAGAAAAAAAATGAATGAACATACTCGTAGCTCGCACCTACGAAGAAGACATATCCAACTGTTCAAAATACCACTTATGGTAATCACCTGACACATTGAATCCGAAGTCTTATCCAAAAAGATGACTGCGTCGATGACACTACTGTCGCCCCCACAAATTCATTAGAATATCTGAAAAAAGCTCCATATGTTTCTAATTCCATGTGTATGCGTGTGTGCATGTTATAGAGGCCAAGTCAACTGCAAATGTGTAACCATCTTTGGGTACACCGCTTCGCTTGTATCTAAAAATATCTCTCTGTCTTTGCACGGCCAGCAGCTGTGTGGTGCGCGACGCGGTTGCATGTAGATATCCGTGGGTAAATGACCTTGCCATTCTCTCCACCAATGCCAGAGGCATCCATTCGTGTGGAATTAATGCCACAAATGAAAATCCGCTTTCTTCTATGCTAGAGATACTCCACTCAACGAGTAGATACATAGATACTACATACGTTAGTACATACCTGCCTGACTCGTACAACTGCAAAGATTATTGCAAAGATGAGGCAAGCGGCGCAGCTCTCCAGACCGATTGAATGGATTGCGGAGTGGCAGTCAATGTCTGAGAATTCGTGCGCGGCCTACTTTCTCCGCATTCCATTCGAGCTTGAACTCTTAAGTAAGTTAGGTAAGTGAGAGCTCTCACTGTTATCTTTAGTGCGGTTCGTTGTGGTGTGCTGTGTTGCGGTCTTTCGCGTGTACCGTAAATGCGGCCGACAGACTACTGTTGCTCAAAATGAGCAATTATCTGCAGTTTGGAAATTTTCTACACACCACTCGGAACGATGATGGTGGGGTCAAGCTTAGCTATTTCTTAATTTTTGGGATACATACATAACCAATTATATCTATGAAAGTATCTTTTAAGCCTACGGTATCGTGTATGGTTGCATAACTCGTCTCACATGCGAATGAAAGCTTATTCATTATTTCATTGAGAAAAAAAGAAGTGAAAAACTTCCAAATTTTTATCTACACACAGAAACAGGTACGAGTATAGGAACCTCAAACATCGCGTATCAATTTGGGTCACTTGACTTAATGATTAAAATAGCAGAACCAGAAACAGATATGGGAAGGAAAAAAGAAAACTACTCCGGTCGGTATAGAAAACACACACACATATGCACGGGAGGAAAGACCGAATCGACGACTCCGGTCTAGATACAACTTGCATATTCATTCATGAATAAAACAATTCCTGGGAACATCACATCGGATCTATGGTCATGTGACTGGCTTCGCGACTGCGATAAAATGTCATCGTTGTCGTCCATCGTCTCTCACCGGGATAAACGGTCTGATAAAAGTGTTCCATCGGCAGGTGGTGGCGGCGGGCGGCAGTGGTGAATATGCATATGCATTTGACAAGAAGATGTCGGTCGGTCTGGTATCGAGACATTCTGCCTCTTGGGGTTAGGTTTGATGGATGTTCTCCCGCGCACCCACTCCTCCCTTTTTTTTGTGAAATGAATCTGAAATGGCAAAAATCAAAGGCGTACTCCGTACGAGAGTATTTGCTTGGGAGTCTGCTGCAGGCAGACGCTTGATCCAAATTTCGAGTAGTTGATGTGTGTGGAACTCTATTATTCCACAATACAGAGTTCTTATACCACCTCTGCATCTTCTCCATCTTGAATATGAATATACACTCGTCGTGTGGAGGACACGAGTACACACGAATCACTATAGAGACTGATTGCCATCTTGTGCGTGTGACTACTACGGTCTAGTAGGTTGTCTCTCTTTATGCAATTGAATTGCATGTACGACCTAATATCCTGTGTTAAACGTGTCCTTTGGGTAATTTCTTGCGCATTGCTGATGGCGTTCAAATGACAATAGCGAGGAGCTGCAAAAAGTATGTTACTGATTTGATTTGTGTACCAAAAAGTCTGTCTGTCTACCTCGACGTTTATATCCAATTAAGTGGTGTTACTCCAAAGTCAGTGAATCACTTGCTTTAAGAAAAACAAACAAACCTGACGGTGCGGAGAAATAATAACCCAGTTTCAGTCGATCGATATTTTGTCCACATTACGGACAATCGGAACATCCATCATTAGAGACGGTTCAAAAACAGAGGAAGGTACCGGAGCAGGTGTCCTCTCGGAAGAACTTTGCATAAATCAGTCTTACCGACTAGCCGACTATTGCAGCGTCTTCCAATCAGAGATATATGCTTTTAAGAAAGCAGCACAAATTATCCTACCAATGAAACTACCAGCAACGGAAATCCCCATCTGCGTGGACAGCCACTTCCTTGAACTCAAAATGCCTAAAGGAGTGCCTCAAGGCACTTAAAGCGATAAAGCACCACACAGTTCTACTCTGCTGGGTACTCGGACATGCGGGTATACAAGGGAACGAAACAGCAGACGGACTGGCCAGGAAAGGCTCTGATATGGATATAACACTAGCTGACAGACAGGTCCTTCCGGCCTTCAACACAGCTAAACATCTAATAGACCGCATCACCACTAGTTTAGCCGAGGACCGATGGCGCAACACTAGCGATTATGCCATAGACCGCAACCTGTGGCCCACAGTCGACCAGAAGGGAACAACATCCTTATTTTTTTATGAAAATAAGCCAAATCCATTTACTCGTCGGTGTTATAACCGGACACTGTATAATAGGAAACATGGCCAGAAGATAAACGACATCCATACTAATGACTTCTGTAGAAGTTGTATGGATGAGGATGAAATAGAATCTGTAGCACAAATTCTATGCCACTGCCCGGCTCTTCAGGAACGGCGCCTATCTTGTATGGAAGCACGGTTCTTTGACTGCCTGGACGACCTGACTAAGATACCGCTCATAGACCTTTACGACCTCTGGGTAAAATTGCATTTACTGCAAGCGACTCTCCTTACCTAACCTAACCTACGGACAACGGAGCAGAAGGAAACAGAGATTTTAAGGTTATGTCCCATCCATATGGTGTTCGAGTAAAGGAATCGGATAACGTGAATCCCCAAAAGACCAAGCTTGTCCTCTTCACCAGGAGAAACAAGATCACAGACGTTCCCCTGCCACAACTCGAGGGAACCACAATCCACCTCTCAAAAGGGCTGAAATATTTGGGAATTATTTAAGACTCCAAGCTATCCTGGAGACAAAGCATTGAATGAAGAAAGGACTATATGCTTTTTACGCCTGTAAAAGATGGGGACTAGGCTTGGATCTACCTAGGACTGCTGAAGTCAAATATTTATTTATTTTTTTAAAAGATGGGGACTACAACTGCGACAAAAGTAAAAACCTATGTAGCTACGTAGCTCGCTAAAGTACAAAGATAAGCGGTACTCGGCGTGTAGTAATACATCACAAGAGGTATTAGATATGATTCTTCATTACCTCTCCCTTGATATGTTCATCAAAGGCGCAGCAGCCCTCAGACTAAGAGAATCGAATTTGGCTTTACTCGGAGAAATACAGCAACTGAGGAGATGAAGCCCTGGAATTCTAACCAAGACTGCAGACTACATGATTCCTTACTATGACTTCAAGTTGAAGGTACCAATTCTATTTTCCAGTAGGGAAGACTGACGGCCAAACAAGGTGATCAGAGACCTGGAAATAGCACTCTAGGCTCAAAAATGGACTAAGGTACTGGAGCAGCGTTCTACTCAGATACATTGAATAAACGAACCTCTTTCAGACTACCGGATACATGAAGTGTCTTCCAGGCTGCAATATTCATAAAAGGAAGCGACCTCCCTCCGTTGGAGATAGCCGTTCTGGTGGATATTCAGCCAGCTCTAAAAGGATCAAACACAATAACTTCAAAGGTAATGTCCTGGGTACCCGGACATAGCAATAACGAGGGGAACAAGATAGCAGACGAACTAGCTAGAGCCAGATCAGCCATGAGCAACAGTTATGTAGATATCTCCATACTGCCACCGATTAAAGCACTGTTCAACGCAATCGACCATATAACCGAAAAAGGGACCAACGCTCTGTGGCTCACATAATTGACTGCATCACATCTCGTTCTTTATGGCCGAAACTTGATCTTGATAGGACGAAGACGATGTCACATACGCTTAATCACCGGAATAATCACAGGACACTGTGCCTTAGGTCATATGTGAGACAAGCAAATGACTATTTCGGTCAAACGATATCTGTAGAAGCTGCGGAGATGAGGACGAAAGCGAACTGATCAATCATTTACTCTGCTACTGCCCCGCCCATCAAGAATGACATCTCCGTACTTTAGGTCATAGATTCCTGGCAGACATAGCCGAGCTCGGAAATTTAAAGATATCGGATTTACTTCCAAACTAAGAGGGGATTCACAATGGACCTTCGGGTCTTCGAGTGAAAATTATTGCTCGAACAATCACACACCCTTCCTAACTTGACCTAACCTATCGTAGGAAACTAATTGGTTCAAAAGGCAAACTACCTTTCTAATAAAAGCTAGTATGTCCTTGGTTGACACATTTTTCAAATCATAAGCTCTGATGAGTAGTACGCCGTCTGACCCCCAAAAAGTGCCGGGCATTCGCAAAACACGTTGTCCGCCGACTCGACCTCCTCTAAACAGAGTCGACAATCGGTCTCGTTAGATAGGCCTAACGTGTTTAGGTGGTATCATAATTGGCAGTGATTGGAGAGGAAGCTGGTTAGATACCTAATATCCTTCTTATTGTAATTTAGAAGTTCCCTGTGCTGGGTATGAACAGTAAGGCTTGTCTGAGCCCTGTGACATTTCTCCAATGAGAGAGACGAAGGTTATGTTCACATTTGTTAATTAAGGCTGAAATTGTAGCCCAGTATATACCACACAAGGGTTCCGGGCCTGAGAATTTGGCAGTTGAACCTGAACGGGCTAGCTCATCTGCAATCTCATTTCCTTCAATGCCTCTAGGACCAGGTACCCACCAAAATTTGCCTTTATTGTGAGTGGCTAGGGATTGGACGGCATTGAAACAGCACTTAACCAGTCTTGAGTCCGAGGAGTAGGAGCTCAGAGCTTCGATGGCGGCTTGGCTGTCTGAGAAGACATTTATATTAGGGCACTTGATTTCTCTTTGTAGATTTATCAAGGCGCAGATCTCAATGGCATTCACCTCAGCTTGGAACACGCTGGAAAATGTTCCAAGAGGCACGGAGATTCTAGTATTGGGCTCATAGATCCCAGTACCAATACCAGATGCCATTTTCGATCCATCAGTGTACCATCAAAAATAAAAATAAATAAATATTTGGCTTCAGCAGTCCTAGGTAGAACCAAGCCTAGCTTCCCGCAACCATTTGTGTGTGCGCGTTATATTTTTGCACGAATGGAAGGGACCTACAGTTTTCTGCCGTCTCCGAACGGCGAGTTGGGAAGCTTTACATGACAAGTGATACTCTTGAATGCTTGTCAGGCATTCGGAAGAGGTGGGCACTGTGAAAAACTTTGTAGGTGTTTGCGGCGGGATTCGAACCCAAGACCGCTGGCTCAGTAGTCCGATGCACTAATCACTTGCGCTACGGTGCCCGTACTAGACTTTTTGGGGCTAGGGTCGGTCCGTGCGCGCGACGTTTGACCATGCGGTATGTTCCCCCATATGAATTCTCTGCCAAAGCAGTGGGCATTGCATGTAATTTGTTGATAATTGTTGATAATGCTTAGATGACCTGTTAGATTACCTGGTTTGAACTTATGAGTAAATTGTAGCTTAAGAGCACTTCTAGGTTCTAGCGGCTAACTTCCTAATAAAGATCTGTAATGGCGAGTGCCGACTATAGCTTCTAGAGTAATACCAAGAGAAGTACTTTTGGCCACCAGACTAAGGCCCCGTACGAAACGATGGGTCTAACCATCTTGCTATACCACCAGGGTATAATTTTTGTGTTGAGACCCAAAGTTCTACCATACAGTCGGCGACTTGCCCAAAAGATAACTATAGGTATTTTCCGTTTACTTTAATTATCATAATTTCCAAATCTCTCCTAAATTTTGAAATACCTTCTTATGTACACACTCGTGCCTACACTCCATGAAATTGCTTTGACGCGATCGTTATCTCACTGAATGCTTTATCCTCCATACATACTCGTACTCGTACACATGCTTACATATGTATGTGTATATAACAATGCAGTGCGTAGGTAATTTCTCTTGCAATTAAAATTTCGAAAGAACCGCTTAAACGAAATCATAAAACAATTTTCCACTTTTTTCAAAGAAGATCTGGAAAAAAAAAACACGAAAATTCTGTGGAATTTCCAACGGATTTGTTAAAAATCCCCGTTACCTTGCCTAACAGCTGTTTTTTTTTCAAGAAGAATGGGGGGCAAGGAGCAGCACAAAACTCCAATTAAAAAAAAGCCCCCCTCCCACCTACCATTCAAAAAGAAGAAGAAAGATACTCGTACCACATTTCTTGTGTTGTATCTATTGCATGCGCCATTCAAAGAAAGCCGAATCCAAAATACCAAGCAAACCCGACCAAAAAGAAGTCATGCTATGCCAACCAACGACTAACGAAGACCAGGAAAACGACGAAGGCGCAAACAAGAGAGAGGTAAGAGATCATCGGAATGGAAATTCCATCGTCGAACCGGAAGTTCATTTACCCCGAGCAAACACACGCGCACATAGCATTTTACTGCCACTTATACATCATCATCGTTACGTTCCCACATCCCACCTCGTTGCGTTGTGGTGTGTGCGGCGAAGGGAAATAGAAGAAAGAAAAAAAACTTCATTCATGGGACATGCGCCGCAGTGATCTCCACATGAATACAACTATGTTATGTTTGGCTCGCTTGCTCGTCAACGTACGATCACAGATCCGTGTCGGTGGAGTAAGTATGTTGGCCTCTTCGCTCTCCACACCCACCTCCCCATCGTCGTTGTTCGTTGTTCGCTTTGTTCGTCGATCGCTCCAGCAACAGGAACGAACGGCCTACCAAACAATTAGAAGCGAACTTGACACACTGACGCAGTTTCGTTTCTTTATGATTTATTTGTAACATGCACTTGAAAACACGACAATGTCACATGACATTGGTGTGAGTGTGATCAGTTATAGTATGTGTATTGAAGGGAGGAATGTGTGTGTGCATCTGTGTGAACCAATCCAGTTTTTGTGTATTTGCCACTCGACACAATGTGAAGGAACCAGAACCAGTTTAGTTTAGACGGACGACACGGCGATAGGTATTTTTTCATTTCCCACATTTCGAAAGTATTTCTCTTTTCGCCCTCCAATGAGCAACAGTGCCGATGTTTATTAATAGATACTCGTACTTATTTGGTATTTTTAGAAATCTTATGATTTACTGTCGGGAACGGGATAGGTAGACTTGTGTGTAGGGAAGGAATTCAAAATGGGGTGCAGTACCGCTATTGATTGCTTGTTATTTGGCCTGTATTGACCTTGATACTGTTGGTTGGTTTGTACTTCATGAATGACCACATTCCGATTATGAGCCGAAGATCATTAGGTGAGCTATCAGAATAGAATACAAAAAGGTTGGCACTCATATGTGAGCTATGGTCTATTTTTAGAATCGTGCATTTGGCAAATATTTGTCTATGGCTTGCCTTTTGCCTTACGGAATACAATGTGAAGTAGGTACCTAAATATATGTAATGACTTCCTAGAAGTTTGTATTCCAAGTTGGGGATTGTTGATGATAAAACTGCTATGAAAACACGCATACTGTAAGGGTAAATCAGTGAAAACTACACAATGGTTGTCATCCTAGATACAGCAGGTGCCTTCAGCTATGTCAAATCGGGGTCAAAGTAAGTCAATGTAACCCACTTTACTACTCACTAGTCGAATTATCAACACTAAGCTGAGTGAGTCTTCTTTCAGGAGATTTGTCAGCAGAGGTACCCCCCAATGTTTTGCCTTTTCCCCCTTCTTTGGAACCTTATAGTAAATTAACTTTTGCTACTCCTGGAAGGTGTTGAATGCAATGTAATCGCATATGCTGACAACGTCGCTATAGCATTCTCCGGCAAGCACCTTCACACGTGAAATGAACTCATACTAAATGAAGTAAGCAAGCTCTTGAAATGGACCGAAAAATGTGGACTGGGGGTTAACCCTCAGCAAACGGAACTGGTCCTTCAGATAGACCCTCTCCCTATCCCTCTTTATACGGTACCAAACTAGTCTTCAGCGACAAACCAAGTACCCAGGTCACATTCTAGACAAAAAAAACTTAGCTGAAAGCTCAATATCCAGGAAAGAGTAAAGAAAGTTACCATAGGGCTCTACTCTTGCAAGAAAGCTATTGGCAACAAATGGGGACTTCAACCCCACTTAGCCCATTGGCTCTACGTGGACCGCACTAGAAAAACATATACCTCGCGCCTGCCTGGGGAAAGTACAAAGATAGGCGTGTCTGTTCATCAGTGGAGGACTAAGATCAACACAAGCCGCAGCATTAGACATCCTACTGTATCTCACACCCCTTGATATTGTAATATTCAAACCGTGGGTTTTATATTCCCTGTGGATAGAAATTTAGGACTCGTTTGGATAAAACCTTATCCTATATTGATTAACTAAACACAAGCCTCTTTCTAACAATTTCACTTTTTATTATTCACTTATCGTTTCTTATTTCTAAAATCACTTTTACAATCACTTATTTCTCTAAAAAATTTACTACTCCGGACCAGATGTGCAGCAGTTATAAAAGCAAGAGGAGGTCCAACAAAGTACTGATTGAATGGACAATGTTTCTGGGAAGTAATAAAAAAAATAAAATTAAAACTGTTATAGTTAAGCATTTTTCATTTTTATTATTAAAATTGACGCAAGTACAAAAAAAAAAAAAACAATTTTTCGGTCTAAAAGAATTTTTCTCCCTTGACCACAGGTAAAAAATTCGAACACTCTTAAAGCATCATGAACGTTTGAAAATGCCTAAGAAAACAAAACCTGATTATATAATATGTGTGTAGTTATCGCAACCAATTCGGCAAACTTCGAAAGAAATAGTTTGAGCAAAATTTTCGAACGGAACTGTATACATGTAGATGCAAATACATACATTTATATAAGGTTCCTAATTTACCTACATTTAGTACCAAATGAATTATGAAAAGTAACTCGAATAATGCAAAATACGGCAAAAAAAATGCCAAAGAATGCAAATGCATTCATTAATGATTGCATTCAATGATTGTATTCAATTGAATGGTAGAAAAAAACGAATGCGATCTTTTGTATGCTTAACCAATTTGGACCCAAATGTAAAAATACAATGAATTTTATTTAAAAAAAAAACCTTATTCATTTACAAACTTTAAGGCATTTTAGAAAAAAAAATTATTTTTTTTTTAACCCATGTGCCCACTGTCTGTCTCGACTTAGAATTTGTCTAAATGACGATGATGTGTTCTAATTAAACAGTTACAGAGACACAAAATGTGTTCTGCTGATTCCTCGTCCTCGTTGCGCATCGTGCATGTGTTGTTTTGTGCATTAGCGCCCCAAGCTTTAATTACAAGTCACATATTGGTGAATCGGAAAAATAATTATTTTTTTACTTTAATGCTTTAATGAAAGCTTGTTTTTAAAAATCATTTTTTATCTATATATTTATTTTCTACTTTTTAGTATCTGAAACTGTTTTACATATTTACGTAGGTACGTATGCATATGCACCATATATTGGCTTGGGTGGGTTTAAGAGAAAGTTTACGCAAAATGTTGGAGATTCTAACCGTCAAACCCTTGCATTTGATACCCATGTCGTGCGGTTTGTGCAGAATAAAGTAATCCGCCATCTTATGGCATCTATCATATTGAATTTAGAATCACGTCATTTAGCTAATCGTATTCGACTTGTCAAATCCTGTCATTTGATACCCATATTTAGGAGGTCGGGAAGTTAACGATAATCCACCATCTTGGGGCGTCCGCCATATTGAAATTTTAAATGTAAATGCCTATCGTATTCGACTTGTCAAATCCTTTCATTTGATACCCATATTAAGATGGTAGTAAAGATAACGGTTATCCGCCATCTTGTGGGCGTCCGTCATATTGAGCGTTTAATGACGTCATAGCGTATTGTATTCTACTTGCCAAGCCCTTTTCATTTGATACTCAGGTCGGGAAGTTAACGGTAATCCACCATCTTGGGGCGTCCGCCATATTATATTTACAAGATCATCAAATACACTATTTAGAGCTGTCACGGGACATGCAAAATTTAAGCATAATCGGATATCCGGAAGTGGGTGTAAAATCGATTCCCAGATTTGGCCCTCACAGAAATTGAAATTGAAAAAGCGTCCTCCATATTGGATTTACAACGTAATCAATTAACCCATATTGTATTGTCTCCGGTACTAGCTACATCTGTAAAATTTCAGAATGATCAGATATCTGGAAGTGAGTGTAAAATCGATTCCTAGATTCCGCCATCACAGAAAGTGAAGTTAATATAAGGCTTGTAAAAAGACGCAGACATTAAGGTACTGCCAAATGTCAAAAATGTTAAACACTAGAGCGTGACTTACCTCCAGAACTCCACTGATGAAAGCAGCTTTCTCCTGTAATAACAAAAATAATTTATCAATCGAAATTTCTGGTATTTCATTCTCATTTAATAAGTTTACCTATAAACAAATTTAAACCAGATAAAGAAAACTCAATCTTTAGAATGAAAAAAACATGTCACTGTGAGTTTACTTCTTCCCATCCAAAACTTTTGTTGTATTAAAAATGTTTAATGAAGAGTGAACTTGATAAATAAGAAAATAAATATTTATTCAAATATGTTGGTACAAATATCTAAGTCATAAAAAGTCCAACGCAATACATGTGTGATGTGAAAAAAACACAAAACCACCACCTAAACCAAATAAAAAAAAAAAACTGTTTTATAAATACATGGCTTCAATATGTCCACAAACACCATTATCATTATCGAACAACACCACCCGATTGAAAATACGCTCAGGGAAGGCAGGAGAGCCAGAAAACCTCACAACCGTTGCAAATAATGCCCCCACCGGAAGGACGTTAAATAAAATATATTGTAGAGGGCTAAGTAAGAGGGAAAACTACACATACACTTCATCTAGTGAAAAAGTCCTAAATTAGCTCGCCACCACTGAACGCTATGAAAGAGCACGATAGAGGTAGAAGCAAACTGTCGTCAAGGATCCTTCAATGACCGAATTAAGTGTAAGGCTTTGAAGTCACTTTTACACGTCTCACGAAAATGCCCAAAAGAGTCCTCGAACACCACCACAATCGTCAGAGCAAAAGGAATGGAGAGAGAAGTGGACAAATTTACCAGCATGGATACTCCACAAATCGCATACGTTGGGAAACGTAACACAAATAGCATCCGGTTCCGGTCTTAACAACATGACACTTTTAAGCAATGTCATAAAAAATTCCCTAAATGTCAACTTTGTCAGTTCGGCATCGGTAGTAGTTGGTGTTGTGTCACTGTTGGGCTGTTGTTGGTTTTCTTTGTGACGATGTCTTTGGGCGAAAAGGGTGGCGTGAATGGACGTCTTACACCCGCCGTCAAAGCGAAAATGCCCTTCCGCTGCAACATTGCGCATATATACGCAATTGACCGAAATTTATTTCCCTCGAATCCTGCAAGTTCATAAATATCAGTTAAATTCATGCAGCAGCAGCAGCACCAGCAGTGGCAATGGTGGAAACCTAATGCAAATGGACAAAGTTTAGTGACACCATCGAGAGACCCATGTACACGACACCACCACGACCGCATAAAAAGGCGCCGCGAAATTATAACTTCGCCTCAGTTTAAAAAGAGAAGGAGAGGGACAGAGTGACTAAGGATGAAGAAGAGAAGAGGCAGCGCGAATGAATAATGTGCGGGATGAAATGATTAGAATGGTCTGCTGAGAGGTCATATTTCAATGAGAAAGTTTCATCGTTGACTCCAAGTATTGGGACTCATTTTCTGTTCTTTCTTTTTGGGCCAATGGGGAATAATTGCTGGAATAACTTTCTGATTGCAGTACTCATGTGAGAAAGTCAACTTAAGAGAGAAAATGCAACGTTTTGACAGTTGGCTAGGAGAGCAAAAGAAAAAATCTTTTTTTACGGGAATGTTGCACTCAAGGGACTTGAGGATCTCTTATTTTCACAGTCCTACAAAGGAGAATGAAAACTTGGAGGTCGGGTCCGAAGAAAAACGCCGTCGATTGCAAATCTGAAAAGAACAGTACCTACTCAACAGTGATAAGCGAGCTCTAACTTTAAGAATAGTAATTTTTGTAGACTTAAGATGGCGCTACTTTACCAGATTGGTAAAAATACAAATTGTGGGCGTTCGAGTGGCACACCCTTGGGATGCTGGCTTGCGATGTCTCCAAAGTATTGCAGTTGCGATGGGATATGAAAAAAGATGTGTCTTGGGTTAACAATATTCTTTATTCTTCAATTAATTTTACAACGTCTTACTTGGCTGGAGGTTATAACAAGAAGGAAGTTGGGTGGTGGGAAAAAAAGGGTTAGAGCGATGTAGAGCGTAAACTCTAGTGTGGGGAATTTAATTGATAGCGATAGCGACATCTTAAATTTCATTACAGAAAGCATTTGTGTGATCTGTTGATATTTCTCGTTTAAACACAAATCAAGAACTACCAAACTACTATTAAGGGGGTATTCTAGTCTAGAATTTTGAAAAAAAGTTTTTTTTTTTTTTACATATTTTTAAAGATTAGACCTTCTAAAATGTATCCTTCAAACGTTACCTGAATTATCCTACAGAAAGTCTCTTATACACCATGAATTCGCAGAAAGTCTCTATGTGAAGGTCGCTGTAACGTAGTTCTTTAAACGCGTTTTTCTCGAAACTACTTTTTCCAATACGTCTGACGTGATTTCTCAAGTTCTAGTGAACCGATTAACTTGAAATTTGGCGTGGAACTTGTTGGATCGTTGCAACTTGAAATATGTAAAAATTTTGTTTACTATTTTTAAAAAAATTAAAAACTTCGAAAAAAAGGGGAAAAAATCACTTTTTTCATTTTTTTTTTATTTCAGACGATAGCGACATTCGTACTGATTAAGAATCTTGTTTTTTTTTTTTCTGATCACCAGAAGGGTTGGACTTGGAATCATGTCAAGAAGAACGCATCCTTATTTTTTTATTTTTTTGCTTTCAATTTTTTTTTTGTATTGTAAAAATATCAATAAATATCTAATTAAAAAATTGCCGGTAAAAATATGCTGTTTTTTTTTATCGAATCTCAAAAAACACCCGAAATTTGTGCCGCTAGAGTAGAATACCCCATTTACATAAAAATTACTATAAAGCTAGAGCTAGACTAGTGTATTAAATGTATGTAATAGTTCGGCTGAAAAGCATTTGAAAAGCATTGAAAAACATTTTTTTTGAAAAATTCGATTTTATTATTTAATTTAGTGGCCATCGAATTGCGATCTTTCAACTTTTCGATACCATTTTATTAGTACGATTAGTCTTTTGCTCAAAATAAGCCTCAGTCTCGGCGATTACCTCTTCATTGGCGCTAAATTTCTTTCCAGTGAGCATTCTCTTAAGGCCTGAGAGCAGGAAAAAGTCGCTGGGGGCCAGATCTGGAGAATACGGTGGATGCAGAAGCAATTCGAAGCCCAATTTATACAATTTTGCCATCGTTTTGTGACATGGTGCATTGTCTTGATGAAACAGCACTTTCTTCTTCTTCAAATGGGGCCGTTTTTCCGCGATTTCGTCCTTCAAACGCTCCAATAACGCTGTGTAATAGTCGCAGTTGATGGTTTTTCCCTTTTCAAGATAGTTGATGAAAATTATTCCACGCGCATCCCAAAATACAGACGCCATAACTTTGCCAGCTGACTGTTGAGTCTTTCCAGGCTTTGGCTTCGGTTCATCGCGTACGGTTCACGGCTGACTGTCGATTGGATTTGGGAGTGAAATGATGGAGCCATGTGTCATCCATTGTCACATACCGACGCAAAAAGTCGGCTTTATTACGATTGAACAGCTTCAAGCACTGCTCAGAATCATCAATTCGTTGTTGTTTTTGGTCGATTGTGAGCTCGCGCCGCACTTTGCATAGAGCTTTCGCATACCCAAATATCCAACACGTTCCTTTGATATCTTTAGAGTGTCAGCTATCTCGATCAACTTAATTTTACGGTCATCCAAAATCATTTTGTGGATTTTGTTGATTTTTCGTCCTTAACAGCCTCTTTTGGACGTCCACTGCGTTCATCGTCTTCGGTGCCCATATGGCCTGTACGGAATTTAGCAAACCACTTACGAATGGTTGCTTTGCCTGGCGCAGAGTCCGGATAACACTCATCAAGCCACTTTTTGGTATCAGCAGCATTTCATCTGCTTTCATCAAGTCGCTAATCCTTCAAAGATTTCTTCCCTTAATAGCAATAGCAATGTCATCGGCATAAGCTATAACTCTATACCTTTGTTTTTTCAGGGTAACATTTCGTCCAGAGTTAAGAGCCACACTTATGGCGACAATACTCCTCGCCTTTTGGATTTATAGTTTCCCAGTTCTCAGTTGATCAAGAAACTTAGCCTGCTATTAATCATCAAGTTGTCAAGTGCTGCTGATAGGTGCAGGTTTTATATTATTGAAAGCTCCTTCTATATGCACGAACGCTATCATTGTAAATTCCTTACGGGCGAGACATTACCGATAAGTGAATAAAAGGCTGTTTCCACAGAACTCCATTTGGAGTAAGAATGCTGCGATGTCGAGGGCATGTATCTACTAATCTGTTTTCAGTATGAAGAATGACATACTAATAAATCTGTGGCCTTCGGGGAGGTGTGAGAGTTTTTCCTGATGTCGGTGAAGACCACTTTCATTTCCCTCCAAACGTTTGGTACATAATCGAAGTCTAAGCTGGAACTCAATAGTTTAATCAACCAGGGTTCGATAATGCCATAGCAATGATTCTATCCGGACCCGCAGATTTCTAGGAACCCTTTTGAGCTTGCTTTTAATCACAACTTCGCTTGGAATCATCCTTCGTTGGTGTATACACACTCCGTTGTACTACCCGGAAAGTGGGTGTCTGAGTGCGATTCCTGACTGGATTCAGTGTCAGTGTCCGTCGGGTTTTCTAATGACACTTGGCACAGTAGGAGTCTTGGACAGGATCTTCCTAATTCTGCTAGTTTCGCTATTTTCCCCTCAATATTACTTACTTAGTTGGCGCTACAGCTCGAGGTGAACCTGGGCCTGCTTCTCGCAACCATTTGTGTGTGCGTGTTATATTTTTGCACGAATGGAAGGGACCTACAGTTTTTTGCCGACTCCGAACGGCGCGTTGAGAAGCTCAATCGTGACAAATGTTACTCTTTGATGCTTGTCAGACATTCGAAAGAGGTGGGCACTGTGAAAAACTTTTAGGTGTTTGCGGCGGGATTCGAACCCAAGACCGCTGGCACAGTAGTCCGACGCACTAACCACTTGCGCTACGGTGCCTACGGTTCCCTCAATATTAGAGCAGAAATATTGCCAAGATTCTCGTGGCGCTTTTCTGATCTTATATATGTAATTTCTAGGGCTTACTTCATATTTATTCGTGGTACAATGGTCATACAAAAGTACAATGTGTGCTTAAGCTTACTAACATGCTCTCCTAAGTGGAGCATAGGGCGGCAAAAGAAACTTCTCCATCTTGTTCTATCTAAGGCAATCCTTCTTATTTCACACCATGAACCAAAGTGTTGGTGTTCCGAGTGTGTGAACCTAGCTAGGTATTGCGAGGGCGTCCAGGACGTCGGGATCCTTGTGGGTACCACTCGAAAAGCCACTTTAGGAATATCACGGTCATCCTTTCTCAGAGTATGACCAATCCAACGTCATTTTCTTCTTTTTATTTCAACAACCAGTGTTGGTTGGAGTTAGAAGATCACTATTGCTTATTATCTGTGGCCAAAATATTTTACATATGCGGTGCAAATATTAGTTAAGAAAGACCTGAAGTTTGTGGCGGATCCATTCAGAGACCTTCCACGTTTCAGCTCCACAGAGTAGAATTGATTTTACGCTTGTATTAAATATTCTAAGCTTCATGCGCCGAGACAGCGAGTTCGCAGACCAAACCATTTTAAGTTTATGGGAAGCATGTCTTGCTTTTCTAATTCGTGTCATGACACAATCATCTGCAGCTCTGTCCTTACCCACTACCTACTCCCTATATAGTAAAATTTTGTCGGCTTCTTCAATAGTTCTCATGGACCCATCCACATTAACTGTGAGTGGCGACGAGTTTGCTTCTTCCACCCGCATGATTTTATTTTCAATCCAATTGCGTTAGTTGCTAAGGTCAGTATAGATTTGATGCCGTTAACGGTATGCGACATGTAGCAGATATCATCAGCATAATCAGGCTTTTGAAAAGGCATCCGAATTATACCGTCGGGGCACTCATTACTCGTTTTTTGTAGGACATCATCCAAGACGGTTACAAAGAGGGCACGCATTCTTTTCTGACTCCCCTGTTGATTAAGAACAAAACACTAGTCTTTCTTTTATAACGAACTCTGGATCTGTGCATCGCTGTATAGTTCACGGATAAGGTTTATGATCATTTCAGGAATACCACATTTTCTGAGAGCATCCCAAATCTTTGGCAGCTTAACAGTAGCAAACGCGCGCTCAAAATCTATGAAAAGCAGACATAAAGGAGAACGCAATTCAATTGATTGTTCGATGATGATTCTGAGGGTGTTTATATGATCAGCGCACGATCGATTTGGTCTGAAGCCGTTTTGTTCCCTATCCAGTTTGGAGTCCAGAAATGCACCAATGCAATGATAGATCGCCCTTTTTACGGTCGCGAGGGCGGCTACTGTATAAAAAGTAGTGTCCTAACGAAAGCTGTTGATCACCTGCTCCCGTCCATCTAGTTTCTGTAAGCCCCGGTATGTCCAGTTTGTACAAATATCATCATTTAATTGCCCACCTGTGTAAGTCTAGAGGTTTCAGCCAGTGTACGTACATTCCATGTGCCAATTTTTGTTTTGAATTTGACGCCCAAAGTTTGACATAGTTTCTTCTTTTTGGTGGATTTATCGTGACGTTAATTTTCATTTTCATTCAGTCTTAAGCATGGATCTTGCAGCTCCAAATTCGATGTGCAGGGTACTTGCGAGGAGTGCAAAGTAGGTGAGTTTCCCTGGATAGGGGTGCCACTTAGAGAAAAAATCCATAAGGCCACTGGGGCTACCCGAGGACTTCGCTAGATTGAAAAACTAAGCTTTATTTATTAATTCGATTTAATATTTTTTTGAATAATTCTTTTATAGGACAGAGTTCCTTAATACTTGTACTCTTTGTTCACAAAAAAATAAAAATAAATAAAAAATACCTTAGTCAACTTAACAAAGTAACAGTTACGTGAACTCTGTCAAAGGAATTCTCTAAAATATTTTTCACAAGTTAAACGCATTTTTCTGCAATTTTTTCCTCCTCTCATCCTTCTTCAAATGTCGCATTCCTGCAGGCTATCACCGACGACTTCCTCTATATTCCATTGCAAGCAATTGCAATGCATATGTCCTCTTTTCTATCACAAAGGAAATTCGCATGAAAGGCAACAACAAAAAATAGGTGCAAAGGAAGATGCATACTTCAGCCAAGGCGCGCATCATTCTTCCACCGCTCAACCACCCACACCTCGTATCCTACCGCACCTCAACACCTACCTTCGTGCAAATCCGATTGATGGCATTTGTTCCACAAGCAGATCTTACGACTTATGGCTGATGACATACACACACCAGATGACGATGGCGACGACGAAATAGGAACAAACAGAGAAGCGAATTGTTAAATGAAGGACATAAGTACTCCGGTGAGTGCACCGATGACTCCCATGGTGATGATGCTTCTGATCCTGTTAATCAAGTCGCATCGTTATCTCTCTGACAAAAGATCTAAGGAATATCAAAAGGAATCCTCCCCACCCTCCCCTTGTTGCGTGCAGAACATTTTAGTTCAAAACTTAGCACCGTCGAAGGAATTCATTAGGCCAGGAGAGGATAAGGATGAGAATTGAAAAAAGGATAACGTCGACGGCAACCCAGAACTAATAAAACGAACAAAAGCAAGATTCTAGTATTGGCCAAAAATACGGTGTGCTGCTGTAAGAAACAAATTAAAAGTACCCCTCCCCATCCCCTCCCGCCAACACACATAAAGAAACGAACACGTTCGGTGTTCGTAATTTGATTTCAAAGGATTAGATGTCTACATGCATCCTTGGCAACATGCAAAGAAAACAGAACACGGTTTGGGTTTGTATTGCAATGCATCGCCCAGGCGGGGGTGTAGCAAAGGTGGCCGAAGGATTCTTTTGTATAACATCTCCCTCGTGCCGGTTTCGGTCGGTTGGTTGGTTAGTTGGATTTTTCTTCAAACTTTGCTAACAAAGTTTTGTCGCTTTTGAAAGTGAGTGGTAAATAAAATTACAGAACACAATTAAGTTTGAGTTGGAGCGCTTGTTGTTGTGAGCAAGCTGCAGCACCACTTTGAGAATACAATCTGACTGCGGCGGCACAAAAGGGTATTAGCAGATTTCTTTTAGACTATTTCTATTTAGACCGAGTGTTTAGGATTGTGTGGAGCATACACGCACACAGAGAATTAAGTACGCATGATTTGCTTGATGCTTGACTTCATTTGCCTTAAAAAGGACTTGTGAGTGGGGTGACGCACGATAAGCTTCTGGAGAAATCACGTAGTCGAGATTGAATCCTGTCTGAATGGTACGAGGTGCATACTCTAGAAGTGCAACCAATTGGTATTCACTATTTCGAACCAATTTGTGATTAAAGGATTTTTTTTTATAGGTCAAGGGGAAACAAATAGGAATAGGGGTGGCCTCTTGACACAAATAACAAATAACTTTACGTGGCAAGCGACGCACGGGTGGCATGTACCTCGACTGGATACTGACTCTTGTGACTGACAGATGGCAGCTAACAAACGAGGCATGTTTCCGTGAGAGGGACATATTATTATTGTGCCCCCTACAAGTCCTGGACAAAGCAACATCCCTTTCGTCATTATTGCTATGGGAACTGGTTGGAGAGAGCTTTGCTCACATCTAGCCCAGGTGAGAATTCCATAGGCCATAACACGTCATCCAGCCCAATTTCCCTGAGAAATCGCAGCAAAGCAACTGGGTGCAATGAGAGACAGATTCTCTTCTAGAAGTTGGTGTTTACCCAAGCATTTGAATCTTTTCTAGGTTAATACCCCACATCCCGCCAGTATATGTACATATGTTCCGGGGTTTCACTGGACTCATCACAGAGTCTTTATCTGATAGACCCAGATTCCTGCGATGGTTTCTTCGCCTGTCTTGGACCCTGATTTTTTGTGAAAGGGGCATAGTTTCAATGCCAGGATCAAGGGACTTCAAAGAACTCAGAAAAAAAGAAAGAACTTTATTTAAAAAATCATTTATTTACCAACTTTTTAATAATGTTTCCATACACTGAACCGCTGCGAGCCTTGAAAGGTTACCAATCCGGGTCTAGAACTAATTCTGCAGACTGTGTAACGGCGACGGAGACCAACACTCCGCTGTCAGGCAGAATGAACCATTCAATTAAGATGATGATAGCCAAAACTCTCGTCCACTTAATCAAAACGAAGTGAGGATAGCAATATCCAAGCTAAGTCCAACAAGACTGCTGTACTCGATGATTTACCCGCAGAGCTATTTAAAGCAGCTCGAGATGACTGGGTAGAGAGCATATACCTCCGCTCGGAGATCAACTCGTAAACCAGTTTGTGCTCTTTGTGAAGATATCTTTAAACTTCCGAGTTCTGCTATGTCTGCCAAGAATCTATGACCTAAAGTACGGAGGCGTCGTTAGGGAAGTTCCGATACCGCCATGGTATCGATACTTTTGCTCATTACTCGTATCGAATCAAAGTATCGAAACTACTCATTTACTTGTATAAAAGTATCGAGTATGTACTCGTATCGAATCAATTGTGAATACATAGAACTAGAACCTTTGTGGCCATGAAATGACAGATGAAACGGCAAAAGAGTAGGCAAACGTTTGCGATGACGCAATGAAGACATTCGGTGTCCTTTTCTTTTTTCTTTGTTGCCTTGTTATTTCAGTTTGAGTATGTATGTTTATAAGAACTTAAAAGTTTTACATATTGTAACATAACGGAGTTCAAGTGTTCCTGTCCCTTCTAAATGAAAATATTTACCCCCCTGTTCGGCATTCCACTTTTAGTGAATTCAACCACCAAAAGTGGAATTGAGTGTTCTGGATTCCGAATGAAATTATGAAATGTGGATTGTATGTTCGAAAGTGAATATTTTGGTGTTCTGCATTCCACTCGAAATGACAGCTGTAAATTCGTGTTCTGCATTCCGAAAATCCTGTGATTTTAGTGAACTGAATTCACTTGAGATTCTTGACGTGAATTGAATTCACATGCCGTTGTAGAGTGAATTAATTAATTAATTTGATGATCAGAATCATTTTGAAAAATGTGAGTAGAATAATAAGACTTTCCATTAGTGTATTAAAATAATCGTTTGTTCAATATAGTAGAACACAAAAATTAGAGGCAAGAAAGTATTCACTTAAATTGCATGGAAGAAAATCAAGATTTTGTTAAACGGGACAAAGCGTATACCAAGGATTTGCGGACGGAGTTAGAACAACGATTGAAGACTGTAGGTCTTCCAACGATGGAAAATTACAGGAAATTGTAGTTAACAATTTTTATTAACAAAATAAAACATTATATTTTTTAATGGGCGAAGGTGAATGCTTGTACCATCCAAGCAATCTATAATCGCCGGAATCCCAGATTATTCAAAGATCTTTTATTCTTTCATCTGTGTACTTTCCAGTTTAGTCCACTTCGACCACAACTTGTGTTGCAAAATGTTTTACATCTCGCCGAGAATTTTGCTGACTGTGGATCTACCAAGGCGAAAATTAAAATCCTTTCCCACTGACCTCTGATAACATCCTTCAGCCAAAAAAACAGAGTGTTGCTCCGAGTTTGAGTGTGAGAGGAATGGAAGTTGGTACCATTTCTGACTCCGCTTCTCGCAGGATATCAACAAATATTTCCTTACTGTTAATTACCCTTAAACTGTTTTTAAAAATGAAAAAATCATTTAATAAATTATTTTTCTTCAGTTGTCTAACTTCTGCTTACAATGCTTCGGGAAGGACTAGAATGTTAGATTTATCGCGTAAAATATGCCTGCGAACTCTCTCCACTCGGTTTTCATCGCGGTTTTCACCAGTCATTTAAAACGAAATTGAATCCAATTTTTCAAAACAAAATCCAGGAATTGAAAATCTCCAATGATTTTGAAATGATTTGACAGCTGTGTTTGACATTTCAAACCAATGAATTCGAAGTGGATTCCAAAAATTCGAAATCACTCGGAATGCAGAACACTGAATTCCATTCCGAGTGAATTTCAATTTCGGTTTCAATCCACTTTCAATCGAAATGCAGAACAGGGGGGTTATACTTGGAATTGGAAATACTTGTTACTTGGAATCTGGCTAAGTAAAAGTATCGAGTATATACTCATATTTATTTGTATCGAAACGTCCCTAGGCGTCGTTCTTAGAGGTAGGAGAGCAGATGTCGGATTGATTCGCTTTCTTCCTCATATTCTACGAGCCAAAATACAAAATAGTTGGTCTACCAAGCAAATAATTTACAATGTCCTGTGTTCTTGGCAATTTTGAAACAAATAACGAATTTTTTGTTGATTAACATAAAGTTTTATTTTATTGAAATTATACAAGTAACAAATAATTCATGAGAAGGAGTGATCTAAGGAACGGAAATCATGTTTTCAGAACATTTTTGAATGCAAAATAGTTGGTCTATCTGTTAAAATTTTAGTTTTACCACTGTATTATGCCACCTTTGTTGTTGATTACTACTGTATCTACTAATTTGTGACAATCTTTAGCAGTAAAGGATTGCCTAATATTAGAAATTTTATTTTTTAGATCCTGAAGAGTCCTGGCTGGTTCTTTTCGCAGTTTCTGCTTCATTTTGTGCCAAACAGTCTCGATAGGTGAAAGGTCAAGGCTGCTTGAAGGTCATTCCATTAAAGGAATGACTTCAGCGGATAACCATCCCATCGTGGACAAGAAGCGCCATCTTGCTGAAAAACATAGTTTCCTTCACTTGATTGAAGTCGTGGTATTGATGAAAGAAGTTCCTCTTGCAGAATATCTTGGTTGCAGCATTAACCGAACCGTCAACGAAACATAAGTGTCATATATGGAGCACAATCCATATCGAGCAGTGGCAACACTGGTTTCATCTAAACGTTGCTGTCAATCAATATGACATTTTTGTTTTTCTTTCTTTTTTTGATATCTTTTGCTAACCTGTTCACCACACGTGTTCTCGAATAGTATATATTGTTATTGAGATTAAGTAAAATTGAATCAAATAAAACTTAGTATATAACAATAAGTTTTCAACACTTCGTCCAGACACGCATCGCCATACCATGAGAGATGCGCGGAACTTGACAGTTCGCTTCAAGCAATCTTTATGAAATGCTTCTTTAGAAGTCCAAATGACACGTTTGCGTTCATCGCCAACGCAAACCTCAAACCTGGACTCATCACTCCAAATAACGGTCCGCCATTGACTTAATGTCCAGTTTTTGCGTTGTTTCGCCCACTCAAGCCGTCTTTTCTTGTGTTATGCGTCAAAATAGAAGTGGCTTTTCCTTCGCCTGAGTGTTGCATGCGAGAAGTTATTTTGGAACTTAAGAAACTTAATTATTGTAAGACAAACCCTATAAAAATTGCATCCCATTTTTTTCAAAGTTCTTTTGCAAGTATCGACGGCAATATTTTTTTTAATGCGATCTTTCCATTCTACAGTTATTGCAGCGGCGGTTTGGCGTCTGTTTTCTTTAATAATTTGTCTCAGCACACGACAATCACGAGGTTTTACTATCGTTGTGCGTCTCGTTTTTTTTACCAGTTTCACATTTCCCGAATTTTCTCTCCCAATTTTTTCGTAACGGTCTACCAGATCACTATTGAAATAGTACTAGACCAACTATTTTGCATCCACAAGAGAGTAGACCGACTATTATGCTCTTATTCTATTTCAGTAAAACTGTCAATACTATTGCATGTTTTGTGTTGTTTGTTTTCTTTTGCTTCCAATTTTACTTAAAAAGTAATTAATTACTATTTTTATATAATTTTTCAAATAACGGACTACTACAAACCAATTAATTTTGGCATGAAAAATAGTTTTCCGGTTAATAGCTAGGTAGACCAACTATTTTGTATTTAGGTCGTACAGATATTGTTGGACTCAGGTTGCCATTTGCTGGTCATATGACCTATGGCGCAGTGTCCTGTGATTATTCCGGTTATTCTGGATTTATCCAGATGTAACATCATCGCTGTCCTATTAAGATCAAGTTTCGGCCATAAAGAACAAGATGTGACGCAGTAAATTCGTGTGAACCACAAAGCGTTGGTCTCTTTTTCGGTTATATGGTCGATTATGCTGAACAGTGTTTTAATCGGTGGCAGAAGGGAGGTGTCAGCATCACTGATGCTCATGGCCGATCCAGCTGCTTGGTCCGGGTGCCCAGCATAGTCTAACCATGTGGTGCCTTATGGTATAACACCAACTTATCTCTTAGATTTGGTCAAATGAAAGTATACCTGATGAATGGAATCTCATCATCGTTTGCCCGGTCCACAAGAAAGGAGACGCCCTCAACATAGTCTACAAGATCATATCTGCCATATTGTGTGAACGCCTGAAGCCTTTCGTCAACAACCTGATTGGCCCCTATCAAGTCCACCATAGAACAAACTTTCACACTTAGGCAGATCCTGGAAAAAACCCAAAAGTCCAAAACTGGACATTGGGTGTTTAAGATGGCTAGGACATGTAGAGCGAATGGACATCAACGGTCCGGCCCGCAGAGTGTTTGAATCCAACCCGGATGGTCAGCGCAGCGGAGGATGACCAAGCCTAAGGTGGCGCGCAAATGGGAATGGACATCAACCAACTTGGGGTGCGCAGCTGGAGGCAGTTAGCTAAGAACCGAGCTAACTGGAAGAGGTTGTTGGTTGTGGCCTTGGTCCACCCCGGACTGTAGCGCCACCTAAATAAGTTGGGTACATTTACTTAATTGATACATTCAACGCTTTTAATAAGCGATTACGCGCCAGTTGTGTCCTTAATCGTTTTAGTATTTGTACATTAGAACTTCCGTCTTTCTAACGTCCTAAGAGTGAATCTGTGAAGTTCAATACTTGTCTTGCATTTAGTTCGGTTTACACACGTGCTTAAGTGAGGTAAATACAGTCATATCCAATGAATGGAACAAATCGAATATCGTTCTGTTATAAAGTTAAACGTAAATTTAAATTAAATTGAAAATGACGATTCGGTGTTCACTCAAGGGGAATCTTTCCCATCCAAAATAGTAGCTAAAGAGTGCGTAGCCGAATTTAAACATGGACAAGAAGACGACTCACAATGGGAGTCCATCAACCTCAAGTTAAAAGGAAAACAAAATATTCACCCCAATTATGCAAGTCGTATCTCGTATCTCACTTCAAGTCGTACTCGCATCGTATTGTATTTCGTTTGTTATTATGCAAGTCGTATGCGTTGAATACGACTCCATATAAGTTGCTGCATGTTAGCAACGCATTGCGTCGCACTTCAAAATGAACTTTTTCCTGTCAGTACTGGTTTCCTTGCCGGCGAGGTCAAGGAGATGTCTTATTACAACTGCTCCCGAAAGATGTCACCACAAACTCAATAGATTTATTCTTTAATGAGCACATGAAGGAATATCCTTAAAAGGAATTATATTCACAGATTGTTAAGAGATAGTTGAAACGCAATAAGTGCCAAATTCATTGTGTATGTATGTATGTATATATGGATGTATTTTCCGAAATTTAAATTACAATTTTCTAACTAAAAAAATATTGACCATTGCAGTTTAATAAAACTATTCTGTTGACAACCATTTGTCCATCTTTAAGATGAACGTGCAGCACACATCTGTCTTCTGCGATGCGACATTAATCTGCGTAGCATATACCAAAGCATCGAATTGGTTGCTGTTTTTAAGTTTTTTAGAAAGTAAAAGTAATTTAAGTAGTAAAATAACTTCGAATAACATTAAATCGTTTCCATTCAAGAGTATACAATTGTTTATTTTTCATGTTTGTCGAATTTAGTATAGAGTCACTTAAGAAATCGCAGCCGAAGAAAATACCACTAAAAACGTTCAAAATACGACTAAATACGACTTGCATAATAGCTGATATAAGCCGAAAGTCGTATGCGATGGCATCCGATTCTGTTGACAGCTGAAAAGTCATTAGCGTACGAGTATGTTCGTAGTGACACGACTTCCATAATAACAAAATACGACTATGTTCGTATGTGACTCTCAAATACGACTTGCATAATTGGGGTGATTGCTTGGTCGTCGGCGACATGAGAGATAATTGAGATAGTCGGCATCCCAAATGAACGGACCTCAAAACATCATTTAAAACGAATAAACGTTCTCGAAGCTTTCTGCAAGATGTCGAACGGGAACGCAATCTACTCATTACGACACGCGAGTGTTTCTAAAATGTTTTGGCCAGATTTGTGACGACAGAAGACAGTACGGTAACCAAATAGCAATCCAAAAAGTAGAAGGTCTGGATGATCAGTCCCGAAAAAAGTTAAAATTAAATTTGTAGGGGAGTGTTCGAGCCACCACGTTGTGAGCCAATTATGTAGGGCTTATTCGAGGCTGATAACTTCTCCTATACTGTTATAGTAATCTTCAGCGAAAGGCCAAGTATTGGTCGAAACGCTAAGGCCGATGGTTTTCTGGAACAAAGGGCCAAGTGTTGGTCGAATCGCCGGAGGGGCAAACAGAAGAAATGTCGAAAATAATAAAGAACCAAAACTTCAACTCTTTAGGGAAGGCCAAGTGTTGGTCGAACCCATAGAATCGCGCCGGACGTAAGAAACAAAAAACCCCGTGTTAACTCTTGTAGTCGTATTCGTCGACAATTGTACATTTTATTGATTACTTACTTAGTTGGCGCTACAGCCTACAGCTCGAGGTGAATCTGGGCCTGCTTCTCGCAACCATTTGTGTGTGCGTGTTATATTTTTGCACGAATGGAAGGGACCTACAGTTTTTTGCCGACTCCAAACGGCGAGTAGAGAAGCTTAGTCGTGACAAATGATACTCTTTGATGCTTGTCAGATATTCGCAAGAGGTGGCACCGTGAAAAAACTCTTTTAGGTGTTAGACCCGGCCAGGAGTTGAGCCCGGGCAGCATTGGGTAGTAGTCCAACGCACTACCCACCACGGCCACGGCGACCACATTTTATTGATTGTTTAACTTAAATTCTAACAAGAAGTGAGTGTGAATTATATAATGTATGAAAATAGTATTAGAATTAAGTAGTATTTAGTACTATTTCGTATTGTTTAGTATTATTTCGTATTATTTAGTATTATTTTGTATTATAATGTGCATTAGGTGCCTAAGGTAAGTCTGAAGTGCATGAAGTGCTAAAGTATGTACAATGTACATGAAGTGCTTAAATATGTATGAAGTGCATGAAGTGCCAAGGTATTGTATGAAATTAAAGAAAATGATACGTTGATGATTTTCTCTGCTACAAATTTAAATTAACAAAAATAAAAACGCTTTTAACGAATAAGCACCCAGGAAAAACTTTTCAAAAACTGGTGTAATGGCGACAGAAAACAGGTGGAAAAGTGTATTTAGCTTTGATGAGCTTACGTTGCGAACTTCTGCGATATGTTTCCTTGGTCGGGCGGCTAACTTGACGAGTCATCATCGTAGTATCGGTATAGTCGATCGGAAGTCCTTTATTCTTAGAAAGTTTAAAACGGTATAATCCTGTGTTATAAACAATTTTCGTTTTTTTATAAGAATATACACAGAAGTGTCTATTGACTAAAAATGTACATAAAACGATGCTTTTATCGGCATGTCAAGAAGAACTGGAAGAAATTTAGATGCCTTCCATGTCCCGACGGAATACATATTTAAAGAGTCTCCAATTGCATTGATACGAGTACCTTAGTTCAGATGCAAACGTGTCACCATGTACGAGTACATATGTATCTTTATGTCTTATTCAGTTCGCATGATATTGATCCAAGACTCCTCCATTTGGAGAGTACACTCCGCAAGTAAACCACACTTCAAATACACTTTTACGAATCGAAAACTCAACCCCCTCCCTCCCAACTACGGCTATACAGTTGTAGGCAAACAAAAGACTCAACTTCAACGACGATTGCAAATGCTCTTGAAAAGTTCCACATACGCCACAGTGGATTGGATTCTACCGATGAACACTTTCAAAAATGTTTCCAACCAATTTCGGCACAAACAAAATCTGCTTTTCTCCAGACCCCACCCCCTTTTTCGAACAATAAACAGATTTAACCTCGAAAAGTCGAAAGTATTCTTTCAGGGGAGTTATCGATGATTCTCCATTGTTGTTGGTTTTCTCTGTTTCTTAGCACAAAAATAACGTATGTATATGTACTTTTAAGCTAGAGTGTAGCCTGCATCGGCTGTAAGAGTATGTATGCAGTTTGGCGTGTATCTTTGCTTTTGTGTTCAAACTTTACTGGGGGAAAATTCCGAAATTCCATTTAAATTTCACTCATAAAGCAGCGCCAAAGTGCCAAGAAGTTTTCCTCCTCCGTTTGTCTTTGTTGTGAGAGAGAGAGCCTCTTCCTCCTGCCACGCAACGCGCACCACACGTTAGTCTTAGTCCTTTTTTCTAGCCAACTATAAGAACAGGCAAAAAAAAAACACGATGCTACTGTTTAGTTGTAAATTTGGAATAAAGGCTTTTTCCTTAATGACGGCAGCAAAGGGACATGAGCACAGCCCAGCCACACCGCAGTGGTGATATTGAAGGATGTTTCTCTTGTTCGGTACATTGTACCAAGAGACAATTTTAATTGTTTACTGTAAATCATGCCATTTAATTCTGTGTAATTATGGTATTTATTTCGCCGTTCCAATGTTGTAAATAAATACGAATGAAATACGGAAACATGCAGCTGTAAATTCAAATAGGGGGTGTACTTGTATTCCAATCCCATTCACTGCAGCAGCATCGCGCACCCAATTTCCTCTCTGCCGTCGTCGTCGTTCGAACACAGGGACATCGGTTGCCAAAAAGTGATAAAATGTATTTTTTTATTTTTATTTTTCTGTTATTCTGTTTGGTTGCAGTTTTTTTTTTTTCTTTTGTCTGATTGCACAGAAGGATATTTATAGGGAGCCTGAGTCCTCGACATCCGTATCAGAAAAATTAAGGACGACACATGATGATTGCTGTGCCCGTGTGAAAATTAACTTTTCAACTACATACTCTTATACAACACTGCTGCTGCATATAGACAAACAGATGAAGAGTGAACGAACAACGCGAAGCGTGGTGCTTGAATGAACAATAGAAAAAAAAAAAACAAGAAAAAAATGTGACGAGCTGTCAACATAGACAGAGGGACGATGAAACTGATGATGGAGGATGGTGACAACAAAAACGTAGCTCAATCACGTTGCCTAAACAATGGTGTTGGTAAACTTCATTAGAAATTTTATATTTTTTTCAATTTTTTTAATTAATTCATTCGCTATCATTTTACCAACTACGAGAACCGTAATGACCACGAGAAATGTGGGTAAATGGTTTTTATTTCGAATTTCAATTGCCTTTGGATTTACATTTCTGGGATATTTTTTTTTGTTTTTGTTGTTTGTAGTTCGGAGAAGAAACTTCATGTAACAGCGGGCTTATCTTAAATTTAGTTATATATTAATTTGCTTTTATGAAATCGAATACAAAAAGAGGCAACGACAATATACCGAACCTAACACGGCGTCTCCACGAGACATTATTCATGTCGGACAGATCTGGCAAGCACAAACACAAGATGGCGGAACGAACGTCAAATTTTGTATGGTGGGCATTTCATGTCTTGCCTTTTCATATCACTTCTCTTGAAAACTTCAACGAAATTGAAAACTTTACACCTTAGTGACGGCTCATGTCCAGACATACATAGATGTCGGGCTGAAAATCCAGACATAGATGGCGGGGTAGAAAATCTGTCTGGCTGATTATGGTCTCCACTAGACATTTTTCTAGCCAGACATGAGCGCAGACATGTATAATGTCTCGTGGAGACCCCATGTAAGGTAGTGTCATTATTGAACGAAAAATACCCGTTTGCTGTTAGAATTTATGAATTTTCTTAATGGCATTCATTTGGGCTTGGTAATGACCAGGGAACGGATTTTGTTGACTTTGCTTCTTTTTACTAATAGTGCCTTTTTTGCATTTTTTAATCCACACTGCATTTTCTTGCCTTTTTGGTGCTTTTTGTCAAAGTAACTGTGAATTTTCTTCTTGACTAAACGATTTATCCTTTTTTAAACGAAAGAAGTTTCAGTATCCACACGTATGAGAGCAGGTTTTACTCTCGTATGCACGTCTTGTCAAACCCTTTCATTTGATCACCATATTAAGAAAGTCGTGAAGATAACGGTAATCCGCCATCTGGGGTGTCCGCCATATTGAATATTTCTATGACGTCATATAACCTAAGCTACTCTCCGGATCAAATCAAATCCAACGACACTATTTCTTGAAATCGGTTGAGTAGCTTAGGGTTTAGGCTGTAGCAGCAGCGCTATCCACTTTCTTTTTCCCGCTCTCTACCATCACTTACCCCTTCCAAAGCGTCCCCCACCATGAGCACTCATTCTCCTCTGTGAATATTTTCGTTTAGTTTTGTCAATAATTGTCATTTGTCATTGTCAATAAAGAAGTAGGCTGTTTTTTTTTAAATTATTTTATTTCTATACCCCTTTAAATTTCCCCTCTGTGTATATTTTTGTTTCACTTGAGTTGCATTTTACTGCCCTACCGCGACAAAAGAAGTTTCACTGTTGAAATTACTTTTATTTTATTCCAGGCTTTCCTGAGAGATAATCACAGGCTATTGTTACCAGAGAACTTCAAAATGTTTTGCGCTGTGCAGTGCTATTACAATGTTAATAAAATTGCACAAAAACCTATTTTTACCATAATTAAATGCCTTTTTCTGTGGTATTTGCCCTTTTTAAATTTGTTTGGTCAACAAAATCCGAACCCTGGTAATGACCCATTCTTTGCATTCATACACGCTCTACTAACTGTGGGCCTAGCTAAATCAATATCTGAATCATTTCAGCCAAGAAGCGAAGTATTGCTGCAAGCTTATGTATACATCGTATAGAAAATTACTTTCAATTATACCGAAATTTTCAAACAACACAACTTCAGTTTATGTACTTCAAAACTTCCCTTCTGTCTGTTCACAATTAAAAGAGAATTTCCATTAACCCAAACGAAATGCGTATCCTTTGCTTTGGAAAGATTTGCCAGATCTTTATCTCATCATTTTGTTCTCTATCTTGCGGTTCCCTACAATTAATTACCTAATAAGACTTTATTCCATTCTACCTATATTGCTGCTGAGTATCCCCTGTCGAAGTTAAAATCAATTTACGCCATGAACTACTTCAAGAAAAGTTTTCTAATTAACTAATCGAATTCAAATTTTATAGAAATCTGTTTAACCTTTCTTATGATTTTTTTTTTTAAGTTAAGATAGTGACAAAAATAAGCCGTAGAGTCGTAGAGAGAGTTTAGAAGTATATGTGTTTGTAGGTCCAAAGGGGAAGTCTAGAAACCATTCAAGGGAATTAGTCAAACACATTATTAATCGTGTCGTATACTATAGTCTGCCCAACCGAATTGTCAGTACAGGCCTTATGGGGGAGCTTTTTTTTAAACACTGGTGCCTGTCCATGTCTTTACGGTACTCAATTAGAGAAATCGCCACTGAAATAAAAACCAAAGCACTGACTTACACAGGTTTTGTTTTTGTAATTTACCACAAATTCGCATACATCCCACTAAAGCATGACCAGCCAACTCCACAGTCGGTGGCCGAATGATTATGTGTGGCTGCCAATCGCTGTGTATATAGAAAATATCAACATCAAAACAGTGTTACCCTTATTAAGTTAATGCTAATCGTTACTGCTTTTTCTGTGGTTTTTGTCAAAGAGCTTTGGGATTTTGTGCTTTGAGAACCAATAAAATTAATTTGAGTATGTGATCGTATTGCCACATGGATTTTGTTTTTTCAACTTTCCTGTTTTTCTGTTGAAACCGTTAAAATTAAGTTGAATGCTTTTTCGATTTTTGTGATTTATAATGAAGGTTATTTGCGCAAGATGAGTTTTGGGTGTGGAAACGAATAGTGACTTTTTTTTGTTTTTAGCCTATATCTCGTAAGCTAATCGTTTCCGATATATAACATTGATATACCAAAATACTCGAAAATAAGTCCTTTACAACATACCAAAATTGCATCAAAATCGAGGTGGTATCCACTTTGTACACAATTATCTTTTTTTCGTTCAACAAATTGTGTTGTTTTCAAATCAGCAGATGGTAGCCCTATAGGTATTGCTCTCTAATTTGCGGCAATTTTTCATGCATACTATGGTAACCCAGTAAGAACTTAAAAGAGGGACAGATTTATGAAAGCTGTTGCAACCAGAATGAGAGTTAGGACTAACTTCCCTTTACTTACAATTCGGTTGCGACAGACTAAAGCTTCGCCCGTGAAGTGTACTAAAACAGTGGCGTTACTTATTAGGCAAAACGTTGTCTAGTAATGTGGTTCTGGGTAGAAATAAGAACCGCCAAATCCGACAAACCTTGTAGAATCACACCAAATGTTCAAAGTGCATAACAGCATAATTTTGCTAATAAAACTACTTAATACATTTATCTTTAGTCAAAGTATAAGATGTTCCGAGATCAAACGTCAAGTATGTCATACATTTCCTTAAGAATTTCTGAATTTTCAACGCAATGGTATCATCTTCAAAGGATTTTATGGGCTTTTGGTTGGTATCGGAAGATATCTGGTGGCTAAATGACTTAAGACTTACTGAAACATTAGGACAGTACCGTGGATGGGGAAGAATTTCCAATTCCAAATATAAGAGTTTTTGTACTGTTACACGTGAGGTATGGGGTCGAGCATTGCCATGTAATAGTATCGTACCATGTCATTGCATGCACTACTTCTGTATGTCGATTTCCTCAGAAAATTGTATGGGGTTTACCGTTGCTCGTGGTTAATGAAATGAAAAGTCTATCAGACTGTCAAGAGTGGAATTGGGGATATTTTAGTTTTGCATATAATATGTGCATCCAACCACTGCCTAGGTCCATACATACTCAACTTTTCACCACATGTGATTATCCGATGCAAACATTATTTAATTACAGCCTTTTCCGTCTTGCAGTTGAGAATTCGGTTTAGGTAATTCTTTACCATTCAACATGAAAGAAGTTGTGTAAAATACCGCTAGGTCAGTGATACCGTTTGCTAAGTGAATTGTATTTCATACTTCGTTATTCTTTTACGTTCATCGAAATAGGTGTACGGTTTTGTTTACGTTAAAATATTTTATTGAAGTGGGTAAAGCAAAATACTTTTATGACAAAAGAAGTAAGTAAACATGTTCTGAAAATATATTTATTAGATTAATATATTCATCGAAAAAATTCCCAGTTATAATGGGACGTGGACGACACTACACCCAAGAGCAAAGAAACCTTATTCAACAGTTAGGAGATAACGAAAAAATCTACAAGGAAATTTCCGAAATAATACATTGCGCTCAAAATATGATTACTAATGCACTGAAGCCGAAAAAACTTCAGGAAAAACGAAGTAAAATACGAATAACGACAAAATAACTGATAGACATAATATTCAAATCTGTAAAGCTGACCCTTTTATATCTTCAAAAGACATTTTAAAAGAAATTGAAGAAAATATTTAGCACTAAAATAATTCGAAGAGGACTAAGCGAAGCTAATTTAATCGGAAGAACAGCCAGGAGGCTACCAACCAAGACATGTTAAACAAAGAATAATATTTACCAAGGAATATGCAAAATGGGACTGAGTAGAGAGTATCAAAAACTGGAGAAATATTCTCTGGACTGACGAAACAAAAATAAATGTAAAAGCTAGTCATTGTAAGACTTTAATTAGACGTCCACCCAATACTGAATTACTCCCTCTCCATATACAGGAAACAGTCAAATATGGTGGAGATAGTCTAATGATATGGGGCAGTTTCTCGTGGAACTGTGCATGGTCTGTATATCATATAGGGTGAACGATGAAAGCAGATACTTATGACTATATCGTTTGAAATACTATGCTTCAGTATGCTGAACACAACATGCCTCTTATTTGGACATTGCAACAAGACAATAATCCAAAACACACGTCAAAGATAGCAAAAGGCTAGTTTTAAGATAATGGCGTTTTGTTTATGCGATGGCCAGCTCAATCGCCGGACCTCAATGCAATAGAAAATATAGGGAATAAGGTGAAGGCCACCATCGCAAGCAAAAAAATCCGAAATCTTGAGGAAGTATGGCAAAAACCACATGAAGCTTGGAAAAATACACCTTTAGGAAAATGTCGAACTCTTGTCGACTCAATGCCCCATTGGTGTGGCTTGATGCTCAAAAACAAGGGTCACAATACTTAATATTAAGTAAAACGTATAAATAACATAAAATAAAGTGTTTTTTCATTTAATTTATTTTTTATTTAATACTTAGAATTTACACCTATTTTACTGTCCACCATGTATTTATTAAAACATTATTTTTTTAACATTATTTCCATAATTTTTTTTCATATTACTCTATTAAAAAGAAATACTTATTAAGAAAATAAAACCTATGTTTGAAAAAATAAATTGTTTGTTGTTTTTACAGTAATTTTCACTAAAATTGTTCATACACCTATTTCACTGGCCATAGCTGTATGTATATTATGAATGTAACTCATTTTGGTCAATTAATATAGAATTTGTTAATAACTTGACTCCAGCGCCCCCTTAGCAGGCAGTTTTTTCACCTATGTCCTTCTTCAGGTCCCATACTATCTCTTTGCCAAATTACATTATGATTGGTCCAGTGGTTTAGTCGTGAAAAGGTTACAGACAGACAGATAGACAGAGTTACTTTCGCATTTATAATATTAGTGTGATTAGTGTGATAACAAAACCGTGTCTGGTTTAAAAAAAAAAATCAATTTTCTGTCCATGCGAAAAAAAAAATCTTTTCGTATTGTCCTCTTTTATTGAAACAAATAACCGTTTTTAATCTCCCCATTGCGGCTTTCCTGAGAAAATATCCTTACAAAAGCAAACTTTCAATTGTCCTCTTTCTCTTCGTGTTCAGTTACACAATACAACACAAAAACCGCAAAACCAAATTTCACCTGACAAAACCATAAATCACGTATCCTGGCTACGCCTCCGACCCGGCATTGGAATCAACCAACCAATCGACCGACCGACGACGACGATGACTTTAAGACATCACCTATCCCAACATCAACCGCACATACACCTCCATTCCTACAAACTGTCTTCTCAAAATGCAGATAATGCTCGCCTGTCCACGTATGTCCTTAGCACTTCCCTTGCTCCTTTCAGGCAGAACTACCTTATGCCAGTAAAAACAGGAGACAACACGAATGGATATTTAAGAGCCTTTGACTGAGTTCAATTAGATATCCATCCACACAATACAAATGAGCCGATGATATTTCACTGCAGTGCTAGTTCTATCCAACCTGTCTGTGTTCATTTCCAAGGACCTCACTCCCTGGGCGCGGCAGCAGTCCCAATAACAACGACAGACACAGCATCCAAAATTGGCAAAACACTGCTCTGGCATTTTGTGTGTGTAGTGTACACATACGCAAGATGAAACCATAATTCGATTCAGTATCTCGGTGAAACTCGCACACACACACACACACACGTAGCAGAGTTGGGGGTTAGCTGAAATTAGGTGCAAAATTACCACAAAATAAATCCCCCCCTTCCCACCTCCCACCTTGCCTCCTAATCAAACACACAAACAGTGATTTTTGGCCTCCGAACTCGAAAAGATGTGTCCCATGTCCTCCTAGTGCAGTCGTCCTCTATCGGTGCGGTTGGGCGTTTGTTTGTGTTGTCCTGTGTGTCGTCCTAGTACAAAAAAAAACATTATATCCGCAATCAGGAGCAATAAAATTCACGAAGGAAATTCACATAACGTACAAAATAATGATGGCAACAATAAGGATAACAAACAGCAAAAGTTGTGACTGAGAAAAAAAGGACACACCAGCTCCCAAGTATGAAGACACATTTGATGTTATTATAATGCCATAGCAGTTCATTTCTGCAATTCTTTCGTCCTTTTCAATTTTTTTTGGTTGTACAGGTTCTCCATGCATTTGCCTGTTTAGCGTTGGTCGTGTGTTCCTATACGTCCTTAATGGAGTGCCTTCTTCGTGTAGATCTAATGAAAGGAGAACGAACCGTCACCGCCCTTTCCTTCCTTACTGCGGGGAAAAGTTCGTTTTTTTTTGTCAGTGCTGAACGCAAGGAAACCCCCCCCTTCCATGTCGTTCAATGGAAATTATACGTGTAGTAGCTGTGGCCAGTTGTGCAAATGGAAAAGGATGTGTATCTGCGCTGCGGTTTGTAGCGAAACATTTTATTTTATTATTTTCCTTTCGTATTTAAATCAACAACAACGTTTGGTCACAAATTTCAAATGCAAAAAAAAATTCAGGAGAAAAAGGACGACAACGACAACGGCAACATGCAACAAAGGTCGTGATATACACGTGAAATAAAGAGCGCCCGACGCCCAGTGCGCCAAAATCTGGGTCGAGTTTGGTAATAAAAATAATTACGAGTACGTACTCCACAACGGTCCTTCTTTTCTCAGCGCGCAGACAGGGTTTTAGAAACGTCTACGCATTTGAGAAAAGTCACATATTTCATGGGGCACTTTAGTTTTCGTCGTCGTCGTCGTCGTCGTCGTAGGTCCTTGCCTCGGTCGGTCGCAGAGCGCGACTCAATTTCAAGCGTTTATTTACGAGTCAAGGAGGAGTGTGCGGGGCTGAATTATGGAAATGGATTTTCTGTGGATTGTCTAAAAATTTCTCATCGGTATTCTTGGTTAAACGAAGTACTACCTCTTCATTCCGTAGGATTACGTTCGAGTTACATTTCGGACAAATTGCTGCCAATTTAGAAAGACAATAACCTGGTTGTCTATTTAGAGTTTAGACAGTGGAAAGTAGAAAGACAGGCAATCTTCATCAAGGACAATCACTACATTTTGTATTTGCATTTACAGAAGGCTACGTTCGTAGGCTCGTAAAGTAAGAAGAAAGAGTCATGACAGCTTGAGATCTGTGTAAGTGTTTCATTTGTCATACTGTCAAACTGCCAAAAGGAGGGACAGAATGTTCTAATTCGATGAGACAGTTTTTTTTGTGACGTACAATCTAATTCTTAGACGTCTCTCCTTTAAAAGGTGTAAGAAATTGCTTTATGGTTTAGAAAAGCGACAAACCTGATGAACGGTTAAGCCAAACTAGTGCACCAGTGTGAGAAATCTCGCATGTCGAAGCCCTACAACTAGCACCTAGTGACACCTTGTGGCAAATTATTATTATTCAAGAAAGGTGAGATGCATAGCGACCCTAACATCCATGGTGCTCCCTACAAGTCCTAAACGAAGGAACATCCCTCTCGTTCTTATTTCTATTGGAATCGGTTAGAGAAAGCTTCGCTCACACAGGCAGCCCAGGTGATAATTCCATACGTCACAGCACCTCATCCAGACCGATTTCCCTGATAAAACGCAGTAGGAGATTGGGTGGCAGGTTCTCTGCAGTTAGTTGGTATTTACCCAAGCATTTGAATCTTTTCTGGCTCAATGCCCCTCCCCATATTTCACCAGTATCTATTCTCGACTTATTGCAAAATCTGCATGAGTTTTCATCTGATAGACATAGCTCTCTGAGATGTCTCTTGAGTTTACAATGCCCCGGGAGGAACGCAGTCCGGATGCGGAGTTTGTTTTTGTCCAGGCTAATGCAACCTTTTTAGATTGTAGATATCCAAAAGTTCATTCGCCTGTGATCGGAGCTCATCCTTTATGGTGTGTTCCCATATGCAACAGAAGGCTTCAGGATCCACAAGGGGTGTGGCGGCTCAAGTGTCCGCCTCTTCATTCCCTTCTATCTCCACGTGTCCTTGTACCCAGTAGCTGGTGACATTGTTTCGTTCTTACTTACTTACTTTACTCAGGTGGCGCTACAGTCCGGGGTGGACCAAGGCCTCAACCAACAACCTCTTCCAGTTATCCCGGTCATTAGCTAACTGCCTCCAGTTGCGCACTTCAAGTTGATTGAGGTCTTGTTCACCTTAGGCGAGGTCGTCCTCTACTGCGCTGACCCTCCAGGTTTGAATCGAATATTGTCTGAACCGGAGCGCTGATGTCCATTCGCTCTACATGTCCTAGCCATCTTAAACGCACAATGTTTAGTTTTTTGACCAGGCCGATGTCGCTGATGGATGATCGTACAGTTCGGGGTTGAATCTTCTCCTCCAAAACCCGTCAACACAAACGGGACCGAATATCCTACGAAGGATTTGTCTCTCGAAGCGACCAAGGATATCTTCATCCGCTTTCGATAAAGTCCATGCTTCAGCTCCATATAGCAAGACTGGGATGATAAGGCTCTTATATAGAGTCTCCTTAGTCGATTGGGAAAGGACTTTACTACTCAATTGCCTTCTTAGCCCAAAGAAACAGCGGTCGGCAGAAATCCTTCGTTTGATTTCCGACGAGATGTAATTTTTTTGATGTTATGGCAGCCAAAGTAGACAAAGTCCTTTACTACCTCGAAGTTGCAGCTGTTTATTATTTCGTCCTGTCCAATTCGTCGATGTTGGGTGTCCCTTTTTGTTGACAGCATATACCTTGTTTTGCCCTCGTTTACCGCTAAAGCCATTTTAGCCGCTTCCATCTCTATACTCGCAAGACTTGAAATCGATGAACAGGTAGTGGGCAGGATCTGCCTGAGTGTGGACTTTCTTGGCCTGAAACCGCACTGATAGGGGCCAATCAGGTTGTTGACGAAAGGCTTTAGGCGTTCACAAAATATGGCAGATAGGATCTTGTAGGCGATGTTGAGGAGACTGATTCCTTTGTAATTGGAGTAGTTGAGGGTGTCTCCTTTCTTGTCGATCGGGCAGACGATGCTGAGATTCCATTCATCCGGCATACTTTCAGCTGACCAAATCTTAGAGATGAGTTGGTGTATGCTCACTACCAAGTCATCTCTAGCTGCTTTGAATAGCTCTGCGGATAGACCGTCAGGTCCAGCAGCCTTGCTGGACTTAAGCTTTGATATTGCTATCCGCACTTCGTTTTGATCAGGTGGATGGGAGTCTTGGCTATCACATTGTTTCATTCGCCCGAGCTCAAACACGCCTACCCCCATTCCTTTCCAGTTCTGGAACCAACCGTGTACGAGCTTATGGTATGAGGACTCAGCCTATAGATTCTAGCATCGTTGCTCCAATCTTTCTTGTTGCTGAGTTTAATGGGGAAGTTCTTTGACCAGTATGTCCTGATGCCATTTTCCCTAGGAAATGCTAAAAGGGGAAGTTTATTAGTCGTTTTAGTGCAATCCTTATGGCTAATGCATTTTCCTCTTCCTATTTCTTCTTTGGCCATTCTTAGAAACGTCCGATTTCCGGTTTCATTCACCACCAGGTGCAATGGAGTAAACTTCAGTAGCACCTCCAGTGCTACAGTTGGACAGGTTTTCCTTCTCTTTGCACATGCTAATCTCTGTACTGGTTCTTTTTGGCCATGCTATTGCCCCATGGGTGATCACAGATCTCACCATGCCAATATACATCCATCTAAGAGCACGAGGTCGAAGCCATATGCACGCATTTTCGATAAAAGAGCTTGATGCCAAACTCTGTCAAATGCTTTTGAAATATCAAGTGCAACAATCTTACACTCACCAGAGTGATGAAGAGATTTTTTCCACTTTTTGTTCCACAGATCACCAGTGGATCTTTTGCTAGGGAAGCCGTATTGCCGGCCATTGAGAACCTTTCGTGATTCAAGATATTTCATTACCTGGCGGTTTATCAGCGTTTCCATGACCTTGGAAAGAAGAGACGTAAGTGCTATTGGTCGGTAACTGGAGAGAGAAGAAGATTTGCGTTTTTTAGGGAAGGGCTGAACAAATGCTGTTTTCCATCTACTCGGAAAGAGCCCAGTAGGAAAGATAGAAAAGCTAACACAATGGTTTTGCCAGCGTGGACGAACACCGCTTCAGAACTATAGGAGATATACCGTCTGGACCGGCGGATTTGTGAATGTTAAGATCTTGAACTACTATTGCAACTGTACGAGTGCGAAAGTGGATTTGTCCCATGGAGTATTTAACGCTCTCAAGTACAGGCGGAGGCAAAGTGCAATCTGGAAGCGTTGAGCTAGCTGCAAAATGTGCAGCGAGCAGATTGGCTTTGTCCAAAGAGCTGACAGCTGGAATGTCATTGCAAATGAGCGTAGTAATTGATGACAAGGCAGAATTCTTAATGTTTTTTACGAATGACTAAACAATTTTACTACCCTACTTATTACAAAATAATATTGTTGTCTCTTTTTTGAAAATTTGCTTTACTACCGCGTTCAAAAACTACCGACACAGAAAAAAAAAACACAACTTATTGGGCTAAATTTGGACAACAAAAATGGACCAGAAAGTGGCCAGAAATCTCACAAGGGCTACAAAATCTATTGAATTTTGGAAATCTAGTCATCTCGAGTTTTGTCTCTCAACATCTGATTATTCAGCAGAATTTAACATCTTATCAATGTGAAACTTCGACTTTCTTCCTCTAGGACAATTATTGCCTAAACTGTATGCTGGGGCCCTTCTCTGTTTCGCTTTTGAATTGGTACTCTGTACACTTTCGGAATATAAAAAATAGTACTAGATGCTTTTTCTACTTAAGTATTTGTTTTTTTGTCTAGTTTCGATATATTTCTTTGAGATCTGTCAAAAAATTGAACCGAGAAAAAATAAGTGAAGGTTGAAAGGGATAATTGTAAATTTCAAAAGGAAGAATTTTATATAATAAAAGAGGAAAATTGACTTTGTTGCGCTATGGATGGACGAAGAAAGAAGTGAAGAACGGATTGAGCCGAAAATTATATGGGACAAATCGAATATTTTGGAAATAAGTGATAAAAGGTAAAATTTAATTGGTACCAAGGATTCATTCATATTGCTACCAAGGATGCTTTTTTGTATGTTTTGGATTGCATATGAAATGAATTTCCTTCTCCTTTGAGATCCACTGGAGTTCATCTAATTTTAGAAGTAGCTGTTACTCTAAACTCTAAAGTTTTTAGCACAAAGAGGGTATCAGCACCAAATAGAACATGATTATTGCATTGGAATGGAGAACCAAACAGCATCAAGTTCTATTGCAGAAGACTGTAGACGTAGAGCAATAGATAAAATATTGTATCCAAAATATGTCAATTTTAAAAAGAGCTTTGCATACAAACTTTTGATTGAGATTCGCTGTAAATTGAAATTATTTTGTTCATTTATTATTATCACAAAGATATTCTTAAAAAACTTACATTTTAAAGTACTTTTAAATCCTTCCGTTAGCGAATTAGTTGTAGAAACAAATTTTCCGTTTTTCAATGCTTTTGACATTATGAAACGAGTTACCAGGTACCGAAATTCCACTTTCGGAATTCTGAATCCGAAAGTAGTAGATTTCATTCCGCTTTCGAAATAGAGAGTACAAAAACTTTCGTTTTCGGAAAATTTTACTTTCGAAACGAAATACAGAGTAGGGCCCCTGATATATCAGTATGATATCCTTCTCAGCAAATTATTGCAGAAACGACATTCGTCTTAATTTCTCTTATCTCTTGGCATGTAGTGCCCTTCATTCGATACTGTACATAGTTAGCCAGTTTTCAGATTATCTTCCTTTACAACCGTCTTAATACTGCCAAGAGCTATTGCGTCAGTTTATGGCAGTTCTTCATCGGAATTCTCATTCCCATTTATCCCGAAGTGAACCGGAACCCAGCTTTCTCAAAATATTCAGTGTCTGGAAAACTTCATTAATTAACATTCACATATCGACTCCATCCAAAAAAAAAAAAATCAATAACCAGCCCTTAGTCACCACCTTCACACAAGATGTTGTCTACTTAGCAAAGCACTCGTACCTACTTCCACTTCCATTTGTTGATTTCGAATGCATGCATGTTGTCTGGTTAGGGTCTAATTATGGAAAGCACCTAACCCACATTAGGTCCAAGATTAACCAACCGCAATCAACGGCCTCAGATGAATCCCTAATTAAATGTCAAACTACAACCCCATCCCATCCATGTACATGTGCACACTTTTGTAATGCTTTGCAATATTCCATTACGAAGAATGAACAGCGGACCGGTTTGGTGGCGGCGGAGGGGAGAGTTTTAAAGAATAATGAGTCGCCTGGTTTTTTGGCGGGCGAGCCTTGTGAATGGGCCATGAGATTACAAGCATCGACATTTTTTTGTTTTTATCCCACTGCATCGGTTTTTTACACTCTGCTCTGTGTATTGTGTCGGCGATAGACGGGGACAGTGGGGGTTTGCTCAGAGTGCGGTTCCGGGCATCCATTCATGTAAAACGAAATAAAGTTCATGTTCGTTTGTCAAATCCTGGCATAGATCCAAAAAACACAGAAGAGGCAAAATGGCGAGCGCATAAAAAACCCATATACACACTAGCGCATCGCATCAGCAGAGAGTGGCAGCAGCAGTAGTGGCAGAGAAAAATGGATCCTTGTTATCCTTTTTGTGTACAAGGAGTTGTTTAATTAGTTAATAAGGTTTTGGGCCAATAACCCAAAGGGAGCGCGGTATTGCTATTTGCAGCAGAGCTGATTTTCCCTCAAGTCACCACCTCCTCTTCACAGTTACAACATGGGGAAGTGCATATCTACTCATAGCGCATCTAATATTATTTATGAAATACAGTGGCGGGTAAATAATTTGGAAATGATTTACGTGTATCGCATAAATCGTGACGCAACTCTAAACTGACTTAAAAAAATTTAGAACGCGTTTAATCCTCTACGACAGATGGAGAAGGGGTGAAGGAAAGAGAAAGGGAATATCCAGTGGCAAGTTATTAAACTGTGAGTTGCAATAATTTCTGTTAGCTGCAAAATTATATTTCGCAAATGATTCATGTTGCACCAGCACAGCACTTCAGCCGTGGTGTTAGAGCGTTAGACCAACCAACGACACTGACACCGGCTACGACAACGACGACGAATAGAGGATGACAAAGTGCAGAATAACACTCGAGGGGGTTACGCGCTGCTTTGACCTATGAATTGCTTCCTTTTTTGGAAGGCTAATTCAACAGCCTGATAGTGTTACGAACGATGAGTACGTCCTCGTATTCGTATGTGCATGGGCATCCATTGGATAAAACTGCGGTGAGGACATTTTTCGGGTGAGGATGAAAAATAATTGCCCAGCAGATAAGGCTGGCAACTGTAACATACGAGTGCAGTAATCCAGTCTCCTGTAAGTTATTGTAACGGTGTTGTAAAATTGTTTGATTACATTTTTGAAAAAGTGAATTACGAGGCGAAGAGTTACAGAAGTCCTTTAATGTTCCTGTCAAGGATTGAGTGTGCATAGAATTCAGAGGATTAGATGTGGAGCTGTCCTTTTTAGGCAGAGAAGAAGTCGCCTTAGTTTATGTTAGGTTTGCGGTCTAATCCTCATTATACCCATGTGCCCATTGTGATACCCATAATAAGTTCCCTTCCGTGCTATAAGTGTTTTGGTTCCAACTAACCGGACGCCATCGCAAGTTTAAGTATGTCCGATGGTGATCCATCTGATATATCATCAATGTGTTCGAAGAAGTCTTTGCCCAGCATTCTATCTCTCAGTTAGCAGATGTTTGAAGAGTTTTCAGAGGAAATGGGCCGTGTCCTCATGAGCCTTTTCGTCACCGCATCCCCTGCATATGTCATCATTGTCCAGGCATAGTTTTCGTCATGTGATATTTTAACATGTTGTGACCAGTAAGCACTGCTCTCAGCACTCACATCGATTTCTTATCTTTTCGCCTTAAAACCGATTGCAAACTCTGACTGTTAAACACCTTTGATAGTTGTTCAAGCTTTCGACATTGGCCTTAAAGAAACGCTTTTCGTATTGTGCTATTCTTTTAAACCAAAAAAGCTCTTACGTTCGACTGTTCATCCGTTTTTTCTTAGATTTGACGTTCCTTAAAATGCAGCGAGTTATGCCTACGCGCATTTTATTCAAATGCAGCAGCGTGAGCAGCTTGGCATATTTTTGATAGGCTTATGCCCTCAATTTCTCTTCAAAACCTTTTTCTAGCGTAGCTACCTAAAGTTTGGTTGAAACCAAGTCGCCGACCTTACTGCAAACGATCTTTTTTTCTATAATTTTCCATCACTTTTTAGTAAAATGGCGGCTCAATTCCGGAATTTGAAAGCTGAAATCGGGTATTGGCGTTAACCTTATTCTTCGCAACTCTTAAAAGCGAAATCGAAAGATCTTCGCTGTCAAATAAATATAAAACTCTATAACGTAACGTCGCGTCGCTTCGCTTAGCACGCTGAATTCCATATATGACAATATGAAAATGGCGTTCACTCTGTACGTCTGCTATGCTTCGGCAATGTCTTCGTATCCTCTGCATTTGATTCAGATATTTATATCTAGAATAGCCTCTGACTTTCCTATTCCTATCAGACAGGCTGATTTATTTTTTTAGTACAAAAAAAAAAAAAAAAAAAAAAAATAGAAAAAAATAATATGTATTTTTTTTTTGAAAACTAATAACCAAGCCAGAAAAGACAAAATTATACCGCCGGAAAAGGCAAGAAAAAGCCAGTTAATAATTGATGAAGATTGTATGCATTATTATTAACATTGTAATAGCACTGCACAACCCAAAACATTTTGAATCACCTCAGGAAAGCCTTGAATGAAATAAAGGACCTTTCAACATAGGCAGAGCCTAGTGGAGTCAAGATAAGAGATGTCACGTGATTGACTTTAATATTTGAGTCCAATTTATAGTTTGCAGCGCCGTTTAGTTAATTTGCTGAAAAACCGTACAATTTTTTTTTTCATTCCATCTTCAGCTACTGGCCTTTTATTTTATTGTTATTTCTCCTCGAGTTCGTTCAAAATCTTTAACACCTCTTCCTCTAAATACTACGCATTTCACTGAGATCAAATGCTCAAATTAAAATACATACAACTACTAGGAGTCACCTATAATTTGTAAACTCTGAAATATGTGCTCTTTCGGGTCGACTAAAAATCTTTTTCCAATTTCACCACAATTGGTCTTGGGACAATTTCACTTCCAGTGATAAGCAACAAAATATTTTGGGAATAGCACGCATCTACTGTTAGCAGGTTGAATACCACCAGTGTGGTAAAAGTATTGAAATAATAACAAGAATATTAAAATAAAAAAAGTGTTAAGTTAATCTTTGTTAACATGGCAGAAGTGATGGATTTATGCGAAATCATACATAAAGAATTTCGGGAAGTAATAGAGCAGGCAGAACTATTTAAAAAGTAAGTTGAAGAACTCAAAAGGAATTAGAAAAACATGCAAGAAAATGACAAATTTACAATAAACTCCAATCGAGAAAAAATGATAATAATTATACAACTATTGTATTCAGGAGAATCAATTCGCCATTTTGGAAACTGACGCAAATCAGTCCTCTGCTCCCTTCTATCCCAAATGAAGGGAAAAAACGGGAAAAGTGCGAGTCAGACTCGCGCTCAAAGGGTTCCGTAGTTTTAAAAAGGGTTATAAAGGGTGATTTTTTAAGAGGTTGAGAACTTTTTTTAAAAAAAAAAATTCGAAAAAATGAATGAAATATTTATTTGAATCGATAGTTTGAACCTTGCAATTTAATGTTTAAAGATAATTTCATGCAAATGTTGACCGCGGCTGCGTCTCAGGTAGCCCATCCGCTGAGTCCAATTTTGGCATACTCTTTCACACATATCGGCCGGTATCTCACGAATGAATGCATGGATGTTGGCTTCCAGTGCGTCAATCGAAGCGGGCTTGTCCCTATAGACATTAGCCTTGACATACCCCCACAAAAAATAATCTAATGGTGTCAAATCGCACGATCTAGGCGGCCAATTGACCGGCCCGAAACGTGAAATTAACTGTTCACCAAACTCGCCTCGCAATTGCGCCATTGTTTCGCGTGCTGTGTGGCATGTGGCACCGTCTTGTTGAAACCACATATCATGCAAGTCAAGAACTTCCATTTCGGGCAAAAAAAAGTTTGTTATCATCGCTCGGTAGCGTTCACCATTGACAGTAACGCTGCGATTCGCATCATCTTTGAAGAAATATGGCCCAATAATGCCGCCGGCCCATAAACCGCACCAAACAGTGGCTTTTTCGGGATGCATTGGTAGCTGTTGCAATGCTTCTGGCTGATCTTCACTCCAAATGCGGCAATTTTGCTTATTTACGTACCCATTCAACCAAAAATGAGCCTCATCGCTGAACACAATTTTTCGATAAAAAAGCGGATCCTCGGCTCGGAACCGAGCACGAATTTTGATAGTAAAATTCAATAATTTGCAAGCGTTGTTCATTTGTAAGACGATCCATGGTTAAATTGCAAACCAAACTGAAGCTGTTTGACAGTGACACAAGGTACTAAACACACGTCAGTCAGCTGTCAAAACCAGTGTTGCCAAAACCAAACCAGCTAAAAAATCACCCTTTATTTATTTTTTTTAAATAACAGATTCGTTTCGTTAACACAAAAAACGAAAACGACCCACCTCTATATTCACTTTACAAACTTATAATAAATAATATTATCCAATATGACAAATTGGATAAACATTAACCCCTCTGTTACCTTACAAAAAAATAACACTTATTACCTTTCGGGTCATAATATGACCCCTTTGATTTAAATGCAGTAAAGGCGAAATATACATAATTTATGTACAAATAAATCTCCTTCTGGCCTCTGCTGGTTACAAAAAGTCGTAGTTACCTTGATATTATGGCCATATTGTGAACATACTGACTTAAAGCAGACAAAGCAGGTGTCAAGAAATACATTTTCGACAGGACTTTCACCGAATTCTTGCAAAAACAAGCGACGTTTATTCATTTTTTTTTTATTGCGGATGAACCTCAGTCCATAAGATATACATATGCGCTCAAGGTCAGAGATTTCAATGAAAGTACTAAAAAAATCCACTGGCCAACAATTTGTTTGAAGTTTGCAAATGTGGTCAAGCGTAACAACCCATTAGCCCAGTAGCTTCATTGCCAACTTACGGGTTTTAAAAAAAAATTATCTGTAGTTACGTTCCTTCTACGATAAGTGCATTTCTTGAAACTTCCCCAAGGTAAACTTGGAAGTTCAAACGAAACCCATTCGATGCATTAGCTGCAACCCATGCTTTGATTCCGTATTTTTCGGGCTTTCTTGCCATATACACTTTGAATAGGAACCTAACTCTAGAACGGATCAATTGCTCGTCGACGGTAATATTTTCATACGGAACGTATAAAAACTGCAGATTTTCGACCCATTTTTCATACAAGTCTCGAATAGGCGTAAGCTTATCTCCACGAATTTGTGATCTTTGATTTTCTCTCTCATCAAACGCAATGAAACGAGATATTTCAATGAATCGGTTCAGAGACATAACGGTTCTAAAAATTGAACAACAGCGTATTTCATTCCATAGGATTCTTACACTTTCGCCGTATGAAAGGAAAGGCAATCATGCTTTATATTTTTATATAACTTACTGATAAGAATCAATATGCCTAAATAAGCATCAAATTCGATTGTATCCATTTCATGAAAATCAGTTCCTTCTATATTAGTCAACCGAATTATTGAATGTATTGGCCAGAAGGCCAGAACTGAGATACGCTGAACAGCAAACTATGTGACACCCATGCGCGACGTTATGATGTTTTCGGCTGGCGCACGCGACAGCAAGCTTTGAACCGGCGCGGTGTACCATATCAAATCTTTATCATTACTCAGATATTGGTCATTGGAAATGCCAATTGCTGGAGCATCAATAGCTTGCTTTTTTTTACCACCAAACTGGTATGACTACGCTCAAAAAAAAGAATGGTGCATTATACAGTCGCCTAGCAACCAAAAACACTAACAGTTGACTGATTTTAAGTTAAATCACATTTAAAATGTTCATGGGTCATATGATGACCCGTAAGGTAATGCGTGTATACACCTACCGGGAGAGTCTCAACATAACACTTACAGGATAAACAATTGTTTTTCCTTAAAATATACACGAATTCATGCACTGAGTAAAGAGGAAAAAAAATTAAAAAAATCATAACCATCTATTTTTCTATTTAAAAGTTGTTTTGGGTCACAAAAAGACCCTAAGGTAATAGAAGGGTTAAGAACGCGGCTAAGTGTGTGCGCGTCCATTAACCTTCTTTTCGCTGTACTACTGAGTTCAGGATCTCAGGTTCGTTTCCTGGCAAAATCCGTTTTTTTTTTTGTTTATGGCAGCACAATTTCGGATAGCCCTTAATTTTCCCAAAATTATTGTCAATCGAATAGTGGCAATTTCTTTAAAATTGTTACAGTAGGTTACGAGTTAATCGGTTGAGAAATTGAATTTGCCAAAGGAAACATTTCAGAAACATTTTTGAAATGTTTCTGAATCAAATGGGAAACAATCGGGAAACATTTTTTAACTAATGTTAATTATCATCAATTATCATAATTTGTCCGTAACGCAATCTATTGACATCGGAGTTTCAACCGGCTTCGTTTTTGAAAAAGCACGGCCCTATAATATTCGACACTCGTTCTTGGCTTTTCAGCGTTGCCGTTCGTTATTTATGTACTTTCGTTGTCACTGTCTCTTTTTTGTATGACATTCAGAAAAAAAAACAAAAAAAAAACTAAAAAATCTCTGTAAAGATAAAAACCGTTAATACGCTTTCCTTTCATTTGCCAAAGTACATCTGAGAAAAACTTTTCATCGAAACACCGACAAAAGATAAACGAACTCATCCAGCAAACAGATAGCTGTCATGTTTTGTGGTTTTCATTCAAAGACCTCCGAAGAAGGATACCATAACCATTCTTCATTTTCTTTCAAAGTGCACCTAGCACTTAATCAAAGCAAAACCATTCGCCTTACATTTGTTCAGGCAAACACATACGGTTCTCGGTGCGTAGCTTCTCAATTGGCCATCAACTACCCCTTCTTCGTCTTCGTCTTCATTCTCATCCCTTCACAATTCGTCGACAAACATTCCCCATTCATGTGCGCACACAAAATGATCTATAGACACGAGTTCATTATCTACAGGAATTCATGATAAAAAGCGATGTCTATTCCATGCAATGTTTCTTTTTATATCTTTCTATACAACTCACACAAAAGGGCGGGAGAGGCAAGAACAACACCCCTTTCGTCTTTTTTTGCACACGCAATCTAACATAGTGGAGGAAATTCCGCCTTTGAAATACCGAAGAAGAAGCTACGCAGGGAGAAGGTGTTGTCTGTGGCTTGAAATCTGTGTTTTTGCAATCACTTCCTAAAAGGATCGTTTAAAGGAAATGATTGGCATCAATTAGCAGGAAGATATAGGTATTTGTATCTTTAGAAGGACAAGCTATTAAAACTTCTGCCAAAATGAGTAAATGTATTTTTTTTTGTCCTTTTTAAAGCAACATTGATATGCAGTTTGACAACTCCATTAGTCCTTTCGCATCAACACAAAATAAAAGCCAAAAGTGTGGTTATGGTTGTACTGCACTCACCATGTTCTGGCAACTAGATAAAAGAAATCATCCCCAAGTTAATGGATTTCCTGTGCCAGCTTTTGTCTTGTCGTGTCTCGTGTCCCTCATCCAGCAGCAGCCTAGGCATCTTGGGCGATCCACACAAATTTCTTCTGATCCACCACAGGTCGTCCCATTTGTCGGCTTTGTGGAACTTAAGAGAAATTAACTTGACATTCTCCAAAGACTGTGACTAAATGTGTGGAGCATGTCCTACCACTGCTGCCACACACAATAAAGCATACATGGTTGGGTAAAAATTGATGCTTCCCCAAAAAAGGAGCATCAATTTAAATCAATGAAAAGATTAACGAGAGACAACACTCCAGAGGGAGAGAGCGAGCAAGAAGTACATATGTGTCACGTGGGGACATCAGCAGCCGCCACATATCACATCCATCCATCTAAAGACATGAAGAAGCGAAGAGACGACGCACGGCAGAAAAAAAAGAAAAATGCTTCCTAAAACCATCCCACCCCACCTCACAATCATTTATCATTTTTCCCGAAATCCATGCACACACGCCTTATGTCTTCGCTATCCTGTTTGCTTTGTGCATATACGACAACGACTGTCATCCTCCTCCTACTGCCGCTGTCCTGTGAAAAGCCCATCGGGGGTAATGAGGGATAAAACCCTGCAAGCTGTAAGCAAGAGCCCCATTCATCGCACTGCATCTTTGCCGTCGACGTAGACGACAGCGACAACGTCCCCACAATTCACTGCATGTGGAGGGTACACAAATAATTTAATGACGTTTTTATTACTCTCGAATACAGAATAAGTCATCGCAAAATCGTAAGAGCACCCGTCTTCTTCTTCTTCATCGCCGCCGTCGACGTCTTTTGCTGTCCACCAAAAAGGAGTATCCTTTAATCCAGGAGTCCTTATTGAAGTCCCCCATTGGAAAGGAATTTGCAGGCAAATACATTGCTGCTGCTGCCAATATACTCCTATCGGTGTTACCTATGCTTACGTGTGTCCTTATTCACACACACACATAGAGAGAAACTCAGATTTTATAGGCTCACTGTATAAGTATACAAAAGGAATCACTAATAAAAATTAAACTAGCCTATTCAAAAAGCCAAAGTACAGCAATGCGGATGTCGAGGACGTTGCACTGCACTTTGACCCACATTCCATGCGAGAAACACCCCGGCAATTCACAGCCCCTGCCTCGCACGGCTGTGCCTATAAAGTACAAGCCAACCCCAACCGGTTGGTTGGTGGTATTCGGTGGTTGATAGCTAGCTGCCAGATACACATCCATCTTAACGTGTTAACCACCCTGGTATATGATCACTGTGTGTCGTGGTGGAGCAGTGGTGGCGGGTGGTGGGTGGTGGACACAATTTTCAAGTAGCGTTCGCGTGGAGTATGTTAGATCTGCTGCAGCGCTCTCAATGATAAGAAATCCGTCCGTTTGTCCATGCACAAAGAGTCTCTCGCTCACAGGCACCGTCACCAACACACCATCAGCAACGTCACAACGTCGTCGTCGTCGTTTCCAACTATAGTGCTCTTCAACGAGGAACGATGGGTGAGCTGGAGGGACGCTGGAGACTCTTGATTTTTGTTGAAGATAGCATATTTGAAAAAAAGGGGCGCTGCTCCCCCCAAACACAAGTTACACATGCCGTATGCATATAACGGCAGTCTGTGCTAAGAGAGGGGAATCCTTACGGCATGGGATGACAATATCTCTCTGCACGAAGGTACATTAGACGAGTGTATATAGATTTTTCCACAGTGGAGGCGCAAAGGGGCTGTGTTTGATCTTAAAAAAAATATTTTTAAAGTGCGTATTAAAATTCAGTGTTGCCATACTTCAGCTTCTATGAGAAGTTCATTACGGACTTTTAAAGGTGTTTTGTTTTTGTAAGGTGAAAAGCGTCGAAAGCCTGTTTGTGGGACTTTAACCCTAACGAAAACCACATCTGCATCGGACCCCGTACCCCTACGGTACTGCCGTTGGGCATTTCATCATAGTCGCAGCTGCTTCTCTGTTTGTCCACTTGTCCGAAAAGTTGGGTGCGAGTGCAGAAAAGTTGGTCTCTTGGTGTGCATATGTGTGTTCGAATTTTGTCTGTTGATTACCGCAGTTTGCAGATTCTTCATTTCTAGCTGCCCGTTCTTCTAGTCGTAGCTGCTGCATTATGATTGTGATGACTTCATTCGCAGTCTTCCGTGCCTAGCTTGTCTCTAGCATAAAGCTTATCAGTCCTCTTGGCGTCATCTGTCCGCCTATTTTCCTTTCTAGTACGAGGGTAGGCCCAGAAGTACCCGACCTAACAATGCAAACACAAAAAACTTGGGAAAAAATATCTTTAGTTCTCTATGTAGTCTCCTTTTAGCTCAATACACTTTTCCCAGCGATGTTCATTTGCTTCGATACCCTGTTTGTAGTGAGAACCATCGAGCTCCTTAAAATAGCCATCAACTGCAGAGTCCAGCTCTTCACTGTTAGCAAATCTTTTACCACCCAGCCATTTTTTCAAGTTCGGGAATAGAATATAATCCGAGGGGGCTAAATCTGGCGAATAAGGTGCATGAGGAAGCAATTCGAACTTTAACTCATTGATTTAGGATACAATACGCATTCTGAACGGAGAACGTGGCTGGGCGGTGCTGTACAAATTTGCTGTGAAAGCATTACATTATAGGAGATGGATAATTGATGAAGATTTTTAAGAAAAAAAAAGAAAATGTTTATGTATATATTTAATTTTAACAATATTATCTCTTCTTTCGTAAATTATTGTAAATGTCAATCTGGTAGACGGCGTTACGCCAAACCATCTAGGCTTTAAGGATAATTTTTGTAAGAAATGTATTAATGAAATATTGAGTCAATAAAAACTAACTCATTGATTTGGGACATCGCGATGACATATGTGTGAACTGGTCCATTGTCTTGATGAAACAAAACTTCTTTCTTCGCCAAATGCGGCCGTTTTTTCTTAATTTCATTTTTCAAACACTCTAATAAGTTCGAATAATACACGCCTGATTGTTTGTTGATTGTTTTTCCTTTCTGAAAATAATGAATGAAAATTATCCCAAAAAACTGACGCCATGATCTTGCCTGCAGATGGAACCGTCTTCGCCTTCTTTGGAGCCGATTCTCCCCTCGGAGTCCATTTTTTGACTACTCCTTCGTCTCGGGTGTGAAGTGACACAAAAACTCGGCTTTATTGCTGTGAAACTTCGCCAAACACTCGATGGAGACATTCTCACAACGCGGCACTCTTCTTGCGCACAGCTTTCTCATGCCCAATTTTTCAGTCAACATGCGATGTACTGTGCTTTTTGAAATGCCTACCATTTCTGCCAGCTAACGCAATTTCAATCAACACTCATCCACTACCATTTTGTGGATTTTTTTTCAACATTTCTGGTGTACTCACCTCATTTGGTCGACCACTGCGAGGTTCGTCTTGGAAACTCGTAAGCCCTCGCTGAAACTCTGCCACCTAATATTTAATTGTTGTAAACGAAGGATCAGACTCCCCCAGAGTGGAATCCAGCTACGTTTTGATGTTGGTTGGATTGAAGCCTTTCAAATGAAAGGATTGTATAACATAACGATAACCAATTTGTTCCATATTTAAAAGTTCATTGAGAGTGTTCACTATTGATGGCTGCCGAACAAATACTAAACAACGCAGCGTCGTCAAACTTCAAATTTGAACTTTATAAGATTGGTACTTCTTTCTTCTAACTCAGTTCCGCATTGCGCCGCTGACTTTTTCGCTGGTGCCCATATAAGAGACGCATACATAAGCATCGACTTGCTTACCATTGCCTTGATTGCCTGTGACCTCAAACTGTCCGGGAGGCTCTCTCACCTGCATATATCATGTGCTCTTTGAAGTTGAGCCTGTGATCCAACAACATTCCCAGGTACCTGATGTATGGTCTTGACTCTGTGATGTGCTCCACAACCTGTATGGTAAGGTGTTCTACTATTTTTCTACTGCTAATTAACACTGCTTCTATCTTGTGGTCCGTCAGTTCAGGCCTGATTTTGTAACCATAACCTGATATCCCTGACCACATGATTACATTTTTCAGATGCTCGCTTTGCAACAACTACTACTCCAATATCGTCCGCATAGCCGATAATTTCCACTCCTCTTGGCTTTGGATTCCATCGTACATTACGCTCGATAGTACTGGGCTAAGCACTGACCCTTGAGGTACTCTTTCCGTGATTTTGTACTTCTTTGGCCCTTCTTCGCTGTCGTAGTAAAGGGTGCTGTAAAGTAGCTGGCAGTTATTCTCATTAGATAGTATCTGCAGGTTGGCTAGCGCTCTTACTCTAGAGTTCCAGTTAACTGAATTAAACGCGTTTTTGACGTCGAGCAATATGACGGCGCAGTACTGCTTGGTTCTCCTAGCCACCTTCGTCCAGCGATTGATTTACGTGCGATGTCGCACACTGCCTCTACCATACAGGCAGTGCTTCGCCTCTTTCTGAAACCGAACTGCTGGTTGGGGAGTCCCGAGTCTTCTCCAGTGTATCGTACGATTTTTTCAAGGACTTTACCCAGCGTATCGAGCATGCACTTTTTAAAGGTTTTGATTCATGTCAATGCAAATTTTGTTTTGTTTTGACAGATGTCAGGCAGCAACACTCAGGAAAAGCATTTCTTAAAATGTCTAGCAATCGTTTCCTGTTTTCCAATATAAGTTAAAGTCTGGAACGCTTGGCTATAAAACAGGCCCACTTTTCATGAAGTACGGTCCCACTGTTAAAAAAAAAAAAAAAAAAAAATAGCCCCGACCATCACTGGGTGTTGGTTGAGATGTCGCAAAAGAATTTATGCTTTAGTCAGCTGAATATCACCCCGTATGTTCCAACATACGTTCTTGTTGCGGGACTGTCGTTTTAAGTTTTCCCAACTGATTGTTGAGATGGCACATTGTACGGGTGGGTATGTATACATGTGCATGGTGGTAAGAAAGAGAGAAAGAGAGAGAGAAATAGAGTTCTAGTACCTTAGTGTTGACTACGCTACGGATTTTTTTTTTACAACGACCATCACATTTAGACTGTAGAAGAGTAGAAGAGTCATATATGCGCCCAAACACCACCCTTCAGGTGTTCGACGAAGAGATATGGGCGAAATTGTAAGTGACGTTTGTATGTGTTGCCAACTGCAATTTAGGATAACGAGTATATGCATGCATGCATTTCCTTGGGATCCTCCTCTTCTTGCCTCCTCTACACTAGTCTAGATGATTTGGAAAGCAATTTTTAGACACCATGATGGATGTCCTTTTTTATCAATCCCTATAAATCGGACACAAATAACCGAGTCAAGTTAGGTAGTCAAGTGTCTTCCGACTTGTAGTCGATGGACGTCGTAGTAGGTACTCCTCTTTTTTTTTTATTTGCTTTGCTGGGAGCTTGATTCAGGCGCCGCGCCGGCCTATACCTCCTTCGATTGAAGTAACATAAATGCTTAGAAGACAAGAAGATTGTTTTATGTTTTAGCATTTAAGTCGATAAGATTATGCAGTTAACTGTTTTAAAGTGGACAAGATAGTTGGCAAACAACAAATCCTTTGGAAGGTATGGGATGTTTTCTTACTCTTAAAGGACAAACATCACCAACTGCGTAGAGAGATCTCCATAAATTAGAATAAATCGACGTTCATTATTGCAGGTAAGCTCTTTAAATAGAAAGCAAACAAAAAAACTCCAATAAAGGGTGAATCCTGCGCATCAACAGTCAGCGGGAACAATGATTAATGACACTCGCAGGTTAGGTTTGGTACAAAAACTGGGTCACAGTTCATACCTCCTCCTGCTGTCATTTTGTTTTCTTCTCGCTCTAATAGATGTTCTGAAAAATTTCAGTTTAAAGTACGATTAAAATATGTACCTACATAGGTACATAAGTTTTTTCCTATGATATACGATGGTAAGGTAAAAAGTTCTCGGCCTGACGCAGAGATGGCGCTTCAATTAGCAAAAATATATATTTCCTGGTGGGTGCACATATCATTACTTCGCATGACAAGTTTCAATTAGTTCTGTCAAGTAGTTTGTTTACAGGAATTTTTGCAGTAGACGTCTTATGCGTTTTTTGTTAAAATTGGATAGTTTTGGATGGATTAACTCCTAAGGAAATTCATCCAAAGTTGACGAAAATTTACGGGGACTTTGCTCCCTCCATGTTAACTGTTAAAAAGTGGGCAGCTGAATTTAAACGTGGTCGCACGTCTCTCGAAGATGACCCACGTGAAGGGCGGCCAAAAACCGCAACCACATCTAAAACCATCGAAAAAGTGCATGATATATGTAGTGTTGGACGATAGGCGAGTAAAGGTGAGGCTGTGAGGATATCGAAAGAAATGGTGCACAAAACATTAGGGATGTGAAGGCTCTGCGCAAGATGGGTTGCAGCATTTGCTGAATGCCGATCAAAAGCAAATGTGCAAACCATTTTCGCAGCAACATTTGGATCTGACGGATTTTGTGCGGCGATTTGTCACCATGGACGAGACATCCGTCCACCACTACACGCCAGAAACAAAACAGCAGTCGAAGCAGTGCGAGGAAGCCGGTGGTTCAGCGCCAAAGAAAGCTAAGTAGATCGCATCTACCGGAAAGGTCATGGCCAGCGTGTTTTGGTATGCGAAAGGGATGCCGTTTTACCTTGAAAAAGGCAAAACAATTACAGGCCAATATTACTACAACCTTTTTGACCAGCTAGATGCCAAAATTCGGGAGAAGAGGCATGGCTTGAAGAAGAAAGAAATTATCTTTCACCAGGACAATGCACCTATTCTCCTGATTCGGCACCCTCAGACTACCATCTGTTCCCAAACTTGAAGAAAATTGTGTCTTGTAAGCGCTTCGCATCCAATAAAGAAGTTGAGTGGGCCGTAGATGAATATTTTCACAGCTTTTCAGACCTCACCTCTCACTTCCGGGAAGGAATACTGATGTTGGAGAAACGTTGGACCAAGTGTTTTGAAATCCAGATTATGTAGAAGAATAAAATAATTTTTTAGCTGAAAATTGAAGTAAAATACATTAAAGAAATAAGGTTTCCGATTATGGAAAAAATTGCGAACAGTAGAAATGTTGCGAGCATTAGAAAAAAAAAGAAAAAAGAAAGAAATGTGTGCAGAGTTTAACTATTCGCACTCAAAATAAACTAGAATGGATAGAAGGCGTTTAGCTGCCACAGACCACAGACGATCGAATAGTGATACAAAAAGGGTGTTTTCATAAACGTCAAAAATTTGCGCCTTTCAGAATATGTGTAGTCAAGATGAAGAACTGATTTAGTACAATTTTCATGTAAACATCGTTCATAAATCAAATGTCAAAGAAACATATATGTAATATTATCCTTGATATTTTATTTGATTTTGGCTGAAGAAAAAATTAATATATTCAAGATACTAATTTTTTTTTTTAATTTGAACTTACATTGCATATAAAATTAAAATTTAGTCAACTTCAACCTTTACGTCTTCCTCTGCAGTCACTTTATTTTTACTAACTAATCTGCACGACAACGATGATATCTTGACGTTTATAAATACGATGTAATGCAATTGGCCTGCGGCAGTTCTGCAAAAAAAAAACTGCATTTTTGAACGCAGTTAACGCAGTTTTTTGTTAGCATGACGTTTATAAAAACACCCAACGCCTTTACTACGATCTGAAAACAAAGTCAAACGGCTAGAATAGAGAAGGAAGCACTAAGATTGGGGATAAAACGACTGGTCGAACGATAGTCTTATGGACAGACAGAGTCTGAAATTGAAGTTTTAGGACAAAAGCAGAGTCTGCTACTTAGCTGTATCGTGGTTCTGTAACTGTTTCTCTTCCGCTGGTGTAGGATACCTTATCCATTTAGATTTATTCACAAGCACAGATAAATATTGAAAAAACACATACAAAGAGAAAAAGAAAGAACACTAACAGATAAGAAATGGCTTCTCCGATCCACCCTTATAATAGACTTAAAGAACTCCTTTATGACGAATTTGACAGAGAGGTTCGAAAAGAGTGTTCAACATCGAAACCAGTTCTTTGCAATTCTTTAGGTAGCCTGGGGGTTAATAAAATGGAAAATTATTGAAAACCTAATCGATAGAATGATTGATGGCGAAGGTGGTGAGATCTGTTGTGCCCCCTACAAGTCTTAGACGCAGGAAAATCCCTCTGGTCATTGTTCTTTTTGGAACTGGGGCCCTACTCCGTATTTCGTTGCGAAAGTGAAATTTTCGGAAAACGAATACTTTATACTCTCTATTTCGAAAGCCAGTTCTACTACTTTCGAATTTACAGTTCCGGAAACGGAATTTCGGTTCCTGATAACTCGTTTCCTAATGTCAATAGCATTAAAAAACGGAAAATTTGTTTCTATAACTAATTCGCTAACGGAATGTTTAAAAGTACCTTAAAATGTAAGTTTGTTAAGAAAATCTTTGTGATAACAATAATTTAAACCAAATAATTTTATTTAATGTTTGCATAAAAAAAAAAATTAGATTTTCCGTTTTATTTCGCTCATTTTGAAATTGATATATTTTGGATACAATATTTTATCTATTGCTCTACGTCTACAGACTTCTGCAATAGAACTTGATGCTGTTTGTTGTGCCATGCCAATGTAATAATCATGTCCTATTTGGTGCTGATAGCCTCCTTGTGTTAAAAACTTTAGAGTAACAGCTACATTTAAAATTAGAGGAACTCTAGTGGATCTCAAACGAGAAGGGAATTCACCTCGTATGCAATTCAAAACATACAAATATAAAAAATATAAAATGCTTCCTCTAAAATTCACAGTTATTCCTTTTTCGACGTTCACTTGTATTTTTTCTCGGTTTATTTGACAAATGTCAAAAGAAATATATCGAGACTCGACAAAAAAATTTCTGTGGAAAAAGCATCTAGTAGTATTTTCTACATTCCGAAAGTGTTACAGAGTGCCAATTCAAAAGCGAAACAAAAAGCAATTCCGAATAGGATTCACTTTCGGAATGAAATATAGGGTAGGGCCCCTGGCTTAGCTCACACTTATCCCCGGTGAGAATTGCATAGATCATAGCACCTCATCCTGACTAATTTCCTTGAGAAATCGGAAGAGATTGGGTGTTTCGAGTGCCGGATTCTCTGCTGTAAGTTCGTATTAACTCAAACAGTTGAACCTTTTCGGAGTTAATCCTCCACATTCCAACAGTAAGTGCTAGAGTTTCATTAGATTCATTGCAAAATCTGCATGAGTCGTTCATCTGAGAGGCCGAACTTCCTGAGATGTCTCTTGCCAGAACGTTGAGTTTATCTCTGTCAAGGCTAATTCTAGCTTTGAATCAAGTTATAGTTACCCAAAAGTTTATTCGTCTGTCTTAACCCCCTCTGATGAAAGTATGATGAAAAATAAGAACATAACTCTATTGCTTTTAATTATCAGTGCATACAACCTCGATAATGTGAACTAACTTAAACAAGGGCAGTCCACATTTTTGGATAATTCACTACATAAAGTTTATCTTATTAATTTGTTTATTTAAATACAGTGAACTCTCTCATGACCGGACACTGACGGTACCGAGAAATTTTTCCGGTTATGAGAGGTGTCCGGTTATCGGAGAGAAAAAAATTAATTGACCTCCTTTAAAAAAGAAACACAATAGACATGGGGTATTAATTTTATTTTATAAAGGAATTCATTTTTGTGTGAAAATCACAAATTACCGAGATATAAAAATTTCTGCCTTAAAATTACACAAACATACATTACACTTAATATGCAAACCTATTTAAAAAATGCAACGGGTTTTATAAATGGACATAGTTGATAACACGTTTGCGAATAAAGTGGGTTTGGGGATCATGCATATATACGGCATATATGCCGTCAAAGAAATGCAGTTTGCTTCAATATTCCGGCATTATTTGATCAAGAGACAAATTTTCACTTGACTGTGACCAGCGGAATCATCTTTACAAAAAACTAGCGGATACGTGGCGTGCGTTGCTACGCTTTATTTCCCAGTAATTTTTTTTACTTTTTGATTTTTCCAATTTCCCGACTTTTCCGAAGGGGTTTCCCAAAATTTTCTTTCGTAAAAACCTTCTCCTGGCAATTACGAAGAACTGAAAAAATTGGAGCCAAATCGGCCCAGACGTTCTCAATTAATGAATTGCTACACATTTTTCACACCATTTTTATATACCTATATAGATAATATAAAATATCTCTCAAAATTACCGGGATATGCGTGTGTTCCGCACCGAAAATCATGTGTCCGCGAACGTGATAACAAGGTTAAGGCACAGTCCAGAGTTTACTGTTTTATTTCGTTTATTTGCCAAGTGTAAGGAAGAAGAATACAAAACAAAAACAAAATAAAATATGTAAGAAGTTTGACATACGTAGATGTGTTTTGTCCACATAAGAGAGAGTGACATTCTATTGCGGTTACCAAAATTGGTGTCCGTGTCCGGTTATGAGAGAGTCCGGTTATGGGAGATTTTTTTATATGAAAAATCGTGTATTTATTTCCGTTCTTTGAAGTCTGTCCGGTTATAAGAGGTGTCCGGTTATGAGAGGTGTCCGTAAGGAGAAAGTACACTGTAGATAAATATAATATTGATAAAGCTATTCAGAGTTGATGTGGATGAAAGAACCAATTTCTCTGCCAGGATGTGTTTTCCGGACGGTAGTGTTTATATCACAAAATCGATTTAAAATTAGAAAGAAACCTTGAATCGTACTAAAAAGTTCCAAAATATCACAAAAAATTCATAATACACAAACATTAGCTATACTCGTAGAATAAGTTTGAATTGAAAAAAAAAAACTGAATTTAATTCCTCTAATTAAACCAAATGCTATCTCTGCAAAATTTGATGTGATGTCATTTATAAATAACAGAAAAAATGTTTGCCTTCATTTTTCCAATTAAGTTTCAAGATAATCAAATCAAAAAAAAAAACATGACACTCATGCACATACGAGTTCAGTATACCTATACCGCCGCCGTACATTTGGCCAAATTAGGTTTTAATCTACGTACATAATATTGAATGCACTATAAACTTCGTACAGTTAAAACAGTTTTTTTTTTGCTTTGTATATTTGCTTATCAGTTTCAAATTGTCCATTAAAATATGTATAAGAATTAATATAACTATAATTTACTGACCACTGAGAACGTACAATTTTCAAACATGCAACACAACCACTTTATTTATTTTTGGTGGGATTTTTTTTTTTGGTTCTTGTATTTTTATGTTTTCTTCTTTTTCATGTACCAATATTTATTTGTTAGGTGAAAAGACTGAAATGAAAAAATCATACGTAAAGACTATTCTGTAAGCTGGTGGTTTTGATATTACGTTACGCTTTGACGGCACAATAAAAAAAGAAACAATGTTTGTTGGAATTTTTCTGCATTTCTTTTTTATTTGATTTTCTGAATGGAGAACCTTTCAAGAATATTGTGTGAAAATTTGAATCGGAGCAAAACTAACGAAGATACAGCGGTTTAAGCAACTGCACCTCATACATGACTCAGCGCCCGAGCGCGCTATTGTTACCTGGCAGCTGCTTCGCTCTCTATATAACCTTAACCTTAACCTTACCCCGTACCTTTCTTTATAGAAATGTCAACACAAGTACAAATGATGATAGCGACATCTTTTATGGACCTGGGCATCCATGATTCAGTGTGAGGTGAGCCGATAAAACTCGCTTATGAACGTTTTATTCCAAATAATTTTAGTGTTTAAAACTTTAAAGCGTTTTTCTCACAACTCACGTCGCTGCCGCTCATAACTTCAAAACTACTGCACCGATCCCTTTGAAATTTTGAACACTATTTGTGCACATAATTAGGTAATGAGGTAACGGTGCAGAGTTTTTTTTTCAAATTTTTTAATATTTTTTATTTTACAAAACGCAAAAATCGAGTTTTTCACTTCAAAGTGTTCCCAAAAAGTGAAAAATTGAGATTTCGAAAAACCCTCCCAGCGTTACCTGGGGAAAGCGATTGTCTAACAAAAGAACTTTGATTTTTTGATTTGAGATGATCCAGCATCGAGTTATGAGTGACACCGCATTTGTACTTTTTTCCGGGCCGCTTCCGAACAATTGCCGTATTTTTTAATATTTTTTCATAAACATTTTACACTATATATTTCGAATATGATACTTTAATGTGCCATTGCCTTTAATAAATAAATTTTAATTGTGTCGTAAAAAAAAGAAAATTCACAAAATTGTGCCTTTTTTGCCCGAATTAACGTTACCACACCCTTAAAGCCACGATTAACTTATACTAATAACACGGCGGTCATCTCCACAAGCCATTCTTCATGTCTGCGCTCATGTCAGGCTTGGAAAATGTCTAGTTTTATAAGCCCGATATGAGAGTTTGCATCCCGTCATCTATGTCTGGATTTTCGGCTCGCCATCTTTGTCTGGACATGAACTGTCAATTTCGATGAAATTTTTCATTCGATTGAAGATTTTGATAGATATGGTTGTTTTCAAGCGGTAGTTCCCGAAGGGATGTTTTTTATTGTGAAAGATGTTCGGCTTTCCAGAAACGGATCAACAAAGAACTTATGTTTCCTTTTTTCCTCAATTTTTTTAAACTCTTTTAACATTTTAGGTGCTGCAATGCACTGAATATACAAGGCCACTGTGACAAGTTATTCAACAGGAATAGAACAAGTTCACACCCACTCAATGTGCAGCCCTATGGGCGATAGATGCGCCGAAGTTATGAGACAAAAAGCTTTGGAAACAAAGTATTGACTCTAACAGAGATGGAATATGTATCAATATCTACAATTATTAATGTATATTTAATTTTAAACATTTTTTTCAGTAAATGACTTAATTATATGTCACCGAGCTCAAAGCGATATAAACAATTAATCTGCAAAATTTTTATTTTAATGATTTGCTAAACAAAAAAATCAAGACGAATTGAATTTTACAAATACTTATAAACATTCTAGTGTAACCAAGTAATCTGAATTTGTAAATAAAACTTGGTTCTACCGAAGATAGTGTATCGTGTTTTTGTGACTTAATTATACGAGCACAAGTGTATGTACATATTTATTATCTCTTCGCTGTGAACTGAACTCAAATGAAATGGCGAGACATGAAATGGCCATCACACAAAATCTAACGTTCGTTCCGCCATCTTATTTTTGCGCTAGCTATACATATATGCATGTACATATGTCTGCCATGAACAATGGTTCATGGAGACGCGGTGTAAGATACCGTATGTCAATATTTCTATGGATAATGAAGGAACAAAGAAACTTGGTTCGGATTTTGATTTTAAGTCAAAAATGGTTCTCTTTAGGCTTTCACTAGTGACAGTCAAACAGAACTGTCAAGTCAATATGAATAGTTTTAGTTACTTTTGTTTTAAGGTTAACACGCTGCTTGAGGTATGGTATAAGAATGAAAAATACGGGAAAGTATACACTGTAACCTATATTAGATCTATTGTGTGCCCCAACTGAAGTCGAATCCCCGCCAGTCCTGTCTCCGGTTACCCTAATAAATGTCGGTAGGGAGGAATTTTCTCGGTGTCTATACAGTAAGTTTCTGGAGTGTACTTTTTTTGTCGAAACAGAGTTTGCCACTTGCTACCAAGATGGTCTGGGATTTTCTACTCACCATTGTAATATCTGCAAGATTAATTTTAAGGTGTTTCCCTAACCCCAATCTTATCTCCCACCTCTTGATATAACCGGTAAGCAAATAAGGCTCAAAACCATCTCACAGTTGTCAAGTAGCTACACCGGTCACTCTACAATACTAGATTGCTTAACTCTCCCCGAAAACATAGACTATACTGTTCCAAAGCCCAGTTTTAATAGGAAAGTCATTATTCTGTCTGTACACTTCTAAACTGATGGCTCTAAAACCAATGATGGTATAGGAGGAGGTGTTTTCTCAGACTCATTCCGCCTCCCTGATCAGTGCAGCGAGTTTCAAGCGGAGATTATAGGGATTTCAGAAGCACTGTAATATCTTCTAGCGATATTAGCATTTTCTCGGATAGTTAGGCTTCCCTGGAATCAGTCTCATTTACTTCTAAGACCACTTCCAACTGTCGTTCTTTTCTTATAGAGGTGGGTACGCAGTTTAACATTCACCTTTACTGTGTGCAGGGGCACAGAGACATTCCAAGTAATTGTAAAGCAGAAGGACTCGCTAAACTAGGAACAATTATACCTATTCTGCCAAATACGACAAATATAGGTATGTCACTTGCTACTTACAAGCTATCACTCAAACTTGACACAGTCAATAAAACTAATGATAGATGGGAAGGCGGACCTAATTGTCTTGCCACAAGACAGATCTGACCTAGACTGGATCCAAACTGTCCCTAAAAATACTACTATATATAAGTACGATTATTGGTGTCATCACAGGACACCCTAGGCACTTATGCGACCCGGCTTGGCATCCTTTCAAATGACTTCTGCAGAAGCTGCAGACACGAAGAAGAGGAAGAGAGCCCAACCGTAGTAGAGAACTACACCTAGGTGAATACTTCTTCAGCGACCTCAGTGTCCTAGCACAAAAAGACGTTAGAAGTCTATTTCGCTTTATTCAAAGCTCTAAATGGTTCTCATTAGTGGCGGGGAAAAACATCCCCGAGCTCCTTGGTATCACAATGGGCTTCTAAAGGCTTAAGTGTGCTGATAATCGTTTCTGGCAGCCACTGCAACCTAACCCAACCTTACCCAACCTTCCCCAACTAGCAGTGTCGTGCCATGAATCCTGCTAGAGTTCTAAGTCTGTTTTATGTACCTTAACTCGTTTCGGCCCAAATGGCATGCATTTTTTTACTGTTTTCAATCGTTTGCTTTTTGATGAGTCAATCAACCAAAGCTTTCTAAGAAACATATTCTATCGTAGTTTTTTCTACCCTTTCCGAATCCGGTGACAGAACTGTTCAATCTGCCGCCATTTTTGAAATATGGCAGATGAAAGCAGAGGAAATGTGAAATTTCAATTGTTTTTTTTTTCCAAACAATCGTAAATTTTAACATAAGCCACCTAGGATAGGAGGGGATCCGCCATCTTGGATTTTGTAAATCTGACTTCAGATTCGTGATCAGCGACCCCAAAAACCCCTTTGTTCCGAATTTGGTCCAAATCCGTAGACTTTGAAAAAATCGTCATTTATGGCCGCCATCTTAAATCTTAAATCCGCCATATTGAATTTCCTTACTTTATCGGTCCTATCTTTTAGAAAAATCGATTATGCCACCAGATACGAAGTATTAGCCTCCTATTCTAGGTGGATTATGTTAAAATTTACAATTGTTTGGAAAAAAAAATCAATTGAAATTTTACATTTCTTCTGCTTTCAGCCGCCATATTTCAAAAATGGCTGCAGATAGAAAAATTCTGTCCCCGGATTCGGAAAGGGCAGACAAAATTACGAAATACAGTGGTGGTCCAATATAACGAATGATATAATGTTCAGTTGCATTCGCTGTATCGAGAAATTCGTAATATCGAACACATTTTCCTTGTACGGAACATTAAATAAATGTACAAATACTGTATCTAATTCATAACACTTTATTCAATTTATTCATAAAGTCAACAAAACAAGTTAAAAAGTAGAAAAATAGGTAAAAGAAACAAAAACAAAATTAATTTCTTTCCTTTACTTTTCCAAAGAGCAATCGCCAATAAGGACATGCTTTTGCAAACGTTCACCAGAAATTTGTAGCTATTTCCCGTAACTTATTAGAACAAGTTTTTCAGAACTTCCAACGTTGTTCTATTTGGCTCAGTTAAGTACACTCTCTACGGCCTCGAGTGGGCTGATACGCGTATCTTCTTAAAGAAAAATTTCAGTATTGTTCCAAGATTCCAAATTCTCCTATTAGCTTAACTAAGCGAATAGTTGGATCAAGGAGCATGTACAACACCCACATTTTTCCATCGACCGTTTTCTAAATATTGTTGTATTTCTTAGGTAAAGGTCTATGTGAGGCTAAGCCGCCACCCCATAACCTAAACTAACCTAGGTAAATTTGTCTCTTTGTATTTTTTAAAGCATGCACACAGATACTGTAGCAACATTCGTTATAACGAATATATTTTTTTTTGTTCGTTCGCTATATAGAGCCGATAATGCATTTGAAAAAAGTGTACGTTATATCGATCATTCGTTATATCGGCATTCGTTATACTGGATCACCACTGTAATATGTTTCTTAGATAGCTTTGGTTGTTTGACTCACTAAAAAGCAAACGATTGAAAACAGTAAAAAAAATGTATGCCATTTGGTTCGAACGGGTTAAACCAATGAATTGTTGGTTGTGGTTCAAGAAAAACATCTTGGAAGATTGCTAATCTTTCCTCAGTTGGTCACGGACGACGTGAGGTAAAATTTAGCTTAGAAAACCATCTAAACCAAGCATTAGCTATCCAATTCAAAACATTTTTGATTCTGAAAGTTTAGAATGCGTCCAAAAGAATAATTCCATGACACATTTTATCTAAGCATTGTTTTGTCAGGTAAAGTCACTGTAAGAAAAAAAAATTGATTCCAGCAACATATCAAAAAAAAACTGCCAAACTGCGCTACTATTCCCTATTTGCGGTAAAACTAATAAAAAATGTACCTCCCCAGTTTCATGCTATTTACACGGTACTTGCACTCCCACGAACTAACTGACCGTGATGACATGTCATCGATTAGGGTCATTCGCATACGCTTCCCGAAAAGGAATTAAAATTGTACCTAGATCAGAGGGGAAGAGAGCACTACACGTCAAAAATATATAATATCACTGCGTGGAACATACCCATTTATCATTGGATGCACTCTGTTTTATTTGCTGTCAACGCTAATGTTTAAATTTAAACTTTTTGGCGGCAGATTCTATTGAAGACATAACAAAGAAAATTTCATCAAATCATGCGATTTTTGTGCACGACCGCCCTTGGCTGTTTAATTGAAAAAAAAAAAAAACGCCAACCACCAACCCCCACCAAGACTATAACTTCCACCCCCGGTCGGTGTCGCTGGTAGTCCAAATGTCAAAATGAACCAAGGACTAAACTAACAGAAAAAAACAAAGTTTGCCAACCAACCAACTTTCCAAATGATGGCCATTAAATCACAGCTGATTGCAATCAGTTTAAGGGTTCTGTTAACGGCGAAGCACAAAAACTGTCCAGTGTCACAATTAAACTTTTGTTGGCGGATATTATCCGGGTGCACCGTTGCAGGTGTGCCAGGCACCGAAAAAATTCCCAATTGTTTTGCTTTTAGGTAATGGGCTGACAGTTGCTTTAATTAGGAGTCTACCTCTGTCTGTCATATTGTTTCGTGTTGATGATGATTAGCACTTTGAAGGAGAAACACATTTGTCAAGACTGTGAAGTGCAATATGACAGCGCGCGGTCGTCACCGCAAATAAGATGTCAAAATAGAATACGCTCACAACTTCCGCATTGCTAGAGGCAGAGCGTCCTTTGATGGGCAATGTCGGTCGTAGTCTACACAATCCGATGATAAGTGTCACCAGGTCTTTATCAATAAATGTTTCGGTCTCGGTGGTGGTGACAAACGTCATGTGAGGTTGCACATTTGCTTTTCTCTGATGGGCTGACGGGCTGAACGGCTGATGACTGTTTTCTGTTTTGCGTATGTCAGTCAACTTTGAAATAATGATGGCCGACTTGATAGAAGTTTTGGTGTTCAACTGTAGGGACATTTGCACGTCAGAGAAATCAGAATCAACGTGTGTACGAGTTTGTGGCAATGCAGGAGGTGTGTTGGTTTTTTTTTTTCAAAACTACTTTTTGACAGTTCAAAATGTGGAATGACATTTGTGAAAGTTGTTCTCTGCGCAACCCATTTGTTTAGATGGATTTTTCCCCCTTTTTTGACGCGATGCGGCTGGGGATTAATTTCAAATTTATTTTGGTCAAGAAACTGACGTTTAAAAGAAAATAGAAAAATACTCATGTGGAATCAACAACCGCGCGCTGTGAGTGACACTTGACGTATAAATCTGTAATCGGCCTTGAAAGAAGCAACCGCTCTGCAAATATGTGCTGCGGGTAGCTACATATGTGTGCGCCAGTAGAATAAATCAGGTCATGGATACTCTGTGTGATTAGAGTATCATCGGCTTGCATATTCCATTAGGGCAGCAGCACACACACACACATGCTGGTTGGTGCGTTTACGTTCCAACGCGGAAGTTACTACTTTTGCGATGATGTCAGATTGTGCGATGGATAGCCAACACTACGATGATTGATGAGCTCCAATGTGGCCATTGTTCCACTTCCACTTTGTCATTTTATTCAGCGTGTATACACACAAGTTATGTACTTTTTTGTTGCGTGCCTCAGCATGTGGTTTGTGGTTTCTTGTTGAAGAGCTCAAGAGAGACACTCTGACGCATAGCGCCTCATAAACCACACAGAGAAAAACGAATCCTTCCGGTGAGATTGGCATGGTTGGTTTATGTTTTTTTTTCTTTTATGAATTATGCTAACCCAGATAAGTATGTAATGTCCTTGTTGCGGAGTAGGACGAGCAAACTCTTCTGCGGACAAAACGGCGTCATTATACTCGAGCTCGTGTGGGGTAGTCAGTCGTGTTGGAAGTGTTAACTTTTTTTTCACGCGTTTTAACATATCTTTGCCGGTGTTTTTTTTTTTTTTGTTGTTATTTTCTTTTCTTGGATCGTGTTCGCATAAAGTTTTTCTTGGTTTCTGCGGAATGGCCTCAGTTCGGCTGGAAGGGCAGAATGCTCGCATACACAGTTTCTGGTAATTATTCAGCGTAATTCTGGCAGGTGGCCATATTTGTCGTTGGCATCGTCTTAAGTGGAAATCCCCACGGAGAGCAAGAGATACCTATAGTGTGATTATAATAATGGAGCACCTTCCTGTTGGTGTCTTTGGTGTAAGTGGCAAACAAATTATGGTTTTAGGTGGCAAGGACTTGTTCTCTTTGGAAATGGCTTTTGTTTGGATATGGGAAATTTGTTCCGCGGTGTTTTGGCAAATTTTACGATATACCAAAAGTGTGCATTGCGTTGTAGTGTTTGTTTTATTAGGACGTTTTGTCATGTTTTGGAGTTCAATTTTATTCTAAAACTATTTTGTAAAGTGAACAGATTTGTCGGACAGGGAAGGATATGCTGAGAAGGGGGACAATGTTCACTCAAGAGTGTCTATGCAATTGTGTTACATTTTCGACAAATTACGAAAAGAAAACGTAATGTAACTAACTACATAACGTACGGGGGTGCGTCAATAAGTCCCTGAAAGTTGAATTAAGGAACACTCTTTTCGGCAAAATACCATTTGTTTCTCAATATACTACTTGGGCAGGATTTTGAAGTGAGTACTTCTTTAGCGATGTATTTGTTTTGAAAACGAGTTGCGATAAATGAGTTACGATAAATTTCGATAAATGTGTTTCGATAACGGGGAAATGATTCCATACCGGGGAAATATTTTCTTTAGGTGGCGCTACAGCTCGGGGTAAACCTGGGGCTGCTTCTCGCAACCATTTGCGTGTGTGTGTTATATTTTTGCACGAATGAAAGCGACCTATAATTTGTTGTCGAAACCGAACGGCGAATTGAGAAGCTCATTTACAAATGATACTCTTTGATTGCTTGTTAGACATTCGAAAGAGGTGGCAACCGTGAAAAACTTTTTTTCATGTGTTGGACCCAGGCTGGGATTGAAGCCGAGCAGCATTCGAAGTTGTCCAACGAACTAATCACCACGGCCACGGCGACCCACCGGGGAAATGCATATGTATACAGAAAATATCAGCTGTCTGTCTGCCTGTCTGTCTGTCCGCCTGCCTGTCTGTTTGTCTGTCCGTCCGTCCGTCCTTCTGTCCATCGTCTGTCTGTCTGTCTATCTGTCTGTTTGTCTGTCTTTTTGTCTATCCGTCCGTTCTTCTGTCCATCTATCTGTCTGTCTGAAAGTCTGTCTATCTGTCTGTCTGTCTGTCTGTCTGTCTGTCTGTCTGTCTGTCTGTCTATCTATCTGTCTGTCCATTCGTCTGTCTGCCTGTGTATATCTGTCTGTCTGTTTGTCCGTCTGTCTGTCCGCCTGTCAGTCTGTCTGTCTGTCTGTCTATCTGTCTGTCTGTCAAGCTTTTTATGAGGAGGTTCTCAACTCGCCGTTCGGAGTCGGCAAAACACGGTATGTCCCTTCAATTTCGTTGAAAAGATGACACGCACACACAAATGGTTGCGAGAAGCTAGGCTTGGTTCTGTATAGGACAGCTGACACCGTATATTTATTTAATTTCTTATATTAATTGACCAAAATGAATATCAGCTTTATATTATTATATGTATACATATTTACTAAATTTTATTACACATTTTCTATCGATAGTACTAGACAACTTTCTTCTTCTCTTACACATAATACATACACAATTGCCGTGGATTGGATAAGTATTCACTTCTCCCGTGAATTTATGTGGATGAGAAAATGATCATGACTCATTGCCAGACGCTCATCTGCCACTAGTTTATGTATGAAGTTTCAGGACATTTCGTCCATTCGTTTGCAACTACAGTCGTTTGAGTGACGCTACTTTCGCCGTTGTAAAAATAATGGAAAAACAGGAGTATTACATCTTTGTCAAACATTGTTTTTTTATGGGAAAAATGTCCGAACAATCATTGCAATGATTGCAGAAATGTTATCCCATATTTGCTCCCTCCAGAAAAAGTTGTCAAAAGATTTGTGGACTTGCAAAAAACCATGTAGCTCGAGTCAGATTTCTACTCGAGTAGAACTCGATTATTTTTGTAAATGACACAGTGACTCGAGTAAAATAAAATCAATCACTGCTAAAATGTCCATTCTCCAGCAATTCCACACATTTCATTTTATGGGAAACAAACCAAATTTGAGTCTTTCCCCTGTACCCGAAACCAGCTTATACCAATAGAGAGCCTCCTTGGAAGTTTCACGAGAGGCGAGTTTCACGCTCTTGGCATTTATCTATTCAAGTCCCCGTCAGGACCATCAATATTTCATTTCTTTTCATCACTGAAGATGACAGATTGTCGTTTTGTGATCCAAAACTGATATTTCTCGGCAAAACTTAAATTTGCCTCCTTATGCCGTAAGAGAAACTTAGGTGTCGGTAAGCGCTTTTGATTTATCCTCCTTTAAAAATTATTGTACTCTTCTTGTTGTTACTGGAAGAGACAACTGAAGCCTAATTTGGAAAGGACTGATTTGCTTATTAACGGCTAAGCGTTTAATTTGCCTTTTAACTCTTTCGTAAAATGTTGGTGGACGACCCTGATTTTTTTCCCATAATTACCAGGATCTTTTAAGAAGTTTTAGACATTGTTTTTATTCCTGCGTATTTTCTCCGCCATGTGTCTAACGGTCGAGGCATTTCTTTGAAAATTTGGGATTCCCAGCCTCTCGTCCATAGACAGTGCTTTTCCCCTAGGCATTTTCTGTTTGTTGCAAAAAAAGACAAAAACTTAATTAAGCACATTAAATGTTTCCAACTACACACCGAATTATTCCAATTTGTCTATTTAAACATTTTTTCGCCACTTAAACGTACGACTGAAACTCGTGTCTGCTATATTTTTATTTCGCTGCGCAAAACTAATAACACACGAAAAACCAATCCGAAACAAGAATATAAGGACATTGAGAGAGTTAAAAGTGCCGTTATGTTTTATTTCAAACACTCAATTTTTCAACACATTGCAAGAAAATTATATATTAGGGGAAGGTAAGGTAGTGTACCTCGGACCGGTTTTCAGAAAATCGGTGTTTACTCGTCACCATATTAGCTCTTCATGTAGTTGACGACTCGAAACTACATATAACCAATTTATTACTCTTTCTAAAATATTTATTTAATGTTTCAAAAATTTTGTAAATTTATCGAAATAAGTGCGAAATAAGTGATCTTGGTTTTCTTAGTACAAGGTACACTATGTAAGTGTACCTTGGACCAGACCATAGTGTACCTCGGACCATACTCATTAAATTGCAAGTTTTATCGACAACAGTAACATTAAGTTTAATTTTTATAGCTAAAAAATATAAAAAATATATTGAAACTGACAACTTATTACAAAAAGCAAAGAAATTTTACATTAAATGCTGAAAAAAGTTGAAAGCAAAGTTATTTTCCTTGGAAGCACATATGATAGTATGACTATTATTCAAAACATCCTTTTACGGGCTCCGGCAGTGAAGTTTTATTGACCTGAGGTCTATTTTTACCTGATATAGGTGAACTAGATTCAAATACCGAGAAATTCGAAAGGATCACAGATGAAGTATAAATGAATGTGTTAATTGGACCGGTCCATGGTACACCAAAAGTGTTGGATCAAGCTACACCATGTGCACTTTATTTATTTTAATAATTGTAACTTTTTTTATTTTAGTAACTTAAATTAACCTGACTTTAACTGAATAGATAAGTCAGTAATTTGTTTATAAAAATTATCCAGAGCTTACTTTCACTTCAAATTTTTCACAAATATACATAAAATTTTACTTTTGGTGGTAAAAATCATTCCTTGCAAATTACTCACTAGGCTAACACGTCACAGTGCCAGTTTCAAACTGAGTCAACGTGTTACAATATGGCACATAATTTGTAGAGGAACTTTTGTCAAAAGAACCGCTCGGACCGAGGTACACTTGGTCCAAAGTACACTACTCTCCCCTACTTAAGACATTTTTATTGTTTTTTTGAGAAAATTCAAATGGAAATGCTTGCCACTCTCACGTTAACTAAGATCTATAAATAAAGCTTCAAAAAGAGCTCCGCCAATTTAAAATGCAAAAAATAATAATAATTCGGATAATCAACCGTCGCGTCGGAAAGGGACTTAATTAGATTCCCCATCAGTAGCAAATCAGACAATTACAGTGCCAATTGGAAATTTAAACATGCGGGGATAACCCTTGAGTGTTTGCTTATAACGCCGTTTTCATTAAGGATCAGGCCAATCAGGATGTAATCGAAATTGCAAATTAATCGCATAGGAATCTCATTTCTACCAAGCCCGCCCCTGCATTAACCTACCGCGCACACCTGAGAGAAACACCCAGTAAAATGCTGCGAGGAACGCTTCAACCAACACCATGTTGTGTTGCTCATCTACATAATTTACTTCTCCAATATTTATTGAAGTTTATGAGCGAAATTTAATCAGAATCGTTACGCAAGGCCATAATAAACACTTTCAGAGTCAATACCAACCCCAACACAAACACAAATATAACTTAACAACCCTTCCTCGAAATATATGAAAATATAAAAAATTAAATAATAAAAAAAAAAAATCCAATTAACTCAAGAGAGAGATTGTTTCAGTTTCCCAAGGCTTATCTGGTCGTAGTCATTAAGTCTCGCACAGCCTGTCTCGCACAACGTATGACATAATAACGCCTCATCCTCCCCTTATTATATTCACTTTACACGCAAATTCATCCAGGACTCCCTCTGCTCAATGGCAGACAGGATATCGACTTTAAAGTGACGTACAAATTTCTAGAGGAATATCCTTCAAGGAGACAGGACGACCCAACTGCATTCCAATCCATTAAAACAAAAACAACAAAAAAAAAACAACAAGGTGAGTGGGTTAATTTGAAAGGCGAAAGGACACACGACACGACACGATTAGTCCATGATTTTACCCCAAAAAAAATACACAACACATTTGGGATGAAAAAAAAAAAAAAACTGCTAATAATTACGGAAAGACTGCAGCCAATTCACAAGGATGCATGAGCAATTTTTTCCGGTTCCTCTACGGTGTTTTTGTTGCTCCTTTGGATGCTGCCTGGCATCACCTACCAACCCCCTTTTTTCATAGGACAAGTTTTCGACTCAAATTTATTTCTGACATATAAATGCAAAAATTGAAAAATTTGTCACGAAAAAACAAACATACGTTCGAATGCACAGACGGGTTAAAAAATGAGATGCTATGCAGACCAAGGGATGTGGGTTTGAGCACTTTGTTGTCCATGGTGAAAGATGTGAGTTTAGCGGTATTTGGTAGGTGGAACTCGTTTGAGAGTGTATGAACAAAGACTTATTTGAAGAGCTTATCTTACTGTTAGCGAACTAGTGCATAGAGCCTTCCACACGCTTAACCCTTGGACCAAACAATGAGAGCTGGGGGTACCCTCAGAAAATCCGACTAGTGCTGTTCACTAACCACAGAACGATACCAGCCTTCAAGGTACCGACCATTGATGGCACTACCCTTAAGTTACCCGAGAGTGCGAAATACTTAGGCCTCATACTCGACAGAAAGCTTAACTGGAAGCTGAACATAAGGTAAAGAAAGAGTAAAAAAGCATCAGTTGCCTTCTTTACCTGCAGCAGATATTTCGGGAAAAATCGGGGATTCAGGTCACGATTAACACTGTGGATGTTCCCTTGCTTGGGCGATGAAAATCACCAAAATGAACCCCGCTGAACTTAGCGTCAAAAACACAAATGCCGATGGCCGAGTCCAATTCGGACTCAAAAAAACCAAAGGTGCACAACACCCCAACAAAGGCGTCCAGCATCGCAACACGGCCTTTCAGCGAGGTTGCAGTCACAGACAGCAGCGATGCAGACGGCAGGATCTCCCCTATTGGTTAGTAACCATCTCCAAAGTGGGTACCTTAAAACCATCAATGAACACCCAGGTCCTGCCCCCATATGTCGCGACAACAGATGGCATCAGAGCCATATGAAGTTGATCGCCTACGCCGATGATAGATCGGCTCATCAATATAAGCTGGCAATAAGCCAATTGGGTGAGGTACAAGTATGCCCAGGTGCGAGGTTGAAGGTCGTTGCAAAGGACGATATCCCGAGCAGGCCAAGAGCCCGTGTCTGGATCCAAACTGCATGAGTTGGATTACTTGCTAGAAGGTGACAGTACTGGATAATCAGGCAGTGATCAGACCATTACAACATCGTTGGCATTGGAATGTGTACCGATGCCTGGAGGAAATTGAGATAGCGGCACATTCACTGGGTCAATGTCTGGCGCTGGCTGGCTGGCAGAAAAATAGAGATATTGGGACATCACTGCCGACGATGAAACAATTTGTTTTTTAAACAGATGCTAGCGTTAACACGAGGAATTGTAAAGTGTGAAAATCAAATCTGTCAAAGGGATCGCAGTAGTAGGCGCGCCTGTCATCGAAATCATCGTCAGCTAAGTAGTACTCGTGGCAGCACAAGTGATCGGAGTAGAGGAGGTTGTAGGAGATGCGGAAGAAATCATATGGAAGACACATGCCCTGCCAAATGTTGGACCTGTTTTCAATGCGGGAAGGAAGGACACACGAGCAGAGTGTGTCAACAAAAAATTCATCAATTGGGGAACTTAAATTCGGTTGCAAGTTTTAGTAAGCCGCTAGAAATGTAAGTGGAAATTTCTGACCGTAGAATGGAAGTGGAAGTCGACACTGGAGCAGCTGTGTCTGTGATAAGTGAAGGGGAATTCAATTCTAAATTTTCTGATTTAAAATTAGTTAAATCTAGTCATACTTTGACCTCTGTTTTAGGTAGTGGGAATGCGGTTTGGAAATCACTGTTGGCAATTGGATGTCGTTGCGTTGAAAGGTGAACAGTCAAAGAAAATGCTTATGGGAAGGACATGGTTGGACATAATTTTACCAAATTGAAGATACATTATTGTACCGCCAAAAATTATTGGCCGGGTAAATGACTGGTCGAAAGAAATTGTAAGTACACATTCTTCAATAGTGTAGTGAAAAGCGAACCATTGGATTACGGGGTTTAAAGCGGACATAGTTATCAAAAAAGATGTTCAACCAATTTTTCATGTTGCATATTCGGTACCGTTTAAGTTAAGGGAAAAAGTAGAAGTGGAGATCGATCGGGCATAAAAAGAAGGCACTCTAGTTCCCGTTAAACATAGTCGTTGGGCTGATGTATTGAGTAATTACAGACCTATCTCACTTTTGTCTTCAATAAGCAAAATTTTTGAAAAAGTGGTAAAAAACAGGATGGTCAGTTTTTTGAATAAAACTAAATTTTTTAGTTCTGTTCAATTCGGTTTTCGAGAAGGCAGATCAACAGAAGATGCTCTGTTACATTTTTGCTCTCAGGTATTTGTCAATCTAGATAAAAAGAAGTGTACAGCTGCATTGTTCGTCGATATTACTAAAGCTTTTGACATGGTAGACCACGATATATTGCTACGTAAATTGGAAAATGCTGGCTTTCGGGACTTTATCTGTGAGTGGTTTAGATCTTACCTGAGAAATAGGTCTCAAAGAGTAAAAATTGACGTTACCAGAAGCGAAGTCAGGTTCCTTAATATTGGTGTACCTCAGGGTTCTGTCTTGGGACCAATACTCTTTCTGATTTTTATCAATTCATTGTTTATGTTTATGATGTAGGTTTTGTTTATGGTTCAGATAGTGCATTGAATCTCACATCAGATATCAATTTTGATCTTAACTTATTACGAATCTGGTTTGCAGAGCATAAATTGGTAATAAGCTCAAAAACTAAAGTTATGTTTTTTAATTTTGTAACACCAAAAAGTTTTGAACCCGAAGTTTACTTTCATGCAACCGACTGTAAAAAGTTTAGATTATCTTATTGCACTTGTAATTCAAGTTTGTCAGTGTGTACTTTTTGTAGTTGCCTCAGCTGTAGCGATAATTGTTTTCAGATTGAAAATGTTAGCGAATTTAAATATTTGGGCCTTACCATTGACTCTAGAATGAGTTTTCATATTCATATCGACAATTTGAGAAACTATTTTCGCGGCACCCTCCGAAATTTCTATTTTCTGCGAAATACTTGCTCTATTGAACTATTGTTAAAGATATACTTTGGCATATTTCATTCTAGATTACAATATGGGATTACCTGCTGGGGAGCAGCTTACTTGAATAAAATTCAGCCTCTTTTTTCACTTCAAAAACACATTTTGAAAAAAATATATCGAAAATCACGTCTATACTCTAGTTTTCCATTGTTTAAAGATTTGAGAATTCTTCCAGTGCGCCACTTATACTGCTATAAAGTGCTAAAAATTTATTTTAAAAGGTCAGGATCTCTTAATTTTAGACTAGTCAACAATTCTAGTTTGCGTGGCAATTTTTAAATCAGCTATCTGTACCCGACTTTCGTACAACCGCGTTCCGTAACTTTTATACTGTTCTCTCGTGTCGTTTATTTAATCAACTTCCATTTTCTATCAGAGCACTTCCACATCAATATGCATTTGACAAACAAGTAAAAAATTTGGCTTTTTTCCTTTGATCCTCAAAGTATTGAATCTCTGCTTCAAGTTCTTATCTGATATTTTGGTGAAATGCTTCATTTTCCTTGTTATTGTTATAATTTTTAAGGCACTTTCAAAATGTATTTTCAAATATTTGATTAAATTTTTCTTTGGGTCACCCCACCCATCTTTTCTATATTATTTAAGTTCCAATTTATGTAATAGCTTTGAAGTGGCATAGCCTCTATTTTTTTTTAAATATTTATGTCACTGTTATTTCTCCATGAAGTTTATCTCATCACCAAAGATTGTATTATGATTAATTGTAATGGATTATAAGAAATAATAAAATAATAATAATCCTGTGGTCATTGTACCAAAACCAAACGGTGAGATTAGAATGTGCGTGGATTTTAAAGTCACACCTAACCGGGTAATTGAAACTCAATATCATCCCTTGCCAAATCCTGAGGATATATTTGCGAGCTTACCAAGGTGTAGCGCGTTTTGTGTTTTGGATTCATCGGGGGCGTATCAACAATCAAAAGTTAGTGAAGAATCTCACGAGTACTTTTTTGTCGTTACCTTTTGGGCTAGCTGATGCGCCAAACCAGTTTCAGTCGGTATTTTAGCCAACTTGCCTCAAGTGTTTGCATTTATAGATGATATTATTATAGAAGCAGCTACTGTCGAAGAGTGTAGGCCAAAATATTCTTAGTTCTTGACCGACTTAAAGCTCATAATGTCCGCATAAGTCTTCAAAAAAGTGTCAGTTTTTTCGTTATTTGGGTCATGTCATATCCCACAGTCAGATAAAACCTAATCCCGAAAAATTAAAGACAATTCTGGATGCTCCTCCACCTCAAGACGTGCAACAACTGCAGTCATACTTAGGTTTTTTAAACTATTACCGGAAATTTGTTTTTATTTAAGAAATATAATAATAACATGAACTGATCGTTGATCTTACTGGGTCACTCCGAGGGTTTTCTTCAATACTGCTGGGTCCTCTGGAACCTGCTGCTCAGAAATGAATCGAACCGGACCTGTTCTTTGCCTCTAAAATCATAGCTTCCGATTCTAGACACAAGAATACTTCTGTCAATCGCCTCGAACGCCCTTTTGTTCGCAGCAAACTCCAGGCTGTCGCACGAATGTTTTTTTAATTTTTGAAATCCCGATTAGTTTTCGAGAAATCGGTTATTGGTTTCGAAATATCGATTTTGAACAATTTTTTCCTAAACCTTCACATACAGTTAGTCACAAAAGTCTTTATACAGGCCTAAAAAATTCTAACTCCACGTTAGTTGACTTTTTTTTTTTTTTTTTTTTCCATTGAATAATTATAAAAAAAAAAACTCTTTTCAGGCCTGTATGTAAACTTTTATGATTGACTGTATTTACACTGGTAGTGCGGCGTTTATTTGCTGAAATTTCTCACATTTGTGGGTTCCTCTGACTTTTTCTAGAAGCGTAATTATTGACTCAGGGAACGATCCACCGTTTGAAGGAAGACAGGACGGATGATGGCCATTGCTGCGAAAGTATAAATTACCGACGCCATTTTCTGTCAGTGTGAAGCACATTTTTCCCCGTTTTTAATGGAAACAAAACGACTGCACCTTCTCAGTGCACTTTAGTAGCGAAAAAAAAAAAAAAAACATCATGAATTGCTATATAACAAAAAAAGCCAAGTGCTGCCAGCCAAAATGTCCATCCACTGGGATTATACATGCACGTGCATGTGAATGTAGATGTCGGTTGAGGAAAGCAAACACAGCGCGTCGAAATATTGGAGTGAGATGTATGAGTACAGATATCGAGGAGATAGTGAGACATATAGAGAGTGGGCTCGTACAAATTGCAACTGAAATGATGAACCGCCCGAAACCCAATAATAATAATAATAATAATAATAATGATAATATGCACTTATACCGTCACCCATCGGCAGTTCTAGCTCCTGTTACCCAGTAACCAATACAGAGTCATGAATAGCAGCAGGAGCAGGATACCTAGCGCCAGACCAATTATTATTATCATCACAGCAGCAAAAGCAAACCCGACCAACGACGACGAAATGCAGTCATGTGCCAAAATGAAAAATTATTATTTTAAACACACACACACACATATACACACATACACACATGATGAAGAGGGCGGTTTGGTTGGTTTTGGTGGTTTTGGTTTCTCGCATCCACCCCCTCTCACGTGGTATAAACAATTTGGAACCGTTCAATGGTCAAAACATTGGTTTTGGGCGGCAGAGGAGGAGGGGACAGGGTAAATAGCTGCTTCAACTATTTTCGCTTATAAATCATTAGCTCTGGTGGTGAAATTAAAGTTTTATTAATGATAAGTCCATAGACAGTTTGGATAAAGGACTGAAAGGCCATTTATTTCTTTGGAATTGTACATACAGTCACCGCACACGTATGCGGACATTTCGATCGGATGAGAGAGAGTTTTCGGTTGGGGTTGGGTGCTGCTGCTTACCCATTACTCCCGCGCGCTGCGACCGGCCCGCCGCATGTATTGATATTTATTTGTTTTGAGTTTTGAATTGTAGAAAGTTCTTGGACCATCACGTCGTTGTTTCGTTTAGTTTGTTGTTTTCAACGAGGACGACGATGATGATGGAAGGATGCTGCAGTAGTTTGTGTTCTGTTCTGCATTTTGGAATGGTATAGTGGTTGCCTTGCCTATGCCAACACAGAATCATTTGATTCCAATCAATGCGAAACTGTCTGACAAGTTTGTTTTATCACCATGGTTTTGAAGGATTTTTATTTTGGATTTCAATATTAGAGAAGGTGGGGCTAGACTTTAGACTGATCTGACATGCATTTCTAGATTAATCCATCAGTTTATGGTTAAAAACTTACGGCCATATTATTCACTCCGCGTGTAAATCAAAGTTACTCCTCAGACCTTATGACCTTATGACTTAAAAATACGTCAACTAAGGACATACTAGACTTTCCGAGAAAGTTGGCTTGCCTCTTGGACTAATTAACACAGAATCATATAATACAATAGATCTTTTAGGTCGCAGTAAAAGCACTGAGGCAGGATCCATTAAAAAAAACTTAGATTTAAATGAATCTTAAACCCGCATTTTTTAAACCTGAAAAGTGTGGTATATATTTACTCAAAAACATGCATTAAAGCCGTTGGGTGAAATATTCAGTTTAATCCGCTTTTAAACCGATTTTAAACCTATACGTATTGGGTCGATTTATAAAAACAAGCACTTCGTTCCAGTAAAATCTCTGATCCTACCCAACGTACTGTGTGAACGTCTGAAACCTTTCTGCAGCACAATAATCGTCACGTACCAGTGTGGCTTCCGGCCCGGCAGATCGACCAAATTTTCACACCAAGGCAGATCCTGGAAAAGACCAACGAATTTCAAGTCGAAGCTCACTCAATGCATATGATAGCATTCATCGTCTTGAGCTCTACAAGGCGATGGCCGAAGCCGGAATCCCGGCTAAACTGAAAACACGCGGTGCAACGTGCAATTTGAAAACAGTTTCTCCGAAGTATTCTAAAAATGCACCGGATTTCGGCAGGGAGATGCGCTGTCATGTGACTTCTTCAATCTTGCACTGGAACAGATAGTGCGCAGGGCAGATGGAAACACGGAAGGCACTATCTTTCATAAATGTGTCCAGCTACTGGGATACGCGGACGACATCGACATCATCGGTCGCTCTCAGCGGGCCGTGTTAGAGGCTTTTACGGCAATTGAAGAACAGGCGAAACGAGTTGGCCTAGAAGTGAATGGGGACAAAACCAGGTACATGTTATCAACAAACAAAGAAACATCTGTCCACCGCCTAGGACAAAACGTCACTGTTAGAAACAGTAACTTCGAAGTAGTTTACCTACCTCGGAGTAAATATCAACTCCACGAATGACACTTTAGTGGAGATTCGATGAAGAGTTACCCTAGGAAACCCCTGCTACTGCGGTTTGGCAAAACAAATGAGTTCAAAACATCTAACTCGGAAGACGAAATGCATGCTCTACAAAACATTGATCCTGCCAATTATGCTGTATGGAGCCGAGTATTGGACGATAAGCAGGAAAGCACAGCAGATTTTGAATACTTTCGAGAAAAATTCTTCGTCGGATATTCGGTCCCGTATGCGAGGAGGGCAAATGGAGGAAAAGATACAACCGCGAACTCTATGAGCTGTACCAAGATGTGGATGTAGTCCGAAACGCCAAAATATGTCGACTCGGCAACTTCGAGCGAATGGACAACAATGCTCCAGCAAAGAAGATCTTCGAATCACAGCCCACAGGTTTGAGACAACAAGGAAGACCGAGCCTCCGTTTTAAGTATCAAGCTATCGCGGATGCCAGTGCCTTCTGTCTAGACAACTGGAAGCAGCGTGCCCGGGATCGAAGAGAGTGGAAGGCATCTTGCTGGCTTTGTTAATCGTCAAAATTGTCAAAGGGGTTCAGAAAATGCACGAGTGATTGTTGGGAAGCAAATGCGTGTCATTTTTTGGTGTGGATTTTGGGCTGGAGGCATCACCGGACCATTCTTCCTTAAAAATGCGGATGGTTGGGCAATAACAGTTAATGATGCTCGCTATCGCGATAATCTGTTTTTTGTGCCTGAAATGCAAGAAATGGATATGCATGAAATGTAGTTTCAAGAAGACGGTGGTATATGCCATATAGCCAGATAAACAATTCAGTTACCAACCTACTGCATGAGTCAAATTGGCAGCCCGGATCATGCGATTTAACGCCATTGGAATTGTTTCTTATATCTATGGCAACCCTACCATGATGGGAATCAATCAGTGTGTCATTCTATGCTTCGCCCTGTGTCGTGTCGTGGTAAGTGTTTTATTCAATCGCTGTTCTTTCGCTTTAATTCATAAAGAGCAAGAAACAGAAAAAGACCTTCGGGTTCGGAGGAGTAACATCCGCAAGGACCTCTATGAACTTTCGAGATTCCAAAAAGAATAAACCCTAGCAACCGGCGCGGCGGCAGTCACCATCCACCGCTTAAACTGCCATCGGAGATCGGATACATTTAATCTTTCGGAGGAGGTCGGATTAGTGATTGTTCGAGCATTCATTTCCGCTCGGAGACCCGAAAGTCCATTGTGAATCACCTCTTAGTTTGGTAGCAAATACTCTCTTTTACCAACTCGTACGCCAGTTTGTGCTCCTGGTGAATCATAGAAGATTCGATATCTTTAAATTTCCCAGCTCTGCTAGCTAAGTATGCCAAGAATCTATGGCCTGACGTACGGAGGCGTCGTCGTCCTTGGCGGGCGGGGCAGTAGCAGAGTAGATGTTGGGTCGATTCGCTTTCTTCCTCATCTCCGCAGCTTCTACAAATGTCTTTGGACTCAGGAAGTCATTTGCTTGTCTCGGAGGTGGTCAAATAATATGCAGTTTCTCTGCAAGTGTCACATCCAGTCGATGAGACGACATCATCGCCAACTAAATTCGGACATCTAATTTATTTGATTAGATGGTGGCTCCTATGTACCTACAGTGTATCAATCTCATATTCGTACACCTGATGTGGTAATATTTATTAAAGGAAAAATCCAAACAAATTGAACAAATACTGCAAAATTTTATTGATTTCAGTAAAAACACATTAAAATGAAAAAATTAACTTCAATTAATTCAAATATTTCAAATAAAGTATTGAAATTTTTTCATAAAAAACATAATATTAAGAAAAATATGGTCAATTTCGTATTCGTACACTTTGATATTAAGTCAATTTGTTCACATTTTATCTAAAAACTAATACTTTGAATCAAAGTCTTTGTTAGCTAAGACCTATTAAAGATGGCTGGGCATGGATTCGGCTCATATTGCTGTAATTTCAACGGTAATTTTTACCCACTCTTCAATAAGCCTTTCTTTGAGATCATTTTTGTACCTTATACTAAATTTTCTTACTCTGTGGCCCAACTCATCCCACAAATTCTTTACGGCATTAATATCCGATGACTGTGGAAGTGTTTCCAACACTTTTCGAGAGTGATAAAGAAGCCACATTCAAAATAGATAAGCTTTATGTTTGGGGTCATTATGCTGGTAAAGGGTAAAATTGTTCCAGAGCCCATTTTGAACAGCACTTTTCTTCAGATTTGGCTTAGATATCTCAATATATTGCTTATAGTCCATTTATTCATTAAATTATATGCGGTCATCGCACTCTAGCCGCGGAAAAACACTCCCACAGCATTACCGAACCATCATCATGTTTGACTGTCCGCCTTGGTATGTGGAAGATATCCGGTAGCTGTTTTTCAGCAAACCATTTGTTCGCCATCCGACCCATAATCATTAAATTTAGACTCGTCTGTAAATACTACTGTGTTTCAAAAGTCGAAATCTTTAAATTGGTGTTGTTAAGTGAATTCTAATCTCTTGCTTCTGTTCATTAAACTATTGACAGGTTTCTTACACATAACTCTTCAATTAGACCCTTGTTTTCGGATGGAATTTCTTGGCATTTCTGTTCAGAAACCTTTATTAAAAGTTCGACAAAGTTTTCTGCCAGTTTTGATGCACTATATGTAGGTTTTTTTCGAATTTACCGTATAAATCTTGGCTGGGCAGACTTTTTCATGTGGCGGACTACTTCTAACCTTTTACTACGTCGGGGTCCCCTTTGCCGAATATTTTATTCAAATTCGTTTTCTTTTTTCTTTTTTTTTTCTTTAGAAATAAAATGGTATTTTTTTTATTTATTTTTTTTTATATCAGATTTCAAAAAAAATTACAAAAAAAAAAGTTTATTAAAATATTAAAAAAAAAAATCATTTCTGATACATATAGTAGGTACAACAGAAAAAATTAGGAAATTCAGCACTTCTTAGAAGTTGAAGCATGGCACTGCATATCGTCTATGTTTGCAAACTGAGGCCTGTAATTGCTTGTTGCTTATCTCAGACAGGCTTCCAAGTTTTCATCAGACATGCAGTTACGATGTTTTGGTTTAATAGTCATTCATTGTTGAAAATGCTGATTCGCATAAATAGGTTGAACTGAAGAATGATGTTAAATTATAAGTGACTTCTTTTAAGTTCGCATACTTTCCTTCTGCCATAATTTTAAACTTTTGTAATTTTGTAAATGAAATCTTATTATGGTATTAATAAAGTCACTACTACTAAATACTACTTTTCCTTCGCTCATAAACTTCCAGAAGCTTTCCTCGGGATCCCGCAACTTCTTCGACATCAACACTTCCCAATGGATAGGCCATGAACGTAGCAATAATGCCACTCTTCATTATCAAGTTCGTGATGTATTTCATTTCTGCTTAGTAGAAACTCTTTTGTTTCGTGAAATAAGTCCCGAAATCTTTATAAAAACAGATGCCGATTTAACCATCGAACTTCAGTGTAATACAGCAGGTCCACATGATCGGAGCTGTTTTTTTCTAATTGAGCTCTGAAGAGTCTTCTTTGAAGGCTTCTACCACGGACAGATTTGAACTTTTTTTTGCATGTATCAATAACATGAGGAAAATTCAAAACTTTACAGTACAGAGCTTGCTGGTGAATTGTACAGTGATAAGACCTTGTGAAAATCGTCATCCTTTTTACATAGTGCTACGAACCCATTATTTCTGCCCGTCATTGAAGGCGATCCGTTGTGATTGAAGCAGTTTGTAAATTGGAATGTTTTTTTTACCGTTTTACAGTTTGTGAACAACCATTGGAAATTTGCATCTGTCACCTCACAAAACAAGTTTGATAAAACGCAATGATGAATGTGTTTAAAAACAAAGAATAATGAGTGCGTGAGGTAAACATAGTAACAATGAGTGAGTGCAGTGTATTTTATGTTTCAGAAATAAAAATTCTGCAAGATGAAGAAATTTAAGATTGAACAATAAATTGATTCATATTAAAATTAATAAACGGGAACAAAATTGCTTTAATTTTCATTTGAAAATTTCAGGGTGGTCCCCTGAAAATTGCCTGGCGGTCGACTGGTCGTCATGTCCACTTCATGTGCACTTAATACATTTTTAGATGTATTTTTTGGTTTATTTTCGATGTGGTTTTCATGTTTCAACCGAATAATGATTGTTTGGATGGTTGATCTTGGCCGACCTACCAAACTTGATATCACACTATAAGATCTTCCTGCTCCGTTATATCTGATTATCTGTTCCCGCAGTTAATTTGATACCTCACCTTACATTCTACCCATTTTTCCAAGAAATTTCGAATAACCCTACAAAGTAACTTTTTTTTCATTATTTCAATTTGAAAAATAATAATTCAATGCAAAAAACAATTTTTACAAGAAACAGATTAGTAATTTTTATTTTTTTGTGAATAAACGATCGGTGTACGAATACGAAATTGAGCTCCTTTTTGTCTATTTGTTTACTTTTATCTATTTCAAAACCAAAGGGAATGTTAACTAATGTCAAAACTAAATGGAATGCCATTGTTCAATATCCAGTAAAAATACTATACTATATTTAACTTAATATCTCAAGTCGTTTTTGATCAGGAATGCAATGTTTTTCTTAATAGCTGGTGTACGAATATGAGATTGATATACTGTATATTGCCGACCCTTGCTCTTAAAATGGCTGCAGTGGCTCTTCTAAAAATTCGTCTTCTGAAGACATCAACATTTCGTCAAGTATGTCAAAAGTTATTTGATCAAAACGAGTCAATATTATGAAATTGAGTTTTAACCCGAGCTAAATTGCGTGAATAATATGGCCGTTAGAGAGCCGCAGGTTTTACTCGCATTATTAACGGATTCGTCGTCCTTTTCGCCTCTGGCATTCGATTTACGTAATCGCCAGCGCCACATAATGGCAACAAAATTAAATCGTAAAACGATTTATATTTAAACATGAACTAAATACTGCTACACCTACAACCCCGTTAAAGGTTTTAAAGTCCTTCGTGAGTTGGTTTTCCCCGGCTTCCACCCAGAGCTTCCCCGTCAATTATACCTTCTTACATTTCTCATAAAGACAAAGTAAAAAAAAAAAAGCCAAGAAAGCTAACGGTTGAGAGTTTTTAGAGTAAAAAGAAATATTTTTTTCGCGCGGTCCCTTCTTTGATATATTGCCCCGGGAATATCAAGAGTTTAGATTTGAAGAAAAACCAAAGGGAAGGAACACACACATCCACTCTCCTTCCGTTTTATGCAGCACCACTACGACCACGATGTGGGTCCCCTTCCTCTCCCACTTCCACACTGTGATTCGCTGTTGTAAGGAATGGCAAATGGCGTTTCGAAAATGTTCGGTTCGTGAAGTTGGCGCCTCGCATGCATCAAAAGTGTATCACGAAATGAAATTTGGGGCGAATTGCTTTTTAATCCTTTGTTTTAGACTTAAGGATATATTACCTGTTTTTTTTCCTTTCTTCATTGCATCGTCAGTGTACCTATGCACATATTTTTTATGAGTCCAAGTGGGTGGGTGCGCCGGGGCTTGGTGCAAAGTGAATTTATTTTTTTTTTGCTAATTTTTGATTTCCTGACTCGGTGTTGTGTTCTTTTGCGTTCTGGTTCATTGAATTGTTCGTTTGCGGCGAAGGAATTTTGTTTTTATTTATTCGCCAGAGTGGATAGGAAGAATGTCAGGCACAAAAAAAATACACAGCTTCGTGACTTCGACGAAAGTGGACATGTGACACGCGTTGAGAGTGTTATTTTCTTATCATGTTTAGTGAGAGTTCTCTTTTTTCGTTCTCTGAACGAAGGATTTGAATAGAATTAGCCAAACGATTAGGATAAGGAAAAATTGAGCTTAGCACCCTTTCAAGTTGGTGGGTGGAAATTGGGACAATGCGTGACAATTGGGTTTAAAAGAAAATTTTAAGCTGTACAGTTCCAAGGCGAAACATTTTTGCCGTGATTGGGCAGTATTTTCGAATACGAATTTTAAAAGCTTTCGTGTGAAATGCAACTCAATTGACATTCTGGAAATCATTAAGTTTAGGCATAAGTCAGACGCTGATTATGAACGACCAACGCGAAAAGGAATATGGGTAAAAATCACGCGCATATAAGTAAATGCATTTTTCTGTTAATTGCGGAAAGCTAGATTAGCTTTTATTAGTTAAGGGGTCAGTTTTCTACAGCGATGTTATTTCATACGAAATTGAATCACTTTAGTCTTCATAAATAAACAACGCTTCTACGAAAAAGGCGATCCTATATCTAGCACGAACTATCAAGAGATATGCCTGCTATATTTCGATAGTAACATCCTATCCAACGGAATGGGTGATCACCTTACTGCAACACCAAAATCGGCCAGTACCAGCAATTTTCACACTAAGGTAAATGACAAGACGCATCGGTGGTCTAGGCACCCCGGGAAAGGTTCTGGAGGTAACAGGTTGGAAGCGGCGATTGAAGGAGCTGGTGGACTATCAGCATCACATCAATACGGATTTCGAAAAGCACACCCAACAGTTAATTCAATTAAGAAAATGTTTGACACGGCAAAAACGGCCATAGAAGGAAGGCGATGGAGAAGAGGCGCAATGCAGTACTGCTGCGTCATAACACTAGACGTTAAGAACGCATTCAACACCGCGAGCTGGAAACATATCCTTAAAGCGCTTCGAAATATGAGAGTACCAACCTGCATCAGGGAAATTCTGAAAAACTATTTCCGGCAAGAGGCGTTGCTCTATGAAACAGATGATGTTGTGTTACTGGAGGAGTTCCCCAAGGCTGAGTCGTGGGACCAATACTATGGAACCTCATGTACGATGGCATCTTTCGTCTTGAAATACCAGGCGAAGCTAAAATAGTGGTATTTGCGGACGACATCGTAATAGTTGTATATGCAAAACTACTGGATGAAGTTGTTCAAATTAGCAATGAAACCATTTCAATGGCTCGACGATGGCTAGCATCAGTCGGCCTCACGCTAGCTAAAAACTGAAGCGGTACTAATAACCGGTAGAAAGCAACGAGAAACCATCACGCTCACAGTGTGGGGGCATGAGATAGTATCCAAATCCAAACCAGATTTTCTGCATATGATAGCATTCATCGTCTTGTGCTCTACAAGGCGATCGCTGGATTCGGGATCCCGGCTAAACTGATCCACCTATGCCGCGTGACGCTGGAAAATACGCGGTGCAACGTGCAATTCGGAAAAAGTTCCTCCGAACTATTTCAAACATGCACCGGATTTCGGCGAAGATCATTGTGACTTCTTCAATCTTTTGTTGGACCAGATAGTGCGCAAGGCAGGTGTGAACACGGAAGGCACTGTCTTTAACAAATCTGTCCAGCAGCTGAGGTACGCAAACGACATCGACATTATTGGTGGCTCCCACCGCGCCGTGTTAGAGGCTTTTACGGCAATTTGAAGAACAGGCGAAACGAGTTGGCCTTGAAGTGAATGAGGACAAAACCAAGTACATGTTTACCTACCTCGGAGTAAACATCAACTCCACGAATGACACCTTAGTGGAGATTCGACGAAGACTTACCCTAGGAAACCGCTGCTACTTCGGTTTGGCAAAACAAATGGGTTCAAAACTCCTAACTCGGAAGACAAAATGCATGCTCTACAAAACATTGATCCTGCCAGTTCTGCTGTATTGAGCCGAGTGTTGGACGATAAGCAGGAAAGCAGAGCAGATTTTGAATACTTTCGAGAAAAATTCTTCGTCGGATATTCGGTCCCGTATGCGAGGAGGGCGAATGGAGGAAAAGATACAACCGCGAACTCTATGAGCTGTACCAAGATGTGGATGTAGTCCGAAACGCCAAAACATGTCGACTCGGCAACTTCGAGCGAATGGACAACAATGCTCCAGCAAAGAAGATCTTCGAATCACAGCCCCCAGGATCGAGACAAGGATGACTGAACCTCCGTTTTAATGATAAGCTATCGCGGATGCCAGTGCGCTTGGTCTAGACAACTGGAAGCAGCGTGCCCGGGATCAAAGAGAGTGGAATGCTGCCGCGTGTCAATCAGAGACTCTTCACGGGTCGGGAGCCCGTTAATTAAGTAAACCAGCTTTTAAACCTTTTAACCTTGGCGTTATGATTGACTCAAGGCTTACGTTTAAAGAACATCTGGAGTACGTAAGCTTAACTGACCTTGTTTCGAAGGAACTTGCTGATTTGGATATTCTATTAGTGAATCATAGAGGACAAGGGTATGATAATGGTGCTTATATGAGAGAGAAACATTGTGGTATGCAATGCAAGCGAGAATTAAGGTTTTGGAACCTAGAGCTTTGTTTGTACCATGCTCATCGCATTTAATGAACCTTGTAATTCTTGATGCTGTTCAATGCTCTTCTGATGCACTTGAATTCTTTGATACAGTTGAGTCTCTATGTTTTCTGTTCAAGTTCTGTAGGCAGATGGTCGGTTCTAAAAACACATCTTGGTAGTTTCACTCTTAAGCCGCTATGTACAACCAGATGTGAGAGCAGAATAGATGCAATAAAACCACTAAAATTATACTTGGGAGATGTTTATGAGGCTCTTGTTGAAGTTACAGAAAATTATGATCCAAAGTCCAAAAATATGGCTCAATCTCTTGGTAGTAAGATAAGCGAATTCAAATTTATTTGTTCTGTTGTTATTTGCCACACAATATTAGACAAAATAAATATTGCCAGCAAGTACTTGCAACGATACAGTATTTGCCTTAAGGCTTAAGCTTGCAGTTGAAATTTTGTGCTCAACTGACTTTGAGAACGGACAACACTAGCCCAGATAGCTATTCAACTGCGCCCCGAGGCACTCTGCGATCTACCAATCATTTCTTCGACCAAGGGATTCACCCTGACCTTTTCCCATTGAAATACAAGCGTCGACAACAACAACCATCATCATCTTCACAGTGGATTTTTTTTCCGTTGTGAAACTTTGGCCGATACACCAATGTTTATCTGTCATAGGAACTACAGTATCGAATATTGGCAATCATCTCTACCAACTACCTAGAGAACGTAAATCTGCTAAGCGACGTAATACGCCATGTACCCACATCGACATCAGGGACTGCAAAAGCAGTCTAGCATCTTTAAAACGAATCTACCAACGCAGGTTTGTTCCTTAAAATATCACTTATTACTCAAAATATGGACACAAAGTCCGCTGCTGCACGATTGTAAGGAACTCTGTTCCAATCTCGTTGAATAATTGAGGTTGCTAAAGTTAACGGATCCTAGTCGCTGCTTCCTATTTACATCGCCACAGAGTCCGAGTTAGTCGTTTAAAGGACGTAACAGCGAAGTACTTAATCAAGCCTAACATGAAGTTAACTATACATTTAAGAAATGTATGATATATCCTCCGTATTAAAAAAAAAAAAACAAAGATAAAAAAGTAAAATCAACGACTCACCAATGATTTGCATTTTCTTATTTTATTAACCTCTGCTTGCCATTAGAACACTAATATCATATTTTTACACTTACACGCACTGTACAAAGTATTAATTTACTGAATTTATACAATAAAGTAGGCCAAAATATACAATAAATAATTAAATACAAATAAATCGCACTTTTTTTTATAAATCAGTTGTCATACTAAAAATGAATAACCGTTTTTCCTTTTACTTGCGCGAGTGACATCTAACGAAAGTTAGAATAATGAGAGGCCATTTTCCAGACACTTCCCAAATTGTTTGCAATTTCTTCTTATTTGTTTAAATTGGTTTAAATCTCAAAATAAGAAAAAGAATACATTTATTATTGAACAATATTTTATTTTGAATCTATTGCATACTTACGACTGAAATATCCGACTTTTTGTAAAACTTCAACAGTGGTCGTTTCCTCTGAATGACATTTCTCCATACACGAGGTGACAACTGACAGCTACTGACAAGTGACAGTGACAGTTCGTCTTTTGTTTACAAAATTTCCTGAAAAATGACTTCTTGCATAGTTTGCAAGGAAATTACAAAAAAATATAAATGTTCCAAATGCCTGGAACCATAGTTAGTTGCTTGAACTATTTCTCTGAATATTTACATATACATATATCTTCCAATTTATTTAAAGTTGCTCACTGAATTGCTTCAAAGAACACCAGAAGACGGAATGCAAAGCTTTCGAAAAACCGCCTGCGAATCCTGATGAAGACAACGAACCAACAATCTTTCCGCCATTCAAAACAGAGGACACCGTAGATCCTGCTAAATTGGAGGCATTAAGTACTATTCGGTGAATGATGATGATAATTTTAATTGAATTCTAAACTCATTAGGAACCTGTGAACCACTGAGAAATCTTCTCTACAATCCACACCTGCGAAGTTTGCTGCAAGAAATCGACATTGCCCCAAATGCCTGGAATGCAATGCGTGTCGCAATGCAAGAACCACTTTTTACAGAATTTGCCGATGAGTGTCTGAAAGTCGTTGAACCACCCACGGAGGCTGAGTGCGAGTGGTGAATAAAATCTAACAAATCCTTTTTGTTTATATAAAACCCTTTTTTTATCGCGTGTAAGTATTTGTTACAATAGTAAAGTCTTGGCGAATATAACTTAAAGTCTAAGAAAAATAAAATAAAATTATGTACAGAATTCCTACTCGTACTTCTCCATCGATGAAACCTGTTTCTTTTTTTTATTTGTGAACTGTTTTCTCTGTCTATGGCACTTTACAAATCGGTGGAATCGTGTGTTTTACTTGGTGAACTGTCCGTGATGTAGGTGAAGAGATCTTCGGGGAAATTGCATTGATCCACTTCGTGGCCCAGGGCGAAGTAACGCTTTCGGAGGAGATGAGCAGCAGCTTTTGGCTGACGACTGCGGGTGAAGACGCCTTTTTTATTGCCACCCACTCGGGTAACAGCTGAAATAATTAGAAAATTGTGTTAGCATGTGTGATTGGAGGAAAAGTTGTATAGCTTACTTTGCGCAGTCTTAAAATCGGCGAAATTCCACACGAACTCTCCAATGAACCAAGATTTCTTGCGCAATATGTCGAATGCTCTAAAGTGTCGTGAATACAATTCTGTTTGGTATTCTTCTGACCACACATACGAAGGCAACTACAGAAAAACAAATCTCTTAAAAATCGCCAAGGACAAAGTACTATTTTTTTCTTACAAAATGCAAACCCTCAACTGTATCGGCTCCATATTCTGACATCAGAACTGGTTTATTGTGTTTCTTGTTCCAGGCAACGGCTTCGCTCACCACGCGGCTGGTGATCATGTCTAATCGGCCGGCATTTGAATACCAGCCGTTGTAACGATTAAAACTAATTATATCTAAGTGTTTGGCCTGTGGCGAAGTTATAAGTTAGCCAAATAGAACTGAGTGGGGAAATGTTTTACTTACAGCTTTGTCATCTGTATTAGGCACTGCAATGGCGGCAGTTACTGGGCGGGTGCGATCTAGTGATCTTGTGAAATTGGCTACATATCTACAGAGGAAAAGAAGGGGAATATTTGGAGTGTGAAATACAAAGACGGTAAAATCATTTTTACTCGAAATATGAATCGGCATGGAACTGACTTGTCCTGGGCTCATTGGCAATGGACCACATAACAACACTGGCATGATTTCGATCACGATGGATCAACTGTTCCATGGAAGATTTGTGCTTATCCAAGAGTGCTTGGCTGAAATTTCTGGAAAACAAAAACAAAAACAGTGAGCAATGGACATTAGGCAACTTTTCTACTCACTCTGTGTCCACACTTGGACATTCGTCAATAATCATAATTCCATGTTCATCGGCGAATTGCATTGACTCCTCCGAGTAAGGATAATGTGACGTCCGATAAGCATTCGCTCCAATCCACTTCAATAGATTGAAATCTCTGGTCAACAGAGCGAAATCCAAACCTTTCCCACGAATCTAAAAGAGATTTTTGGGAATAAGTTCAAGTTTCAAAATTTGCTGATTCAGTCTAACATCAGAATCTTCATGCCTTCCGAAACCACGGAAGTAGATCGGTTTCCCGTTGATCAGGAACGATGTATTGTTCCACGTAAGCGTTCGTATGCCAACTTTCATCCTGTACACGTCCAGAACACTCGCATTATCATCATGTAAGAACACCTCCAACTGGTATAGGTATCCCGGTTCTGGATGCATTAAATATGGCCACCATGGCATGGCTTTAGGTACTTTCAGTACTCCTTTCAAATCTGCCTTAGAAGTCTCATTGGCTACGATAACGCCTTCACGATCGCGCAGTTGAACTTGCACATAGACGCCTTTCAATTCATTTGTACCATTACTGCTTATTTTATAATAAACGAATCCTGGTAAAGAACAAAGCATGTGGGCGTTCAATTTAAAACGAAAGAAGGTACGTTCTAGGTACTAACCTGTATTTTCTACATTCAAATCGGTGGTAACTTCAACGTCTTCGATGTAAGTCTTTGGCGTTGTATATAAATGCACTGATCGGTGAATGCCGGCATAGTTAAAGAAGTCGAATGTATATGTCTGGACTATGGACACTCCTCCATCTCTACATGGGAGATAAAAACGAATCCATTGAGAGGAACTTGTGATAGGCTTGGAAAAAGGGAACTCACCTAGCAACCTCAGTGATCTTTCCCTGTGGCACTGTTGTCTGAATCAAAGCGTTGTCACATAGAACTGTGATACGATTTTCCTTTCCATAATTCAGCAGGTCAGAGATATCAGCCTCAAATGGAAGATGGCCAATTTCATGCTTCACAGCCAGGTTACCATTTATCCACTGAAACGAAGCAATTGATAAATACATATACATCGCAAAGGACACGAAAACTTACCACAAAAGCTTCATAATGAACACTGCCAAAGCGAATCCACACTCTCTGGCCCACCTCCCATGATCGTGGTATGAAAAACTTCCGATCATACCACACCGTTCCGACGTGATCTCTTAGACTGACGTCTGTTGTCACATCGTTGTAACTGGCCGGTACTGGCATTGGTATTGTTGGTTTCACCTAAAATAAAATCAACCATTAATCACGGTCTTGGATCTTCTTTTAAGGCGGGAGGATGCGCCAACTTACCTTGCTGAGATCATCCAAAAACCATTTATCGCGAACGCCTTGCGTTGGATTAGTTTCATCGGACTTCAGAAAATTCCAAATGCCATCAAGACTGCGAACATCTCGTGTTTCAGAATCTCGTGGATAGAGAACGCCTTTGGTTTCGGTGACCTCACTATTAAGGATGATCATTCCTATTGCGAAATGGACAAGATAAGCAACAGCGCCCATAGCAAGAAGTGAAAAAGCTGCAAAACGAAAGAAAAATAAAGAAAATTATAAGAACACAAACAAACGACAGAAAACGTTCAAAAACTCGGGAAACTTATTGCATGCTTTGAAACTTAACGAACTGATCGTGAAAAAATAGTGCAAATGCGGTTAGTTTTTATTTGAAGGTTAGGATTCGGTGCGCAGCTTTCAATTTTATTGTTGGAACTATAGAAATCCTACCTCAGACTTTATTATTATTATTATTATTATTATTGAAGGGTGAGATACACCGCGACCTTAAGATCTATTGTGCCCCCTACAAGTCCAAGACGAAGGAACATCCCTCTCGTCATTATTTCTATTGGGATTGGTTAGAGAGAGCTTTGCTCACACCTAGCCCAGGTGAGAATTTCATAGGTCACAGCACTTCATCAAGACCAATTTCCCTAAGAAATCGCAGTAGGAGATGGGGTGCTATGAGTTGTAGATCCTCAGCTGTAATTTGGTATTTACCCAAGCACTTGAATCTTTTCTGGGTTAATGCCCCACATTCCACCATTATGTGTTCTGGAGTTTCACTGGACTCATCACAAAATCTGCATGAGTCTTCATCTGATAGACCTAGCTTCCTGAGATGTCCCCTGAGTTTACAATGCCCCGTTAGAAACGCAGTCAGATGTCCAGGTACCCAGTATATTGTGACGTTGTTTCGTTCGCCCAGTCTATTTAGTTTATCTAGGCATTCCCAGACGATTCTAGATTTGATGATCTGAGCCCCTATTGCCTTGATAGCTGCTTGGCTGTCTGACATTATTGCTATGTCCCGCCTGTTGTAGCGTTTGTCAAGATTGAGTTGGGCACATCTGTCGATAGCACAGATTTCAGCTTGAAAAATGCTGGTGTTGCTGCCCATGGGTTCGAATAGTTTAGTTCCGGGCCCAAACACTTCTGCTCCCGTCCCTTCCTCAGTTCTTGAACCATCCGTGTACCATTTAATGGTGTGCGTACTCAGCGCATAGGTTCTAGATTCATTGCTCCAGTATTTCTTGTTGCTGAGTTTGATGTGAAAGTTTTTACTCCAGCTGAATTTTCTAATCCCATCGTCTCTAGGAAGGGCTAGAAGGGGAAGCTTATTGGCCATTGCATTATGGTCTTTATGGCTGATGCATTTTCCTTTTCCTATTCCTTCTTTGGCCATCCTAAGGAACGTCCTGTTTGCGGTTTCATTCACTACAAGATGCAATGGAGTAAGCTCCAGTAGCACCTCCAGTGCTGCAGTGGGACAGGTTCTCATTGCACCCGTAATGCATACACACGCTAGTCTCTGTACTTTGTTTAGTGTGTTTCTCATAGTAGTCAGACTGGTTCTTTTTGCCCATGCTATTGCCCCATAAGTGATCAGAGGTCTCACCATGCCAATATACATCCATCTGAGAATATGAGGTCGACAGCCCCATGACTTACCGGCTATGCTTTTACAAATCATGAGTGCACGAGTCGCTTTGTTGGAGACCTCTTCTTGAGTTTACTGTCAAAGTACACTCCTAGGTATTTGACTTCTAGCACAGGAGTGTTGATTGTTCCTGAGAGGGTAATAGACTTCAGGTGTGGAAGCTTCCTCTTTCTTGTTAATGGTACTAGTGTTGCCTTGGCCGGGACTTAAAAGGTAACAAGTGGAATACGGATGGATCGAAGATGGACACCAGGCTGGGTGCTGGTATATTTCGACCAAACACTAGAATATCAGTACCAATGGGAAATAGTCAAAGTGTGTTTCAAGCGCCAACTTCATCCTCGAATCGGGAACAAGAGGTGTCCTCATCCATTTACTCACGGATAGTCAAGCAGCTATAAAAGCACTAGGCTCAAACCTGATTGACCCTAAATCAGTCCTGAACTGCTCCCCAAGACCTCTCCCATTTCCCATAGAAACAAAGTTAAACTTTAGTGGGTGCCCGGACATGAGGCTATTGATAGAAACTAAAAAGCTAACGAACTGGCTAGGAAAGGTTCGGCTGAATCCTTTATCGGCCCTGAGCCGTTTTGTAACATTCCAAATTCAGCTATAAACTTAAAAATCAAAAGTTGGGAAAACAACATATGTGTCTCGTATTGGGAAAATACACAGGGTCTTCATCAGGCTAAAAGAGCTATTAAACGCTCCCACAATAAATCCAGAAAAAACATACTCAGTAGAAATAATATCAAGAGATTAGTGGGATTTCTAATAGGGCATTGCCATCTTCGATATCACCTAATCAAAATAGGTCTCTTTCAGGAAACTGAATGTCGTCTCTGCATGGAAGATAACGAAACTGCGGAACATATTTTATGTAACTGCGTGGCACTCTGTGCCCTCAGGAGACAACATTTCCAGAGAGAAATCCCAACTTCCATGGAAATATGTAAAGTCTTCACCAGTGAGATCCCCAACTTCATCAAAAGAGTTGAGCGTCTTCTGGTTGGCTCCCTAAACTGACTGAAACAATGTTTTTTGTGGAAGCTTTAGCCACCGTCTTCAACTGGTTTTTGCTTACGCAGCCACATAAGCCAAACACCTATACTCTTGTCAGGTTGACAGAGGAAAAGCCTACACTAGACTCCCTTTCTTTGTAATAACCACAATGGACCCACACGTTTGATCCGAGTGAGCAGTGACTACGGAGCACGCATCTACCTAACCTAAGAAACAACCCTGGACTTGGACCCAAAATTTATGGTATCGATTATTTATTTATGCAATTTATAAAACTTCTGATGTCTTGAACTTGTTTAGCCCTAGTCTTCTTGATTGGAACTGGCTTCTGTGAACCTAAAATAGCCGAAGATTTGGGAAAGGCAGCCTTTTTTTAGATTTGAGCGGTAATAGATTTCTGTGCCTGTGGGCGTCTGTGTCCGACTTCCATGGTTACATGAGCGGTGTTCTCATTAAAACAGTAAGACACTTCTTCCAAGATATTAAAAAGATGGTAGGTCTGTTCCCGTACCCGTCCAAAATTGCGAAAATCTACGAAAAACGGTCAAATCCACCTTTTTCGCAGAAGCGAGCACTAACAAGAGAGTAAAAAATTTCCCCATGCTGCGAATTTAGCCCACGAAATTACTTTGGGCAGCTTTATGGAAACTGTCAAATCTGTCAAATGTCATACATTTTCCATTTATAGGTCTGTTTGGTGTGCTTTTCGTGATCCAAATGGGACATCTGTCAAATAGTAAATAATTTGAAAAGTGGGGGAAAATTCTCTCAGAAACTTCTAATAGGTGTGTTTGGAAACCTGTTAATTTACGTAAATTTACATCCAACTGTCAAAAACCAAGAGAAGAGCGAGCCAAATGACAGTGTCAAAAAATTTCCCCTCTTGCAAGATCGTGCTAGAGTCACCGAGGCACATCCTTCAAACAGCAATCTGACAATTTGAGAAATGTCAATCACTTCTTGTTAACAAAATAAAAGAAAGTTAGTTTTTCGTGAAAATATTCAATAGTTAAAAAAGAAGAAGAGAGGATTTTCCCCCACTTTTACTATTTGACAGATGTGCCATTTGTGTTAATAAAAGTTAACAAACACACCTAATTATACAAACAAAAATGAAGATTGACATTTCACGAATTGTCAGATGGCTGTTTGATAGATGTCCCGGGACTACTACATGGATGTGGTGTAGCACGATTTCGTAGAAGGGGACATTTTTTGACACTCTCATTTATTTGGCTCTCTATTCTCTTGATTTTTGACAGGTTCAGTAAATTTACGTAAATTTACTGCACACCAAACAGACCTTATAGTTCGTTTACTTTTTCATAATTTCCCTATCTGTCAGATAATTTTACCTTCACTCTTCGAAATCTGACAGAATACGAGTACGATTGTCATAGTTTTTCGCAGATTTTTAACAGGTACGGAAGATTGAATTTCGAAAGTTATACTAATTGCAAAAAGACCAATGCAAACTCTGTTAGTGACTATAGGTTTATCAGCATTTTGCCGTGCCTGTCAAAAGCCTTTGAGAAAATCATTGCTGCACAGATTCAAACACCTGTCACTTAATCGGTTATTGTATCCCCTTCAATTTGGATTTAGAGCTAAACACAGCTGTTCTACGGGGTCGTGGTCGATATCTTAGAAGACATTAGACGTGACTTTGGTAAAGGGTATGTTACGCTTCTTTGTCTACTTGACTTCTCGAAGGCTTTTGATAAGGTAAACCCCGAAATTTATTGGTCGCATTTTCGGATGTCTTTGCAAACTCTGGTTAACTGCTGACTTTACCCCCACTGAAACTAAACGGAAACTCATGAGAAACTTTGTCGTTCCTATTATCACTTATGCTGAAGTTGTCTATAGCGGTCTTGACTGCTTGTCTCAGCGGAAACTACAAGTAGCATTTAACGATGCAGTGCATTTTATACAGTGAAATCTCCCATTACGGACAGCCCTTAGACGAACCGATCGTTTAGGCAGACAACTTTTCCTAAATAAGCTCTTGTGCTTCAGATTGCATACATTTTACGTTCCTCTAACCGGACACTCCCTTGATAGGACGCGGACACGCATATCTGTCAGAAATTATTTAATTTCATTTCATTAGAGATCAGATGGACAGATGCAAACGAAAAGACAAAATACAACACAAATAACGCACACATTTATAGGGCAGTATAGTACATTCTGGCTCTAGGCAGCGCGCGACGGTAAATATCATGTGTGTAGTATGTAAAAAGTATATGTATGAACGTATGCATACCAATGTGTACGACGTTAAGTGGCTATCCACCGTATTCGGTAGAATTCACTTAGTAGGTCCATTGTGCTTCCACGTGCCGTTTGACTCATTCTAAAAGTCGGATAAATGTCCATACTTTGTTGATATTCATTGTAGAAATAAAGGGTGATTTTTTAGCTGGTTTGGTTTTGGCAACACTGGTTTTGACAGCTGACGTGTGTTTAGTACCTTGTGTCACTGTCAAACAGCTTCAGTTTGGTTTGCAATTTAACCATGGATCGTCTTACAAATGAACAACGCTTGCAAATTATTGAATTTTACTATCAAAATTCGTGCTCGGTTCGAAATGTTCATCGCGCGCTGCTTCCATTTTATGATCGGCATTCTCGACCTTCTGAGCAGTCTATTCGGAAGATTGTGACCAAATTTCGCACCAAATTTACTTTGTTGGACATTAAACCACCAACACGTTTACGTACTGTGCGTAGTGAAGAAAATATTGCGGCCGTATCAGCTAGTGTGACAGAAGACCGCGAAATGTCGATTCGGCGCCGTTCCCAGCAGTTAGGCCTTTGTTACAGCACTTTTTTTTGCCCGAAATGGAAGTTCTTGACTTGCATGATATGTGGTTTCAACAAGACGGTGCCACATGCCACACAGCACGCGAAACAATGGCGCAATTGCGAGGCGAGTTTGGTGAACAGTTAATTTCACGTTTCGGGCCGGTCAATTGGCCGCCTAGATCGTGCGATTTGACACCATTAGGCATTTGGCACTGGAAGCCAACATCCATGCATTCATTCGTGAGATACCGGCCGATATGTGTGAAAGAGTATGCCAAAATTGGACTCAGCGGATGGGCTACCTGAGACGCAGCCGCGGTCAACATTTGCATGAAATTATCTTTAAACATTAAATTGCAAGGTTCAAACTATCGATTCAAATAAATATTTCATTCATTTTTTCGAATTTTTTGTGTTTTTTTTTTAAAAAAAGTTCTCAACCTCTTAAAAAATCACCCTTTATCTTAAGAAATATTCTTCCAGAATCTGTTTTTTCTTTAGGAGAAAACTCCCGGGCGGCTGCACAGGAGGTGATAGGGGGATTCTTCTTTCTCCTCATCCATGCAGCTGTGATAGCCCTCATTTGCGAGGATTCCCAATCTTTGTCGCGTTTCGTTTGTCGTTTCAAATAAAGTTGCAGTGTTTTTTGATAGATAAAGATAATTTATTTAAAAAAAAATTCTGTTTATCCCTTGAACGAACAATTCCCTTAGGCGGACAAAAATATTGTAACCGTCACTGTCCGCCTAAGGGAGGTTTCACTGTATACGGAAACGTTTTCCGATTCAATTACCTAGTCCTGAAATAGTTCCCACCAACCAATCTGTCGGAAAGCTTCAAATTTATCTCTGAAAATGGGCAGCTTGATTTGATGGGGAAACGGTTCGAAAAATAGTCTGGTCACTGTCCATATAAGACCGGCGGACTTCATTCGATATTCAAACCGCCAATCTTTACATCAAAAACATGCTGTACGCAGTACACACTTCACCTGGGTCAGCTATAAATTCATAAAAAAACACCTTGAGTAGGTAGGTATTTCTTATCAAGAGATAGACTCATACATGCGTCAATAGACTGATTAGCAGATTAGCACAGGTCACTAAACACTTTTAGTCCATTGCGCAGGACTGTAAACGACGCGACGTGTTTACATGTTTACCAAAATATGGCCAGCGTTTTGGAAAGATGTTTGTTCAGTTTCTGAACCACCTGTTATTTCATATTACGTATTTACTTTTAAATGAAATAATGCCCGGCGAACAATAAAACATTTTTTTTATATCTACAGTCGTGCACAATACGACAAAAGATAGATAAGAGGTTCGGGTTGATTAGAGAGAGAAGGAATTTGACATCGATTCTTTTTTTAATTTAAAAGTTCATATATCAGCTGCGGGTTTTGGGTTCTCCAAAATCTCAATTGTTAAGTTGAACAAACAAAAACTACGCTTACCACGGTTATCAGTCGTCCATCGCATAAATTCGTCATAATAAATTGTTAACGAAGATAAAAAGCGAAATACCAATATTAACGAGCACTCCATAACACAATCAAGGTATCGATGATCTTATCGGAGAAAAACAAAACAAAAAATACGAGTAAGTATCCTTGATTAATAGAACCAACAAAAGTAGGACGCTTGCGAAACCACCCCAACTTTCACCACTGAATGTAACTACTCATATCAACTCAATCATATATACAAAAACAATTGGAATACATACATATGTGATTGTTTTATCTAATCTTTTCGTGGGTACACCTCATGACTGTCAATATAATGTACTTTCCTAGCTAATTACATTTTAAATGCATAAACCGACGAACATTTACTCGTATCTCGTAAACCCACATTCATAATGACAGAGGTTCTCCAAACGAACCCCAACAACCAACCACGACAATTGAAAACGAAAAAAATCACCTGCTTGCGAGTATTAAGCTCTGAGAAACTTAAATATCGCGTGCACCATGTGCCGCCGAACAAAGTTATTCAGTCTTTAGATACAATCACAGTCACAGTATCTAGATAAAGTAAAGCACTAGCAAAACACTTCGGTCAGAGAATACTTACATCATTTTGAGGCGCCCATTGTGATGATGTCAAGCGAACCCAAGTGGAATAACGAGAAACACAAAAGCGTAGCAGAAAAAAAAAACAACAATTCGCCGGAGATGAATATAAAACAAAAGGAAAAGAAAAAAAAATCGAATTATTAAACAAAACAAAATTCTAAAGATCGTTCTTCAAACGCGACAGAGTGCGCGATTTTTTTTTTTTCCTTTTGAAAACACCAACTGTCTGCAAGGTGTGTTGACTGTTGAGTGTTGAGTCAAAGGAAAGAAAAAAACACCCAAATCTGTCCGTCTGAAGAGACGACCTCGAAAATTACACGAATTCCAAGTGAAACGACTTTTAGATACTCTTGAACATGCGACGAAGGCCCATAGTACGCGCCCAACAAATATGAACTAAAGAGCGCCGCCGCCACAATTCTAGTCGCAACCGCAAGTCGCAGCTCGCAGGTGGAGGTGACCAACAGAACGCTCCAAATGCCAAATCATTTTCTTCAATGACGCATTCGATAAATTATTGCGAGAGAGCCTGCTAGTCTGCTCTCTGTGTTCTGGAGAATTTTTGTGAGCAGAGAAGAACAGTCATAGATACTTTCGGTGGGGTGGAGCGTGGAGGTGGGTTGGAGCGTTGGAGGCTCCAACTTGGAGCAAGTGAATTTAAAACACATTTCATATGTTGCTGAATTTAAGTTAGATAATGGGCCGTATAGAGTAAATCGTACGGCGCGGCGTACCTCATGACGATGGATGATTTTGTGACGAAATACATTTTTAGATTAATTTTGAGTTGAATATGTCGATGAACTTTTGTTTTCATTAGAACATTTTGTTGTTGTTTTTTTCTACAGATTAATAAAAGAGAAAACTGTGACAGACACAATACACTGCACTTTAAAAGGAGCACTATACATACTGGTAGATCTTTTGCAGACTAGTGACAGTGACGTATTCAAAATGATGATCCGCTTAGGCTCCTCAACTTTAAATCAAAAAAGAAAATAAGTGGTAATAAAAGACCTTAACTTGACGGCCTTGAAGTTTCTAAATGACCTTGAAGTTTCAAATGAAAGCTTTTGTCAAAAGATCCAACTAGCTTCATAGATTTGAAGTTACATTTTAAGACAGTTCTCTGTAAAAAATTAAGACCAGTAGGATAATTGTTCACTTTTCTAATTACTTTTTAAGTTTGAAAAAAAAAAAAAATTAAAAATATGTTGGACTCGAAAGTCAGGTATTTTACGAGTATAAAATAATCCTACTGTCTTAATTTTGTTTACAGAGAACTGTACTTTGGATTGAAGTGTCTTCTTATTCTGAGTCAAAGTCAAACTATGTACATATGTATATATTTATGCATTTTTTTTTATGTGTAAACATCTAAGCGCGCGTTAACAAAATTTCTAGTGGAGTAATTCCGCGATTTTGGGGAGAAATTTCGCGATTTCGGGGACGGAATACCGAACGGTTACGAAATTTGTAACTCAAATTTCATAGCAGCGCGATGAAATATTGACATAGTGATTGCTTATGTTCCTGGTCAACTTTTATATGTATACTTTTTATCCCGGAAAATGGCAGGGTTTTCAGAAACTAGTGAAAATATTGCATATTGGGAGGGAAAATTATAGTTATACAGCCCTTACTCAATAATGGCTTATCGGATTGAAAAACAAAAAAATAGGTGAAATTAGTAAATTTGTCCCTGATTTATCTGAGATATAAAACATCCTCCTGCGTGGTCCTGCAGCTGGGCAATGTTCAAAACAATTATTCCAAGCATCGCCCACACTTTTCTTTCAGTGGTGACTACTGCCAGCAGTTGGGCAGCAGTGGGTATCGTTGCAATAGTGTGTGTCTGAGTATATGTGCGCGCTCTAACATGCTCTAATGCTTTGCATTTCAATGTTTTGCAATCATTATCACCATTTGCGATTCTCCCACTCAACCAATCTTAACAAATGAGGTGTCAAAAGAAAGAGGATTTTCTAGAGCAGTGATTTAACAATCTCGCATGTAGAAAACCTACAACCTATTTACGAATAAAATTACTACTTATTGGCCTCTAGTGTCCTAGTGGCACCTTGTTCCAAAAAATAAGAGCTACTTTTCGTGATTGAGATCCAAATTTTATATATGTATTTATAAAATCAGAGTGCATTTTGTCATTGCTCCAAGACATTATTTTCTTTAGACACCTCATTTGTGAATGTAGTTACGTTGAAATAATGTTTTTCCGTAATAACTTTATTCATATGCTTTTTTTCAAAATTATTTATACTGATGAAGCCTTCAATCAGTGTTAGAATCATTGAAATCGGGGCAGAAATAAACTCTCAGGAGGAATCACAAGCTCTTGCGTTAGCGATTTGATTACATACATATTATATAGAAGATACATAGATGAGGCGATTTTTTTTGTTTTGTTGTTATTTTTTTTTCTATTCTATTTTTCTTATTCGTGATGAGATGACAGAACAGAGTACATAGACATACCTACAAACTGATACTATTTATGCAAGAACTTGGATGAAAAGTTTTTATAACCGCGGCGGTTGAGTGTGTTGCGCGTCGGTTTTTCTACTTTTAGCGCAGTACTACTGCGTTTATGGGTCCCAGGTTCGTTTCCTGGTGTCGACTGCTGCGCATGGAGTGGATTCGATTAGTATATATGCGATTGGCTTCAATTTTATCGAACATAGACTAATTATAAGTTACTTTCTTTCCAATAAAGTGGAGCTACACACCCCATCCGCGTGATGTTTACACATAGCTCGGGACTGTTGGATACAGTCGCATCATTTTTTTTTTTTTTGGTTCCCCCTTAATATCAACATATGGAAAATTACCAGCTTCTGAATGTATGCATAAACAAATACTTAAAGTATCAGAGTTGGATTCTAGCTCGATTATCTACATACAACTAGATTGCACATATTCGAAGTAGATACTCGTATTTTATCTACAAACCGGTAAGTTCATAGTATCTCACTTTTGTTTAGCTCTTGTTTACTAGCCTTGCGGATGAGTAGCGTTGTAAAAACCTCCAATATTTATCTACAGCTATGGCCAAAATAATAGGAACATTCGGAGTAAATTTCAAGAAAACAATTTACTGAGCTGGTGATTATTGATTTATTACCTCTATTATGGTTAGCGAATCAAACGTTCGATATGAAGCGAACTGTTTTGCGAATCACCCGTGTCGTGGTATTTTAGTATTTTTTTATTAAGAGTATGTATTTTTAATAATGAACAGGTTAGGCTACGTAGCAATGGCTGCCGGTAACGAGTACCAGTACACTTAGGCCAATAGATGCCCGATGTAATACAAAGAATCTTGGGGATATTTAATGCCACTACGCATGAGAACCATTGTATAAAGCGAAAAAAGCTTCCCACGTCTTTTTGTGCTAGGTCGATCATCGACGATCTGAAGAAGTATTCTCCTGGGTGTAGTTTTCTACTACGGGAAAGAGCTGTGCATGAGCAGGAGAGATGCATTGGGCTCTCTTCCTCTTCTTCGTATCTGAAGCTTCTGCGGAAGTCATTTGAAAGGATGCCAAGCCGGGTCACATGCTTGTCCTGCGTGTCCTGTAATGACATCGATAGTCGTGCTTATATGCAGTCTTCTTAGAGACAGAAGGTATATGTGGAGCGGTTAAGATCTAGTCTAGGCCAGATCTGTCTGATGGTAAGGCAAGTAGTTCCACCTTCCCATCTAACATTGGTTTTATTGCCTATATTCTTTTTATCGGGTAGAATAGGTATCGTTGTTCCCAGTTTAGCGGGCTCGTCATTTGAGCAAAACAATGTTGATGTTTTGCACCCGCCTTTTCATTCTCTGGATCTAAGTCCGTTCGAGAACCACTGGGACGGGCTGAATATTGAAGTAAACAAACGGTACCGTTCTAAAAAGCGAACCTTTTGAGAGTTATTACAGAAGTTTGGTATTCAATAGCTTCCGAGTTCCGACAAATGCCCAATCATTAGTAAACTCCATTAGTCGTTGCGTAGAATCAGTTGCAGTGAAATCTCTCTTAAGTGGACAGCCACGGAACCGGTGTTTTTTGTCCGCTAATGAGAGCTGTCCGGTTATAAGAACGCATTTTGTATGGGAAATTAGAAATTGGTTCCCAAAAAAAAAGGTGTCCGTTAATGAGAGTTGTCCGCTAAACTGTATTTTAAATAAAGGTTTAATAACAACGTATTAACTTTTCATTCAAAATAAAATTAATTTTAATGTGTTTTTTATTTTATCTGGGTGTGTCTATTTTCCTGTCCAGGTAATTAAGCAGTATGAAGAGCAATTGACTGAATACAATTTTTCTTTGAATTCAAAAACGGGCCCACCTGAAATATGTTGTCAACACATTTACCATCAATCTGATAATATCCTTTATTTATATATTTGAATAAAAAAGAGCTACATTTACTGGGATCCGAGAGTAATAAGTGTTTCTATTATTTTGGCCATAGCTGTAAGTATTTTCAGAAATAAAAAAAAAATTGGAGCGAGCCGTGCTGGACGTACTCGAGTTCTATGTGGAACCATCTCATCGCTGTGGTAGGGGTCGGTAACCCATGATATCCGAATGGTCGAGGAACATTTAATGGATTGATATATTGGAAGATTATATTTCAAACTTGAGTTGTGAACGATTTGTTGAAATTTATTTATTTAAGTTAAATTTGTGGTAAAGTTGAAATAAGAAACATATATTTGAGAGTCCAATGAATCGACATATCGTTGGAATACTGCGTCAAGGACCGTACCACTTTGATTGGTGAAAATATCTCTGTTAGAGTGCATTTGAATCCTTAAAGTATCTCCCAGAAATGCGATCAGTGCAGTTCAGCCGTCGGACTGTTGAAATTGGTATTGAAATCACCACTCAGGTTCATGGGCCAAAGATGATAGTCTTGCCTAAGTATAAAGTAGCACAAGCAACAACCACAAGCAGAGATTTGCCAGGGCAAAATATGCATCAATAGACTCATCATTTAGTGCTGGTGTTAGTGGTTAGGTTACGCTTGACTACAACACTACCACAAGCAATAAATAAACAAATAATAAGAAGATATTCGTGACAGAGCAACAACAAGCTGTTGAGCATGTCCTTTTGAACGTTTCACACTCTGAGATATACGATGTGTCATAGCACAGGCGTCAGTGGGAGGTGATTTCGTTCGCAGTGATATGGTGGTTCGATTTTTGTTGAGATAGATAATGGGTATGATTGCTCTTCTTTTCCATGAACTGCGTTGCGACTATAATCTTTTTTGTCCGATATACATATATGATATATAAATATATCCGATATTTATGAACGAGATCGAATTCCATACTTAAATTGTGTACTATTACTATTAATAACCCACCATCGGAAGTATTTGCTAATCGTGTACACCGAAAAGTATGCAATAAGAATATAACTTTAATTGCTTATCGGGTTGTAAAACAAAACATATTTTTGGGACGCTACTTTCTGTTACGGATTTCCGTAACATTTGCAACAAATCACTGGGGGACAGTTGGTGACCGATAAAATGTTCACACACTAAAATACCGAACTTCAATGTCTAGTTAAAATATTTTACTCAAAGTCCACTCGGCTAAACAATTTTGACAGTATTCCGTACGTCATCGTATTTACACGAGTGTTTGTTGTATCGACCCTTCCAACCACGGTTGCCAGGTTTTCCTGACACGAAGGAGCCAATTTCCCAAAAATTGTAGCCCAAAATCGCCGTAACCAAAAGTAGCCCAAAAATCGCCCAATAATTATTTGAATGACATTTACAATATCCAATATTTGAACTAAAATACACATGAACGTATTTTAAAGTATTTATTTGGAAAAATAACAAAAATACAAAACTCAAAAATGCAAAAATTGGCCTTCATTTAAATAATAATTAATAAAATAATACACAAATAATTTAATACAAAAAAAAATTAAATATCCAAAGCCTCTAAAAAGTCGTCTGCAAACATTTCCTCCTCTATACTTTCAATTTGGTTTTGACACATATCATTGTTAAATAATTGTAACATTTTCGTTACCGGAAACTCCTTACAGAATTAACTAGCCTAGGTCAAATATAAATATATGTCACTAATAGTTATTAATTAAATTCATATTTTCTTACCTTGAAATTCTGGAAGTTTTTCCCAGATTTGGTGTATTTTTTGAGATATATTGAGTACTTTCCCATTTGAATTACTCACGTATGTAATTAAATTTAAGCACCCGATTTAGCAAAATAATTCTGTGGCAAAAAGACAGAACAGCATAAGTAGTTTTTTACAACTTTTCAGGAGAGCAGTTGAAAGGTTTGATGTTAGCTTAGAAAAAAACTATGCATCGTATAAGAAAGTTGTGGATACAGAAATAAAGATGAGGAAAAAGATATTTTTCTACAAATACTTATGGTTGCGTTAGTTTCAGTAATTATTGGAGCATAAGAACATTTATGTCAAAAGCTTACGGAAAATCTTTACTTATGCTGTTTTTCCATTATGCTTATTATACAGGAAAATTACTAATGTTGTTTTTTGTTGGTCTATAACTCAGATAAAAATAAGAGAAAAATATGGCAAAGAGAATCTAATATTGCGCATCCTTTGGTGTAAAAAACTCATTTTCGACATAAGTCGACTTATGGTGTTTTTCCTTTTGGCCACAGATATTAATATGTACTCGCCAATCGCCAGTTATACCCAATTTGAAATGTTGTGAGAGGAACACAGTCAAAGATTATTTGCAGTGAGATTACGGTAAAGTTCGATTTCGAATTTGCATAGAGACAAATAATATTCTATATATTCCATAAGTGAAAAAGAGAAAGGAAGCTGAACAACTATTTATTTTACAAAGCTCATTGTGACCTCTGGCGACAGAAGTGAAGTTATATTTGATTTAATTCTGGTTTGCAAATGATTCACAATTGCGATAAATATTTTGTAACAAACATTTAAAATATGTGCGTAATTTAATGTTCTAGATTACTTTTTTTTATTTTCAATGGAGCCCAAAAATCGCTGTTATGAAATAGAAGTAGCCCAAATTTTGACAAATCAAAATCTTGTTTTTTTTTGTCGCCGACGAGAACTTTTTGTAGCCCAATTGGCGACAAATAGCCCAACCTGGCAACCGTGCTTCCAACTATTATTTATGATAGACTAGTAAGCGATATCTACGAACGTGAATATTACATCCACATTTCTTGCAGAATGATATACGAGTAGATGAAATATAAAGTTTTTTGTTCCATACAAAATAAAAATTTGCGACAAAAATGCTGTAAACATAATATATGTACATTGAAAGTTCGTTCACCAGTTGACATTTACAGTGGTGATAATTTATTATTATTATTATATTTTATTATCTAGTAATTAAAATTACCTGATAATCTTAAAATTAATGAGCCTAGCTGCGGAGACTACTGGCTCTATGCTAGAAATTCTTATATGCTAATGTTAGCAGTAATGGATATAAATTCGTTTATTTTTTCTATGTTTGTGGGGTTAGGTTCTTTTAGAATATCGAAAATGTTGGTATTTTTAAATATTTTTAGTATGGCTGGTTTGAAGAAGTTACAGTTTTTAAGTATACGACCTAGATCTAATCTAACGTTGCATGTAGGGCAATTTGGCGGCATGTTGTTTGTTAGCAGGTGCTCGTGAGTAGCAGCAGTGTGTCCCAGCCGCAACCGGATAGATTCTGAAATTTTATGTTTTGAAATGTTGGTGGGATATTGTGAGTTTCTTCTATTGGGGTTGACTTCGGTGTAATGGTGGTGGTATGTGTTCCATTTAATAAGCTGATTAGATTTGATGGTTTTCTGTTTTCAGTTGGCGCTACAGCTCGACGTGAACCTGGGCCTGCTTCTCGCAACCTTTTGTGTGTGCGTGTTATATTTTTGCACGAGTGGAAGGGACCTACAGTTTTTTGCCGTCTCCGAACGGCGAGTTTGAGAAGCTCAATCGTGACCAATGATACTCTTTGATTTTTGTCAGACATTCGAAAGAGGTGGCAACCGTGAAAAAACTCTTTAGGTGTTAGACCCGGGTTGGGATTGAACCCGGGTAGCATTGCGTGGTAGTCCAACGCACTAGCCACCACGGTCACTGCGACTCTTTCTGTATTGTGTTTTAAGGTCAGTACAATGTTGCTTCCAATTATATTTTTTTGTTAAAAATCTATCGTCCGTTCCGTATGTGATGAAATATTGAATACCCTATTAAAATTTTTAGTGTGTAGTCTTATGTTACTCCAATGTCCAAATGAAATAACAGAAAGGCCCCTTTCCATGTAATTCGTCGCAACTCTTGCGTCAACATATTTAACCGACGGCTGGGTAGACTACACGCCGATGCGTCCGTTGACAGTACAACCAAGAGCAACTTTTCGATTTTGTTTCATTTTTTGTTAGGTTGTGGAAAAGAATTTGTCATCGTATATGTTGGATATGACGAAAAATACGTCAACTACACCTCATCCGTGAAGTCAACCGATACGGCGGATTCTTTGAATTAAGAGATTACTCTTACGTGCCTCTGTCTGTCTGTCATATGTATGTAGTCGTTTTTCTCCGCTGATTTCCTACGTCAGCAGAAGAATGTAAGGTCTTTGTGAGGCGCCGGCCGATCTTCTATGTAGGTTTCTAAAGCTTAAACTTTGATATTATCAGTAGGTAAATGGGAGCGCGGAAAAAGGAACTCGCGTGGCATTGGCCTTAGTATATACCATAAGTAGATAACGGGTAAACTTGGGTTTCGTCAGAGTCATACATACATACCTAATGTAGTTGCTGTCAAAAAGCTTTTTTTTTTGTTGATAGCGTTCTGGTACGGAACCCTGATTGCGCGAGCCCGACTTGAAAGATTTTTATTGTATTTATAGAACAAGAAGTAAGTTTTTATCAGTTCTTCCATTTTTTTTTTTGTACTAGAAACTGTCGCAATTTCTCTGAATTTTCGGAAAACTTAATCTTCATATATGTACATATATGTATTATTTCTGTAGTAGGAGCTAGGAGGTACCATTTGCGGCTCTCACACTTAACCAATCTTAACAAATGAGGTATCAAAAGAAAGAGAATTTCCTAATTCCTGGAGCACTAAGCCAGTTTGGTTTAGATGTATCGACACTTAACTCTAGATCACTAAACTGAATTTCTTGTCCCGTTCTAACTAAACATTCGCCTCGCGAATCAAAGTATATCTTTATTTATTTAAAAAAAAAAATACATTATCTTGTGAATTTGTTTAATACAAGGTGACCCAAGGCACAACTCCTCAATTGTAAGGATAAGGACACAACGAGAATATCGCAGTCATTTCAAAGTTAGAAGTGCCCTGGCTAGAGATACCCGATTTCGGTAAGAAGTTATTGTGAATTTTATCGAACATAGATTAGTTATAATTTACTTTCTTTCAAATGAAGTGGAGCTACACACCTCATCCGCGTGATGTTTACACATAGCTCGGGACTGTTGGATACAGTCGCATAATTTTTTTTCTGCTCCTGTCATATTTGATGCCAATAAAATTGTGACTCTCTCTTTACCGTATTTTCCCTCATGGCATTTTTCATTTTTTAAGGTCATCGTTTTATCGGGCTGGCATTTGGAAAACAGTGCTGTCTCGTCAGCATTGAAAACATCGTCTGGTCGGTAGTTCTTCAATAGATCTGCCAAAACATTTTTCCATTCGTTGCAAACGCTTTCGTCAACAGCAGCACTCTCGCCACAAACTCTTCTAAAGACGATGTTATGCCTTGCTTTAAATTTATCGAGCCATCCGTTGCTGGTTTTGAACTGGTCAGCTTTTTCCTTAAGTGTAGGGCCTCCTATGCTCACGTACTGCTTAAACCACTTAACCAAACTGTCTTCTACATCGGGAAACTCCGCAGGTCGCGTTCGCTTTCTTTCGAGGTTACTCCCCGATGCTTCTTGTTTAAGATTAGATTTTTGTTTTTTAAGATGGTCGAAAGTGTGCTGGCGGGAACCCCAAAATCGGAAACAATGGCGCAAATTCATAGTCAGCCCATGAATAGTGCCTATAGCCGACTATAGTTACAGCCGGCTATAAATAAAAAAGCCGGCTATAACTTTTCGTTATTCATAAACACATTTTTGCCTGTGTATTAGTTAGTATCGACTTTGGTATGTGACTATGAATAGCAAAATGTATATTTTAGGTTATGTAGGTGAATAAATTCTTTTATCGTCGGCTCTATCTAACTTTGAATTTGCGCCAATATCTTTATTTCATTCCTGCTTTAAAGAACGGTCCTAAGAACCTCGTCCTTTTCAAGTACTTGGAAGTTAGCTACTGTAGGCCCCTTCCATTCGTGGAAAAAGTAACACGCACACACAAATGGTTGCGGGAAGCTAGGCTTGTTTCTACCTAGGACTGCTGAAGCCAAATATTTATTTATTTTCTGATTTGGATGCTCCCACATAGGCCACATCTCCACAGTAATAGGCAAGGTCTAAGGAACTCACAGAAACCTATTTTTGTCCCAGAATTTCACTTTCCTGAACACAAGGTTGATGAAAGTGAGATCGCTACTCATTCCAAATATCTCATATGGCTGCGAAGTTTACTATTGCACTAGGGCAGTCCTCAAAAGAAAACTTAGGACACGTACGTATTTGTGGGTCCGTCGGTGATGTCTAAATAAATGTATGTTAATGGTCTAAAATACATTACAGTGAACCAAATAAAAAGTTGGACAGCAGGTACACTACAATTGTAACTTGAATATTCTTGCAGTTTGTAGGGATATTGAGGTCAAATAGACTGCAAATGAAGCTTAATTCTTTAAACTATCTAAATAATTGTATATCCTTTTTCTAAATTATTAAATGTTATTTATAAACAAATAATTAACTGAAAATGTAATTTTGTAGAACCAAAAAAAAACTTGGACAGTTGATTTTGCCTTATTCTAATAATTAACGCATTTTCCTATTTTAACATGTTTTTATACGTTCTTTTAAGAGTCACTGTTTAATCTTTCTGTTTGTAGTGATAAGACGTATTTTCAGTTTTCAAATGGATAAAAAGCAAACATCCATTGACACGAAGGAACTGCCAATAAAGTTGTGGAAAAAACAAAAAGTGTGAGAGAAATTTCCAGAACTGTGAACTACAGTGCATTATATCATTGAATTGCTGGAAAAAAATGGTTTCTTGCAAACACTTAGTGGTCGTGGACGACAAACATAAATTTCGACTCCTCAAACAGAACGAAAGATTGTTCAAATATTCGTTAACAATCCCAAAATTTCTGCGGTATACATTGCTAGAGACCTACAAGAAAATGCAATTATAGAGATGCATCAACAGACTGTTAGAAATTTATTAAATTGAATGGGTTTGAGAGCCTACACCCACCGAAACAAGACCCTTTATGTCTGCAAGAAACATTAAGAAACACCTGGAATATGACCTAATCCCTAATGTACATATTATGTATGTTGTCCAGTCCATCAACCTTTAGAGTTCGGGAACATGGTAATTGTCAGCGACGAGTCGAAATTCAAAATATTTGCATCTGATGGATGCCGATTTGTTTGGACGAGACGAGGTACAGCCTTAAATCCGGCGCATGTAAATGCCACTATTAAAGACGGTGGAGGCAGTACGATGGTATGGGGTGTAATGGGCTCAAGTGGAGTATGTAACATGGCGTTAGTTGAAAGCAATATGAGGAAAATATACTACCTTAACATCACCAAAAGCAATTTGCTAGCAACGGCTACTAAGCTAGGCATAAGCGATAGTTATTGCTTTGTTTATGACCCAAAGCACGCTTCCAATATTGCACGGGAATGGTTGCTCAAAAACGTGGAAATGTTCTTCCCCACCATCTACAAGGCCGGGATTTAAACTCTATAGAACACCTGAGAGCGCACATGGAGAAAAATTGAGGAAAAGGCCAAATACAGCGAAAATGTCTTGAAAAGCGCTCATCAGGATATATGGGCCAATTAACCGCCCAATGTAAGTTATGTCTATGAATAGAAGGCTACAAGCTCTTTTAGAAGCCAAGGACCACCATACTAAATATTAAAATGTATATTTTTGTTTATGTATTCGGTTCTTATAACGAATTCCCTAAGTGTCCAATTTTTTTTTTTTTTTTTGCCTTTGAAAACTACTGTTTTTTTCTTTTTGTGTGTTTTAAACATAAAAAAAACATATTTTAGAAAAATTAATTAAAACTATTTGGAAAGCTTAAAAAATTATGTTTCATTTGCAATTTTATGCGATTTTATTAAATTTTCTAATTGTATCCTTTTCCTGCCCAACTTTTTTTTTGGTTCACTGTAGCTACACCAATTTGTTTGCGTTGTCCAGCACTGTTTTCTTAAAAAGAGCACAAATGATCACCGTATTTAACTGATGAAGTTCGTTTATAAAGTGTGTTCGGGGACAGATTTATATTAATGTAAATATCTTAAAAAAAAATTATATATGAACAGTGCTTGGGGAGTATGGTGTTATTTGAATCACAGTGAGTGCGGGTTTGCCAGTCATAGTCCCTACCCCTAGTAGTCGTTCGATTCATTATCGGGGCGTATTTTTTTTTTTTTTAAGTGGCGATTCTTACTTGAGTGCTTGCCGATAATTATGTTCACGTAACAATATTCGGTGATTCAGCGAAGTGGAATTAGGACCCATTTTTTTTTTTTTTAATTCCGGAGGACCAGCGATAAATGTGAACAGCGACGATTATAAGCGCATGATCACAGATAAGTTGTTATTTACCTAATTCGCAACCACACTCGTGGTTTTAATAAGATTTGGACAGTCCGCATACCGCTAGAACCTCCTTGAATTTGCTGCATGAACATCTCCCACGAAAACTGATCCTGACCGGTGGCAACCTAGGCCTCCAGACTTATGAACATATGTACCTACATAATATGTACATCAAAGTAAAGTCTACGCTTATAACCCGCAGCGCGTGGAAGGAACAATGTGGTACGCTAATAACACCGTGTGCGCCTAAATGAACATCGCGTTTGAATCATCATTTTTAAAAACCTAAATCCTCATTCTTTCTTTTTATGTTAAGCCAAGTGTTAAGATAATATGTCTTCGCTTCTTTGTTTTATTCACGTTTAACCCTAGAACACTAATCGTAATTGTATGTACGTTATTACTAAACATGAGTCGAATTGACTCACCCATGCGCAAAACAAGTGTAATTATGTAAATCAAATGCATTTTTGTTCAATATTAAATTTGTATTATGTATTTACTAGACGTAAAACAGTAACATTACCTTTTATTTTTCGGAGGTATACAAATATATGCAGTTACAGTAAAACCCGCTTAAGCAAAATGACAAAAAATCAAAAATTTCACTTAATCGGGTTTTCAGTTAATTGAAAAAACCTCGGATAATTGAAAAAAAAAATTTAGTTAAGCGGATCTCAAATAACTGAAACAGAGTTCAGTTAAGCCAACCTCGTATGTACATATATAACAAAACAATTTTTATAAAATCGATCTTAACAGACATGTTCTGCATTCCGAGTGAAAGTGAATTGAAAACGAATACCAATTCAATTCAAATGAAATTCCGTGTTCCACATTCCGAGTGAATTGGAAGTTTTGTAATTAATTTTTGAAATGTCAAAAAAAGCATGTGTTTTTTGTGGTTTGTAAATGTTTTGAATATGGATGTCCTTGTTTTATCAATAATTAGTGACAGAAGGGAAGAAAATCGACTAGAAAGAGTTCTACAAGAAAAGCACAATATTTTGAACCTTCCGATGGACCACGCAATTTCACACATAAAAACAAAGTGAATTCAATTCACTTCAAAACAGTGTTTCTATGGAATGTAGAACACCAAAATATTCACTTTCGAACATACAATCCACAAGTTATAATTTCATTCGGAATACAGAACACCTACTTTCACTTTTCTGGTTGAATTCACTAAAAGTGAAATGCAGAACAGGTCGGTAAACATCTGAAAAGTGTGTTGTAAACGTTTGCTTATTGTCATGTTGAGAAGTGGATGACAGCGGTGGAGTTGAAAATAAAATAAAACAATTCAGCGCGCGTTTACAAACAATTTTTTGTTTTGTTCGATTTTAAATTTTTCAGTTAAACGAGTTGTTTTCCAAAGAAAAATAGAAAGTTTGAAGAATTTTTTTTTCAGCCCCCGCACGCCGCACACTACAGACTGTCTATCGGCCGATAGTTTGGTCTGGTTGGGCTGGTTAGTGCGCACACTGGGTCGATTAAATAGTCGGGTTTGTAGTGAGTGCGCACACTAGACAAACAATCGGCCGACTATTCTCCAATGATTTGCTATTGCTACTTTGCTAGTCGTTAAACACATTTTGCAGAGAATAGTCGCTTACTGGTAGTTAATAAAATGTTCCAGAGAGGTAATCACTACTTTACGTCCAAATATGTCCATAATTCCATATTTAAATACGAGGAAACATCCAGAACTTAAAGAAAATTAATTTAAAACTCAGAGCTATCGAAAAAATCGGCCGACTTTACAGTCTGTAGTGTGCGCACGTAGAAGAGCGCCGTACTGATTAAGTAGTCGGCCGATAGTTTGCCGATATTTTAGTTTGAAGGCAATCGTTTAGCCTATCAAACTTATTTATCGGCCGATATCGAATCGTTGTTTTGTGCGCACTTTCATATATTTTCATACTGATTAAGAGCCCGACTAAACTATCGGCCGGCAGAAAGTATGTAGTGTGCGGGGCTCTTAAGCGAGGTAGTTTGTAAGTATACACGGGGATTTGTGAATCTTTTCACTTAAGCGGGTTTTTCGCTTAAGCGAGTTTCACTTAAGCGGGTTTTATTGTACAAATAAATGTTTGTATCTTTCGTTTTCAACGAATAAAACTTGTTTACAAGGTAGAAGTACGTTGGATCTTTCTAGTAATCTTGATCACACGAACCAGGCTGACGGTAGCAACACAACCTAGACGGCGCGCGCCGGCGTCTCAAGAGGAACTAAACAGTGGAACTTTAGGTGGCCGGTAAGGCCCTAGTGCATCATCCGAACTGCGCGCTCAGTCATGTGTACCTTGTGAGTCGTTTTACTCACGTTTAGGGTTCTAGGGTTAAAAACATAAATCTTCCACCGGTCACCCTGTAGTCTTTTTCTTCACGAAAGTATTGGTGGCCTTACACTCAAATCTAGAATACACAATGACATTTCATTATGTTCCAAAAAATTCTAACTCATCAAATAAATTGCATTTACAAAAAAAAATATTATTTGTTTAGCCCAGAACTCAGAACTGTCGTTAACCTAATACTGTCAAACACTGAAGCAAACAAATCACAGCTGCACTCAAACATATCGAATATGTAGGTATACTCAAAAATACGGCTGTCTAATTATGACGCAATGATTAATAATGCTTTTGGCGCCAAAGGCTAAAGATATGAAAAAATATTACGACCACCAGAGCTGATAAAGTTTTTGAATGTTTTCATTATGAAAACAAGTTTCTAAAAGCTATTTGTATCGAACGTGAAATAGTCATACAAAAAAATGCTTCTTCGTCACATTTGTGGTTTGAAGCATGCTCTGGTAAACCCGCAAGTTGAAGGGAAATAAATCATACTCGTTCATAGATACATACATAAATAAATTAAATAAAAAAATACACGCCAGACAATCAATAAAACAAATCGTGTGTTTGCTTACTAAGAAGCATTCGACAGCGTAATATTCCGAAACTCGTATTCTTAATTTTATTGGTCATCCTCATCTGTTGCCTGGCTAAAAGACAATAATATTCGATTCTTTTGTTATTTCCACTTGTTGCTGTTAGGGGCGAATATTGGTTTCAGCAAATTTTCAAACTCAAAAGGAAACTGTACACATCCAGTGAAACCTCCTAATTGGGACTTTCTTCATGTACATATACACTCGGTTTTTTTTTTTATATAAGCGAACCTCTCAAATCGGGTCACCTCTGTATTAGATCTGGGGCAACGAATTGCTTGCGAATTGCGTTAGAATTGCTTGAAAAACAACTTCCAAATTGGGACAAAAAGGAAAGAGAGGAAGAAATTACAGATATCAGCGTTGATTGCATGTACATAAGTGTAACTTATACATCTGTACAAACAGTATGTTCATGCTTTGATGCATAGAAAAAGGGGAATCCCCGGAATATCGGAAATGCGTTCGTAAGAAAAAGGTCTTGCTCTTATTCACACTCCACAAAGCACTAATTCATTTTCGTAGTGTTTCGAATACAGGCAGCAGTATAATTGGGACAAAATGATATCTGGCCCAATTTGGAGGTCCTCTCAAATCGGGGCAACTCCTATTTGATTCGCATTTTCTCGGTCCCCTGGAGTGCCCCAATTAGGAGGTTTTACTGTACAGTAGAAGACAAGAAGTCCAAGAATTCAGAGTATATCTTTCTTATATCAGTGTTTTCTTATATAAAAAGAATGAACAAAAGAAATTAACTTTCTTATATAAATAGAATGATTAAAAGAAAGAAATTTCTTATATGTATGTATATATTCATGTGTGCCCCTTTTTTCTATATTTGGACTCGTCAACAATGGCACTCAATAATAATTTCCTAAGTACAGTGGTTCACAGTGAAAATGGCCCACCTTGAACCAACTTAATCTTCATCGATAAACTCTACGAACTCCAGAAAAATAAAAATTGAAAATGTTCAGGTACAATTGACCTTTATATTCTTCTCTCAAAACACCAAAATTTAAACATTTAAACATTTAATTACAAAAACATCAAAATAATAGGAAAAAACAAATAAGAAATCAAATTTCATCTCACAGTGAAAATGGCCCAGTAATATTTAAGTTCTACAACTTGTCAAAAACGCGTAAGTATTTCAATATTTAGTACTGTTTTGGGCATTCTATTTGTTTTGTAACTGATTTTAGACAATTTGGAACTAGTTCTACAAGTTTGTTGGTATAGTCGGGACTAATTTTTACCATTCCTCCAATAATATGCATTTTAAGTCATTGTCATTGGAAATTTCATGTTTTCGAATTTCAATTTCCAATTTTTGGGGTCTTGATCACTCTTAGACAATGGTACGACATCTGGCCCCTAACACTTCCAGCCGGGTGCTTCGGACCATTTTTCTTGATAGAGCTGAAAAGTATCTTTAATTCCATCAATCTATCTTTAATTTTCAGGATATTGTTTTAAATTGTTTTGCAAATATCTAAATATTGATATTTATCCATATTCCCTTCAATAAAATGTAAGCTACCAGCTCAAGATGCTGATCCTCCACCCCAGACCATAGGATGACCACTGTCATCTGTCATACTTAACTGTGGGACGCAAATCCTTAGGACTCATCTTTTTATTCGGCTTTCTCCAAACGTTTAAAACGCTTTTCCAAAACAAAAAATCTTTCATTATGTGGTTCTGAGCGAACTCCAATTGAACCCTTTTGTTCGCCTGGCTAATGCATGGCTTATTCCTTGCAGTTCTACCATTTGATCCAGATCTATCTAGATATGTTGTAACAGTTTCAGCATTGCAATTAATCTTCAGATGCATTTCCACCATATCTCTTAGTTTTGATGCGCTCAGCATTGGATTTTCTTCGGATTAGTTGACAATCCAACGTTCATAATGATTAGAAAACTGATTTTGGCTTGTTTATAATTTTATTATCGTTCTTGGACATTCTAACAATATCTTTTATTATTTCTCAAGCTATTTTTACAATTTTAGAGATTTCTCTCCACTCATAAAATACTTAATAATCAATTCTCGTAGCTCTATTGGATTTTTGTAACTCCATGAGGTCGCATTTTACAAAAGTTAACTAAACGAATAAATTACACGGGCGTCAACGACTTCTGCAGTTGCGTTCTAATGTGGAATAGTAACACGGAGATAAACAAAAATTACAGTGCTAAAAGTAAAAACAAAAACAGTTATTTGAGAAGCTTTTGTTATCTGGGCTATTTTCACTGTGAGATGAATTTCGTTCTCTTCTCCCTCATTTTCTCTTATTTCGTTGCTTTCATTATTAAATGTTTAAATTTTTCGTTGCTTTTGAAACAAGAATATAGCAGTCAATTAAAGTTGACCATTTTCGCTTTCAATTTCGGTGGATTTCCTAGAATTTTTCTCAGAAAATGTATTTGGTTTGGGGTGGGCCATTTTCACTGTGAGCCACTGTATGTATGCACAAGTTTGAGTTCTTTAATCAAAAGGCAAAGCGGCTTAAGTCTATTTAAGCTAAAAATTATTTTTTTACATTTTCAAACCCTTTCGGTTTTTTTTCGGGCGTATCTGCGTGTTTCTATTCCATCTAGAAGTCCTTTTCTTGGTGATGTCAAAATGGATTAATTCAACAAAATTCATACATTTGCATCATTTTTCAAAGTTTAAAATTGCTCTCCTGAAAAATGCTTAAAATAGACTTAAGCCTCTTTGCCTTTTGATTAAAGAGTTTTCAACCAAGGTATTTACACGTCACATCCAATTGAATGTTCACACGTGATAATTTCCTATAGACGTTTATTTTCTAGAATTAGTTTCTTTTATCCGTGTTTTTCTTATAAACGTTTTTCTTATAAGAGTTATATTTAATACATAACCTTATCGGGATGTGCTTGGTGCTTAGAATATATGCCGTATAAGGGAGTTTTTCTTATATGAGGTTTTCTTATATCCGTCATCTACTGTATTTGCATATTTTATGCTTTTCCTTGGACTTTTTCTTGTAGGTGTCAGTGTTCGAGGCAAATACGGAATTTCGTTTTTTCGAATTCAAAATGTCCTGAGCTTAAAAGTCAAAATATACAGAAATTAAAAACGACCGTTTTGGCTAAGATCAAGTCCGTGTTATAATTTCAAATGAGTGAACGGTTTCTTTTTGGACTGATTTAACCTGAGTCACTATGTGTAATTACGTATGCCACAGCCGTGCACCTTAGCTACTAACTAACGAATATCGTATAACAACTTATTATTTAAAACAAGCTATTGCCAGTGCACTAAAACACTCGTGTTACTTTTATGACAGAAAGGATGTAGTAGGAAGCGATCACTGCTCTTCTATTTTTTACAAGATTTACTTTACTTTTCGTGAGGGCCAAATCTGGGAATCGATTTTTCACCCACTTCCAGATATCCGATCACTTTGAAATTTTGCATGTCCGGTAAGAATTCAATATAGCATATTTGATGATGCTGTAAATTTAATATGGCCACAAGATGGTGGATTACCGTAATATTTACGACCTCTTTAATATGGGTATCAAATGAAAGGGTTTGACAAGTAGAATTCGATATGCTAAGTGTCGTGATACGAAATTCAATATGGTGGACGCCCCAAGATGGAGGATTATTTTTTTCTTCACAACCCCCATGACATGGGTATCAAAAGAAAGAGTTTGGCGAGTAGAATCTCAATACATTCTTTCTCCTATCAAAACCACCCTAGCCAATATACGATGTGTACGTACCGACATACGGTCAGGAATACATACATATGCCGTACTGAAGAGAAGAACTAGACTGTCCGAAGCTAACTGGAAATAAACCTTGCAATAATAAAGCGAATCAGGCAATAGTTATATGCAGGATTTATAACAATCACCTACTCTTACAGCTCTCTAGAATTGACCAAAATATTATTCAACAGTAACAAACCCACATGTGTTTCAAGGGGCTCATTACATCCACAAAAAGTGACCGAATGGTGTGAAAATTGGCAACGTTCCAGCCGATATATGTGGAAGTGTGGTGGGAAATTCGCTGCAAACGTGCTTGCGCTGGTCGTATGAAGGAGATCGATATACATAAATAATTTTAATATTAGTTACTATACCTTAGCTATCTGAAATAATTTTTAGGCCGATATCTCAATTATTCTGTATTTTATTTAAATACAAAATTGTTATGTCCCTATTGAAAAACTCATTGCATGAAGGGATTAAGTTTTACTTCTACCGCGCATAGTTTATACACACGATTTTTTTTAGTAAACAAAAAAAAAAGAAGGAAAATCAGAGGAACAAAGTCAGAACACACAATTTTTTTCTAGGATTTCAAAGCTCCTACTTACACAATAATGAAAGAAAGACTACCAAATATTTAAAACTGCGATTAAAATGCGGTTACGAGTAGATAAAAACACAACCATGCGATTATAGTAAAAAAAATAATCACTTACCAGAAAGTGTTCCACCAATTGTTGAAATTTTTTGTATTTTAAATTTAATCGAAATTACCTCAGCTTATCACTCAAGGGGCTAACCTACAAATCCCAACTCTAAACCAAACTGAACTCGCCCCAAACTCATTCGTTACATTTATAATGTAAACGGAAAATTCTGATTTTGTTGTTCCCTTGTAAACTGAACCTGCATTGTGTAAAATTGTGTCAAAAACCCGATAAGATATCACTGAATTATTTTCAAACTAAAAAAAAAATACAAACTACGGGTGCACAGCACCCTACTCGCACTTCCATGTTTCGCAAAAGTTGGATAACACCGTAAAAGACAGGGTGATTGGAAAGTAGAACAAAAAATGAAAAAAAAAAAACAAATCCCGGTCTTACCGAAGATTTCAAAGCGCCTGCACTTAATACGAATTTTGACTCTCATCCTTTGAAATATCCTAGTTTATTCCAGGACGCAAACTTATCGACTTTCTACCTTCTGCAAGCGCTTAACCACCACCATCACCACCGCCGGACATTTACATTATCCGTATGCAAATTTCTGCAATTGTAATTCACTTCGCTTTGCTGTTTAATTAACTGAAAAAAACAAAAAAAAAACCGCTAAGAACTATCCCAATTGGGATTTCAAGCCGCACTGCTAGGAACGCGCCTGTTAAACTACTTCTGTACTTGGATTCACGCAGAAAAATATGTAAGTACTCGAAGCAAAATAAACAAACACCAACGATAAGAACAGTATTTTGCGAAAACCCCTCTTTTATCGCCAGTTACGGTTCTGTTGAAGGAAACCGCTGCACTTTGCGCCCCAAGGGCAACACTTAATTCTTGTAGCGCCACAATGCGATTATGGTGTACGGGTACGGGGCGAGAACCAAACGATAGCGACATGCACGTTTTCAGCATCACTTCCGCCGGATGACGTCGAATGGGGGTCAGGTGGGCGTCAGAGCAGAAGCCACCCTTAAACGACATAGTACTCGTATTTGTACTCGTATTTGTATTTGTATTTGTAACCCACTTTCCGGGACACGAATGATGTAATTGCCGTTTGACAAAATTCGCTGACGGAGTCTTAAGTATAATTAGCCTAGTTCTTCTTTAGAAAGAGTCGGGACGGGACTATCACTGAAATTCGCTTCTACAATCATCAATCGAATTAAGGGGCGGATTAGTGTCGACCGATACTTGGTGTTTACAAACGAATACGACCTAATTGCAGACACTCAACGTCAACATTGCCTAGAATGTACTCGCATATAGTCGCATATAGTCGATCTAGGGCTTATCAGATAAATATTTTAATAAAACCATTGAATATGGTGCTAGCGTTCGATTTAGATAGATAGATTTTATTTTCGTAATAAATATATGTACATTGGAGTGACACAGAGGCTCGATACTGTTTTATCTTTCTCTTGTATATTATCTAATAATAAACAAAAATTTAACAAGACGGATTCAAAATTGAATTTGTAATTTGAAGAACGAAACTACTAAAAAGAGGAAAAAATAATTTTTATGATTTTTTCGTTATCTCTAAACACGCTGGCGAGTAAATATGCATACTGAAAGCTTTTCAAATGGGTGAGAGAATCTATCAAACAGTAGAATGTTCACACTTAGAAATTTTTGCATTCCAATTCATCATGCATCATGGTCAAAGAAATTTTACAAAACGACTGAAATATGGGCCCCAAGCAGGGTTGCCGCTGAAAAAATTGAAGGAGTCGCAAAAAAAGGGTCATGGAGAAAAAAAAGTCGCAACAAAAGCAAATCATAGGCGGGCTTTTTATATAACCTATATAGGCTTAAAGAAAGCTTTCAATGCAAAAACAATAACAACTAATCCCATTTAGAATTTATTAAGCCTGGATAGCTATCGGGTATTATGAGCTAAGCCACGATTAAACCTGTGCTACCAAATTGCTTTTATCGAAAAGTGTTATACAAAATGTCAAACATACCAAGACATCATGTCAATTATGAAAAAAATTGGGCATGATGTTTTCAAAGGAGAAAAGTCAATAATTAAAAATAAATGCTAAATTGAAAAATTTCTGAATAGTCCAACGCAATTAGGTTTCTACGTCGGAACCCAGCTATAGTGAATGGATTTAGATGTTTCGGAATTTTTTGAATTTCTTATACTATACATAAAGTAAAAAGTTTACTTTTTGAAACCTTCCGCTAATGTTTTTTTTTTGTTTTTTTTTTTAAATTGTCCCATGCAAATGATGCTACTTCTAGTATAAGTATATTCCTTTTAAAGGTCCTTGTGACTAGATTAACTTAATACTAGGAAAACTATAAGCCGCAGGTAAAAACTTTGTATGGTGAATTTGTAGGTGACGTCATGGCGCATGAAAATAATATAAATAAAAAAAGTTATAAGCTCACTTTTCCGAGAAAAATACGATTTTCACTAAAATTGGTTAAGAAAAAATTATAAAAATCTGTGTTTGAAGATATCAAAAACGAGATTACGGACGGAAATTGTTTTTAACTGTGATAAGCAGTAATCCATTGTCTATGAAACAATCCTACCTTGGTTGCTCTAAGTTTAATACACTAGAAGTTGTAATAGAATAACTGCAGGTACCTACTTCAATTAACTTTTTTAAACACCCTGTAGCTCAGTGGGTGTTAAAGATAGACCCCCCCTCCCATACGATTTTTTTCATAGCATGAACCAATAACTCTGATCTCAAAATATCTGTACCCCGAACCGGACCCCCTGTATAGTAAGAAAAAAAAAAATAGATTTTTGATATTTTGCTTTGAAATTTTGATGTTTTGCTTATATTTACGGATTTTAAGAATTGCGGTAATTTTTAATGGGTACTCTTTTTAGTTTATAGTATTAGCAACCCAATAAAAAAAATCATTCACTATAACTGGGCTCCGTCATTCTTCATTAATAATGACTAATTGCACTGGACTAGAATACAAATATCCTTTTTTTTAATTATCCAAAGAAAAATGAATACTACAACTGAAGTGTCAATATGCCTAGTACTGCCAGGTGTACATTAAGAGAACTTAACCCGCGATAATAATTTTTTTATGCGTACTTTTTCTTAGGTTATACATATATGTAAGTTATAAAAAAACACGACTTATGTAAACATTGTAACGACGTTAGACCTCCGTATACATTAATACTATTATTTCAAAAAAAAGAACGCTTTAGATTATATAAGAAAAATTGAATTAAATTAAATCTGTACAAACGGAACACATTGAAATAAATAAATTGTTAAATGTTTGTGCAAAGCGGCGAATACACGATACAATCGTCGTTCAACCGCGAGTTGTACCGATCACGGCCGTTGTATAAAGCACACACACCAGTGATGGAAAATTAAATTTTTAGATTGTACTTTTCCCAAGCTGAAATAGTTACTTTTACGACTGAATTGTAACTTTTCTTTTAATAATCTGTGATATTACCATTTATCAGTATATTCGTGTATAAAAGACTTTTTCAATTTTGAAATTATGACACTCTTAATTTTTCACAACGAATTTTTGTTTCAATCAGAGCCGAGCAAGTAACCGCCTGTAGCCGATTTACACTTCGTTTTTATTAAATTTTAATGCAAAAAAAATGCTTACCACATAGGCCGAAGAATGTAGTATTGAAAGTAAGCCTTGACCTATTTTATATACAGGTTAGGTTAGGTTGAGATGGGCTGAGAGACTGAGCCATCCCAAAACACTAGGCACCAGAGTGGGCCCATCGCTTTCCCCTAAGAATCTATCCAAGGATGGCACCTAAACCGTCACAATTTCCTCAAAGCATTTAATTACCATGCAAAATTTAAGAACGAGTCTATGGTTGATTCGGCCTACCTCCTCCAGATTGCTAAAGAAGTACCTGTCTAAAATGTTCCTGCGACTACGTGCTTTGCCCTGGCATTTACACAGAATATTTGTGATATCCTCTGCTAAACCTAGATCATATCAATATCTGCAAATATCCGTGCCTAAGAGTCCGAGCCTCTTGGTGTGTTTACCTAGAAGGCAATGTCCGGATAATATTCCTACAACTGTACTTATTTTTGCCTTGCTAAATCTAAGGATTTCGCTGGTCCTGTTACTGTCCAGCGCTGGCCAAAATGCCTTGGGAACCCTGTGTCCTGCAATGTTAGACCATCTATGGTCAGCCCTTCTCGTAATTATATCCTTTACCTTTGATTTGATGCAGCAAAGTGGTGGAGCTACTTCCAACGCATTCTGCGGCAGCTCCTGACTAGTTACGATTTAATAGTGCACGATTCTAGCGCCTAAAGCGCAGCCTGGCTGTCGATGTAAATATCAATATCCTTACCGAATATTCGTTTCATATTCAGAAGCTCTGCAGCTCTAAGTTAGTATACGGCTAGAACTTCTGCCTGAAAAACGCTGCAGGTATCCGGGACACCTTAAGATCTGGTTCCACACAGTAGATACCAGACCCTGTGCCTCTTGCAGTTTTTGACCCGACCCATCCGTGAAGACTGCAGAGTCTATATGCCGAGTTACTGTGTTATTTGTCTACTCGTCATGCACAGGGTACAAGGTTCTGTATGTATGTTTAGCATAAAATTACCACATTCATTTTGAATAAGGCTAATCTCAGTCCAAAATTTTGAAATTGGTACTTTTTTTTAAAGATTTTTTGTATTTGGTAAATTGTAACTCTTTCTTATCAATTGTAACTCTGTTACTTTGATTTCTGATTGTATCCAAAAAGTTACAATTGTAACCCATTTTCCATCACTGACACACACTACACAATCTGCGTGCGATCTCTATAGATACAACGGCTCATGCAAGCGCAGGTTTTCAATTCGAAGCGTTCGACCGCGCGATATCAATACAACCGTCGCGTCGTAAGCTTGATAACACACGATAAAATCGTCGCGACCGCAAATTGCTTACAACGATTGTATCGTGTATTTGACGCTTTACTGTACTGAAATTGGTGATGAATTGATATTTTATTTGTTGTTAGCGATTGCTAATGATAATGAGCAACTAAATGGATTTTTTGTTGGAAATATATAAATATATTTCAAGTCTCAAAAAGTCTCCAAAATAACTGAAAATAGTCAAAAAGAGGTGTTTTTCAAAAATGTGGGTCATAGTCGGGATTAAAGTCGCATAGCAGCAACACTGGCCTCAAGATTCGCCATCATCGTACATAATTCAACTTTTGGACGTGTTACATCGATTCATTTGGCATGGGCATTTAGATTCTGTTTCTTTACCTAAGTCGACGCAACAGCAGCACAGACTACTAGCTGCGGTGTCACTTTCCAATATCCATGGTGGTTGCTCCTTAACTCTTTGGTTCTCTAAATGCAAGGCAAGCACCAGAACTTGTTGAAATCACTTTAAAATTTTTCAATGAAGGCAAGATCCAGTGTTATTAATAACCCTGTCGATATTTGCAAAGCTTTCCCGGACCATTTTCGTAAATCTTTTAACGATGTGCCGCTAAGTATTGATAATGAATACCTTGAGTATTTCAAAGAGGTTCCTCAAGTTGGTTTTACCAATATTGCTTTTTCATTTCATATCTAAAAGATGGTTACTCTTCAGGTCCTGACGGCATTCCTCCAATAGTGCTGATAAAATGCAGCGACGTCCTTGAAGTCTCCATAGCAACTAGACATTTCCCTAGTATCTGGAAGCAATCGTTTATTACGCCCGTCTTTAAGAAAGGCGATAGACATATTGTCACAAACTACAGACCAATATCTAAGCTCTCATGCATACCAAAATTATTTGAACAAGCGGTGTGTGATTGGCAATTTGGCAATTGGAAATAATGATAAATAAGCAGTTTTTCTTTATTTCCACTTGCCAATTTTCTAATTTATGTAAAAATACGTAGTTTGTCAATTGTCAATTTAAGCTTAACAAATTTTAATAAATTCTAATAAGGGGTTCATTACAGTTGAATTTAAATTAATTAATTTTTACAATTAAACCATATTTCTATTATACTAGGTCTCGTGTTGCAGCATCCCACAGCTGTGTTGACATTATACTATTCGTTGGCCTGTTTTATCACTCTTACCCTTAAAATCAAGGCACTGTGTGTGGAAATTGATCGTGTAATAGCCGTCTAACCAATTACTTTGAAGAAATTGAAAATAAACAAAAATGTTTTAAATAGCGCCACATACCCTTGAGAACTAAAAGTTTCAACACACACCTTCCATCGAATCCACCTTTGTGTACTGCTGGCAATGTTCATTCATCGAACACCGATACCGAGTGACTTTTTTCAAAAGAAAGAAACATACACTTGTGCTCATATAATTAAGTCACATAAACACGATCACTCTATCTTCGGTAGAACCAAGTTTTATTAACAAATTCAGATTAATTGGTTAAAATAGAATGTTTATAAGTATGTATTTTTAAAATTAAATTCGTCTTGATTGTTTTGTTTAGCAAATCATTAAAATATAAATTTTGCAGATTTTTTTGTTGATATCGCCTTGAGCTCGGTGACATGGCAATTAAGTTGTTTGCTAAAAAATTTTTTTAAATGTAGATATGAATACATATTCTATCTCTTTTAGAGTCAGTACTTTGTTTTTAAACCTTTTTGTCTCATATCTTCGGTGCATCTATCGCCCATAGTCTTGACAAGGGCTGCACATTGAGTGGGTGTGGTCTTGTTCCATTCCTGTTGAATAACTTGCCACAGAGGCATTATTTACTACATTTAATTATCTAAAATTGTTAACATATTTGCATAGATACGTATGCACCATATATTGGCTTGGGTGGGTTGAGAAAGTTTACTCAGAATGTTTGAAATTCTACTCGCCCTTTCATTTGATACCCATGCCATGGTGGTTGTAAAGAAAAAGGTAATTCGCCATCTTGGGGCATCCACCATATTGAATTTAGAATCACGTCACTTAGCTAATGGACCTTGTCAAATCCTTTCATTTGATAGCCATATTAAGGAGGTCGTGAAGATAACGGTAATCCACCATCTTGGGGCGTCCACCATATTAGATTTACGAGATCATCAAATATGTTACACATATTGAGTTGTCACCGGACATGCAAAATTTCAGCATAATCGGATATCTGGAAGTGGGTGTAAAACCGAATCCCAGATTTGGCCCTCACAGAAATTGAAGTTACAAAAGCGTCCGCTATTTTGGATTTACAATGTCAGCAAATAACCCATATTGTATTGTCTTCGGAATTATATACGTGTGCCAAATTTCAGGATGATCGGATATCGGGAAGTGGGTGTAACATCGATTCTCAGATTTGGCCCTCACAGAAAGTGAAGTTAATATAAAGCTTGTAAAAAAATTAAGACATAAAGAGCTTATTTGTTTCTATGAAGACCACGTGAAGACCAAATAAGAATGCTAACGATTTTTGAACTTGATTATTAACGTCAAATGAAATTACCTACTTTACCGAAACGGTTGTTCCTTAACACTTCTGCTTAACAAAATCAAACTAGAATCGCTGCTTTATGACTTTAAAATTCCATGGGTTTTAAAATTTTCTCTTTGAAGTTCATCGAAAAGGCAAATACAGTGCGATCAGGTTAAGGACACCCTCTTAAGTGCAAACCCCGCATATCATCCTCGCTGTTTGCAAACTTTAAGAGTTTATAAATTAACATTCTTGTTAAAATCCCCTTTTAAGTACATATCCCTTAGGTGTGAACGTTCCGAGTTTAAGTGCTCATTGTTTCCCTTTCTTTCGTCATAATGTACATGAAATATTCCCCTTTTAAATACCCTTTTTAATAAAACACTATATTCGAAATAAAACACTGTCACTTTTCGATTGTTGGTTGTGAAGATATTTCGCCTTTTCGCGGACTTGTCTTGTTCGTGGATAAGTCCCTTTGAGCCACTAAGCGGGTTTTCGTAATTACATATCCTGGATAAGTACCTCAAGACATTGGACAATTATGCTAATGCTAATCCGGATTTTACTGTAAGTTCTTCTTAGAACCTATGAATAATGATTCCAGTTATTTATTCACTACCTCAGGACAATATTTCACCAACAAGTAAATCACAACTGACACTGATTCATGATCACCACAAGGTTGGGCCAGATGAACGTGATGTGAATCTTCAATTTGGCAACCATTTGTCTTCAGTTCAATTCAAGTTGTTAACACAACTGCATTCTGGGTTTCTGGGGTAGCCAGCCAATCCCACCGATACCAGGCTGAAGTGAACCCACACTAGGTCATATGGTAATATTCCTGGATATTTTCTTTTCTATACCTACTGGCGGTGGTGGTGGTAGAACGTAGAACTAGTAATTTGCATCAACAAGCGCGTATAAATTGTATACTCGACTCGGATTGATTTATTTTGTATTTTCCCATGACTGGGGTGAACAACATGCAAGATATGCAAATTTGTATTTTGCAGTAGTTGCTGTTATAATAGATTGCAAGGCACGACATACATAATATATGTATTTACAGTGAAGAAGAACAGTTGAACTGGTTCTAATAAAAAAAAGACACATTTTTAGATATCACAGTTATCTGCGATGTACGAGTTATTGGAATTCGTGATGTTAATCGAAAATCTGTTATCGTTTGCATAAAATATTAGCAACAATTAGCAGTTTAAAAAACAAACAAACGTAACGCAAAATTGTGAATTTTGATGATCCATTCCATCTGTTGAGCTAATAATTTGTATTACCACTCTGATGCCTAATGATTGAATTAGATATCGATTTGCATCAGCATTAGCACATCATTTAAAAACACACATCGATATTATCGATAACTTTAACGTTTCCTGCAATCGACCCTGCAATCTGACATGTCAATCAGGTGTCAATTTGTGCACAACAAACAAATGTTTTATGCAGAAATGACATTCGATAACCATTTAAATATGACATTACAAATTATTTTCCTAGAAAGGATTTTTAATCGATTTCGATAGATTTTTCACTGTCGATACCTGCCGCAATTTGCGTCACAGTAAACTTATTTATAAAACATTACATAATAATTATTTCTGAAAGATGAATTTGTAGACACGCTTATAGCCACCATTTATATTTCCACGAAAAAAATACTTCATTGACCATTAACACTTCGAGAAGAAAATAATTAACAATTTGAAGGCGTGGGAAAAGAGAGAATATCGTGTTTAACTTCAAAGTGAAAAAAAATAAGACCTTGAGGAATACAAAAGTGACCAATTTAAATATGTATAGACCTTTGGCAGCTCCAAACTACGAATAATGAAAACACCAAATCGAAGATTTGCGTGCAAAATGTCACGACAGGATGACAAGAACGAAAGAGAATAGTGCAAATAACCATTCTAACGATTCTGTGGCAATAAGTTAAAGTAGCTTAAAACTCAAGTAAATACTAGAAGTAAAAGGTCAAAACAAATGCTAGTACTTCTAGTAGAAGCTAATATTTTAAGTATTTACTAGACTTGGTATACATGAAAAAAAGTTTTTACTTGATAGCAAATTCAGTGCACTCTCGACTTTTGCAACTAATTTGCAACTAATGAACTACTGACGTTATTGCAAAAATCGAAAAGTTGAGCGAATCGAACAGAAAATTAAAACACTTTAAAAAGGCGTACAAACTAATAAATAATCCGCGCGCGCGAATTATTACCATTGTCTCAAAAATTAATATCAATTCGAGATTTTTGCAATTCGAGATTTTTTGATGTGTAAACATCTTAGCTCTCGGTATGGGCAACATTTTCACCGTTATCCGTCACGCGTAACCAAACTTGGTATTAGTGCGTTGTCTGTATATGATTCTCCTAGTATACTGTAGACTAAAAACTGTTTGAACGCGCATCACGCGGGACCCACGGGACGGATTTTGATGAAGCATTGACATAGTGATTGCTTAAGTTCCTCCTCAACAACGTTTATAATTTTTATCCCGGAAAATGGCATGGTTTCTAGAAAATAGTGAAACAATTGCATATTTGAAAGGCAAACTATAATCATTCAGCCCTAATTCAATAATGGCTTATCGGATGGAAAAACAAAAAAATAGGTGAAATAAGTAGATTTGTTCCTGATTCATTTGAGATATAAAACATCCTCCTGCGTTTTCCTGAAGCTGAGCAAAGTTCAAAACAATTATTCAAATCATCGCCCGCAGTTTTCCTTCAGTGGAAACCACTGTCAGTAGTCGCGCAGCAGTGGGTATCGTTGCAATAGTGTGTGTCTGAGTATATGTGCGCGCTCTAACATGTTCATAATGCTTTGCATTTCAATGTTCTGAAATCATTGTCACCATTTGCGGGCTTCTGACTCAACCAATCTTAACAAATGAGGTGTCAAAAGAAAGAGGATTTTCTAGAGCAGTGAATTGCATTTTTATAGAACATTTAAAAAAAAAACCATCAAAAACAAATATTCTACCGAAAATTAACTTCTGTTGTTTTAAGAGCTCATTTTGGTTCATGCATGTATGTATTTATGTATTTATGTATGTATATCTGGGATAAGTATTTGTTGTTCATTAGTACGAAGCCAATGTAATATTGCCCTTGACTGTGGCGTCGTCAGGGATAGTAGCTACGTTTCTGCCCGGTGGTAAAACTTCTAATGCAATGTTTAAAAGGCCCATACAATTAGACCCCTGAAAGTCTAGCTTACAACATTCCCTGAAATATTGATAAAATTCGGGTTTTACGTGACTGTTATCTAATTGTGTCGGACGAATACACTATACTATGGCATACTGCAAGGCAGTGGAAGCTGATAACAGAATCTTACAGGATATGCGACAAAATGACCGATGGGCGGCATTACAATACTATTTTGCGGAGACTTAAGGCAAACGTTAGCCGTGTTTTATTATTTGCATGATCCTATCCGGATCATCGTTTTACACGCATTACAAAAACAAAAGAAGATCTTCCTTTTTATCGGGATCTCTTTACGTGATCTGGTTTTTAGTTCACACTATTCACCACTAGGCTCAGTTTTGTTTTGTGAGTGTTGGTATGCTGTCAAAACTTGGTGAAACATGGGTATTGCCAGATCAGAAATTAAAATGTAAATACCTAGAATGCAAAATGCTATTTATTATTATCAGTTTATAAATTGTTGGGCTGTGCTTTCCAATAGGTCAACCTGAATTTTCACCTTTTTTATTATTTCTAATAAATATATGTTAATCTAAGATGTTCTGTATATGAATTAATGTGAGGAAACATTTGTTTATGTGTTTAAAACAATAATAATTGTTCACAAACCCATACCAATCGGCACAAAAACCGTACAAATGTCAGCAAAATTGACATAAAAAATGACTTGACAGGCTGTTTTTATTGCGTTCCGCCCGGCCTTAAGCTGGAAATACACGATAAAATCGTTGTACAACCGCGGGTTGTATCAATTTCGGTACAACCGTTGTAAGTAGCACACACACAATACAATCTGCATGCGATTTCCATACAACGGCGCATCCAACCGCAGGTTTTCGAATCAGAGCGTACAACCGTGCGATATCGATACAACCGTCGTAAGCTAGCTAACACACGATACAATCGTCGCATACAACCGTTGTACAACGATTATATCGTGTATTTGCTGCTTTAGTCTGTGCTGAACAACTTATGAAAAATTCAATGAATTTACGGCAGCTATAAGTTTATTTCTTTGTTATTATTTCACCATAAAATATTTTGCATTTACTGTTTCGCTATTTTTTTTGTATTTAGAAGTCATATATAAAATAAAACAAAATTGTTTAAATAGGTCAACTTTTGGAAAGCAACCCCAAATATACGAAACTTAATTTATTAAATACATCAAAAAAATATTTATTGGAGATTCGCAAATTACAAATGGTAACTCCGCATTTTTTTTTTTTAACTTTGCGCCATACAGAAGCAGTGGTACCAAACTTTAGAAGTTAAAATTTGAGATGATCTGGATCGTTTTATTTTAAGCACTTGATCGGATTAGGATCATGCGAATAATAAAACACGGCTGTTATCAGTAGTGGCACGAAGTACAAGAGCTGACGAAGTAAACGCCTGTCTGACAAAGGCAAGTCTTTGGTCCAATGTTACTCAAATGTACTACCGTCAATTCAATCGCACAATATTTTTCTGATTTGTTACTTAAAATTGGTGGAGGAACGGTTCCGAAAGAAAATGGCCAAGTAAATTTATCACATTATTTGTGCCAAACAGTGTCTTCTACCGAAGAACTCATTTCATCCGTTTACGATGATACATATATCGCAACTAACAAACCGTGAGAATTCTTGGCTTTTTAAGCGAGCTATTTTGTCGTCTCGAAATGATAAGCAATTATGTTAATAGCGAGATATTGGCATGTGTTGATGGTCAAAATGCAGAATACATTTCAATCAACACTTATGGACCAAGAAGTAACAACCAGCTTTCTGGTCAAATTTTTAAATTCTCTATCTGCTCCAGTGGGCGGGCTATTTCACAAATTTGTATTTACAATTTTTTTGATGTGTAAACATCTTAGCTCTCGGTATGGGCAAATTTTTCGCCGCTATCCGTTACGCGTAACCAAACTTAGTATTAATGCGTTTTCTGTAAAGTATTAGAGAGATCTGTTTGTCCGCCATCACACACAAACGTATGTTTACACATCAAATTTCACGAGTACCTGGTACTCACGCCTTTTTTTTTTCTAGAATTTTGCTGTTCGAGATTTTCTTTCTTCGAGATTTTTGTTTTCGAGATTCTTTTTTTCGAGATTTTATTTTTCGAGATATCGTGGTCAACCCATCGAGAGTGCCCTGTACTCTAGTAAACACTATCAGTTCATCCAAAATTTGTAGTTTAGACTTATTTTGTATTATTTCTCAATCGTTATTGCAGAAAATTTATTTCGAATTCTATACCGGTAGCTGTTATCGTACTTTCCTGCTTCTTTAGTTTTTGTGTTGTAAACAATTTCGTTGGGCTTTTTATTTCGTGTAACGTACTCAAAAGAAACAGTCATGACAAGCGAAGCTTCTTCCACTAGCCAAATGCAATTTGTGCAAATTTTAAAAGACCATACGGCTTAAAAAGGAAACGTCTGAAGCTATTCAATAAATCTATTAATGAATACAATGCTCTGACAGGTGTTCAACTATCGGAAGAACAAATTAGGAAGAGGCTCAATAATATTATGACAGATATTAAGAAGAAGGCAGATCTTAAGAAAACGTGAAATAAGGACCATAAAACTCAAAAATTGGTAGTAAGTAATTTGGTTTAGACCCGTTGGAAGAATCCAGGATCTCCAACGTACATACATATATTAAAAAGATCCTCATCTGTCTTTCCTCTTGTTTCAGTTTGAATGGCTTAAAATATATGATTTTATGAAACAATTCGTTCGTTCGATTAAAATCATATACATACAGTGGCGAGCATATAAATAGGGAAAACAGTAATTTCTGTGTGTTTTGCTAAAACTTTAAACAACTGCAAAACTATCAATTTTATTTTTTTAGCAGTATACATTTTAGGTGTAATATTAGTAGGTATCTCATAGCATCAGTTACAGGAAAAATTGAACTTAATAGATGAAAAAAAATCCTTATTTCTTGGAGTACTTTAAAACGCCATTTATACGCTCTTTCGGAAACAGAAATGTAGCCTTGCGATTTTTTTACTTATAATCGGCTTTTTCTTAATCCAAATTCCACATAGCGACGTCGTACTCTGTGTACACTCACATTCAAGTTTACTTGTGCCGAAATTTCACCGTGAATGTCAACAGCGGTCCTTTTCAGAAAGGCGCTGATTCATCCAATCAACACGCGGTGTAGTTTTTCGTGGTCTGGGAGCGCGAGGTTTATTAAAACTGGTAGCATAGCGTTAGACCTGTTCCAAAGCTCGATGACAAACATTAATTGATATATTTAAATGTTTCGATATTGCAGAGACCGTAATATCTTCACTTCTTAAACGACAAATTTCTCGCCGCTGTTCAACCGTTATGTGGTTTGCCCCGTCCCATTCCTATACCATCACAAATCGAGTTATTAAGACTAAACAATAACAAAGCAATATTTATGTAAACATTACATATTAAAAATTAAACATTTTCACACAGAAGTTGAGTACAAACTAAAAACAATATAATTTCCCTATTTATGTACTCGTACCAATTTAACACGGTATTTTGTATCTGTACCGTGGAACGTAAACCAAAATATGTTATGCATGTTACAGTTAGTTCTAAAAAACTTCGCATTTTAGCCAAGCTATTTCCTTAAGTGCCGGTATATGGTGATTTGAACTATGTTGACTGAATTTTCATATTTATATGCTCGCCACTGTATGTATGTAAATTGTACATACATACGTAGTATGTAATTGCTTACCAATAAAGTATTCACTTAACCACTCTACGTTTTCCTTCTCAAAACGGTAAAGCATTTTAAAATTAGACTCGGCAGCCCTTCGCTTCTTATGAAGTTTTTCGGAATCAATACGTAAAAATGTTATGTTAATTCGAAAAACAAACCTCTAAAAAAACACCCTATACTTAACAAAGATAAATAATGTACTTACATTTTGCTATTAAATAAAAATAAATTAGTTTCTTGCAAAAATGTCATTTAATGCTTATGTTTGAGAACTTCTGGTGAATACTGAAAGCCAAAGTCAAAGAGTTACGTTGATGATGATATCGTCGACTACTATCGCCTAGACTAGACGATTATCGTCCCAAAAGTTACGGAATGAGTGCCCTGGCTCTTTGGCGGATCCTTCTATTTCTCTTTGAATGCTGACATTGTAAACCATCCAATAACCAATTCTACCATCAAAGCCAACGGTCAACAATTGAACACCGGATGGGAAGAACCGAGCGCATGTAAACTGTGTGTTTGTGCAAAGTTGCTGCTTTATTGTCATACGTTTTATATCCCATAAAACACATGAACCAAATTTGTTTAAATTCAACGCAGTGATCCTTCAAAACGGCAATCAAACTTTAAAGAAATAGTACAATTTTCACTCCCTCAATTCCTGCACTAACGAGCATCTGTAATTTTTCGATAAGGCAAAAGCACTACAGCTTTTGCTATGTTATGGCTTTAGCTTTTTTGAGTGCATGTTGGGTACATTTGACGAAAGTATAGCTATCAGAAGTAGAACAAACATAATTTGTTAATACGAGTATGTACCTATTTCCGTTCGAATGAAGCTTCAATAAGTATGTACATATATCAAACAATTTAATCAGTGATTTTAAGTCTTCCAGATACATTTAACAACTTTAGATACTATCGCTATAAGCAGCGTACTTATAATACATACTATTTTAAACCTAATGTGAGAACCCCTACTATGATTCATTGTAAAACATATTTATGTTAAAAAAAAAGACAACAAAATTAAAATTCAAGGTTCATAATAGATTCGTTTATTGCAATCAAAAATACCGTCCGCTCAATCCGTACCAATGAGTTAAAGCTATTAACTTATTTATATTTATGCAGAATTGTAGATAACCTGTTATTTTGACATATCGTCCGTCGTCAGCTATCAAACTTATTGCTTCGACATGTTCGGTGTTTTTGTTTATTACTTAAATGGGAAAATTACAAATAAAGTTCGGTATTTTGGCGTACAAAGCTACACCGTTAAGTAAATCCAACTGTATCCCTTTTGATTATGGAATCTGAATCTATGATCACATCTCTCTCTCGTCTCTTTGACACTCAAATTGATCTTTAAAGCAGAAAGTTAAATACAAGTTGACTTCAAAAAAAACCTGGCCAACTAATACTTGGTTTATTTATTTTTTTTTTTTTAATATATTGACATAAATTTCAGTACAAAACGATAATATCGAGAGAGTAATTGCTTTTGTCAGCGTTAAATGACTGTAGTTGTAAAAATGATACTGAAATCAATAATGCATTTGAAATGCCTGTAAAATAAGAATGTCTACCTCTAAGATCTAAGTCAACTCAAAAGCGTCACCATAAAGGGAACAATTACGATTATTGCTTGACAATCAACCATATACAGTGGCGACATAATAAATAGCACAGTTTTAGAAAAAAAAGCGTACAAGACACTTTAGATTACGGCTGCCAAATGGAATTGAATTAAAATCGGGACACCACGACGCGAAAATCGGGACAAATCAGGACTTAAAAGTAAATCCATAAAATATGATACACGCAATTAAGGAACATAAAAATATATTTACTAACGTAGTATGTACAGTGTACTCTCTCCTTACGGACACCTCTCATAACCGATCACCTCTTATAACCGGACAGATTTCAAAGAACCGAACACGACTTTTTATATAAAAAAACTCTCCCATAACCGGACTCTCTCATAACCGGACACGGATAACAATTTTCGTAACCGCAATAGAATGTCGCTCTCTCTTAAACGGACAAAACACATCTACGTATGGCAAACTTTGTACACACTTTATTTTGTATTTGTTTTGTTCTCCTCGTCTTTACACTTTGCAAAGAAACGAAACGAAAATGTAAACTGTGGAGTGTGCCTTTGCGTCATTATCACGTTCGTGGACACATGATTTTCGGTGGGGAACGCTAGAATGACACACGCATATCTCCTGCATTTTGAGAGATATTTTATATTAGACGTGTTTTTTTTCAAACCTATATAGGCTAAACATGTTTCCGCAACATGTTTTCAATGTAAAATACAACAAAACCTTAGCCTGGATAATTATCCAGTCTTATTTTTGTATGGAAAGCTCTTTCGAAATCTATATAGGTTTGAAAAAAAACGCGCCTATTATTTTGTGCGAATTTTGTAAAGATAAAAATGATTCCGCTGGTTACAGTGAAGTGAAAATTTGACTCTGGTTGGACAAATAATGCCGGAATATGGAAGTTTAGTGTATTTCTCGTCACTGTTACCGTCTTGTCCTAACATATCTAAAATTGTCATGACCCGCTTATTTCCTCAACCCTTGACGGCATTTATGCTGTTTTGTCCGCGATCGTATTATCCAACAACTACGTGCATTTATAAATCCCATTGCATTTTGAGATAGGTTTGTATGTTAAGTGTATGTATGTATGTACATACATATGTGTCATTTTACGATTGATTGTCATAGACAGAAATTAGTATTTTTTAGTAATTTGTGTTTATGACATAAAAATGAATTCCTTTATTAAATAAAATAAATACCACATGTCTATTGTGTTTCTTTTTGAAAGAACGTCAATTTATTTTGTTCTCCCATAACCGGACAGCTCTCATAACTGGACACATTTTTCGGTACCGCCAGTGTCCGGTTACGAGAGAGTTCACTGTACATACATTTATGTATAACAAAAAAGAAATAATAAAACTTTCGGGAACTACAGGGCTGGCAAGCTAATTAGCGGACCTCTATGAAAATTCAAACTTGTGTATTTTTTTCTGCAATTTCTTTTACTTATAAGCGATTAAGTGCTTGTTTAATATGTGCATTAATAACAAAACCCAATCCAGAAAAATATATATCGTTTTGCAATACGATTCCGTGCTACATAAGATTTACCGTTAGTGTTTGTGTTTTACAGTGGCAATTTAATTAGCACACCCAAGCATTCAGGTCAGTTTTTACTGAAATATCCCATTCTGTGATCAGAGCTTATGTTTTTCGAATCTATCTTAGTTGTTCATTGTTTTTTTAAGATTTGAAATACATACTCGTGTTGGCAAAAAAGAGTTCAATGAAGGAACAAAGAAGTCAGATATCGAAATTGCACTAAAAAGAGCAGAATATATCCGAAATTTAAACATTTATCGGCCGTTCGAGAATTTTACAAAGTCTGGACCCGACAGGTGGCGTTGTAGTCAAGTTGTTAACAATTTTTAAATTTTTATTGAACAAAAAATGACTCATGTTCACAATATCTGCTAGTTTAATGCCAATGGAGAAAATTACAAACTTCGGACCTGATCTAAGGCGCTGGAGTCAAGTTATTTACAAACTCTATACTTTAAAACTACCTATTGAACTAAAACTTTTTGTTTTGTGGAGAGAAATTTTGATTTCATTTTTATTGTGCTGTGTATCATTTTGGTTGGACTACTACGGCAATCCCAACCCGGGTCCAACACATACAGTTTTTTCACGATGCCACCTTTTTTGAATTTCTGACAAGCATTTAAAGAGCATCATTTGTCACGGGGAGCTTCTCAACTCGCCAAATGTTTGCGAGAAGGAGGCCCAGGTTCACCCCGAGCTGTAGCTCCACCTAAAGTAGGTGTCATTTTGTGTAATATTATTTTTTATGATAACGAAGCATTAAAATATCCAACTGAATTTTTAAATTCACTAGAAATGCCAGGAATGCCACCACACAATCTTCGATTGAGGATTGGGTCGCCGATAATTCTGTTTCGTAATTTATACCAACCCAGATTATGCAACGGCACACGTTTTGTGTTCACCGTGGGCACCGTAGCGCAAGTGGTTAGTACGTCGGACTACTGAGCCAGCGGTCTTAGGTTCGAATCCCGCCGCAAACACCTAAAAGTTTTTCACAGTGCCCACCTCTTTCGAATGTCTGACAAGCATCAAAGAGTATCATTTGTCACGATTGAGCTTCTCAACTCGCCGTTCGGAGTCGGCAAAAAACTGTAGGTCCCTTCCATTCGTGCAAAAATATACCACACAATTGGTTACGAGAAGCAGGCCCAGGTTCACCTCGAGCTGTAGCGCCAACTAAGTAAGTACACGTTTTGTGTTCAAACGGATCACCGGAAATGGTATTGAAGCAACCATTTTGAATAGAAAGTTTAAGGGAGAAATCGTTCTGTTGCCCCGTATCCCAATAATATCGTCGGATACTATAATCCTATTCAAACGACTACATTTTCCGATTCGTTTGGCATTCGCAATGACAGTCAACAAATCAGAATGGCAGACATTATCCATTTGTGGCCTGGACTTAGAAAATCCATGTTTCTTCTGTGGTCAATTATACGTTGCATGCTCACGTGTGGGTAAATCATCGAATCTATTCATTTTGGCAAAAGACGCATTGACAGAAATATTGTTCACCAAATCGCACTACAGTAAATTTAAATTCATTACCATAATTCGTACGAATTCGTGAGTTACCAAACAGACCTATTGTATTTAAAGTTAAGTAATTAAATTAAATTTTTGTTTTTGTTTGTTTCATAAAAAATTTGTGTTTCTGTGTTTTTGGTTTTGTTTATTCTTCTACTTCCCTAATTCATCAATGAAAGTACGATCAAATTCATATTTTCTTAATCTTAACTAAGATACTAAATGCAATTAAGAAATCAAACTCATTGCGCAACATACAGGAGAGGGCAGGACAACGTCTGCCCCCGGGTAAGCTAGTATTTTATAAAATTACCTTACTGGCCTTAACTTTTTAACACAGAACTGTAGCTAGGTAAATTTAACAAATGGAAAAAATAGAACTACATGTGATATTTATGAGGTTGCATCGTTCTTTTTCACTTGACGCAATTCTAATCAGTCAGAGGGAGCCCTTAAATCGTACAACCTACAAAGTTATCTCATCCCACAGTTTGAGGTGTAATTTCCAAACCCCTTACAGCTGATTACAAATACAACAAAAGAAAATCAACTGCACAAGCAAGTAAACAAAAAAGAAGAAAATCAGCCCTGCTATTGAAGAAGACATTCTTACTCGTAGTTAAATCGTAACGTAACGTAATCGTCTTCTATATTGATTTGTTATTCATTGTCACCCTAGACCACTATGTAAATTGAACAGCAGCTTGCAACTAATAACAAAACGACCCCCAACCCCAAGTGGTGGTGAGAATTTCCTCCCAAGCGGGGGAGCAGCACCAGCACCACACCAGTACATCGCATCGTTTAGGAACAGAAAATGAAAACAGAAAGACAAAGTGACAGTTGCACGCATCATTCCAAGGAGAAAACGCATCTCAAACGCAGGCGCACTAACATCCCTTGGTCGCCTTTATTTTTCCCTTTCACTTTTGTTCTGACTTTTGACACTGTTTACAGGAAATTTCAATTAAAATGACATAAGCCAGGCAGATAGCCTCTGCCCCCACGTTTATCACGAAAGGGAAACGCATCTTATTTTTTTTTGTAGAACAAGTAAAAAGTTCTCCGTTTCACCCCGCGAAACTAGCAATTAATCCGAAATCAGCGAAATATGGAAATCACAGACAGACAGACGACTGTGGGGAATTTTTTTTATTTTTTTTACCTTATTTGGTGGTGGATTTAGAGTTGGTTAAGTAAGTTGACACCGTTCCAGCTGTGAGCACTCCATGCACATAACAAAAGCCCGCAGTATTCAAAATCAATTTGAAAAACAAACAAATTTGGGATTTCTCAGCCAAATCAAAAAAAAACAAAAACACTCGCGGCGAACAACAACAACACCACCACCCAAAAGACAGCAACAGCACTTTGAGCAACAACGAGCGCGTTCTCAAACCGACTGAAAAGCGTACGTAAGAAACACTCGACGGTCTTCAGTTTGGAGGTTAATTCTCCTTTGCTGTTCTATTCTTTGCTTTGCTTTGCTGTGGTTTCTATATTCTGTTGTTTTTGTGTCCCTTCTTTGAATACACAGTTCTTTTTGAGTGCGAGTGGGACGTGGGAGTGTAGTTTAAATGCAATATTAAGTTTTACACTCGATGGAGATGGAGACACTCATGTTTTGTGGCGTGAATCTGGTCAAAATGTTTAGACGTTTGGGAGAAGCTTTCTCTTTTGCGAAAGTTCGCAATGTTTAGAAAAAGTTTCAAATTGACTGTTGGCTGGCAATCGGTAGATTGTGTTCTTGGGTGTATGCAAAATGGGGACTGGGGAGCATACTGTTTGGCAATATCTCATCCGACTTTTATCACATCTTTGGAGCGCAAGCTTTTAATGAAAAACACAAATTAAATCGGTTCTTATGTAGGATAGGAATCTGAATTTAGAGTGATTTGATATAGAAACTGAGTTTTCCGTGAAGTTTATTGCGAGAAAAGTGGCGTAGGGGCACGCTGACCGGGTTCAATCCCAGCAAACACCCAAACGTTTTTTCACGGTGCGTGCGAACTCTTCCGAATATTTGACCTAAGTATCATTTGTTGTCTGGGGCAGAATGTCGCCTACACTGCGAAAACACATTGCGGTCTACACGGATGGACCAAAAACCGATAATGGCACAGGTTCAGGTATTAACTCAAGAGAACCGGAGCTTAACACGTTTCTAAGACTTCCGGACGGATGCAATGTTTTTCAGGCAGAGGTTCTAGCAGTACTGAAAGTGGTGGAGCTCTTGGTGAAGAATCTGATATCAGATAAGGATATCACCATCTATGTACATCGACAGTCAGGCCCTGCTCACAGCTATAGATTCGTGTGTCGTTAAATTGACAATTGTAGAAGAATGTCGCTCTATGCTTAAAATACTAAGCAAACATATCAGGGTCCAACTATGCTGGGTACCAGGACACTCTGGTGTAGACGGTATATATAGCACCACCAACATGCGGCATCAAGGCAAAATTGAAGAACACAGTTATAAGTATGGTGGGCCGGAGGAGGGGCATAGGGTGTCCAAGGCTCTTTGGCCGACCTTAGACCAAGAAAGGACCAAGGTAATCCTTACTTTAAACAGCGCAAAGTTAAGAATTTTAAAAGGTATACTCTACAGACACTATCTTTTAAGGAAACACGCCTAAAGCTGGGAATGACATAGGTACAACTGACGATGTTGAACACATCTTCTGTGAATGTCAGGCCGTTGCTCGTTCTCATAAGAAATTTTTAGGGAGCTACTTCTTTGATACACTGGATAAGGCTGGTCAAAGTGGCCACAATCAATGAGGCGAGGGACAACTATTAGTTTGACTGGCAGAAATCTACAACTCCTTTTAATAAACGATGTAAGTACATTTCGCAAATGAACGCACCAACAAAAAATGTGAGCATATTCACAGTTGTGAAAAAATGTGTGATGCTCTTATTTTATAACTCCATATAAATTTTCAACTATCAAGGCCATAAAAAACAGTCAAAACAGAAAAAAAAACAACTTACAAACTATGATTTGATTTACACTACTATATTTTTGACCGCAACTGTTTATTAGAAACTATTTAACATAAAAACATTACGTTGACCCATATATTTACCAATTATACACTGTGAAAAAAATTATACGACAAAATGCAAAATCGGAATGAAATACAGTCAAACTCGGGTATAACGACATTCAATGAACCGACGAATTGGTCGTTGTAAGTGATAGGTCGCATGAAACCAAATCAAGAGACAGTTTTTTTTCTTTTATGTAATCTATGAAGAAAAACAGAAGAAACTAACTTTGTTTCCTCAAATTGTTTTCGATTTTTTCCGTGTCCTTTAAAATTGTGGATATAATGGGGTGTGAAATCGAGTACTCCCTCTTAAGGTCGTCGTTCTGTCGAACAAACTCGAAAACAATAAAAGAAAAAAAAGAAAAATTCAAGAAATGTACACTGAACCAAAAAACGTTGTCATATTGATAATTTTTGTAATCAATGTGATGAAAAAATTGTCATTTTTCAACCGACTACTATAGTTATCAATATGACAATTTACGATTTTCAATTTTCAACTTGATAACTTGTTTTTTCATAATGACAATCGCAATTGTCAATGTGATGAAAGCAGTTGTCATATTGAAAATTTCGATTTTCAAATTGAAAATGGAATTGTCATATTGACTATTGCAATTGTTGGGTTGGGTTGGGTTGTCATATTGATAACTTCTTTCATCATATTGAATACCGACAAATGAAAATCGAAAATTTTCATATATGACAATCGATATTTTTTTCAGTGTAGCTGTAACATATCCGAGATTCTATATGCACACAATATACATACATACATAGAAAGTAAGTAAGTAAGTAAGTAGATTCTTTATTCTCAATTCATAACTCGGTTTCGGTTGGTTTACAATGTTATATAAAATTATTTATTTATTTATTACTTTATCTATTAGATCAGTGGTGCCCAACCCGTAGCTCGCGGGCGCCTGGTAGCCCGCGGCCTGTTTTCCAGGCGCCCGCCCGCGAGCTCTAATCTAAAATCTAACTAAATTACGCCGTATGTATCGTGCGAAGTACAACAAGTGGAGCTATTTCACCCGCTACAATCTTAACTCGCAAGACATTTTGACAACATGTTCTATATGGAACATCTCTTTATTTTTGTCAAAAATCCAATCATCAATATCGATATTTGACAACTAGCTTCATTGATGACTCATTGCTTCATCAATAAAGCGGAAGCTGAATTAGGATTTATTACACTTCGCAGTGATATCATCCTTAAAAGCACAGACAATAAAAGCTAAAAGATTTTCAAGCTCATGGACCCTGGTAACCGTTAAGTAGGTAGGTGAGTTATAGTAATGTAAGTGGAAGGTGGGGTGCTGACAACACCGCATCATGATTTCACTTTATTTAGCATTCCTCTGGTAAGTCAAAAGTCATTACTTGTATCGCATGTAGTCGAAATTCTACCAATTGTGCGAGATAAACGCACCTGGTTTTAACCTGGTTTAGACACAACATATTGGAAGCAAAATTACATACTGCATTGCTCCTCTTTAAAACCTTTCTAACAAAAAATATCAACCGAATATGTTGTGTTTAAGACAGTAAAAAAAGGGATTGAACTGTTTTGCCTTCTTACTTACTTAGTTGGCGCTACAGCTCGAGGTGAACCTGGGCCTGCTTCTCGCAACCATTTGTGTGTGCGTGTTATATTTTTGCACGAATGGAAGGGACCTACAGTTTTTTGCCGACTCCGAACGGCGAGTTGAGAAGCTCAATCGTGACAAATGATACTCTTTGATGCTTGTCAGACATTCGAAAGAGGTGGGCACTGTGAAAAACTTTATGAATTTACTTAAATATGTAGCAATTGTTAATCTTTTGAGCATATGCTTGGATTCATATGCGAGAGAATTTACTTGAGCATTTGCTTTGTTCAAAAATGGCTTTTGCTCAGATTCGTATGGATAAAAGGCATGAATCTAAGCATTTGCTAGGAGAATTCCAAGTCTGCTTTTTAGCTGACTCAGAGCGTTTGCTCCGTATTTTCCTTTTAGCCATAAATTGGCTGACTTGATGTGCTTTTTTGTTAAAAAAATAATTAGAAGGCAGCAGAATTGATAAAATTCCCTTACGATGCTGATAAAATGGAATGCGATAGAAAACTGCAAAGGGTTACCGTCGATATATTCCACTTTTGCCTTATGTAAACTATAGTCCTCTTGAATTTTGTTCAGTTCGTTGAGAAAATAATTTTTGAAATACTATTGAATACTAATTTTTAAGATGAATGTCCCTAAACTAAATACGAGTATTTTGTTGAGTATTGATTCAAGTTATTTCTGTTGGAAACATTTTCTGGTGTCTCCTGAATAATTTACAAAATATCAGTTATGCGATATGATGTCAAATGTCAAGCAAATGCTCACTTCGAATTTTCGAACATGCTCAAGTTAACTTAAGTTTTATTCATACCAAATTTGAGCAAATGCTAAATGCTTTTACTTTGCTCCGAGATTTTACTCGAAGTTATAGCTTGTTTTTATTAATACGATGGAATGTAGTTTCCTTTATCATAATTAGGTTTTTTTAAACTCGGCGGTGCCCGCGTAGCATGTTGGGAATTTCAAAATAGCCCTTGGAGCAATACAAGTTGGGCACCACTGTATTAGATTATAAACCTCTTACAGACTAACTAGAATAATGTATATTAAATTAAGGAAGATAACAGTTAGAAACTCGGTATGAAATAAGATATCAAATATACCTAATATAATAATAAAAAAATTATGATTCTAGGGTTGGTTTAAAAGAAAAAGAAGTTTGTCTTTAAAAGTTGCTCTGGAACAATCCAAGAATATGTAAATCCATAGACCTTATCATAGAGTTGGCGTCTCTGATACATCTCGCAATTGGCTCATTACGAGCGTAATTAGTCATATTATTGTTTTCAAGTGGAAATAACTACGAAGACAACGATATGGTGAGTAAAACTCAAGCAATGACAAAGTACATACTTACGACGACATTCAAGACTACTGATACTTATTAACAAACACCTGGAATTATAAGCTGGCATGTCTATACGCCTTTTTAGCTGTTTTATCATAAGCCGCGTGAAGTTCCTCTGGACTCTCTCGATTCTTTTAGAATGGGTCTCATAGCATGGATTCCATATTATAGTGCCATACTCTAAGTTGGATCTTACCAAGGATACATATGTATAAAGCCTTTAAGGTAGGTATACGGATCGGAAAAAAACTTTGGAATTTCTTTTTAGGAAACCAAGCAACACATTAGCCTTATAGACTACATCATACATATTATGTTCTCTAAAATTTAGTTGGTGATCGAGAATGATACCAAGTTCTTTCTTAGAGATGACTCTAGTAAGAGGATTAGAATTTATAAGGTATTGATACATAAAAGAAACATTAGATCTGAACAAACTGAAACATTGGCATTTAGAGACCTTAACCACCTTGGTGATTCCATTCACATCAGTCATTGACTGTGGCCACATCTGGCCGCGATAAGTTACAATCATATTCTGATTTAATGGAGCGAAGTAATTTAAAATCATCGCCAAAAAGAAGGCACTCAGAATTTTTGACGACGTGTAGTAGATCGTTGATGAACAACAATTTTATTATAAACAATGGACGACAGTTACAGACATTTTGTTTAGGACCACACTAATGTATAGGAACAGTGTAAGATATTTTCCAAAAATCAAGGAATTTTCCACAATTGATTTCCTGAATATGTGGCAGAGCGGCATAGATAAGGACTTTGCGCAGTACTTTAATAAAATAGGAGCAATTTTGTCAGGACCTTCTATAATATTACTTCTAAGACTACTCAGTGTTTCCTCCACGTTAAGCTCTTCTATATTTATGTAGCCAATGTCAATGACTAGGCATAAATTGAATGAATTGTCAGATTGAATTACCTACGGCGAGAACCATTATTCACATTATACGAGTACACCTACTACCTGTCGCGTTTCATCTGATTTTGGAATTATTGCCCAACGAGCCATAAACAAATTACAAATGTGTAATAAACTACCTAGTTTGTAGGTATTTTAAAGGCATGCACTGCCCCTATCACTTTAGACACGCAATATCTGCAGATAACATTTTCATAGAGGTCTAACCTACATTATGGTGGAAGATATGAGTTAAATAAAATTATGTTGTAAATACAGTAGACACTCGATATAGTGAACTAATAAAAACCAGGCCTGTTCACTGAAGCGAGATTGTTCATTGTAATGAGCGTGGACTCCTTGAAGTAAATTTTATCAAAATGTGTATGTTTTTACGTACAATTCATCGAAAATAGAATATAATTACAATTTTTCTTTGCGATTACTAAAAAACATGCCAATATATATAAGAAAGAATATCTTATTTTTAACAAAAACAACTCTTCCGTAAAAAACATAATATTTATATTCCATGTATTTAAAAAAACAAAAATACAACAAACTTAAGCTGTTGTTAAGTGACATGGTCACAAAGAATATCGTTAAAAAAATAACAAAATAAGCAACACGCACTTTGTTCTTGCACTAAAAACAACCACAAGCTGTGAAACAAACAAATATTCTAAATAGTGAACAAACTTGTATAATAGCCTGTATAAAATATTGTGAGTTCACTATATTGGATTGTTCACTATATCGATGTTCACTATACCGAGCGTCCACTGTATAAAGATAATAGATGATTTGTATGATGTTGCATGTTCGTACCGGTGAAAATAAAAATAGTATGTTATAAATATGTCAAAAAATATAGAAACAATTGAATAACATTGCATTTTCCAAAGATTTAATTTAAGGATAATACTGAGTTAAGAACTTGTACGACGAAAAGCGAATTTGAAGTTCTTTAGAACGTTGAATCTACCAGTTTTCTACTCAAATAAAGAAACGCTTCGTCAGATTCATGTGTATGATTTAATAAAAAAATAAAAAAATAATCCTTAACACGACACCGTTTGTGCTCGGTCTTATGAAGCGAATGCATAACACTGCTCAAGTGAAAGGGCTGACCGAATCTCAATTTTGAAGATCAGAAGATCGCGGACGTCAGAAATCTGGGCGTGTGAATTTTATAGTTATCGATTTTTTTTTTCTGTGTATTTTTATTGTATTATTATTATTGTATTTTTTCCCCAATATGTATATTATGTGTAACAATATTAGTTTTCCTTTAATTATTTAAAATACAATTATCACTCAATTTAATGTGGTCTTATCGTTACTTCGCGGAGTGTATTATTTTACTACAAATTCTATTGACCCTTTTCGTGCAAAACTGTTTATGCCCCTTTTACCCGCGGCTGACATTTACATACTTTTCAATGCATTGAAAATGAACTATTTAACAAATAAGGATAATGTCACGAAATTTGACGCAGACGTCCAAGACCGACTCAAAAAAAAGATGTAATTATCTATATAATCTATATAATACATATGATCTTAGAAAAAACTAGTAAATAACAATTCCTGGCTCTTCTGTGCAGTGCAAGAAAATTCAGAATTGTATTCGCTTCTGCTTATGTTTCTTTTTCTTTCTTTAGGTGGCGCTACCGTTCAGGGTGAGCCAGGGCCTGCTCCTCGCAACCCAAATGTCGTGTTGAGAAGCTCCTCATGACAAATGATACTCTTTCAATGCTTGTCAGACATTTGAAAGAGGTGGCACCGTGAAAAAGCTTTTAGGTATTTTGCTGGGATTGAACCCAGGGCGGCTTGCATAGTAGTCCAATGCACTAACCACTATGCAACGGTGCTCACTCTGCTTATGTTTAGCTATAGCAAAAGTCTTTAATTTAAAATTACGATATGAAATGTGACATTCAAAGATCCTGACTACGTCATAAGAAAATCCAACTACAACTAAAATTAACACTCAACGCCCGCAATCCTATTTAAAGCCTAAACTCGACAAATTTGGACTTTTTCATTATTCAAATAAAACTTATTTAAAAACTGACCTTTTGTATTTAATTATGGACATCATTGACTTCAGTTGGACACACATGTGCGTAATTATTAATGACAATTACGTGAGCCCAAAAATAGAACAAAAATAAGGAGTACATACTGTCCCTAGTGAGTCTTTCGATTCTTTTTTTTTAACCTCTAACGTCTAACCTAAGAGGTGGTTAAACCTTTGGCAATAAATTCCATTTTATGACGTGACGCCAGCTCTTAAGCCAGAAACTGTTCATTTGTAGAAAACGTTTAGAAAACAGTCACATTCCTTTATGAAATTACCTGGTAACGACTTAATAAGGGAAATGCGTTCAAATATGTATATGTATGCATATCTACAAACTGTTCCCAATCACGGAAGTTCTTACCCATACCTACGAGTATATTTGAGTATCTTGATTGACTTACTTCCAAATCCAATTAAGAACTGCCACTTAGTACGAAATCTAATGAACATTCTGACTTATCTTCTCCTTTTGAAGAAAGAAAACAAAACTCGCACCACACACGCAATTCTATCCGAGAGAATTCATATCCCGACAGATCCACATTTCACGTCCTTCACAAAATCACAACAACAAAATAACATTTCAATACAATTTCGAGACAGAAAATACCACCACCGATCCGTAGCAACTTCTCGTGTTGAACTAGTTTTCAACTTCACCTGGAGTTAGTCAAAAGGTATATCCTTAGAACAAAAAAAAAAATCCTTCGAATTTAATACTCACACGCAGCTACCCCTCTGGCGAAAGAAAACCAAACCTCAACCCAGGAGATACTTCTACGTAGACGTGCATAAATATATTCATCGATTCTAAAAGCCGTGTGCGTTATTTTCGTTGGAATCGCGACAGGACGAAAGTGCTGGACACGCATTTAAAAAAAAAAAAAAGAACAATGCCTCCTGACAATAGATGGGGACCAGGATTGATGGGTGTAGAGTCTTCGTTTACCTTAACGGTGACCCATGATTAAGGGTGGACATTATTAGCCACATTTGCCGGTGGGGTGGTGGCCGTAGTATGCGTGCGTCTCCTACTTGGCATGCTCGGCTCGTATTTAGCCACAGTCAAGGCCACCATATGTACATTGTCTTTATTGTCGTTTAGTGAATTATGATACTAATCTCGTCTAGCATAAGTGAAACAACACACAAATGAGTAGAGTGTCAGATATCCAACCGCGTTAGTGCTATTAATCACTGGGCACGTACATGACCTACGGTTTGCATTGAAGATGCGGCTATATAACTTTGTGGCTGAATGTTTGAAGCCATTTCGCGCGGCGTATTCTTAGTGTTACCTAACTTCAAATGGCTCAAAGTGTACTGGTGCTTTGGCTAGCCATGGGGTGTTTAACAGTCGTGAGTGGTGCCTTTTCGTGGGCCAGTGAAACTAGGGAAGTCATGTCCTTGGAGGGTGTTTGGAATTGCTACTGCGAGAGGGAGGGTGATTCGATGGATTTTATTCACCACAGTGGATTACAAAAGGTTTTTTGCTCTTTTTTCTTCTTTCTTTTTTGTAGATATGTATTGAAACCACTTTCTAGCTCAATGGAACCGTTAAAATGGCAGTTCCTGGGGATTTGCTCGATTTCATTGCCCAAATGGATCCGAAAAGTTGTCCCGGTGTAATTTGGTACGAGCGAACTTTTTTCATTCCCAAAAATTGGCAGAACTCTCGAATTTGGTTGCGGTTAGACGGGATCTCAAGTGGAACTACAGTGGTATGTTGTGCAAGCTGTCAAATCCTAAGAGAAACCCTCAAAAATGTAACCCCATCTAGTGGATAAACGGAGTGAATCTGGTGAAAGAAAATAAAAGTCATATACCAGTCGAATGTGAGGTGTCGGACAAGGTTTTCTTTGACTGGGACAATCGGATCGCATTCGCTGTGGATACCGAATCCTTACAACGGGATAATATACAATTTCCTGGGATGCCACAATCGGTTAGTCTTTGGACGCACCCCGAATTGCTGTACATTCAGAGTGTTTCGGTGAACACGACTGTCGAGAATGGAACTGGTTGGTTATGTCACGCAATCGATCTTCCAACTGTTTTATAATGTTTTTCCAGCTTCCATAACCTATAAAGTGCAAGCCAATGGATTACTCCAGCAAAACCGTCAGTGTATTTCGGTTCAAGTCCTTGATATGGATTTGACGCCAGTGGCCAGTGCAACTACTTGTGATTGCCTCGGAGGGACTTTCTCCATACCGAACTGTCACTTGTGGTGGCCGATGAGTGTGGATGAAAAACCTGGATACCTTTACACCTTAGTATTCAAGTTGTATTACAAATACTTTGACGTTGTAGTGAGGGATGTGTACCGACAGAAGATTGGCATTAGATCTTTGAGTTGGTCCAATAACTCGTTCATGGTGAATGGCAAATGTATCTATCTTAAGGGTGTCGAAACTCACGAGGAGTGGGCTGTAATTTTGTTTAATCCTTTTTTAAAGGAAAAATCTATAAACACTTTATTTTCCAGAGAAAGGCATTTAACGCACAATTGAATCTTAAGGATGTCGCCCTTCTCAAGTGGTTAAACACAAATATCCTGGCAACAAAATCGGCTCCTTCGGAGAAAATGCTTGATTTGGCCGATGAGTTGGGTTTGCTTGTTATTTTAGGGTAAAATCTAAACAAAAGTTTGTACCTACTTGATTTAATCGAGTTAATATATTGCAGAAGCCCTAAAAGTGCCCTCGAGGACTCTATTGTTCGATACAGGAACCATCCAAGCGTGATATTGTGGTCGTTGTCGATGGGTGAAAATTGCTATTCCAATGAATGTGAACAAAAGGTCATGTAAGTTGAAATTGAGTATGTGCCTATCGTGGCTTGAATTTCAAAAAGAAAAAAGAACAACCCTCTTATGATTGCCTTTGAAAACGTAGAATTTTAGAAAATAAGTTTCCCAATATAGCTATCACTTTTAAAACCATCAAAATGTTTGATTTTAATAATTCAGCTCGTTTTTCAGCAATTCAGCACAATGAAAATCATAATCAGGCCTATCGTGAATAAATTTTCCCGGCGAATATTTCCCATTCAGCAATCTGATTTACATTGCTGACAAAGGGAACATTTGCCTCGGAATTTATTCGCGATAACCGTGAATAATGAGCGTGATATTATTTTAGAACGTTTTTTTTTTTATTAAAAAATTTGATCTTTTAGTAGAATATTTGCATCTTATTTCCAGTAAACTAATCGATCGTGGTAGAGCTTTGGACGAAAGTCGGCCTTTCACAGCGCTGATTCCATTCACCGCTGGATCCACACCACTGGTAGATATTTGGTTTATCTTTGAGACTTTGAGCTGAATCCCTATTAACTTTCAGGTAAACAAATTAGATATAGTCTCGGTGAGCTTAGAAGATTTCAACTCAGGAAATGGACTCTCAAGTAATTCCTTTAAATTCCTACAAGATGACATTCAGCACTTTCAGAAGCCAGCTATAATCATGTATGGGGACAAGTGCATTTCCACAAATAGCAGGGTATACTTACATAGTTTAGAAATAGATTCAATAAATATGTAATACAATCTCTCCTAGATTCGGACGCTGCAATACGATCCGTTTCCGGAACTCAATAACCTTCATAAGTGTTTCGACAATCTGAAAAGAGGCGGACTTGTGGTGGGCGAAGTTTTTGGTAATCTTGTTGCTTACGATTATTACTCAGGTAAAGCATTAGTTTTATCCTTGGATCAAAGGATAATAACATTTGTCTCCTTCCGTTTTAGATGAGAATTTCAACTTGGTAGATGGGATCTTCAATCAGCATCGTGAGCCGACTACTTGCGCGGGCTTTATTCGTTCAAAATTCCGAGAAAGACGCAATCCATGTTCCTGCAGGCCATTGTATTACAAAAACTTAAAAAACTTATAACAGAAAAATATGATTGAAAGTTTTGTATATCTAAAAAAAGGAATTGGCTTATTTAACTTCGGGCTTAATCTAGGGAAGACAGTGCTTTTAAGCGTTCAGGATCCAAAGCCGATATTTTGCGATTGGCTATAATATCTTTTATAAGTTAGATACTTAAATGAGACAATAAATATGATAGAAAGCCATATAAGAGCAAAACTACGGTTATTATATGTGGAAAAGTGAGTCATTTGAACCTCAAAGCTCTGTTTATTAACAAAAGATTTCGTGTGTGTAAACTACGCGCAGCAGAAGTAAAACTTTATCCCTTCATGTACATAAAGGTCAGTTAATGTGTCCTTCGCACTTTCTATTTAATATCTTCCCTGTTTATAATAATTCTCAAAATTACTACTATGCTTTCTCGAAATTCTATCTGAATCCATTTATTTTATTTTATAAATAAAGAAAAAAATAAATAATAAATAATTATATGGAATAATAAATAAATATATAAAAACATAAATAAAAAAATAAATAAATTAATAATTAAATAAATAAATTACCACTCGCGCAAGTGGTTAGTGCGTCGGACTACTGAGCCAGCCAGAAGCAGGCCCAGGTTCACCTCGAGCTGTAGCGCCAACTAAGTAAGTAAATAAATAAATAAATAAATAAATAAATAAATAAATACAATAAATAAATAAATTGATAAAAAAATAAATAAATTAGTAAATAAATAAAAAAATAAATAAATAAATAAATATAATTGATAAATAAATAAATAAATAAATTATATTCGAATGGCATCACTTATGTAGCTAGTATATGTATTTGTCTTGTCAAGCCCTTTCATTCGATACCTATATTAAGTAGGTCGGCAATTTGAATCTAGAATAACGTCAGTTATCTTATCGTATTCTACTTATCAAATTCTTTCACTTGATACCCATGTATGTATGTACAGATGTATGTATGTACATATGTATGTATATTATATTTACCAACAGGCATAGTATCTGCTCCATTATTTCGAAAAGCTAGTATGTATTCATTATGTCGGAGCTATGACGTAATCAGCCGTCACACTTTTTCGTTACAAACAATTTTGACTAACTAACGTGCGTATAAAAGTTTTACTTCAAAAACTCAAAAACAATAAACGATACTTAAAAGAAAATAGTTCATGATTTAATATCAATAATTAAACAATTATTTCATCTTAATAAAAAATAAAAAAACAGCCAAGTGCGAGTCAAACTCGCGCTCAAAGCGTTCCGTAGTTCTAAAACTTGTTATATTTTGTATAACTGTTTCGTTTCGTTAATACAAAAAACGAAAACGACCCACCTCTATATTCACTTTACACACTTATAATAAGTAATACACTTACGTGCAAAAAAATCGACCTACTAAGTGGATTTCGATTTGGAAAAGAATTAATAAAAAAATTAGATTAGTGAACCTTGACTTTTACTACAGAGTGAATGTAGGTTTCATAAACTTTATTTACACATACCCTAAAGTTTGTTAAAACCAACGTTGTTGACAAGATCGACCCAAATCTTCAGACACTTTCATTACACATTTTGATAACGTTAACTCTGTGCTGCGTATTTACAGTTAATCAAATCTTTGTTTATTCGAAAATTGGTTATTCTTGTTAGTTGATTGACCATTTAATTTGAGTTTGTGTGTTATTACTCTTTGTGGAAATGGATACTACGCCGTCTGAGTACGCTCAAGTAGTGGCACTTATCCAGTCTGGCTCGAGTCAGCGCGTCGTGGCTAGACGTCTTCATTTAAGTCGATCAGCAGTAAGACGAGTGTACCAAAGGTTTTTGGAGACTGGAAACTTCAATAGGCGATCGGGATCAGGAAGGAATCGGGCCACATCAGAGCGAGATGACCGCTTTATGGTGTCAACATCTTTAAGAAATCGACATCTCACTGGAGTTCAGGTACAGCAGCATCTTCGTAACGTCCGTGGTGTAACAGTAAGTGAGTAGACTGTACGGCGGAGACTTGCGGAAAGGGGATTACACCCAACAAAAACCTGCTAATGGTCCAAAATTAACTCCTGCTCATCGCCAAGCGCGGCTTCGGTTTGCTTGTACTCACGTTGATTGGTCGCTCGAACAATGGAAGCTTGTACTGTTTTCGGATGAGAGCAAAATTAATCTTTATGGGAACGATGGACGCAGGAACGTGTACCGAAGAGAGGGAGAGCGATTTGCACATGTCTGTATTGTGGAAGGAGTGGCATTTGGAGGAGGTTCATGGACTGTTTGGGGTGGTTTTTCTTTAGAAGGAAAAACCGATCTTGTGCTTATATCCGGGCCTCTGACTGCCAACGATATATTCAGGAGGTTCTACAACAGCATGTTATGCCATACGCTGGTTTTGTAGGCGAAGGTTTCATGCTAATGCAGGATAACGCCCGGCCACATACTGCTGCAGCGTTTTTCCAGTATCTTCACGAGGTCGAAATCCCTGTTATGGAGTGGCCAGCAAGGAGCCCTGATCTTAATCCCATTGAGCATCTATGGGATGAGCTTAAGAGAACGGTCAGGGCTAGACTTCAGCCCTCAGAAACCATCCAGGAACTAAAAGTGGCTATCCAAGAGGAATGGGAAGGCATACCTCAAGAATTCATCGAAAGATTGATAAGGTCAATGAAAAACAGGATGGAAGCTGTAATAAGAGCAAGGGGTGGCAATACAAGCTATTGAAGTAAGATTTTCTTTTATAATTTTTGTTTTTTGCAACCACAATTTTCAAAATTAAAGAATAAAAATGTTATCTATTCTAATTTTGAGTCTGTAAAATCAATAAAAGTTCAATGAATAACCGTTACAAGCTGTCTAATGAAACCTTATTTTTTTGTCTATCAAACAGTATTAAAACTGTTTCTTTATTATTTTAAGTTTTTGATCTGTTGTATTCTAAATCAAAGTGTACGAGGTGGGTCGATTTTTCTGCACGTAAGTGTATAATTCACTATGCGAAATTGGATAAACATTAAGAACGCGGCTGAGTTTGTAGCGCATCCATTAGCCTTTTTTGTACTGTACTATTGAGTTCAGAGGTATCAGATTGGTTTCCTGACAAAATCCGTATTTTTATTTATTTATTTTTATATCGTAGCACGATTTCGGATAGCCTTTGATTTTCCCAAAATAATTGTTAACCGAGTTGTGATAATTTCATTGACATTGGTCCAGTAGTAAGTTAAACCTGAATTTTTCGACGCGATGTGGATTTCTCAAAAACTATACAGCTTACGAGACTCGCTATATTTTTCATTAAAAATATACTTAATCACCTACGAAATATGATTTTTTCACATTTTTGACTTCAGTAGTTTCCGAGAAAACACTATGGTCCTTTTGGTATGATATTTTTCACACTTTTTTGGCAATAACTCCCAAAGTTTCTAACGGAAAAAATTAAGAAAAATATTTTTTGAATCTTTGCTTCAAGCCCTTTCGAATGATGTCCCACATGATATCTTTTTCAGAATTATTTTCAGTTGTTTCACAATATTTTTGAGTAATATATTGTCCATGTATGTGGACCACCGTAATGTGCGCCAAAATTTCAACTTTTTAGGAAGAACGGTTGTTGATGTTGCTATGGGGACAGACATTTTTGAGTTAGAGCGAACTAATAATGGTATTACCATATGGGTACGGAACCCTAAAAATAGTTATTTTTATAAAAAAAAACAGCTAAAAATGTTTTGACGCAGTTTTGCACCATGGTGAAAACATAAAAATAAAAAGGTTAGCATTTCGTCCATAGTGCTTTTGCAATTTGCATTCTTAATTTGCTTAGTTCGTCTTGTTAGGCTTTCAGACAATTGCTGGCAATAATTTGGGGCAAATTTTGTCCATTGTTCTTGTGCCCTCTTCCAAAGAACGGCTGAAGACGATGGAGGTGAATCATAATCTTGACAAGAGCAGTCTTAAGGTAAGCCCAAAGATTTCCGATCGGATTGAGATCTGGGCTTTAAGCTGGCCAGTCTAAGACTTGAAATGGCTGTATTTGAAGCCAACTTTCTTGTACATGTGCTTCTGGTCTCTATCACGTTGAATAACTACTTTACTCGCAAAATATGACATATTATTTTTGATGCTGTGAGATGCGTATTTAAAATGTTTAAATACATGTGTTGGTCCAAAGTGCCCTCTATTAGGTGTAATTTATAAACACCGGAAGCAACGCCATAGCATAATCGAGCTTAACGATTTGTGCAACGTGATGCGGCTTAAAAGAATCGCGTGGCATTTTCCAAGGCAACGACAGTCCACCGGTACAATGACGATTGATTTTTCTCTCATCTGACAATATCACTTTTTTCCAATCATGTTCCGACCAATGGATATATGTACATAGTTTTAGTAAAGCTCAATCTTGTTAGATATCGCTTCACACAATCTATTTAAGATCGGAAACTGTGCAGCCATATTCTTTTTTTATGATAATTTTCTTCTTAAAGAGTTGTTGTACTTATCCCACGGAGAATATTCTTGTATTTCTTAGTCATCCAGTAGGAAATTAGCGCTAACCAATTCGATTCTGTAAGTGCTGATTGCTAAGAGCTACCAGCACTTACTTTCCTTATTACAGAACCGATTACATTTACATGGGGATGTCCTAGTGTGGAAAGCACTTACCAACTGCCTTACCGGTAATCTCTTATTTCCGCGGTGAATGATTATTGCTGAAAACATTAATTACTACATCTTGGCGTGTGAGCATTTATAATTGGCCTTACAGGTTAAAAGTAATCAGTCAATTCAGCAGTGGAAGGTAGTTATTGAAAGCATTAGTTACTATATTCTGGCGTTAAAGCATTTACTAATCTTCTTGAACTATTGTTATTATGTATTATTAATGTGCTCTTACAATGGAAGCAGTTACAACTTTTCCCACTGGGCATCCACGCAAATCATTGAGCAACCAGCAGGGGAAAATTATTCGCCCCAACAGTTCCTGTTGCCTTGCGGACCAAACCAAAACTATAGCTGTACGTGAAGAAAATAGTGGTGCAAAACTGAGTCAGCGCAAATGTAGTGGTAATACGCAATTAATCTAGTTAGTGTTATGTATCATATATGTATGTCCCGTTATATAAGACATCTGCAGCTACAATAAAACTTGCTTTGTTTAACATAAAAACAAAATTAAGTATGGGAAATAAATTAAAAATAAAATAAAAACTGACGCAGTTTCGCACCTAACTGTATAATCCAATGACACACACCTCCCATTTTCCTGACCTTGATTCCCATCACACCCGGCCCACACACCATCGTCATCGTGAAATGTTCTTAAGAAAAATGTTCTTCCACGAAATATTTGTTTGAAAAATCATGTATTACGACTTGAAAGTCCTTTCACCAACACTCACTCAGCTAACGGAATTAATGAAGTTATAATCGAAGGCCATAAGCGTAGTAGCGTAGAAATGAACTAATGTGCGTGCCAATCTTTGACCTTTCCAGTGTATCTGTGCCCTAAAATATCGAACATTTTTTTCACCATCAGTTAAAAAATGGTTAACCTTAATCGAATTGACTTTCTTTGCTCAGTTTGTAGTTCAAGGTTAGAATAATATACGAACTGCGTGGTGCTGCAAAATAGTCTAATGGGAATTGTAGCAACATTGCCGGACGCTTTTTATATGTTTCCGTGGTGTAGTGGTTATCACATCCGCCTAACACGCGGAAGGCCCCCGGTTCGATCCCGGGCGGAAACAGATTGCTTTTTTTTTTTTTTAGAGTTTTGTATTTTTTAGGTAATAGCTGCACCCGCCGGTCTTCGCCTCTGCAGTAAAACAGTCATATTAATTATACAGTCGCTGGCAAAATTATTTGCACAATAGGCGTGTTTTTTTTTTAGTAACCTACAGAGTAAAGTTTTGTTGTAAAAATGAATTTTTTTTTTCTGATTAAATTATTTATTTAGTGATTTGGAATTTATTAAACTTTTTAAAAATTAAGAAAACAAAAAGTTGAAACAGCTTAGTTCATAATTATGTATATATGTATATGCACTAAGCTGCGGAAAATTTAAATTAAACGGAAATACGGTTAGCCTTACCATTAATCTTACCTGTAAGATAACTAATGTTAATTTTTATCGTTGTTATTGTTTATTAGTATGTGGTGTGCCTTACTTTGACAACTTTCTTGTTTGAAACTGTCTGCCGTGATGTCATTTTCCAATTTTTTTCAATGTTTCGCATGAAATTTCATTCCAGGCTTCCCTAATTTTATTTAACCTCAGGCGAATTTCGCAATGTTGCTTTGTTAGCTTGGGCTTTGGTGTTTTTTTTTTTTGCCATTCTGTTTGAGGATGCTTTTGCAGATTTGTAGAACACGTCAACTCCAGACTTGCCGTAACGCTGTCTGGCTGTTATGTGACTGTTCACGGCGCTACTAACAATGCGACGAATCACTCGGTTGTTGATTTGCGTGTTTCCTCCCGTTACCCAATTTTTACCGTAACTTTGTTGCAATTTGAAATAATTGTTAACTTTGGGGGATCTTCCAATTTTTTTAACGATTTGCCGGTTGGAAAGTTTACATTCCTTGCAAGCCATTCCTTGTAAGTAATTTCTTCAGGAGTTAGAGATGTTCCAAGTCCCATTTTTAAGATAAAAGTTTTGTTTCTTCTCGCTCCAGTTGGAAATCTTTTAAAGACACTCGGTAGTTTATCGGTACAAAGCGATTTACCGCGCTAAGAATAGCTGGGAATCAAAACCAATCTTTGAAAGATCGAAACAAAACAAAACATCCATAAATAATATAAATAAAAAAACAAATGTAAATTACCTGATCAATTGTTGGTCAATTAATAAATACACATTGTTATGAGCTATTTGCCTCAAAAAGTCTACAATGCGAGTTGAAAGACAACTCAGACGCAAATGAAATTATTCATTCGCCGAAAACTTTTCTCGAAGTGTTCAACTGTTTTGTAAAGAACCATTTGTTACAAGACGATGAGGAAATAGAAGAAAAAAGCGCAATTCCCGTAAAAAAGTGTATGAGACTATTTATATTTCCTTCACTGTATGTATTTAGGCTAAGAAAAAGTTTAGGTACATAAACAAAACGATTAACGTTCTCTTAATATAACATACATATATGTATACCTGGCAGCACTTGGTATAGTGACAAAAATGACACTTCAGTTTTAGTCACATAAATGATAATTTGTAAAGTCAAATGCTGTACTATATTTATTTTTCTTTAGCTATAATTAAAAATAGGAAATTTATATTAATTAATTTTTTTTTTAATTTATAGCTTTTATTTTTGTATGATTGCCTTTTCGTTAAGTGACAAGGCATTTGACATTTTCGATAATTTTTCGATAAAATTTGCCCGAACGTAATTTGGAAGCGCTGATTTTTTCGGGGCTTAACTCACAAAACCCTATAGTTACACAGGTTAAACGAATTTTATATAGGTTTAGTTGTTATTGTTTCTTACATTGAAAGCTTTTTTTAAGCCTGTACACAAAAAACACGAGTTATTTACGCATAGCGTACCCTACATAAATATTCTTATATAATTACATCAAATCACTTATTATATATGTACAGTACATATACAATAATACAAAACATAATAAAACATAACGATTATTTAGACATTAAGACAAACATAAATATATATATATATATTTACATATAGAAATGTACTAACACTTATTACTACACAAATTAAAATAAGCAAAAACACATAAAGCATTATGCAAGCACATATAATACATAGCAACAACAAACGTAAGATATTCAGACATAGAGTCAAACATAACGATATATATGCACAATGCACTTGTACCTATTAGTCCACAATTATAATAAACAACTTAGCACAAGCCATTATGTAAAGCACATAGCAACAGCTTCTCTTGACAACAAAAAATGTAACAAAAGCCACTCTCTGAGATGCACATGATAGCGTAACAGTCTAAGTACATACATACATGCAGATGCACATAATCTAATGCTTTGGTTGAAAGCGAAGCTTAGCATAATCAATGGTAGCATTAGATGTTGTTTGGCGGTCAATGACGACACATAGTCTTAAACTTAAAATTAAACTTACACTAGAGTATAAAAAAAATGTATACTTAAAAATAAAATAAATAAATAAATTTGTAAAAATCGAACATTTGTTAAGTTATTTTAACTACGGGATCATTTAACCCATAACTCACGCCTTATGTAATACTTTAGAAATAGGTATATCACGTACGTTGTGGCTTATTAAATTAATCTTTTAATTCATCTTTCTTGGAAACGAAAGCGGGAAAATTATTGTTAAACGCTGGCCAAATTATTTGTACAAATGCAATTAACTGTTCTGGATATTGAGAGTTAAAATGCAGGACCTCGTTAGAACTGTTCACATGTTTTGCAGACTCACAAAAAAAAATTTTTTTTTTAAAAAATATTTTTTTTTGCATGAATATTGAGAATATTTGCTTTGAATTTTATTCGACTTACGAGATTCATTATACTGCTTAATTTTTTGGCGGGAAATATTATACGAGGTTTTGAGTTACGTTTTTTCTGTAAGATGTTTAGAACATTAGAAAACTTATATGTAATGCCAAAAGGTGTCTCTGATTTTACTGATTATTATGAATAAATAATATTTATTGGGGTTTTTCGACGAGTTCCTGCACTTTAACCCTCGATATGAAGGTAATGGTAATTAGGTTAGGTTAGGTTTTCGGGCTGATGAGGATGTGTGTGTCCTCATCACACTTAGGTCCATGTGGACCCATTGTGATACCCATAGTGTGGTCCTACCCGTGGTATCAATGTCTATGCTTTCATCCAACCCGACGCCTTAGCAAACTCAAGTATATTAGATGGTGATCCATCAGAAAGCTCCTCGATGTGATCGAAGAAGAATTTGCCTAGGGTTCTGTTTCTTAGTTGACAGAGGTTAGGGCAGTGACAGAGGAAATGGGTTGTATCCTCATGTACCTCTTCATCACCACATCCTCTGCATATGTCATCATCATTCAATCGTAATCTTTTCATGTGGTATCTTAAGGTATTATGCCCTTTTAGCACCCCAATTAGTATTGACAACGACTTTCTATCTTTTTGTAGGAGTTTTCTCTTTGGCCATAGTCCTCTCGATATCACACAGGTGTTTAGCGATCTCCACCTATTGTTCGCATCAGTTACTGATTTTTGTTCAATTCTGGCCCGAAGGTTGCAGAGTGGTGGTTTGACCGTCCCGTCTGCTTGTTCTCTATCTAGGGCTGAGCCCTTTCTAGCCAGTTCGTCTGCGGCTTCATTGCCCGGTATCCCGCTGTGACCAGGGACCCAGCAGAGTTTTACATTGTGCTGCGCACTGAGAACCTTAAGCTCTTCCCGGCAATACTTTACAAGCTTCGATGTTATTTGCGTAGCAGCTATCGCTTTTATGGCCGCCTGGCTGTCAATGTAAATATTGATATCCTCACGTGATATTGTCATCATTGACACCAATTGAACAGCCTTTGTCACTGCTAGAACCTCCGCTTGGAAAACACTGCTGTGATCTGGAAGCCGAAAGGAGCCGCTGATTCCTAGTTCTTCAGAGAAGCAACCCGCTCCAATACCTATGTCCATCTTTGACCCATCGGTATAGATGGACTTAGCGCTCTGTGGTATTTCATTTCTCTCCCACTGCTCTCTGCTTGGAAAATCCCACGTGAAGGGTTTTTCAAAATCCAAGTATGGGACAATGTAGTCTGAGTTGATGTCGCCGTTAAGGTAGTTGCCAAGTATTTTGGCATGTCCGTATGCATTTGACCTCCAGTGTTTTGACTGGCTTAGCCTGAGGGCAGATTTTTCTGCGGTCTCGTACATATAGAGATCCAAAGGCAGGAGGTTAAGAATTGCTTCCAGTCCCGCTGTTGGCGTTGTTCTCATCGCACCGGTCGTTCCAGTGCATGCAATTCTCTGAATTTTGGTCATATCCTTGAGGTTGGTTGTTTTGGCAGCAGCGTGCCACCAAACCAATCCTCCGTATGTCAGTATGGGTCTTACTATCGAACAGTACATCCATAACGTTATTTGCGGTCTACAGCCCCAGTTTTTTCCGAAGAATCTACTGCAGGTATAGAAAGCGACGGATGCCTTTCTTACCCTTTCTTTAATATTCAGCTTCCAGTTAAGCTTTCTGTCCAGTATGAGGCCTAAATATTTTGCGCTTTCAGACAACTTAAGGGGGGTACCCTCAACGTTTGGTAGCGTGAAGGCTGGTATAACTCTTTTATTAGTGAACAGCACTAGTTCGGTTTTCTGAGGGTTGACCCCCAGTCCGCATTGTTTAGTCCAAACATTTAGTGTGTTTAAGCCTTGCTGAACTAGTTCACTAACAGTGGTTAGGAATTTCCCCGTGACAAGTAGCACCACATCGTCTGCATATGCTACTGCTTTTATTCCACTGTATCTAAATTTCGTTAACAATTCATTAATGACCATGATCCAAAGAAGTGGGGATATGACCCCTCCTTGAGGTGTGCCTCTAGATGCGATCACATTTTGACGGGTTCCCCCTGTGCCTATTACTTAGAAGGCTAACTATCAATTTGGTCACGGTGCGTTCAACATGATTATCTTCGAGCGCTTTTTTAATCGCATGCGTCTCGACATTGTTAAAAGCACCTTCAATATCGAGAAAAGCTGCCAGCGTGTATTCCTTAAAGTGTAGGGATCTTTTAATCATGGTGACAACATCATGTAGCGCTGTCTCCACGCCCTTACCCTTAGTGTAGGCATGCTGTGCCGCGGACATATTCATGTGGTTGAGTTTACCACGTATATGCACGTCTAACAGCTTCTCAAAGGTCTTTAGCAGAAACGAAGTGAGGCTAATAGGTCTGTAGTCTTTTGCGGTAGTAGGGCTGGCTTTCCCAGCTTTGGGAATGAAAACAACTTTCACTTCCCGCCACGCTCTGGGTATGTGCCCACACCTAAGACTGTTCTGAAAAATTGTATGCAAAGTTGGTGCCAGTAGGTGCTTAGTTTTTTGCATCAGTTCCTGGTGACTTGAAGGGCTGAAATGATTCGATTGCCGATATAATCCTTTCCTCAGTCACCATTCCTATTGGTACCATCATCTCTTCTGGTCGATTATCAGTCACCAGATTGCTGGCTGGAGCCTCGCATCCCGGAAAATGTGTTCTAAGCAGAAGATCCGTAGTATTCTCGACATTGCTACAGAAAGTACGCCATGAGGTGCGTTTCGAGCTGCAGACTGCGCTTTTAAATTTCCTTTGACTGGATTTATATATTTCCCAGTCGCTTTCAGTATTGAGTCTTTTAGCCGCATTAAAGAGTTTTCGCGCTTCTTTCCTCATGTCGGAAAGCTCTTTATTCCACCACGGCGGCGACTTTTTACTGCGCATGCTCTTAATAGGACATGACTTTAGGTATGCTTTATTGAGGGTAGTGCATAGCACCTCAATTGCGGCATCAATTTCTTGCGGTGTTCGTGCTGTTTGTTCTAGTAAATTATGTTCACTATTTCCCACCTCGCTGGCAAAGAGATCCTAGTCACACTTTCTGGGGCTCCGATATTTTACCTGCGGGGGTTTTGGTTCGTCTATCACGAATTCTATTATTCTGTGATCTGAAAAAGATATGTCAGTGGAAACTTTCCACTGATTCACATGAAAAGAATCCGAGATGTTCGTGAGGGTAACGTCTAAGACTTCTCGCCTATTCTTGGTTATGAACGTGGGTTCGTTCCCAATATTCGCTATCAATAAATTATGTTCAATAATGAATTCGAAAAGAGACTCACCCCTTGGATTGATATCAGTGCTGCCCCATTGTGTGTGATGGGAGTTTGCATCACATCCTATGAGCAGGTCCCATTTTACTTCCTCCGCCTTATTCACCAGTCTGCGTGCGTCCTCAGATGGTGGCCCATCCGTGGAGTCGTATGGCATGTACACCGATGCCATCGCAAGTGAGGGTTTTTCCTGCCTTTCGAGTTTTACGACTGTCTGGTCACTGTTGCAGTATCTGGATAGAAGAAATAGCTTAATTCGTTTCTTTGCAACAATGCAAGTTCTGATCTTAATTTCAGAGTTCGGTGTATTGGTCTTGTATAATTCCAGGCCTTTTGCGTTTAGTCCCATAATGTTGCCTCGGACAGTCCAAGGTTCCTGTATGAGAGCAACGTCAATATCCCTGTCTCCCATAAGGCAGATAAGGTTGGCACTGGCCGCCTTACTATGATGAAGGTTTATCTGTAATACCTTCATCATTGCAATTGGAGCCTCCTTCTTTACCTTGCTGGACTGGTCCAGCAATGGGTCTAATCTGGCATCGGGTAATCCCAACGCGTACTTTGTAATTTTCATCGCGGAGCAATGGCATTGACCGCTGACTGAGGAGGATGGTAACTTCCATCCCGGCCTCAGTGTGTTCTCCCACTTCAATGACCTCCCAGTCCTTACTAAGGAGTTCTGGGTTAAGTAACCTTAAATACCTTTCTATCCTATTCTTCGGGAGATAAGGACCCGTAAGGAGTAAGCGACCTTTTGGTCGAGTGAGGTGGATCAGCTCTTTTTTCTCGATCACCCTCAGGTCGGATTTATCCCACGGAGCTTTGGTGTCAGAGATGAACTTTCTTAGCCATTTCAAGGTAGCTTCATTGTCACACTCCATGACCTTGAATCCCTTGAAGGTGGTCAGCTGTCCAAAAAGTGGATATGGTTCCAAACCTTTAAGGAGAGCCTCATTCACACCATCAAGGATCCTGATCTCAAGAAGCTTCCATTGATCGTCAGTGAGCTTCCGATCTGGGTTCTGACTCTTTTCCCAGGCAATGATGGAGAGATCGTCTCATCCTGCCTACCTCTTTTAGAGCTTCCCGCAGCTACTTCCTCAGGTTTAGACTCGCGTCCGCTACCTGCAGCAGTTGGGGGTTGCGAAGTTCCGCCCGCGGCAGAGGTGGGAGGCGGAAGGCCGCCCTTCCTCGCCGTGACCAGCCTATCGTTAGCCCTACCAGAGGCAAGCGCCCTGGGTGATCTAGCCTGTCCTACTGGCTTACCAGAGGCATGCGCCTTATGTAGTCTGTCCTGTCCTGCTGACCTTACTACAGCTGGCCCTACAATTTCTTTTGCCCTAGCTAGCGCCCGGTTGTCCTTCTCCGTGTAGGATGAGGGGTCTTTCTTTTTTAATCGCCTTAACAACCTTTTGGCGTTGGCTCTCTGCCGGAGCTTCCTAGATTTGCTGGATATCAGCAGCTGGGGGGCTTGCTGCCCTGTGCCCTTTGCCTTGCTCTCCTCAGCGGCCTTCGAAGCATCGGGAATACCCAAGTCCTGGCAGCGCTTCGAATCGCACTGCGCGGAAACAACAGTGCAGCAGCTTCCAATGGTAGAATTGGCATTAGCCAATTCGTCTACGCTATCTGCGCATTCCCCTGGTGATGATAGGGTCGGTGCACAAACCTCACCCGACGAGCGTAGGCTTGTCGAGGCGCTGTCATGCTCTTCTCCTACCCTCACCGTCTGTAATGCCCCCTCTCCACCAGCCAGGATAGTACGAGTAGGAGACTTGCTGCTAATCCCGGTTAGAGGGTCTGGCGACCTCACAGTAGAGTCCTGCACCCTGTCTCTAGCTAATACCCCACTAGCCTCACTAACATTTGGAGCTTCTGATGGGATTGACGCTTGTCCCGACTGGCTAAGGCAAGTCACAGACTTGGGCGGCCCCATCAGTTCTACGGTGCACGAGTCTTCCGCAGTCACCGCGACTCTCGAGCAGCTAGCAGTAGGCTCACTGTCTCTTGAGGACGGCTCCCGCAGGAAATCCCGCGCACTTTGTAGTCTCCTCCTATCATTCCTGGACAGCTCCTCCCACTTCTTCTTCCCTAGCCTCTTAATCGTTAACTTGCTATTTGCCTTCCTACTGCGGTTTGACGCAGTGGAAAGCAGGGACAAATTGGACGAGCTAGCGATCGACCGACTGTCATCGTCGTCGAGAAGAAGATTCTCTAGATCGATGTCAATCGTTCCACCGCTTTCTCCATCCGAAGAGACTACTATCGACGGTTCTGGAAGTGGGGCTTTCCCCTCTTCCTCCATCGAGCGATTTGGGGTCTCCCCCAAAACTTGTTTAACTGTATTTTGTTTGGTGTTTAAATCATTCATTAATTGGATCCCACGAGTAAGCCGGTGAAACAAGTGCCACCACAGCATAGCCGGTTTTACTGTGGTGGGGCGAAAATACGACAGGCCCTTGCCAGGGCGCCTGAAGGAGCTCGTTAAAGACTGATTTAACCCTCAGCCTTGCATCCTTGGGCACGGTTTGCTATGCGCTCACACCACCACTGGAATCAGGATGACTACTCTTTGGCTTCGGTCCCTCATTCAGAGACCTTACAGCTTGGGTAGCCCTACTGCAATCGCCCCCTGGAGTCAAAAGGTCCTACTGAGCCTCCCCACCAGCGTCACGGTAGGTAGTCGAAGAGGAGGTAGTTAAATTATTTAATTTCTTAATGCAATGCAAAGCGAGTAGTTATTTTGTTTTAATTGTCTAGTTAATTAACTGTTCAAGGTCACACAAGTGCGAAATGTTCAATAACATTACATTATGCAAAATGTACAAAATCACCAATATTGAATGACCCACAATAACACACTGCACCAAGTGATAAACAAAACATTGAATGACCCAAATATCCAACGATTACAAAGGTGCCGACGCAGATCGTGGGGCAACGACCGACAATAGTCAACATCAGCAAAACATCGACAGTAATGAAGAAACAAAAATAAACAAGAGTAATTTAGCAAAAGAAGAACTAGGCTAAAGTAATGTTAAAGTAGAGTTAATTAAGTCAATGCTCAAGGAAATGTAAACGTAGGAAATAAGCGGAGTTAAGGCAATGTATAAATAATCTAAGCAAATAACAATTAAGTTGAGTTGAACAAAGTAACCAGTGGAGAGTGGTACTAGATAAGTCATTAATTATTTCTACCTTAACAGCACAGAACTATCTCAAAGATTTTTCTGCACCTTAAACAACTTAACGCGGGTTGCTACATCGGGTGACTCCACGATTTGGAAACACCAGACATTGTGCGGTCCTTCGAGTAATGAGCGGCAGCGTTGCCGCTATGCGACTTTAGTCGCATTTTGACTCTTTTTTGAAGCAAAGAGACTATGACCCGACTTTTTAAAAAACACCTCTTTTTGACCCTTTTCAGATTTTTTTGGAGACTTTTTGAGACTTTTTCGTACAAAAAATATATTTCCAATAAAAATTCCTTTGTTTCTCACTAATTTATTTTTTCCAATGTGTTCCTTTTGTACAAATTTAGTTCAATTTAATTTTTTTTATGTCTAAAATTCTTAGCTCTCGGTATGGGCCCCATGAGTTTCTCGCCGTCACGCATAACCAAACTTAGTATGTATTAGTTCTCTTCTCTGTATATGATTCTCTTTATTCAATTCTCCTTCACACAGTGTAATAGCAATAGCATAGCAATAGCAACGTCAACGTTCTCTGTATATGTTTACACATCAAATTTTACGAGTACCTGGTACGCACGCCTTTTTTATATAATCTAATGCGTTCCCGTTTTTTTTTTTTTTTTTTTTTGAAAAATAATAATAATGGATATGGAGGTCTGACGTCGTTACCATGTTTACATTAGGTCTGTTTATTTACCTAAAAATTGTTACGAATTCGTACGAATTCTAGACCAACCGCGTTCCTTTACACAAAAAAAGTAGTTGAAAAGAGAACCAACGAGAGAGTAAGCATTTCCCCTCTTTAAAAAATCTTACAAATTCTTACTTAACAAATTTCTGCCGGTATAAAGTGAACTATCTGTCAAACTCAGCTGTTTCAATTGTTTTAAATTATTTGCATTTTTTTATTTTAACGCAAAAAGTAAAATAATGAAAAGAAAAGGGGCATATGTATGTATGTAGATGAAAGTTGAAATTGGATCTAGGATATCATGAAGAGTGGACTCTGCTGTAAAATCCAAAATTGTACAACACCACTTTGTTTACGATTATTTCACATATATATATGACATTTCGTTTGTTGCAACTTTTGTGGTTACACGCGTTCCTTTACTTTTTCCCCACTCCATTTAATAGCTTCCTATTTTTGGAGCAAAAAGTAAACGAACAGACCTATTATTTGTTTTTGTTGCGACTTTTTTTGCTCCATGACCCTTTTTTTGCGACTTTTTCAAATTTTTCAGCGGCAACCCTGATGAGCGGCCAAGGAATTCAACAAAATATATCGCTGCAGTAGGAAAACAATTTACTAGCCAAAAAATTGGGCAAGACCGATCTAAGAAAATACATATGTGTTTCAAATTCAAAGTTTCAATTATGTTTAATTATAAATTCAATGATATAAGTATAATAATAATAGGAGGTATAATATAATACAAAAATACTTATCGAGTCGATGGTTGCAGCAAGATCTTTTTGAAAACAACGGTAGTTTCTAAATTTCTCAACAGGCACTTTTCTTCTATTGTGATTTTTGTGGAAAGTACTTATAAAGAACTACATTCTGACATATTTTCAGATTTTTTGGATCGATAGCCTAGAAATTAGATGGGGTTGATGGAAAAGTAATATTCACTAACACAATATTATTTAACTGCATTAACTAACTTCCGGCATTTCAATTGCCCTGACATTATTAATTTCCTAATTATACTAGATTAGCTGAGTCGTAGTGCCTATAGTTAGTTTAAGGGCGAAATGCAAACGTTTTTAATAATAGAGGAGAATAGAGTGCCCCTAATGGTCAGTAATCTAGATCAGGACATTTTGTTAGTTTTAAATTAAATTAAAGCATTTAATTGTCCAGCATTTAAGTTAGTGTATGTTAGAAAATGAAGTAATAAAATAATTTTTATAGGAAATTGTTTTCCTTTTATTTTCACTCCTGTCAAACGCGGCATTGGCTACGCTCAGCATTCTACTCAGGATGTTATGTACATATCGAGCAACAAAATTTCAAAGGTACAAGCAAGCGAAGAGAGCAACAACAAAACAAGCCAAGAAAAAAAAATAAAATCTTCTTTCGAGTTTGAGCGGTTGAATGATGTAGCATGTAGGAATACACTAATGCATACATACACAACTTTCAAAATATTTTGCTCCGAAAAAATACTACCATAGTGAAAAGGGGTTTGTGGATACAATTTCTTCTGCCGGTAAAAACATTTTATATGTGATGCAACTTCTTGGGTTTGTATATTCTTTGGTTTTAATCCTAGAGATATGCGGAATAAATAACGTCGTTTTTAATTCAAACCTTAAAATTCAGTTTGCAATACACTTTTGAATATTTCGATAGTTTTTTGGTGCCAGATAAGACTTCTTTCTTGTGCAATGCACATTGCAATACAAGATCTATTTCGGTAATTGTGTACAAAATGGATAAAACCTCGATTTTGATGAAATGTTTGTACATATGATGTAGATAGAGGGTATTTTTTCGAGTATCTTTATGCATCGATGCATCGATGCATCGATGCCAAAAGTGGTGCCCACTTTGTACATAATTATCTTTATTTCATTCGACGAATTGTGTTGTTCTCAAATCAGGAGATGGTAGCCCTACGGGGATTGCTCTCCGATTTGGGGCGATTTGTTATGCTACTACGGTAATCCAGTGAGTGTTTATAAGAGGGACAGATTTATGCAAGCTATTATTACAATACTGAGAGGCAAATGTCCTATCTTCGCTGTACGGACAACTTTTGTAGACCAGAGTATTGAACCTAAGAAGTTTCACTTCTAAAGCGCGAGATTCTCACGCATTTTTTTTTAATGGCATGTACCCCAGAACTTAGAAAGTACAGAACGTACTTTCAAAATCATCGAAATCTGACCCTTTTTTTGGAAAAATAGTTCCCTCGGACCCATTCTGTAAATTGGAAAACAATTGATAGATTCAACCGAAAACCTCTTCACTTCTTTTAGCAGACATCGCCATCGACAGCAATCTCCGAGTACCTATAGGGGAAAACAGAAACCCATTCGCATTCCGCACTCTGAAGTCTGAGCTGAGGTGCCTGAGCTAAAAAAGAAATACAAACATTTTGACAGTTCAGCTATGCTCTGAACCAAAAAAGAAACACGCCGTATGAAGGGAACTTTGGTGGTCGGGTTCAAGGAGCCATTCATCAATGGCCGTTTGAATGCACTTAAGTAGAAGTTTATCAAACACTTTGGATATTATTGGTAGGATATCAGTCTGTACGATATTATGTCACTTGGAGATATTCCTGGTTTCGGAACCATTATAGCTTTGGCGACTAGCCATTGACTTGGAACGTATAGTAATCTGAGCGAAGCATTTGGTGCAGTGCAATAATCCCCACGGATATAAGGCCCGCCGGCCCTATCACACTCACACAACTGCACAATTTTAAATATCCAATCCCAACTCCCCTTTCCAATTACCAGAATACGGAACAACAGTCAAGCCTTCAAAATAAACGAGATCTCATAATTTGTTGAACAGCATAGGCAATAATACAACTTATGCTTAATATAATTTAGTCTTCCCCAACAATAACTGTTTCCGTGGTGTAGTGGTTATCACATCCGCCTAACACGCGGAAGGCCCCCGGTTCGATCCCGGGCGGAAACATATAGTTTTTTTTTGTAGTTTTATTATTTTTAAATTGATTTAAATTTAAACAATGCACATCGCTGCCATTTGAAGTCGAATTGATTCGGGCATGGATGGACTCAGCAAAGCCTGATATTCATAGCACACAGTTTACAGCAACAGTTTACAGAACTAACAGCATACTGCTCGGTTGCCTTTTGTCCGAAGCCGAGTGAGGAGACTTCAATCCATCAAGCCTCATTTAGCATAACAAGTAAGAACTGAGAACGCAATCTCACTCCAAACATTCTAAAAATGGTAAAAAAAAAATATAAAAAAATGAAACATGTTTCCGCCCGGGATCGAACCGGGGGCCTTCCGCGTGTTAGGCGGATGTGATAACCACTACACCACGGAAACAGATAAATACCGCAGAGTTAATTTAACATACAAATTGTGAATGAAGCTCGCCAACTTAAAAGCTTTACAATCCACGTCAAAAACGTTCGATAAAAATATACAAATTTCGTTCAATGTTGTGAACCGTAGACACGAACCTCTTCTCTTTTAGTTCTAAGCTTTTTGAAAGTTTTTGTCTTGTATTGTTTGCTTTTTTCATAGTAGGGCTGCCAACCGCTTCGAAATTCTATTTTGTGATTTGTTTTTTATTTGTTATTTTTACAAGCTTAATATTAACTTCACTTTCTGTGAGGGCGGAATCTAGGAATCGATTTTACACCCACTTCCAGATATCCGATCATCCTGAAATTTTGCGCACGTATATAGTTCCGGAGACAATACAATACGTGCTATTTGATGACGTTTTAAATCCAATATGGCGGACGCTTTTTTAACTTTTCCATTTCTGTGAGGGCGGAATCTGGGAGTCGATTTTACACCCACTTCCAGATATCCGATTATCCTGAAATTTTGCACACGTTATAGTTCCGGAGACAATACAATACGTGTTATTTGATGACGTTGTAAATCCAATATGGCGGACGCTTTTTAATTTTTCCATTTCTGTGAGGGCGGAATCTGGGAGTCGATTTTACACCCACTTCCAGATATCCGATTATGCTGAAATGCGTATCCGGTGACAATTCAATATAGTATATTTCATGATCTTGTAAATCTAATATGGCGGACGCCCCAAGATGGTGGATTACCATTATCTTCCCGACCTCCTAAATATAGGTATCAAATGAAAGGGCTTGGCAAGTAGAATACAATACGCTATAACGTCATTAAAAATCCAATATGGCGGACGCCCACAAGATAGCGGATAACCGTTATCCTTACTATCATCTTAATATGGGTATCAAATGAAAGGGTTTGACAAGTAGAATACGATTAGCTAAGTGATGTGATTCTAAATTCAATATGGTGGATGCCATAAAATGGCGGATTACTTTTTTCTTCACAACCCGCATGACATGGATATCAAATAGAAGTGTTGGCGAATAGAATCTCAAACAATATAGTATATTTTATGACGTTGTAAATCTAATATGGCGGACGTCATAAGATGGAGGATTGCCGTTATCTTCACGACCTCCGTAATATGGGTATCAACTTAAAGGGATTGACAAGCAGAATTAGACTAGTCAAGTGACGTCATTCTAAATTCAATATGGTGGGTGCCCCAAGATGGCGAATTACCTTTTTCTTCACAACCACCATGGCATGGGTATCAAATGAAAGGGCGAGTAGAATCTCAAACATTCTGAGTAAACTTTCTCATATCCAACCCACCCAAGCTAATATACATACATACGTATAGACGTAAATTTGTAAAAAAAAAATCAGATACTAAAAAGTTGAAAATAAATATAGAGATAAAAAAAATATTTTTAAAAACAAGCTTTATTGAACTAAAAAGTAAAAAAATAATTTTTTCCCGAGTCACCAATGTGTGACTATAAATTAAAGCTTGGGGTATTGGATTAACAACGTCATCAAATAGCACATATTGTATTGTCTCCGGAACTATATACTTACTTACTTAGTTGGCGCTACAGCTCGAGGTGAACCTGGGCCTGCTTCTCGCAACCATTTGTGTGTGCGTGTTATATTTTTGCGCGAATGGAAGGGACCTACAGTTTTTTGCTGACTCCGAACGGCGAGTTGAGACTTGAGAAGCTCAATCGTGACAAATGATACTCTTTGATGCTTGTCAGACATTCGAAAGAGTTGGGCACTGTGAAAAACTTTTAGGTGTTTGCGGCGGGATTCGAACCCAAGACCACTGGCTCAGTAGTCCGACGCACTAACCGCTTGCGCTACGGTGCCCACCGGAACTATATACGTGTGCAAAATTTCAGGATGATCGGATATCTGGAAGTGGGTGTAAAATCGATTCCTAGATTCCGCCCTCACAGAAAGTGAAGTTGATATAAAGCTTGTAAAAAAAAAAATCGACGTAGGTATTTCCATATACAATTTATTTTTTAAGATATATTCAATATTTCAAGTAAATCGGTTACAAATTGTCTGAGTTTCGTTTACGGCAATGAAGTTTTGAGTAGTAGAAATTCATGAGGGAATTTTGCAATACCCTTAATCTGAGATGCCTGCACGGAGTATTTAGAAATTTTCCCCGATCATAATCTTCTGGGACATCATTTTTGAGGTATTAGGGACAATTTAAAAAAAAAATCGTTTTTCGAAAATTCTAGAGTGGCCTAACCCCTTAAAACTCCTGCACCTCGTCTTTTGTCCGCTAATGAGAGCTATTTAGCTATCGCTTTATGAAAACCCATTTTTGTATGAGAAATTAAAAGTTGGTTCCCCAAAAAGGTGTCCGTTAATGCAAGTTGTCCGCTCAACAGGGTGTCCGCTAATGAGAGATTTCTCTGTATATGAGTTAGTTTAAAAGTGCTTACCATAGTTCAGCACAAGTAAGTAGCAACAATAAGAGGAAAGATAACAGGACAATGCCCCCGTCCAAATCTTGATGACAGATATTGAACGCTGTGATAAATGTATGTACTTTGAACTCCATAGGTAATTTCCTTCCATGTCTATACCGAGAATAATATTGAACACCTCTCGTATGATGTATCAGCGGTCTATGGGTAGTCATTATTTTATTGCTAAAAATTAACGCTTTCCCAGAAAACAACCAGCTACTTTCCCAAACCTGACTCACTTGCTATCAGTCTGTTCGAATTTCCTCATCGATGGCAACCCTATGAGCAACGCATGCGGTTGTACTGAGAATCATAACATTTGACAGAACTTCGCCCCAAAATTTATCAAAAAAATTACATATGTAAATTTTAATGTTTTTTCCTTGTTCTGATAAAATGGGAAAAAGTAAACAAAATCTCAGAAATACCAAAAGCGTTTGACCCCGATCTACGAAAATTATTATGTATCCATGGGATATGCTTTGTGGAAAGTTCCGATGAGTGAACAACTGGGAGATCTTACTTCCAGTTTGATAACGTTGACTTACGACAACGATAACGACGACAAATAGTCTGTGGTTTTTAAAAACCCCAAATCTTTAGAATTGCACAGAAATTCAACACTCTGCGGAATGTGACGAGTTTTGCGGAACAGCTTCTTCTTGGTAATGACGCTCGTCGCGTCGCGTCCGTCGCTTGGTTCATTGGTCAGCGAATATCTGATAACGACTGATCGGGAACCAAGTGTTTTATCTGTTGGCATTTTGCCGGCTTTATTTTAATTTCGTCAGCAAAGAGCAAAACAAAACAAAAAAAAAAAAAAAGAAGAAAGAAACTGAAACAGAAACAACTCAAAAGATGACTGACCGGATTCCATGGGAAAATAAATTCGAGATTTGTTGCTACAATACAATGTTTACAGTTACTATTAATCGTAAGGTAAACGAGTATGATTATGAACGAATATATTTATTTCGATTTATGGTAAATTTAACCGTCATGAGGGGAGATACCTACGATCGACGCGACGGTATTGAGTGAGTAATTTGTAAAGAATGAATCTGAACTTTGGGTACCTATCTGAGTTCTGATATTAGGCCGACTCATCTACGTCACATAATTTATGGCAATAAGTCAGAATAATCGGACCTTACAAATGGAGTATCTAACATATAGTAGCGAGTATGGGGAGTGCATTGGGCACGCTTCTCTAGAGTTATGATAAGAGCACTCTCCTTAAACTCGCTTAACCCACCGTCCAATAGGAATCTGTCAAATGAGGAGATTGGCGGATACCTAAAACAAATGGACGAGGCAATAAAACAAATGATGGACAGGATGATACCTCGACACCAACAAACTGACAATGTAGGGATATAGGGTAACTTCGGGCATTATGGCGCACTTTTTTTGTTTCTCAAATAATTTCAACATGAAAAGCTTTTTTATTAAAAAACAAAAACAGTTCGAAAATATAAGAAAATCAGAACAAAAATACGTTAAATAATTATAATATTTCAATGATTTAGGCAAAGAAAAAGTTAAATTAAAAATGTTTTACAAAAAACCATAATGCCATATGCATAGGGCAATATGGCGCATCCTCTTGGGCAATATGGCGTGATGCTGTAATCGCGGTTTGATTTGTCACAGCTATCACGAATTACTTTTGAATGAAGTACATGAGTCGTGGGATCACTTACGACTTATTATAATTGTGACTTGGCTTGTATTTGTCTGCCTGTTTGAAGCCCATATAAAACAGCTCGTTTTTGTTAGGAACGAATCCATGCGCTTGTAGTTTCTTTAAATGAGCCACAATTTTCTGCTCGCGGGAGCATCTAAACATGCCTCCTATCGTCATCATTCTAGAGTCTTAGTTTACATTTTTTTTTACATGCTTTACATGTGAACTCCATAAGGGTCAGAGTGCGCCATAATGCGCCATAATGCCCCGTATTTTTTGTAATATGGCGCACTTGCCATATTACAAAAAGACGCATTTGCACAAAACTTACAAAAAGCGCCAGGTTTTCTTTTACTGTTACTAATCAATGCCACCAAAGGAAAACTAATATGGTTCACTTCACTTCACTGTGTACACTAACCTCGTGCGTTTTATACTTAAAGAGCCATACGCAAATGAAAAGAGCCAGAAATGTATGCAGGTGACAAAGATGGGGTTTTTTTTTTGTTTATTATTTTTTTTTCATTTTTAAAAAAAAAAATCGCAACAGCTTTACAACTTAACATGACACTCTATCAAGGAAGACTTAAGTTTTCCCATCGTTTTATTTTCTATAAGTAAACTGGAAATGTGGTATTTACAAGGTGCGCCATAATGCCCCCTGCGCCATAATGTCCGAAGTTACCCTACCGCAACGCAACAATTAACGCACTGCACCAACAGAAAAGTAGACTGCTTTCGACACTAAAAACCTTGTACAGAGAGTTTACTGACAGACAAAACTCAGAGATTAGGACACTGAAGGCGTTGATTAAAAACCTCCAACAGTTAATAGAAGAAAACTACCGACTAGCGGTAAATCTGCACTGGAACAAAGAAATTGGGGCGGAAAAGCCAACAAGAAGATTGAAGATAAGTGTCCAGAATTCAGAAACCATCTTGTTTCGGACGCCGTTGTCTGGGGCCTCTTGGGACACCGAAAAGAATTGGCAAAAGTTCGCAATCGTTGGACGGCACGGGCGGCCACTTGCATGTCGAAATGTAGTCAGATACCTAGGGCTCTGGCTAGACCAGTATCTGTATCCTAACAAACATGTAGATGCTGCTCTGACCAAAGCCAGAGGCGCTTTTGCTCTTATAAAGAGACTGTTTTATAGTAGCCAACTCAATGCGAGGGTAAAGGTTATCTGCTACATGGCCCTTATACGGCCAATTATAGCATATGATTGTCCCGTGTGGTTCAACGTGAGACCGAGTTCGATGGAAAGGATTCGGGTATTTGAGAGGGCTTGTCTTCGGGCTTGCCTTCATTTATACAAAACACCAGAGTCCGAGTACCAGAAATTCTATTACAATGAGGTCCTATAAAACAGGGCGGTGCCGCTAATCTATCTATCGCTTTTTTCTATTTTGAGCAACTAACACAAAGCAAAGTTCTTTCGATCACTGTAAAGAAATTCAATGTGTTACAGATCTGTTTAATTTTTTTTTCTATTCCTAGAAAGAAACAAGGATGGCGGAAAAAAAACTCAATGCGATCCGAGCGCCATCTTGCATCAAAGTCACTGACTTATCGAACAGTCCTCGTGTGTACATGTGATGTGTGTAGGTCCATCATGATACCAGATAAACCAGAAATTTCTTTGATAAACGAGCTGACAGATAAATCCTCTGTCTCTAGGTAGAATTTGTCTAAAAAATGATGATGAAGTGTTCTGATTAAACAGTTACAGCTAGCGTGTTCTGTTAATTCTTCGTCCTCGTTGCACATCGTGCATTTGTGGCCTTGTGCCTGAGCGCCCCAAGCTTTAATTTAGTCAAATATTGGTGACTCGGAAAAAAAAATTACTTTTTTACTTTTTAGTTCATTAAAGCTTGTTTTAAAAAATTATTTTTTATCCTTATATTTATTTTCTACTTTTTAGTATCTGATTTTTTTTTTTTTACAAATTTACGCCGATAAAACAAATAAACGTATTTGCTTGGGTGGGTTGGATATTAGAAAGTTTACTCAAAATGTTTGAGATTCTACTCGCCCTTTCATTTGATACCCATGCCATGGTGGTTGTAAAGAAAAAGGTAATTCGCCATGTTGGGGCGTCCACCATATTGAATTTGGAATGATGTCACTTAGCTTGTCTATTACTGCTTGTCAATCCCTTTAATTTGATACCTATATTAAGGAGGTCGTGAAGTTTACGGTAATCCACCATCTTAGGGCGTCCGCCATATTCGATTTACAACGTCACAAGATATACTATATTGTTTGAGATTCTACTCGTCTAAGCCTTCTATTTGACATCCATGTCATGCGGGTTGTGAAGAAAAAAGTAATCCGCCATCTTATGGCATCCTCCATATTGAACTTAGAATCACGTCACTTAGCTAATCGTATTCTATTTGTCAAGACCTTTCACATGATACCCATATCTAGGAGGTCGTGAAGATTATGGTAATCCACCTTCTTTGGGCGTCCGCAATATTAGATTTACAAGATCATGAAATATACTTTATTGAGTTGTCATCGGATACGCAACATTTCAGCATAATCGGTTATCTGGAAGTGGGTGTAAAATCGAATCCCAGATTCCGCCCTCACAGAAATTGCAGTCAAAAAAGCATCCGCCATATTGGATTTACAACGTCATCAAATAACCCATATTGTATTGTCTCCGGACTTATCCACGTGTGCAAAATTTCAGCATGGTGGGTGTTGCACTTTCCGTGCTCGCTACTGTAAATGAGATTAAAACTGCCAGATGAACGTACTAGAACGATTGACATTCTGAAATATAGTATTTTCGTACCAAAACCAAGAGAAGTAAATGTTGCTGCTGTCAGAACTCAGGATCTAAATCAGATAAAGTTGCTCGTCTAACTGTAAACTATAAATCCCTCATAACGTCCATATCTGATTCGATTACACAATGCAATTTAATGATTGTAATCATCTAGTACATGAGTGTATGGGTGCATCCGTACAACAGAAAGGAACATTACAACGAATTCTTATTCCTGGGTCTCTCCATATTGGGTATTTGAAAACACATTACAATGCAACCAATGCGACAACATCGACGACGACGATAAAATTGCCAATCAATCTACCTGCGCACAAGGGCAGACATCGTCTACTTACCGCTCATGCCTGCATTTCGAGTTACAAGCGATAGCCTTTTGGGAATGCACATGCGATTGCACAATACGAGTATTCTCGTACCTGCAGTGTTCTACGTGCGTTTTTATTTATTTATGAGTATTTTGGTTTGCATTGCAATGTAATTGACGTTGCAATGCCTTTGCCTCTTTCTTATTGTGGAAGTTGATTCTTCTCCGTAGCCATTTATGGGAAGTGGAAACACTAGTTCGCGTCTTGACTCCAGAATGACCATCAAAATAAAAGCTAGTCACCAGCTGATCGAGGTGGAATTTAAAAAAAAAAACCATTACTCACCATCACCACACATCCTGTTCCTGTACTTACTGCAATCAAATATCTCTTAAGTGGACAGTCAAGGGACCGGAGTTTTTTGTCCGCTTATAAGAGCGCATTTTGTATGGGAAATTAGAAATTGCTTCCCCAAACCGGTGCCCGCTAATGCGAGTTATCCGCTCAGCCGAGTGTCCGCCAATGAAAGACGTAAATAGCGGTGCAATTCGTGCTTAACTGTCGATGTCAAACTTCCCAATCAGATTGACATTTTTATGCATTTTTGCCGCACAACTTCCGCTGTGGGTGTAATCCCATTGCGATTGCACCCGTAATCTCAGCACTAAGTGAAAACAATAACAGTGATTCACTCAATATCGCGCCAATTTCTGAGAGACGCGTGACATTTGCCCGAGTTTCGTCTTTTTGTATCTAAAAACACGTGCTGATACAAAGGTCCATTGTTCTAACAACAAGCAATAGATTTTAAATTACGCATCTGCTGTACAGTAATTGCCTGTTTGAGATACGACTAATTCCTCCACAGAGTCAAGAGCAAGGTGTTGCACGACTGTTACACGACTCCTTGAAATGACGCGCGACTGCAAACTGGATGTGTGTTGCATTACATTTGATTGTTTGCGCCTGTGTAAACATCATAGTGGCACACAGTTTGTTTTGACGCAGCTGGATGACGCTATGAAATATTATTTGCTTCCGGGATTGCGTGGTTCGGATATGATGTGTATCTGGCGGGGGCCAAAGTAAATAATGTAACTCTACTTTATGACACACCACAGACAGCCACAGGAGTGCGTTTGGTGTTCGAAAAGCAAACGTTTATTTATTTGGAACATTTGAAATTTATTTCTTAATCGTAATCGTAATCTTAACCCTAGAATGCTTACTGGGGTTATCTACAACCCCAGAGACATTTGAAGTGCATGCTAGTCTTTTTGACAGCTACTTGACAGTTATGAGCTCTCATGTATTCTGATATGGCAAATAAATATTTCAAATGCCATTATATGGTTTTCAGTATCAATTTAATGAATTAGTGATCGTGGACGACCAAAAAATAGAACGAAAAATTGTTCGATTAGTCGCAAACGAGTCCGAAATGTTTGCGGTAGCCATTGCTAAAGACCCATGTTACAGGGGAAATGCGATGGTAGAGGTGCACCGTGGCGTAGTGGTTAGTGTTTTGGACTACGACGTATGCTGCCTCCGGTTCAATCCCAGCAAACACCTAAACGTTTTTACACGGTGCCATTTCTTTTGAATGTCTGACAACCATTCAAAGGTACATACCATTTGTCATGATTAGCTTCTCAATTCGCCGTTCGGAGTCTGCACAAAACTGTAGGTCCCTTCCTTACTTACTTACTTAACGGGCTCCCGACCTGTGAAGAGTCTCTGCCTGGAACACGGCAGCCTTCCACTCTCTTCGATCCCGGACATGCTGCTCTGGCATCCACCATAGCTTGATTCTTACAACGGAGGTTCGGTCTTCTTTGTAATCTCGAACCTGGGGGCTGTGATTCGTAGATCCTCTTTGCTGGAGCATTGTTGTCTATTCGCTCGATGTGGCTGTAGCCAGTTTTGTATTGGCTTGTCGGACTACATCCACATCTTGTTACAGCTCATAGAGTTCGCGGTTGTATCTTCTCCTCCATTCGCCCTACTCGCATATGGAACCGAATATCCGACGAAGAATTTTTCTCTCGAAAGCGTTCAAAATCTGCTCTTGTTTCCCGCTTATTTGTGCCCATTTGTTTTGCCAAACCGAAGTAGCGGTTTCCTAGAGTAGGTCTTCGTCAAATCTCCACTAAGGTGACATTCGTGGAGTTGATATTTACTCCGAGGTAGGTAAACTCCTGAACCACTTCGAAGTTACTGTTACCAACAGTAACGTTCTGTCCCAGGCGGTGGACTGATGTTTCTTTGTTTATTGACAGCATGTACTTGGTTTTGTCTTCATTCACTTCAAGGTCAACTCGTTTCGCCTGTTCTTCAATTGCCATAAAAGCCTCTAACACGGCGCGCTGGGAGCGACCGATGATGTCGATGTCGTCCGCGTATCCTAGTAGCTGGACAGATTTGTGAAAGATAGTGCCTTCCGTGCTTACACCTGCGCTGCGCACTATCTGTTTCAGTACAAGATTGAAGAAGTCACATGACAGCGCATCTCCTTGCCGAAATCCCGTGCATGTTTAGAATACTTCGGAGAAACTGTTGCCAAATTGAACGTTGCACCTCGTGTTTTCCAGCGTCAAGCGGCGTAGCTGGATCAGTTTAGCCGGGATCCCGAATTCAGCTCAAGACGATAAATGCTATCATATGCGGCTTCGAAGGCGATGAAGAGATGGTGAGTCTCGACTTGAAATTTGTTGGTCTTTTCCAGGATTTGCCTTAGTGTGAAAATTTGGTCGATCGTCGATCTGCCGGGCTGGAAGCCACACTGGTAGTGGGCTGCAGAAAGGTTTCAGACGTTCACACAGTACGTTGGATAGGATCTTATAAGCAGGGATATGCCTCGGTAGTTCTTACAAGACAAAATATCGCCTTTCTTGAAGACGGGGCATATAGAGCTGATATTCCAGTCATCGGGCATCCTCCACCCATACTTGGTTTATAACTTGGTGCATGCACCCTACCAAACTCTGCTGTTAGACCATCAGAGCCGGTGGCCTTGTTGTTCTTCAGCTTTTTGATGGCTGAGCCGACCTCCTCAAAACCGGGAGGGGGATGGATTTTTCATTGACTGGATGCGGATTCTCTTCTTGCCCTATCACTACCACTATCTGATACTCTGGAAGTGCTACTTAAGCAGATCTACTATTCCCTGCGCTTCGGTGACTAGGTTTCTTTCCACCTAAAGAAGAAGAAAGAGGTGCATCCTCAGATTGTTAGAATTTTTTTTTACATTCAATGGATTTGAAAACCTGTATACCCCGAAACAAGCCCCTTTTGTCTGCAAGAAACATTAAGAAACACCTGGAATATGCCCAAATGTAGGCATGTCAACTTTTAGAGTCTATTAAGTCCCAGTCCATTAAGCTTATTCCCAGACAATTCTAGATTTGATGATCTGAGTTCTGAGCTACCCATTGCCTTGCGGCTTGGCTGTCTGATATTATTGCTATGCCGTGTCTGTGTAGCGTTTTTCAAGATTGATTTGGGCGCATCTGTCAAAAGCGCAGATTTCGGCTTGAAAGATGCTAGTGTAGCTGCCCATGGGTTCGAATAGTTTGGTCCCGGACCCAAACACTCCTGCACCCGTTCCTTCCTCAGTTTTTGAACCATCTGTGTACCATTTAATGGTTTGAGGACTCAGCGTATACATTTTTTTTTTTTTTTTTTTTTTTTTTTCCCCCGAGGGTAGGTGAAAATCTTCCATAGACACTATGAGAATAGCAAGCGCGTGCTCATAGTAGTGTCAGATTCTTACTGACCAAAAACACCTCCCTTCGATATAAATTTGTTAGATACTGCAACTAAGTTATACTACTTATCAAGCAATTTTTCTATCACGAAATATAAACGTTTGGCAGGTTACTTTCCAATGAAAGATCCTGCATATTCCGCAATTTAGATGCGGTTAATCCTTATCTCGCCAAGTCGAAAGGTTTTGTCCTTTGTAGTCGGCGCAATAAATTGCTCTCATCCAAAATAAGTAGGACTGTATTATTAACATGTCCGATTAGTCGGTTTCTATGTTTTCGCGCGAAGCTTCTAGTTTCAGCTTCGATTGTCGGAATTCCGAGATCCCTGTGGATATCGTCGTTTCTTGCATACCACGGTGCTTGGACAATTTCTCTAAGCACTTTATTTTGAAAGGTCTGTAAAATATTGGCATTTGTTTTCTTGGTACAACCCCAAAGTTGTATACCGTAGGACCACACCGGCTTTAGCACTTGCTTGTATAAAAGCAGTTTGTTCTCGGTACTGAGGTGGGAATGTTTCCCGATCAGCCAGTACATTTCTCTATATTTGATTTCTAATTCTTTACGTTTCATTTTCACGTGCGAATTCCACTTCAGCTTTGCGTCAAGTGTCATTCCCAGGTATTTGGCTTCATTTGCAATAGGAATTCGGGCCAAATTTATAAAAATTGGCAAGTCATTAATTTTTCTATAAGTGAAATTCACGTGAACAGATTTAGTTCCGTTAAGGGCGATCCGCCAGTCCCTCGTCCATTCATTTACTTTATTCAATGCGTTTTGCAGTTTGGCAGTCGTTTCCTCGATTGTTTTACCTACTGCTAGGATAGCGGTGTCGTCGGCAAACGTAGCAAGCATAGTGCCATCTTCTTTCGGTATATCACGAGTATATAACAGATAAAGAAGCGGCCCCAGAACGCTTCCTTGCGGTACGCCGGCCGAAATTTTTTTGAGCTCTGAGTATTCGTTTCCATTTCTAACACGGAAGAGTCTATTTCCGAGATATGAATCCAAAATCTCGTATAGGTACACGGGGAGTACTTGTCGTAATTTGCATTTCAAGCCATCGTGCCACACCTTATCAAAGGCTTGCGAGACGTCAAGAAATACGGCTGAGCATATCTTTTTTTCTTCTAGTGCTTTTTCGATTACGTTAGTAATTCTATGCACCTGGTCAATTGTCGAATGCTTACTTCTGAACCCAAACTGGTGGTCAGGGATTAGATTATTTTCTTCTATAACCGGTTGGAGACGCCTTAGTAATATCCTCTCGAAAATTTTTGATACGACTGGAAGAAGCGAGATTGGTCTGTATGATTTTACTTCATATGACGGTTTTCCTGGTTTTAAAACCATAATGACTTCCGCAACTTTCCATTGGCTCGGCACGTGTTTTAATCTGAGTGCAGCATTTATAATATGGAGAAGCTTAATAAATGCTCTTCTAGGTAAGGCTTTGAGAATTTCTCCGGTAATCAAATCATAACCAGGAGCTTTCTTAGGTTTTAGTTTCGCGATCTCACGTTCGAGTTCTCTAAGCGTTGCAGATCTGCGCGTTAAATCGTCAGATGGTGGAACTACCATCCTTGTGAGGTTGATGTTGTCATGAACCACTTGACCATCGTTCGGTTTAAAGGTTTCTTCCAAATGGGCGGCAAAAATATCCGCTTTTTCTTTATCTTCCCTTGCCCATTCATTTTGATTTATTTTAAGTGGCGGCGCGGGGATTTTGGGCCTTTTGGTGCCTTTTACGGCTTTCCAAAGGGAATAATTGGAATCTTTTTTCGCTGTTAAACTTTCAAGGTAAGAGCCTATCGCACGATTTTTAAAATCCTTAATGCTATTCTTTAACAAATTGCAGAGACGATTCAGATGGGTTTTATGCTGTGGAGCACGACTTTGTTGCCATCTTTTACGCGCTTTTCTTTTTTCCCTAATTAATTCCTTTATTTCAGCAGGATATCGTAGACCGTATTTGTCTGGCGTTTTTCTTGGATTATGCGTATTATTCCAAGAGGCGAGCTGTACTATCTCAACGAAGCGATCGACTTCAACCTCAAGTTCATAGGGTGTCGTAAGCGGTACGCTCAGTTCAATATTTACTTCGATTTCGTTCCTAAAGCCTTCCCAGTTAGTTGTTCTGCCGGTTAATTTCGCTGGCTCTCGGTTAAATAATAGTTTTTCGCTCAATGTCAAAATAACTGGGGAATGATCAGACGACAGATCAAAGCTTTCTTCAACTTTTATGTGGTTGTTAGATATTCCTTTCACCACGAAGAAATCGATCAGGTCAGGTATTTTAAAAGTATCAGCTGGCCAGTAAGTCGGTTTGCCCGTCGAATGGAAATCACAGCTGTACTCCATACCTGCCCCATAGAGCATTCTACCTTTTTGCGAGATGTATCTAGAGCCCCAGAACGTATGTTTCGCGTTAAAATCGCCGCCAATAATGAAATTAGGTTTCAGCGATTTAAATAAGTTAGTAAAATCACTTTTTTCAAGCGCGGAACGCGGTGGACAGTAGATAGATGAGATTTTAATAGTACGCTGACTATTTTTAACTCGGATTGTGCACAGTTGCAGAGTTTCAAGCTCTATCTTTAGGTCTTCGCATTGTTCAATGTAGTCTTTAATAAACAAGGAAGATCCGCCTCTTGCTTTTCCCGAAGGGTGACAAGCGTGGTAATCAGTATAGCCTTTTATTTTTAAATGCGATTCCTTTTTCACGTGAGTTTCAGAAATCAAGCAAATGTCAATATCTTTTTCTCGCATGAATATTTCCAATTCGTCAAGTTTTTGCAAAAGTCCGTTTGCATTCCAAGTACATATTTTTAACATTCTTTTTTCATTCATATTCTAGGTGAAGTACGCGTTTTCCGTGAATAACTCTCGAGCTTAACCAACCTATCGAGAATAATTTTATTTATTTTGCTTTGCGCTTCAAGTTTCGCGAGAATAATTGAGAAAACTTGAGAAGCAGGGTCCGTCGGGATTTCGATGTTTTTTGATTTTTCGGATGCTGCAGCCTGGGCGTAGGTCTGCACTCCTGCTGTCCGAGGGCTATTACTTGATGTCTTTTCTAATGGCTTTTCATTACCATTTCTCTTAGGGCCAGAAGTCGAGGGCTTTTCTCCTGTCACCAACTCTTTCCGCTCTGAACCCGGTGGTTTTTGTTTGCCTACGTTCGCCTGACCGATCTTACTATTTGCATTAGTTAGCGGTCTTGTTATTTTATTTTGAGGCTTATGGAGTGCATCTCTCCGTTTTTGCAACTCCTTAGCTACTTCACAGCCTCTATAATTTGCCGGGTGCTTTCCCTTACAATTAGCACAGATTGCGGAGGCTTGTTTGTTCACTCCACAGTCTTGGGAGAGGTGATTTCCGGCGCATTTCACACAACGCGGTTCTTTTTTGCAGTACGTTTGCGTATGATTAAATCCTTGGCAACGTTTGCACTGCGGAATTATTTTTAAATTTCTACGCATGGGCTCGATTTTGACCACGATATTCAATATGGTTTTAATTCGGTAGATATCGTCGATGCTGTCAGATTTATCGAATGTTAGCATAAAAAGTGGAAGTCCACGCCTAACCAATATGTCTGTATCTATTTCAGATTGTTGCTTTTCCTTCTTGATGATATTAACGGCATCAAGAATTTTAAAGCCTTTGGCTTGAAGGTCGCTCATAACCTCTTCTTTGGTGCATGAGGGGTGAAGACCCCTTGATACAACACGATGTGGCCTTTCTGACTTGATTTCGAAAGTATACCACTGAATCTTATCCACATTAAGTTTTTGGGACACTGCTCGGTAGTCATCGTGGTCGTCGACGTTAATCCTCCACGCATTATTCCTCAAAGATGTGACCTTAAATTTCGATGTAATCGTTCCTTTAAGGAGGCTATGCAACTTATTATATTCCGTTATCCCGACGATGTTTATTGGTGGCGGTAAACGAAATTGCGTTTTACGTTGATTTTCTTGCAGTTCTTTACGCTTTTCTTCATTTAAGGGCACGACTTCGGGCGAAGAACCAGCTCTCCGTTTTTTAGAAGGTCTTTTCTTAGGGACCCGATTCGTTTCGCGTGCTAGCTCTTCTTCATCGGTGTGGTACTCCCGACTATCTAATAGTGCTGGAGCACATTCGCGCTCTTTCTGCGAGTGTGTGTTCTTTAGAACCTTATTCTCTTCTTTTAATAGATCTATCTCTTTCTTAAGATCTTGATAGAGTAGATCCATTTCGTTAAGCTTTATTCGGAGTACTTTATTTTCTTCCTCAAAGCTTTTATATTTCGCTAAGTCCTGGTTTTCGCGCTGCGGCGCTCCCGGCGGACTTTTTTTCCCGGAGTTATTCGATCTTGATGGAGGAGATCGAGATACCCTTGCACTTCTTGTGAAAGGGTCATTGGATTGCAATAAATGGCTCTCCCCAGAATCCGTAGAGCCGACCTCCGAAGAGGGTGGATTTTCCAGTAAAGCTGGACTGCCACCTGGGGTAATCAATCTTTTTGTTTTGTCCATTGCATTTTTGTATACACTATGCACTCGGTATACGGAGATTGGATTTTAGTCGCCTCTTACGACAGGCATGCCTACCTCGGGTATATTCTAACCCCTACCCGAAGGGGGTAGTTTAAAGTTTATCTTCCAGCTGAATTTCATAATCCCATCGTCTGTGGGAAAAGTTCGAAGGGGAAGCTTATTGGCCATTGTATCATGGTCTTTATGGCTGATACATTTTCCTTTTGCTTCTTTAGCCATTCTTATATTTGCAGCTTCTTCCAGTAAGAGGTGCAGTGGAGAAAGCTCCAATCAGTTGATGAAAGCATTGTGTTTCATTCTCCTTTTTGAAAAATCACGTATTGGGAATTGTAGGGGAAATTTTGCGAATGTGTAGACTCTCTACACTGTAGAGCGAAGTAGGGATTTTTTCCATCGTTAGTAGGTACTTTTCTTTTTTTTGGTTACCATCACTGAGACGCACGGTCAAGTTCCAGACGGTTTGCCTTTTTTTTTTACGTCAAAATACATTTTGATGAAAAAATTAAAAACCGGGACCAAATGCCAAACCGGCCGGGACGCCGGGACAGCAGCCTCAAAGCGGGACGTATGGCAAGTGTACTTAAGCCCATACCGTAAAATGCCCTAACATTAACTGGATCCATAACATTGACCAAAAATCCAAAAATCTAATAAAATCTTTTCAACTTTCCTAGCGACAAACAATGACCAGATATTTAAATAATACTACCACTTATTTCATCCCTGGATTTTTATAGATGACAGAAACAAAATCTGTAGATGTACAATTGTCATAATTGAAAATAACCGCCATAAACCAGTGGCCTGTTTAAACGCGTATTTTTAAGTGTCGGTAAAATCATCTCGGCACGACAAGAAAACAATATGCAATCATGAAATAAAAATTATTAGGTATGTAGTTCCATATATTATTAGTGAAATATAAAAAAACCGTGCCTTATTAGTTAGGTTAGGTTAGGTTAGTGGGTTGACGCCGAGGGATGCCCATCTGGCGCCACACTTAGATCAATACAGATCCATTGTGATGCCCATAAGTGTTGTTTCCTTATTCGTTTGGATGACGGCGATTAAGGATTGTCAAACCAACCCGTAGCTTTAATAAAGCTGCAGATGTCCTTTACCGCGAATCCGGAGAGTTCTTCTATGTCCTGGAAGAAATGTCTACCTAGAGTTTTATGCCTTATGTGGTAGAGACCTGGGCAATGACAGCGGAAGTGGGGTGTATCCTCGTGGACTTCCTCGTCACCGCATCCTCTACAGAGATCACTGACATTAAGACCTAGTTTACTGGCATGGTGCCGAAGCATGTTGTGCCCGGTTATTATGCCTACCAGCTTGGACAGAGAGTTTCTGTCCTTCATTAATATCTTATCCGTTTTGTTTTTGTCGTAAATTGGCCACATCTTTCTTGTGTTTATACCAGAGTTGAGGGTTTTCCACCTGTCGTTTGCTCTGATAAGCGTTCTACTCTCTATTTTTGCTTGATGGCGCATAGTGAGATGTGAATTGAAGGGTCGGCTTGGTCTATGCCTAAAGCCGATCCCGCCCTAGCAAGTGCATCAGCTTTTTCATTACCCGGTACACCATGGTGTCCAGGAACCCAGCACAGTTTTACTTTGTGCTGTGCGCCAAGAACCCGTAGCTCTTCGCGACAGCAACGTACAAGCTTCGATTTTATTTCAGTGGCAGAAATTGCTTTTGTTGCCGCTTGGCTGTCAATGAAAAATGTGATATCGTATCGCGGTATCACCTTCAATGCGGTTTCACGAGCGGCTATTGTTACTGCCAGAACCTCCGCTTGGAAAACACTGCCAAAGTTTGGAAGTCTGATTGATATGGATAATTTGAGCGTCTCCGAAAAGATACCCGCTCCTACCCCTATGTCCATTTTAGAGCCATCCGTGTAGACGGAGATGGTTTTATCTTTGAGCACCTGATCTGCTTTCCATTCTTCTCTACTAGGAAAATAACAGGAGAATGGTTTATCAAAGTCTAGATAAGGTGTCAGGTAATCTGTGTTTTCTACTTTACTTATGTATTTATTTAAAATCTGCGCATGGTCTGTTTGGTCGGATTTCCAACTTTGTGACTGTGATAGTCTCAGGGCACTTTTTGCTGCGGACTCCTGCACGAATAGGTCTAAGGGAATAAGATACAGAATGGTTTCCAATCCCGCTGTTGGTGAGGTGCGTATCGCTCCTGTTGAACCAATGCAGGCCATTCTTTGTACTTTCGTCATTAACTTTAGATTCGTGGCCTTACAGGCGGCATGTCACCAGACCAAACTACCATAGGTAAGAATAGGTCTAACCACCGCTGTATATAGCCAGAGGATAATTTTAGGGCTGGGTCCCCAGGTTTTCCCAAATATTCTGTTGCAAGTATAAAAGGCTATTTGCGCCTTTCTTGCCCGTTCTTTAACATTAAGTCCCCAGTTTAGTTTTCTATCTAGCACTAGCCCTAGGTGCCTTATTAGTTACATAATTGTTATTTAAAATTAATTGGAAATTTAAAGTGCTTAATCATTTTTTAGCCTTCGTCCTAACTTTGACCGTGGGGTTCCTAACTTTGACTGGATGTTTCTATCTACTTTTCGAATAATGATGATAAGAAAATTTTGATATTATATTGCTTCTTTGTATTGCTGTTATAACTTGAAAATAACGTAAATTGTATCCGGTCAATGTTAGGGGTACCGAAGCCTAACATTGACCACTTACTTTTTTTACCACAGCTTATTACCAAAATATGATTATTTTAAAAAATGTAAATGATATTAAAAAGCTAAACAGTCCCCTATATATGTTTTTTTTACAGATAACGATTAGAACAAACCATTATCTTTTTATAACGTTTCAAAGCTCAAAAGTGGTCAATGTTAGGTAATTCTACCGTACTACTGGCCCGTAGGATTGCAATAGTTACAATTTCCAATCCAAAATATAACATTTCAATAGTTACACAATTTTATATATTTTTTGTTTTGATTGGAAATACTGTTGCATTTATTTGAAAATGGAGCAATGCCTTAACAAGCGATGGCCTTGTAATCGAAAATTGCTAACTTCGCACATCAACTGGACGCTTTGTAAAGTCAATAACGATACTTCTTAGCCTGTCATTGTAACCGACAAAGGTTTCTTTTCTTTCATACTGGAAATGAAATAAGAATGGAACTACAACTTTCCTTTGGCACCACAACACTAATTGCCACGGCAAACAAAACATTAACTCCTAACGCTGTGTCACCCAGTGTCATAAATCATTACTCTGTGGTGACAAACGTTCACAAAAAGCGGGATAATTAGATATACAAGCGCCGCAGCTTATACCTTATCTCCGCACACCGCACCGGTTTGAATTGAATACTTCTGTCGCCTGTCGTCTGTCGCCTGTCACCTCTCGCCCTTCACAAATTTACTGAATGAAATGCAATTCTTAATTCACTGGGAATTCCCAATTCAATTGTTTTGCGGTTTTAGTTGCAGAGCTCTTCAAACAGTCGTGCAGGTAAGAAGCCACATCCGAGTAGCATTCCTCTTTGTTTTGTCAGAAAATAGTTTTTTTTTTTGCTTTACTATGACGAATCGTTGCGGAAATACAAATAGAGAAATCAGTTAAAACGACTTCTTCTTCTGGACCATCATAGCTCTAAAGTGGGCTTAAAGTGCTTGTAATTGTAACCTTATTCGGCAGGTAATGGCCTGGCTATGGCTCCATTGCGTTGCGACTACCGTGGAGGGTGTACGTACAGTACGTGAACTGATTTCCTGATCGAAATCGAATCACTGGCTATTTCCAACTGTAATTGGCTATAAATATAAATACATCATATCCTTTGTATGATTTTAAAAATAAACAAACAATCACATAAAAGTGTAAACAACAGAACTGCGCTTGGCTGCTCCTTCTGTCAACGCTTCAAGCTCGCTTCAGCCCCCCGATGATTTTATTTTATTTTTATAGTCAATTAATTTATCGAGGCTTAAACAATGAATTGCGAAAAATGCGTGAATATTTAATTAGGATCAAATTCGAGTTCGAGTATGGAACTCAGTGTGGTGGTTTACCATTACCACTGTCACCGCGCGTGAGTCAACTTTAATTGGATGTTTTACTCGTAATCCGATTTAATTATGAAAAGACAACATTTCTTTGATGCATTTCTCAATTAAAGTTGCATGCTGATTCATGAGTGGGAAGTGACTTTTTACCACTTTGTAAGTTACAATCCGTTTCTGACTTTAAAATTTTTAACGATGTAATGGCTTGGATAATAAAATGTGATTTCGGTGTCAGAGATTGAGTATTGTTTGATAACATCACTTTGTTCATAATGAGAAGTAATTTTTTAATTACTTATTTTGTTGAAGATTGTCATAAAAGTTACCACTTATGTACATACATGCGGAGACTTCAGTTGCTTACTCATTGTGGCGTCACACATGAACTGTGAATCCCTTTTGGGCTGTAAAGATGCCATATGCGATGGTTTTAATTATTTTACAAATTAAGGCATTGACTTGATATTTCTTGAGAAATTCAGACTGATCACTTTTCCGATGTAAAACCGAAGTGCTTCCTTCTTCGTCTGTCATGCGGTTTTGGTAAGTTTTTATCCACTATGTATGTAGTTGATTCATTCGACAAATCCAAAGACAGATTTTCATTTCATTTTCATTCCATTTATTTAATTTAAATAAGATAATAATCTTTTTTAGTACTTAGTACTTTTACTTCAAATATATAATTTCACTAGCCGTAACCCAGTGCGCTTCGCACCACCTATCTTTGCCCGCGTACATAGTTATTCGGGTATGATAGAAAGGATGTACATAGTAGGAAGCAATCACTGCTGTTCTAGTTTTCAACATCAATTTCTGTCTGTCTGTCTATCAGTCTGTCTGTCAATTTTTCTGTATTTCTACATGTCTGTCTGTCTGTTTGTCTGTCTGTTTGTCTGTCTGTTTGTCTGTTTGTATCTCTATCTGTCTGCCTATTTGCTTGTCTGCCTGTCTGTTCATCTGTTTGTCTGTCTATCTGTCTGTCTGTCTGTCTGTTTAGTTTTTTTTTGCGATGGTAGGTGGAAATCTGGCATAGGCACCAACGGTCCGACGGCCATTGGTAGTGTCGGACTCTTACCGGCTAAAACCACCTCCATACGAGCAGGCCGATCTATGTCCCCCGCGGGACAGCCGTAACGCATTACTTCGCGGGGGTCGGGTTAGATTATTAGCTCACTCTATTCCGTAGTATTATTCCTACTATTCGCTCTGGGTTGCCGTTCTAAGCGCCTAAGGTCGATGTGTATGTGTACCGCTACGTTACTTATAATGATCCAGTTGTCATCATCTTGAAGCATGTAAGATACGATGTTATCGGCAGTGAGCCATTCTCCAAATTGATCTCGTAGTGCGATCCTCTCGGCCTCGTATCGTGGGCAATGAAAAAACACGTGATCCGAGTTGGTGTTCCGATAAGCCTTCTACTGTTTCAATTAATGGTAGAAGTCTATTGTAGATTATCCGCTCAAGGATTTTCCCGACTGTGTCTAGTATACAAAGTGGGCGATAGGAGGAAGGTTCATTTGGATTCCCCTTTCCTTTTGGCAGCAGCACTAGCCGTTGGCGCTTCCAAGGCTTAGGGAAAATGCCCTCATGGACACACGCGTTAAATATTTTCACAAATAAGGAGGGTCGAGTTTTAATACTATCCAGTCCCGGTGATTTTCTGTCGTTTACTTTTTCACATGCTTTAAATAATTCTTCGCATGTTTTCAAGGGTATTAACGCACTCTCGTGATGGCTTTGACCAACCGTCGTACTTTCTTGGCGAGGAAATAGTGTTTCTACTATATGTCGTAACAAGGCCGGGTTCGTTGGGGATTGCAAACCGGGGCCTATTAACCTCGTTGATATAATTTTGTATGCTTTGCCAGACATCATAATTAAGTTGTTCACAAAGATCACTAAAGCAAAGGCGTTTACTAGCCTTTTTGGCTTTTTTTAACCGGGTTCGCGCTTCCCGATATGCATTTCGTGTGACTTGCAATTGCAGGTCGTCGGGGTTTCGTGTTCGAGCACGCTGGTTAATTCTTATTGTACGGTGGCATGCCGACCTCAGATCTGCGATTTCGGTGTTTTCCCTTACTCAATCTAGACATTGATACATTACATGCTTCAACTAATAGCCATGATACCTTGGTTTCGAATTCCATTGCAGTTCTGGCTTCAATTATTGCCTCACCAATAATGAAACTAAAAAGATCTAAGGTGTTGATGTTTCATTTAGACCGCCTAGGTGTTGTCCGGTTAATGCGGTTTGCTGATAAGGTGCCGGTGGTGAACAGTATTGCATTATGATCACTGTGCGTATAGTGATCACTCACACGCCAGTTATTATCTCTCAACAGGCCGCTGCTTGCAAAAGTTATATCGATGATAGATCCCGATGTAGATGAACTAAAGGTATTTGTACTTCCGGTTTTGGCTAAAGCAATATTTAAGCAGGAAAATGCTTGAAGTAAAACAGTCCCTCTTCGCTTTGTATACCTACGAACAACCCCATTCAGAGGCCCATGCGGATTCTTACCTGTAGCGTTGGCGACAGGTCTGTCCAATATGATTTCGAAGCGTTCGATAGTAGCACTAGGTGGTATGTAGCAGCTATATATATAAATACCGTTTTTCATAGCCCGTACAAAGCAATCCTCAGGTACCTCCGCATATTCCTGAATAGATGCGTCCCCATAAACCAAAATTCCCGATTTTTTCGTTGCATCGGTGACCCAGTTATTTCCAGGAGGGTTCCTGAATTGCTCGCAGAGAATAGCTACATCGATTTTGAGTTCGAGAACAGTTTGTTGCAAAAGGTCTTGAGCCGCTATTCATATTTTTTTTTAGAGACGGTTTCTAGAGCGTTTTGGTATTCTACTACTATTCTACTACTGGTTATATGTTCAGACTCGACGTTTTTGGCTTTACAAAGCAGAAAGTTTGGTCTGGCCTTACAGTCATTCAATTTGTGATCATTTTCTCCGCATCTAATGCACAAATCTGTTCGGTCGATAGGACTTTTGCATGCTTTTGCGAAGTGACCGAACTGTCTGTCTGTCTATCTGTCTGTCTGTCTGTCTGTATGTCTGTCTGTCTATCCGTTTGTCTATCTATCTATCTTTTTTCTTTTTTTTTTTTTTTGGTAAGCGTAGGGGGAACCTTCCATAGGCACCGATTCTCCATGAAATACTGTAGTGTGAGATTCTTACTCACTAAACCTAACCTCCGCTAGCTCAGATCCTCGCCCCGCGGGACTACCGTCAGGTATTACTTCGCGGGGCGGATTTTCCATTTTTAAATGGTCGATCTTGTTTGTGCCTGTTCGCCTCTTCTGTGACTCTCCTTCCGTCTGAGCTCTTTTTGTATGCGAACTAGAAAAGTTGCTATCGCATTCCATCTGCTTTCCGATTTCAGGATCTCCGCTATTACATTTCCTGTATTAAGTTCAGTACTTAATTCATTTTCTAAGATTCTTTTTTCTTCAATGAACCTTAGGCAATTGAACACCACATGTTCTGGGTCTTCGTCGCATCCAGCGCATGCAGGACATTCTGATGAGTCCTCGAGTTTGAAGCGATGAAGGTAACGGCGATAGCCGCCATGACCTGACAGAAATTGTGCCAGTTGCTAATTCACTTCTCCATGACCTCTGCTTATCCATGGTTCTATGCTCGGAATGAGTTTGTACGTCCATCTGCCTTTTTCTGAGACATCCCATCGCTGCTGCCACTTTCTCAATGACACTGCTCTTTCTTGCCTTCTTATTTCCTCTGCTTCGGTGCTTTGGGCTCTACCATTTTGAATTCGTTTCGCTTCTTCAGCTAGTATATCTATAGGGATCATGCCTGCAATAACACACGCTGCCTCGTTTGAAATCGTTCTATAAGCACTTATAACTCTTAGTGCAGTCAATCTATAGACCCTAGTCATCAGCGAACGGTTTTTCTTAATGCTCAACGCATCCGCCCAGATTGGAGCTGCATAGAGCATTGTTGAGCTAACAACTCTACCCAATAAATGTCTTCTGCTACTTCTTGGCCCCCCAATGTTTGGCAACATTCTCGATAGTGCCGAGAATATCTTAGACGCCTTCTCCGCGATATATTCCATGTGGCTTCCAAAGTTTAGTCTGTCGTCAATTATTACACCTAGGTACTTGATATTTTTTTTGGAGTGTACTGTGAAACTTCCAACCTTAACTTTTATAGACTCTCTTATTCGGCGGCTACTAATAAGCACCGCCTCCGTCTTGTGCTCCGCCAATTCCAGACTCATCGATTCAAGCCATTGTTTGACAACAGCAATAGTCTCATTTGCAATAAGCTCCAGCTCATCTAGGTATTTGGCCGTCACCACTATCGCTATGTCATCGGCGAATCCTATGACTTTCGCCTCGTCGGGGATTTGTAGTCTCAGTACACCATCGTACATTATATTCCAAAGAACCGGCCCGAGAACGGAGCCCTGTGGAACGCCAGCAGTGATAGTGTACTCTTTGGTCCCTTCGTCGGTTTTAAACTGTAGCACTCTCTGGTGTAAATAGTTGTCAATTATTCTCCTAATGTATGCGAGGGTATTTATATTTCCAAGCGCGTCCATTATATTGCTCCAGTTGGCTGTGTTAAACGCGTTTTTAACATCAAGCGTTATTATACCGCAGTATTTATTTTTTCCCTGTCTCCAACTGGAACCCTGTATCGATTGTTTGGCAATAGATACCACTTTACCAATGGCATCGATAGTGGATCTAGCTTTTCGAAATCCGTATTGTTGGTTAGAGAGACCTCCTTCTGATTCAGTAAACGGGAGCAGTCTACTGAATATTATCCGTTCTAGTAGCTTCCCCATTGTATCAAGAAGACAGATTGGGCGATATGATGAAGGCTCACCGGGGTTCTTTCCAGTTGTTGGTAATAAAACTAGTCTCTGCTTTTTCCAAATCGAGGGGAAGGTACCATGTTCCAGGCATAGTTGCACTGTTTTGGCAAAGATTAGAGGGTTACACCTTATTGCTGCTTTAAGGGCTTTATTCGGCACTCCATCTGGACCTGGGCATTTTTTATCTCCTATCTTTTTGCTGGCGTGCAGTATTTCATCTACGGTAACTTCTGGTATCGCTGATATTTGATGGCTTCTATGTTCTTCACGTGGTATGTGCTGCGGGAACAACGCTGTGACAATTTTTTTTAGTAGATCTGGACATTTCTCCTGTGGTATCTTATGGCCTCTGATTTTAGTCATCACTACCCTGTACGCCGATCCCCATGGTGTTTTATCTGCCTCCAGGCATAGTGATTTGAAGCTCTCTCGTTTACTTCTTCGGATTTCGTTGCGAAGTGCTTTTCTCGTGCGTTTGTACTCTTCTCGTTTTCCCTCATATTCTGGCCTTCCAAAAGATCTCTGTCTTTTTCTCCCGGCTCGAAAGCAGTTGGCCCGGAGCTCTGCAATGCTGTTGTTCCACCAGAAGACTGGGTGTCTTTGGTTTGTCCTTGCTCTTCTTGTCATCGAAGCATCGCATCCCTCCTTAATGCTGTTCGCTTAGACCCGTGCCGCGTCCTCAGCCGAAATTTCATGAATCTCTTTGTCCCATATAATCTCGCAGAACAGTTCCTCGTCGAAGGATTTGTCTGTCCATCCATATTCAATGTTGTGGTGTTTTATGGGGTTAGTGTTATTGTTGGGCACTAGCTCGCATATAACCGCTTGGTGGTCACTGTGTGTATACTGCTCGCTTACGTGCCAATTAATTTGTTTAATCAACGAGCTGCTTGCGAAGGTAATGTCGATGACAGACTGCCTTCCGTTCTTCCGGAACGTGGTGGTGCTACCTGTATTGGCCAGAGTAATATCAAGGCACGCGACAGCTTCTAACAGTGCTTGTCCTCTGTCATTTGTGGATCTACAGCCCCATTCAGTAGCCCATGCGTTGAAGTCTCCGGCGATGATAACGGGATGTTGGCTTCTTGCTTCGGTGACAATTTTGTTTAACATCTCTTCATATTTTGAATGTGCCCAGCCTGGAGGGGCATAGCAGCTATGTATGAATACTCCTTTAACTTTTACCCATATAAAACCGTCTTGTTTTTGTTCCATTTTTCCCTGGGGAGGATAGTTGCCACAAGTCCATATTCCTGCCTTACCTGTATTGTCGGCGGCCCATACTGTGTTTTGTGGAATTTTGTATGGTTCTGATAGTATAGCTACTTCTGCTCTCTGTTCATGGACGGATTTTGCCAGGAGATCCTGCGCCGCTTCACAGTGGTTAAGATTTAGCTGTATGAGTTTCATCATCGGCTCTAATTTGCAGCTCTATCTCTATCTATCTATCTATCTATCTATCTGTCTGTCTGTCTGTCTATATTAATTGACCAAAATGATTCATACATTTTACCTGAAATTACGAAATTTTGTATGACAGGTACCAAAACCACCATTTGTTGAGTAACCGAACTAATTCTATGTTGTATTGGTATACTGTATTAAGAAAAACGTGCTCTGAAAATTTTACCAAAATCGGAGTCTCTAAAAGAAAAACATACATACATTGTACATTTACATATATTCATTTTAATATTATATAGATTTAATAACTTGACTCCAGTGCCACGTATCGGGTCCTGATTTTATAATTTTCTCTTTTGGCACTGAACCAACATATATTGTGAACATGAGCCTTTTAAGAAGTTGTTAATAACTGGACTCCAGCACCAATGTTTACCAATGTTCTTCCTCAGGTCCCAGACTATCTCTGTACCAAATTACATTATGATTGGTTCAGCGGTTAGATAACAGACATATAGACAGACAGACAGACAGACAGACATAAGTACTTTTGCATTTATAATGTGATGGTAAAAAAAAAAACACTATCCAAGTTCCAAGAAAATTACATTTTCGGTTAATTGTTTGTTTTAAAATACTATACTACTAGTATAAATAAATTAAATAATTTAGAAAAAAGTTATACAATTATTTGGAATATTTAACCAATTGAATTGCATTTGCAGTTTGTTTGACTTCAATATACATACATACCTATGCCTACAAACTGTAAGAATATTCAAGTTACAATTATTGCATTGTAGCTGCTGTCCAACTTTTTTTCTGATTCACTGTATGTAGACGCTTCCCACCCGTTCTGTATAGAACATCTGAAGCCTTTTACAAATTATTTAATTTTATTTATCTGCTTCACTCCCATCCCAGTCTAGGCCATTAAAAATTAAAAACAATAAACAAAGGTAATTGACTTAATAAAAATAAAACAAAAAAAAAATAAAAATCTAATCTGATTCGTTGACTTTGTTTTGCTTCTTAAAATCGTGTTCGGTTATCGCGCGCATTTATTTTGATTGCATTTCTTTTGTTTTGAAAATTAACATTCTCAATCGAAAACAACATAAACATAGAATTAGCGCCAAAGAGAATTATTTAAGCACTTGCCGTTGCCATTGCCTTTGCCAGTGAAAGGCAAGACAAGAGGAACAGCTGCTGCTGCTGCTGTTTAAGAGATCAAGTCAAACAACAAAAAAAAGTTAAAACCTGCTCAAACTAAAGCAAAGAATATTTCTCTTTCTACCACCGCACCATCACAGATGTAAGCAAAAGCAACAGAAAAGAAACAACAGTGACACCACGCAACGTATTCCATTCCAACATCAAAGAGGCATCATCACCAGCAGCACCACCACCAGCGAGAAGGCATTGTGTATGTTTTCCGAAACAAAAATAGCTCAGTAACAATTCGAACTCGCCCCGAGTGAGTTCGTTCAGAATCGCCTGTATTTGAGCTGAGTGCATTTGCTTTGTTGTGTGTTTTTTGTTTCCTAAATTTTGTATACGTATCCAGTTTTCCGTTTCGTGTGCCCTATGCTTCCGGCTTCGTCCTTTTGTGAGTGAGTCTTATCGAATTGTTATTTTTCGAAAATTATTCCGCGCATGCCCTCACGAACGTGTTGCATTTTATTTAACATTAGAATTCGTTTGCTGCTGCATTTTGTTGTTTAAAAGTTTCAAAAGTTTTCAAAAATTCCTTTCCTTTGTTCCAACTTCAATTGAAAGTGAAGTTTGGAAATAAAAAAAAAAATATAAAAAATCCATTACAAGCGTTTTGAGGTTGTTTTACACTCAAATCGGTTCGAATCGAAACCCTTGCCGAGTGGGTTGTGTGTGTCGTGCCTATTCCTTTGCGTGTTTGTTGTGCTCTCTCATCTGTGGGTTATCCTGTGAATTATGTTAATTTCCTTCAAGTCCAAGATATGAGTGAGACTCATAAGTTTCTGATTAAATAACGAGCTGCAAAAAAAAAAAGTAAAAATAGTTCCAATCGGTAGTTAGTGTTGTTAAGCGAACCAATTATCCTTTCCGATTGCCGCGGTGAATGTGTTTTTGTTTTTAATTGAAAATGAGGACTTCGTACAGCCATTGGCTTATAGTGATTCCCTGCACAATACTATGGATTACCAGTACAGGATTTGCGTGGCCAGTTCGGAGTAAGCTGAAGGATCCAGCAAAGATGTCTCATGATAATGTGGTAAGTTTGCTTTTTTTTTTTACTCTAAGGATTATCAAACAAAAAGTGACAGGACAACAGCACGTGGTGACTCATTCTGTGCTTGTGTGAGTGTGAGGTTTTGTGACATCCTCCAATGCTCAATGGAGTGAGTTTCTAACCTAAGAGGCATTTGAGTGAAAAATCCTTTTCCTTTCCGTAAGGACATGCCTTTCAATAAAGTACTTAAGTCACTCCGCTAATCGACTAGATGTAGTTAGGTTTGATTAGGGTTGATTGACCCCTACTACATATGTTCTTTTAAGGTGTGTGTGCGTTTGTGTTATTCGTGCATGATTATGCAAAGGTGTGCCAATGCTGCTAAGCAGGTTTCGCCTTGCCACATTTCGAAGGGTAGGAAAGAAAGCAAACTCGTATTCAAACAAATCAATATGAGGACATGAGTCAGAAATTAGGGACCAATTAGGCTTATTAACTGACGATTCTCTATCATTTATCACATGATAAATGTAGATACATATGTGTTGGCCCTTGCCCGTAAAAAATGTAATTCATACAAAAATATTCGACGTAACTATGACGCTTTAGCGGTGTCGGAAGGCGGTTGAACAGCGTTCAAATTCTAGGAATAACTAAAGTGACTAATCCTACTATGACACTCATTTCTTTTTGGTAGGTTAAATTGTGAACTCAAGGAGTCACGTTGTTTGCCTTTAATTTCCATCTTAGATCTTGGTTTAGTCGCCTTGCCAGAAGCCTGAACTCTGAGGAGCTAATGGCAGGGCAGACTAACGGTAGGGGCTTTAAAATTACTAGCCTGAACTTCGAAAATCGAATTCAGTCAATAGGTAGTCTGAAAAGAGATTCTACTCGAAGATAGCTGCTTCTATTCATGGGTTGCTGATTGAGGTCCATTTAACGAATTTCGTAGGCCTAATTAGGTACGTTATGTTGTTACCATGCGCTGTTATTTTCTAGGTTGGGAAAACAAGTTTCCATGACTATTACAGGGCTGTCAAAAAGTGCTCACTGCTTTAACAAGTTATCAGTCACATGCAACAAGTCTCTCAAAGTCGACACAATCTTCATACAATTTGGGTCAGTAGTGTGGTGTTAAGATATGCTTGGCTAGAACTGAGAAATGTTTTTGTTTTTTGAATGAAATTCTTTTATTAAGTTCCGTTGGGTTTTTTCCTCTAGCTTACGCACGAAAAAATGCATGGATTCGTAATGAAATTTACAAATACCAAAACCTTGCTGTAGAAGCTCGATAGCAGTGAAAAGTTATGTTAACTTTCAGAACGTAACAATAAAGGATCTTTTCAAATAGTTCATCATTGCAAACCTTTACTGTACATTATAAATATTTACACACCATAAGAAGGTCACTAGCAAGAATGGATACGCCATACGAAAGATTTTATTCAGCTACTTCACCAATAGAAGTTTGAGATATGAAACCAAAGAAAAAGACAAGTACTATAAAGTCGCAAGCTCGGTGGGTGGCCACTACGAAGGGTCGGCACACTGATCCCAAATAGAAAAAAAAAAAAATAAATATTTGGCTTCAGCAGTCCTAGGTAGAACCAAGCCTAGCTTCCCGCAACCATTTCTGTGTGCGCGTTATATTTTTGCACGGATGGAAGGGACCTACAGTTTTCTGCCGTCTCCGAACGGCGAGTTGGGAAGCTTTTACATGACAGATGATACTCTCGAATGCTTGTCAGGCATTCGAAAGAGGTGGGCACTGTGAAAAACTTTTTAGGTGTTTGCGGCGGGATTCGAACCCAAGACCGCTGGCTCAGTAGTCCGACGCACTAACCACTTGCGCTACGCTATGAATAGAAGTTTGAGCAAACCCAAGGCACGGAAACTGTAACTACCACCTTACGCAGTTCCTATCTGGTCACGGTGGGTCGATGGGTATCGGAAATACCTACACTGTTGTAAGGTATGCATTGGAGTAAATGCCTTCGCGTTCGAGCAGTCAACCGCGGTCTACGGTTTGACCACCCATATTTCCTGTATAGTCATTTTATACAGTTAAAAGAGATTCAACGTAACTTAAAGTATGAAATTAAGTCCAATTATTTTCCCGTACGTTAATCTTTCGTAGATTTTCTTTAAAGCGAGAGCTAAACTGACAGATAAAGAAATAACCGCTACCTGCGAATCTTGATCGCTGAAATTTCTTTCATATTTTTATGGGATTTGACGTTTGTTATGCTCCACTATTTTGTTAAACGTGTTCCAGTACTTTCATGTTTAACTTCTCTCTGAGATGATAGGTCGGTTCGCGTACGTTTTGCACCAAATATGTGTTTTCTGTCAAATTTTGAACAGTGGGGGTAAAATGCTCGAAAGAACACTAACACAGGATGTTATGATATGATGATATGTATGTGACAGGAAATTTTTAACTCTCTCGTGAGCACTGTCTTTTATGAAAAACTACGAAACCCTTACGTACGCGAACGGGTTTTCGTAAATTTTCGTAGATTTTTGTAATTTTAGAAGCGTACACGTATGTACCTGGTATTACCCCTTCTCGCTGTAAATTGACATTAAACGACACTGGACTGGAACAGGAGACTCGAAACTGTTTACACATTCCAATTATTAAACAGCATTTAATTTTTTTTATTTTCGAAATTTCAATATCACGAGAGCTAAATTTTTAATTTCCAGCTGACATTTTCACGAAACAAATTAATTAAATGAGTTAATTAAATTCATTCTTCTCTTTATCTCATCCATATAATGCCCGGTCACAACTGTCATAAAAATGATTTACATGATGCGGAGCCACCCAAGTGTCAAACGTCGATAACACGCCTTAAACCGGAACAATAACATTTCATTATTCACATTCTTTTATTCTCTGTTTCTTTTCACTTCATTCCATATACAAGTAGCTATGCAACAATTATAATAACTGCTTCAATTTATAATGAAAGAACAGATTAAAATGCACAAGGCTAATACCTGGAGTCATTCGCCCCGTTTAAAGTCAATAGTAACCATAAATACATGTGTGTATATATACATATAAACCAATAATACGAAATACGAATAATAAAATTTCAAACGATAAAAAAAATATATCGCAAAGATATTTAATTATCACGCGCCGATAACGGGCATGTAAACAAATACTTGTTGTGTTCGTCACATCATTTGTTGTGGGCCAATCCAACGGAACCGGCATGTGAATTGCAATATGCCAAAAAAAGAGGACAATGGCCTTCGTCAAGCGTTTGTGTGGCAATAAAAAAAAAAAACGAGAAAATTCAAATTTGTCAATCTTCTTTCGAGACAACGACAAGGGACACGAAGTAAACTGAGTCCTCTTTTAATCCCTTACAGGCACTCACTCACTCGTTAATTCTCCGGCACAAGAATATCTCAGTTATTGACTCGGGATTAATATTTTCTAGGTGGGGTCAACTCGGATGAATGTTAATACTATAGCCGAAGGATACATACATACATATGTAAATAAATGTAACTCTTGAAAGGGTCGCTACAGAGAATAGAAATGTCCCAATTGAAATTCAATGCCAATGTGACTGTTTTTTCTTAATTTAAAAGTGGCAGGCCTATAAATAGAACCCTGTGGTACCCCATACGTATGTACATATGTTGCAAGTGATTCATCATTTAACTAGTTCCACTTCTATGTCTACATATGTTTTGTGGCTCATCTGCCAAATCGTCAAGCGACAGATTGAGGTTGAGGCTATGCATTGATTAGCAGAGGTCATATTGTTCACCCTTCTCAGTCAGCTATTCATAAATTGATCTAAAATTAAAAAATAAAAATAAAAAAACGCTGATCCCTTGAACTTACTAATAACCTAAACCATCTGGCGGGGGACGCATTCAATTCGATACGCGACCGTCTGCAGAGTATCATACATCTCCATCGTCATCCATTCACACAGAAACCAAACAGAAGAACGAACCGAAGCATTCGAACGGAAGTAATTGTTACGGACGGAGTTGTAGTTGTTTTTTTTTCTGTTAGCCCTTCATTTTCTTTTTTTTTTTTGGACTTCGCTTTGTTTTCTTTTCATATAGTAGGGACAAGATAAAAATGAATTTAAATGCTGCTCGGCAAAGAGACGATGAACACACACCCTGTTGACCCTTAAAAACATTTCTGTATGTGTATGTGTGGCTTGGCTATATCTATCACAGGACGGACTAACCGGGGCGCCTTATCAGTCATAGATTGCCACTGGTACTCGTAGAAGACTACTTTGCTACTTTAAAACAAAAAATGCTGCATGCTCGTACTCAATTGTGGTGCAAGTGCTCGGGAAAAATGAAAATAATTTAAAATTGATTGGAGGGTTTCTAATTGACGATAGAAATGATTGATCATATAGATTGAATGTGAGTTTGGGGTGAGCCCATAGGTTATTTTAATTCGAGTGAATAATATTTATGTGGAAGCAATATTTTCCGAACAATTATCAACACCGAAGTGTTCTTATCTTTATTTTTGGGGAAAAGTGTGTGAGCAAGTTAAATAAATAAATAAAAACAAAACAAAAAAAAAATTTAATTGATATTGAGGGGAAGGCCTTTTCGATAAGAGATAACCTAGTAACGTCATTAAAAACCAAAAAATCGCCGAATGTGAGACATCCAGACATTCCTGAACCATTCGAGGAAAATTGTGGTTACCTTGGGGATGGTGTTGGATAGACATCTCTTTTTACCGAACATCTCCATAGAAGGGTGCCTGTGGCATAGTGGTAGTCGTTGTCGCTTGTCACGCTGAAGGTTCACGTGTTCAAACACAGATGTCTCCGGGACATTTATTTCTCGCGAAATAAAAATAAGTCGATCAGTTTCAGGAATTTATATCAAAAACCTACTGCGGAGGCATAACACTGGCAGTAGGAAATCGATCGCACAAACTATAATAGGAAACATCTGGAAAAAACTTCGGTGAATCATAAGCAGTGACATAACTTTCAATAATACACAACTCTCCAGTTATTCTGGACACCACCCATAGAGTTAGTTTAAACCCAACATCTTAGTTTAATAGCGCTACGTCGATCTGTCTGTCTCTCGTTCTTATTTTCCATGTGCTCGCGCTGTGTGTAAACATTATAAGGGTATTCATATCCTCTTTAGCGTGTGTAAATTATAAAATATAATATAGATAAAAAATAATTTTTAAAAACAAGCTTTAATAAACTAAATAATTTTTTTCCGAGTCACCAATATGTGACTATTAACATGTTTGATTTTTACACGTACACGGTGATTGATGTCATTTGATTGACCGTGTAAGGTCCGCATTATAGACGGTCCCTCTTAGATGGACACTTTCTAAGACTAGACGGACAAACATTTTGCAACCGCTGCTCTTCGCGGAGTTTTCACTGTACATGGCTTAGTTATGCCTATACTCATTCTGGAGTCGGAACTCCCATCATGATGCGAAAACCCTCTATTAAAAAAAAGATCTCGTATAAAAGAGCCGTACGGGCTTGACACAAGTAACATCCGAAAACAGGAGATTACTTAATGCCTGCAATATATTTTAATCAATAAGATATTTCCAGAATCTCGACTAGGTTAGATCTCGCAGCCTAGCCTTCATATTGCTTCGACTCGTAAATATTAATGCTATCGATTACATCAGATATACCTGTGTATGCTATGTCCTTTTATGTCCAGAGGAAATCAATAAAGAAACGGTCAAATAGGGTCCAATATGTACACATTTTTTACCTATTTCCAATTGCTTTAGAATGTGTGTGTTCTCCACGACTTTCCGAAAATACTATGCAAGCATAGATCCCTGTGTCACTTTACCAAAAAACTTTGCAAGTGTACTAGGTATGTTGACCTTTTTTGATGCTTTCTTCGACATACATTTCCGATTGGGTTTTCTGTCGAAATATACCCGAAGAAATGTATGTCGGATTGAAAACGATGGGATAGAGTTGTTCATACTTGAGACTTATACTTTGGGATTTGAAGCTTCCTCGACAATACCATATTTTGGGTTCAGTTTTTGAAGTGTGACTTATTTAGCCGCGGTTGGGCAAATTTGCCTGAATCAGACGAAAAGTGAAACGCTTCCCCTTCTCCAACTTCAACAGGCAGTAAAATCTATACATAGTATAAAAGGAAGTCCCCAAAATGTGGCTAATCTCGAGAACCACTAAACGGATTTAGATTCGATTTTCACTATTATGATCTGCATTTCCTGGTGGAATTTATGGGTGTACTCAGACTACTCCATTACTTTTAGAAGCTGAGAATTCGATATCGAAGTGGCAGAAAATGGCAGAAAATCAAATTTTCTGTCATTACATAGCCCTAACTCAACATTATTGGATTTAAAACAATTTTCACTTCTAACGCGCGAGAGTCTAACGCACTTTTTTTTTAAGCGTTGGTTTTTAACCCTTTCTGTATCATCCAGCTTCTCTTTCCATAGGCTCTTTCAAAGTATCTCTAGATGACAGACTAAATTATGAAGTTGCTGAAGATTTGTCTTTGCGTGGTGTAGTGGTAAGTGTGTAAGACTGCTACACAATGCTGCCCGGTTCAATCCCAGCAAAACACCTAAAAGTTATTTCACGGTTCCACCTCTTTCGAATGTTTGCCCAGGTTCACCTCGAGCTGTAGCGCCACCTAAAGTAGGTAAAGTATTTTGAGTATGTATCAGAATTCATCGTTCTATTGATGGCGTGGAGCTAGATCAACTACAATGAATTCTCCCATTACGGACAGCTCCCTTAGACGGACAACAATGTTGCCACTGTTACTGTCCGCCTAAGGGAGGTTTCAATGTATTTATTTTTGGGAAAACAAATTTTTTTTCCGTCAAAATGGTGCTCTTGAATTCTAGTCAGCTTTACCGCCCTCTATTTGAATCCTCAAAAGCATTCTGACAGCGCCAACAAAGACAAAAAAATTATTCAGCTGTAATTTCCTCATAAAATGAAGAAAATATTAGACACCTCTGAGATAGACTACCTACCATGCCTGGATTCTTGTGATTACTATTTAATTAAAAATCTCTAACATTCGAAAAGTCATCTGTTCTGCTGACAGCAGCAGGCAGGCACAAACAACAAAGTATATCCCAAGTACGTGAATTTAAAATTAATTTAAATTGAATACGTTCATAGATACTCGTACATAGATACCTTCTGCATATACATACATAAACAATGCGTTTTATCGTTTCCTCTTCTTATTGGTGGCGGCAGCGGCACACGCAGTCCCAAGGGTGCACGAAAGTAGTTGAAATAAAATCCAAAAAAACAGCTTAAAACACGAGGACGACATTGAAGACAACAGTACTGTAACTCCGACAGGGACTCTGCACAAATAATTCAACACAACAAAGAATAAAGTTGAGTAATTAAATTTTAACGATCCTCAAGGCGATATCCTCCGCTCCCTTGTGCTATATGGTTTCCATTTCTAGCGCAGTGCATTGCAGATGTCGGTTGCACCCGCAAAAAAAAATAAAAAAAAATCGGAATGCTATCCCGCGTCGACTCTAAAACGCATCGCGATACACATAAACTCGTACTCGTACATAAATATAATTCGCTTTAATATTCACACCGATTAAATAGAGCGTCCTCTGTTCGCAAATCCTTAATTGTGTCACGTATTTCGTGCACTTCCAGTAGTGCCCAGAAGAAACGACCAACCACTATGCAATCGCTGCTACTGAATCGCACCTCCCCAGCTCCCTAGATGTCCTCTGCGGGCCGTTTGCCAGTGTATAGAGTGAAACTTTCCCTCTTATTATGTGCTGCCAAGCAATTTGATATCCTTTGCATGTACAAGATTGGCGCTGCCGGTTGATGGTTGGAAATTTGCATTTCCCATCGAAGGAGCTGCACTGCATAGTGTATCCTTACCAAGCGTCGAACGCACTCGGTGGCGTGTTCAACAGCACTTGACTGATGGAACTGGAACTGGACTAATTTGTGATTCCGAACTTGTGGATTCTGTGTAATAATCGAGAACAAGCGCATTTCGCAAAGCGAAAATGTCACCCACGGGGCAACAGGCAAGTGGCAAGAGGCATAAGGTGTCTTGTTCGCTACGGGCCCTAATACCATACGGTGGGATTCAAATGTTCCAAAGTGAAACAACACGACTGACGGTAAAATGAAACAACAGGCGGTTAACGAAAGGAAAGTCAAAGCTAAGGCGGTTCCGGAAAGAAGTGTGAAACTATGTTGATTTGTAGAGTGGGACCTTAAGGGGATTTGACTGGGCTTACTTTGACTTTGAGTGAATGAATCGAATGAGGGTGAAGTAATGGATGTAGTGGCTTACATAAGTTAGGTTAGGTTAGTCATTCGGTACGTGGCGGGTATTATATGGCTGGCGGGTTAACATTGACAGTTGGAATTGCAGCGAAGTCAAACTCAGTGACAGTGAGCGATAGTCATGCAGTCCTGAATCGTAAAAGGTATTCGGAGCCTAAATAGGACATTGGCGTTTGTAATCAAAGAGGGTTTTCGCAAATCAGAAATATTTGTGTAGTCAGGGGTAAATTTTTCAAATGCCTCGTCGACTGTAACGACTCTGTCAGCCTCTTAGGTTAGGTTAGGTTAGGTAGCAGTGGCTGCCGGTAACAAGTACCAGCACACTTAGGCCTATAGAGGCTATTGGGGATATTTACCCCGCTACGCAAGAGAACCATTTGGAACTTTGTACAAAGCGAAAAATGCTTCCTACATCTTTTTGTGCTAGATCAGTAAGATATTCGAAGAAGTATGTGTAGTTTCCTACTACAAGAAAGAGCTGGGCATGAGCAGAGGAGATGTGTTGGACTTTCCTCCTCCTCCTCGTCCCTACAGCTTCTGCAGAAGTCATTCGAGATGACGCCAAGTCTAGTAGCGTGTTTGCCTATGAGGCAGTGTCCTGTGATGATACCGATAATCGTACTAATATGTAGTCTTTTTAGTGACAAAAGGTGTCTAGAGCGGTTTAGATCTGTTAAGTAGCAAGACAGGTTGTTCTGCCTTCCCATCTAGCGTTGGTTTTATTGACAATGTCAAGTTTGAGTGCTAGCTTATAAGTAACGAATGCCATACCCGCATACCCATATTTTCCTTATCGAGTAGAAAAGGTATTGTTGTTCATATTATAGCGAGCTCGTCAGATTTACAGTTTCCTGGAATGTCACTGTGCCCTGTTAAACTGCTTAGCCATCTCTATGAGAGATGAACGGCAGTTGGAGGTGGTCTTAGAAGTAGATAAGACTGATTCCAGAGATTACAAGGCCGCCTCGCCTGACTATCCGAGAAAATGCTAATATCATTAATGGATATTACATTCCTCTTGATCCGGGATAGTGCTTCCGAAATCGGCATAATCCCTGCTGGAAACACGCTACAATGATCAGGGAGGCGAAAGAGAGATTTAGTCTTAATCTGTCTGAGAAAACACCTCCTCCTACACCATCATTGGTTTTAGAGCCATCAGTGTAGAAGTCTGTAGTCTGTTATAGCACCTAAGTCATCCCAGAAGGATCTATCTGGATTAGTGAACGTAAAGTTTTTTTTTATCAAAATTGGGCTTTAGAAAAGTGTAGTCTAGGGTTTCGGGAAGAGATAAGTTTTCTAGTATTGTGGAGTGGCCAGTATAATTACTTGACCACTGTGAGATGGTTTTGAGTCTTATGGCAGCACTGCAGGCTGCCATTTCCTTGCCAGTTATATCCAGGGGTGGGAATTATAGTAAGATTTCAGCCTCGTACTTTCGCAAGTAATTCTGGAAACTCGGCACATCATATGATTAGGTTATGTTAGGTTAGGTGGCTATGGAACTAAAGTAGGTCCATTGTGTTGCCTCATGAGCCGATTCTTATCGGTACCTACTCTTGGAACCATTTTTAGAATTGGATACATTTCTATATTTTATTGATATCCATTAAGGAAATATCTTGAAAGTCTAAAAATAAGTATTCTCGCAGAATCTTTTTTTGTTAAGGAGGAGAGTGCTGGGCAGCTGCATACGAGGTGATAGGGGGAATCCTCCTCCTTTTCATCCATGCAGCTGTGACAGAAGTCATTGGCGAGGATTCACAGCCTGCTGGCATGGACACTGCACAGTGCACAGTGACCTATCAATACGCAAACTAGGATGCCGATATGTGCTCTGCTAATCTTTAGCAGGCTGTAAGTTTTACGTCGATCTGCCTGGCGTTGCTATACGTATCAAGATGACGCCATTTTTCATTAGGCTGTTACAGTGCTTGCGTAGAGATTTTGCATTTTATTAATTCTATTGGTAGATTGGGTTTACTTTCTGTTGTAAAATTCTCCAATTTTGTACCTTTACTGGCTAGTTCGTCTGATTCACCTCATTACCTGGTATATAACTATGACCAGGAACCCAGCACAGTGTAAGCATGCATCTGCTCGACTTGGGGAATGCTGTGCTTCTATGTTAATAACACAAGCTCCGTTTTTGCCGGGTTCATTCTTAGGCCACTTTTTCTGGCCCACCTTGCTGCTGCTTCCATCAAGTCGCTTATCTATCGTTGAAAGATATTATCTGTTACTAGCGATAGCAATGTCATCGGCATGAGCTATAACTTTACGCCCTTGTTTTCCAGAGTGAGCAGAACTTCGTTCAGGGTTAAGAGCCACAATTGTGGCAACAATACTCCTCCCTGTTGTATTCCACGCTTCACTGACCTTTTGGATTTACATAGTTTCCCAGTGTTAGAAAAACGAGTGTTGGAAAATAGATAAGTGGACTATTTGGAATGGTTACATCCTCATCACACTTAGGTCAATGTGGGCCCACAGTGTGTTCCCACCCGTGGTGCTGGTATCTGGGTTTCAAACATTCGGAAGCCCTAGCAAATACAAGCATGTCCGATGGTGATCCATGGGATAGCGCGTCGTTGTCTTCGAAGAACAATTTGCCAAGAGCTCTATTTCTTTGTTGGCTGAGGTTAGGACAGTGACAGAGAAAATGGGCTTTGTCCTCATGAGCCTCTTCGTGACCGCATCCCTTACAGATATCATTATCATTTAGTCGCAGTTTTTTTTATGTGGTATCTTAACACGTTATGGCCAGTTAGCAGTGACAACCACTTACAGAGTGGGGGTTTAACCATACCATCTGGCTTGTTCAATGTCTAGGGCTGTGCGTTTTCTGGCCAATTCATCCGCGGCTTAATTTTCTGGTATTCCGCTATGACCAGGAACTCAGCAGAGTTTAACGTTGTTCTCCGTGCCAAGAACCTTTAGTTCTTCGCGGCAATACTTTACAAGCTTAGATGTTATTTGCTTTTATGGCCGCCTGGCTGTCAATGTAAATTGTGATATCCTCTCGGGATATTGTCATCATTGACACCGATTGGGCAACCTTTGTCACTGCTATAACCTCAGCTGCTATAGTCTGGAAGTCGTATGGAGTTGCTTATTCTTAGATCTTCCAAGAAGCAGCCCGCTCCTATTTCCATCTTTTAGGTATTTTGTTTGGGAGGGATCTCTGCTTGGAAAGGTCCATGAGAAGGGTTTTTCGAAATCCAAGTATGTGACAGTATAGTCCGAGTTGGTGTATCTTAGTGTATCCATATGCATTCCGTCTCCAGTGTTTTGACCGGCTTATTCTGAGAGCGCTCTTTGCTGCCGTTTCCTGTATGTAGAGATCTGTAGGCAGAAGGTTGAGAATTATTTCTAATCCCGCTGTTGGCGTTGTTCTCATCGCGCTGGTTGTACCAGTGCATGCTATTCTCTGTACTTTGGTCATAACCTTAAGGTTGCTAGTTTTGGCGGGAGCATGCCACCAGACCAGTCCTCCGTATGTAAGTATGGGTCTAACTATTGCAAAGTACATCCACAGTGTTATTCGTGGGCTGGATCCCCAGTTTTTCCCGAAAAATCTACTGCAGGTATAGAAAACAACAGCTGCCTTTTCTTTCACACTTTCTTTGATGTTCAGCTTCCAGTTAAGCTTCCTGTGGAGTAAGAGACCTAAGTGTTTTGCGCTCTTGGAAACCACCACTGGAGTCAGGTAGACTACTCTTCGGCCGCTCATCCAGAGACCTTACAGGTAACAGCTTGAGTAACTTTGCTGCAGTTGCCCTCTGCGGTCAACAGAACCTACTGAGCCTACCTACCAACGTCAAGGTAAGTAATCGAAGAGGAGCAATGCATAGCTAAGATTTCCATAGTTCGTATTTACCCCATTGGTGGTGTCTGAGTACCTAATTTCATGTTAAGATGTCCTTATTATCGATATTTATGTCATTTCGTTCGTGAGTTGTAGGGTCTTGAAACCCATGATAAGCATACGTTCAGAGGTTTCCTTTAAAATATTGCTTTTAACCTGACACACAGATAACTCCGGCGGTTCAGTTTAAAATACAGTTTTAAATTTTCGTTGCGTACGCGAGGACGCTGATGTGCATCGCTAATTTTTCCTTATCTCACGATTGTATTCGCCTGTGTGGTGGTGCGTCCATTCAATATGTTTCACCCTTCGACACGGATGACTATGGTCAGTTACAACAATCCGGCATTCCGGATGTCACATCACTGATGCGTTTATTTATTCATTTATAGTTCGTTATGAATATTTCAATCAACCAAGTAGGATATGTAAGAACCGGATCAGGAGGTCGATCAGAGAGCGCTTTCCCTCCAGCCATACGACCTGGACTGCATTTTATTTCCCGGAAATTTTGACTTTGCACTGAATGAAGTGATCACAATCCTTAATCCCTTGGAATATTGTCACTTCGCAAATGTGCCTACCATCCGACGACCTGCCACGTTTTCCTCATTTCCATATGCAGGCAGACCATAAATCATGGAATTCTGTGCTTCTCGTGTACGTCCGAGGACGTATGGTCCTCCTCACCCATTGCGCAACATTATGTCCACTTTAGGGCCAATAATTTACAGTTCCATTGCACCGGTGTTGTTGTATGGAAATCGGCGGCATAATCTGGTCAGACGGGTAAACTACGCCGGAGTAGGTTACAATTAAATGGCAGTTCACCTCTGTTGCAGCACAACGCGTTGTAAGTGGTTTTTAATTACAGGTTTCCGTCGTCGTGGGTATGTTATTCAAAAACTGCACGTTTACGTTACGCCGATACCGTCAGATGGAACCCTGTCATTTGATTTGGGATAAAGAATCAGATTGATTTGTGTTTTTGTCTGCTCCGACGATTTCCGGCAGCCAATTTCGGTGGCAGAATAAAACAGAAAAAGCCAAACGTCAACAAAGAGTCTTGACTACTCCTTTCCCCCCATGACCCGAGTAGTCCCCTTCCCAAGAATACGATGATAATGCGAAATTTACATAATTCCCGAAACTGAAAAGGCAGCACAAACATAGACATGCAGCAGCAGTAGCGATGTACGCTGTGCGGGTGCAACAAAGACCCACATTGTGCGGGGTACGTGTGTAACGACATCCTCCACCTCCCAGTACTCCGCTGCCGCTGGGGAAATGATATAAATCAAATCGAATCATATGGGATGCAAATAGTGCCGCATTGGCGGTAGCGGGGAGGACGTAATCCAACGCAGTTAGATGGCTTTTTGCTGAAGTATTTCGTTTGGTGGTGGTGATGAGGATGACAACGGAACGAAAACAAGAACGCGACAAGCATAACAATTGACAAAGTGCAGCGAGCGCATCGTATCGTACATTGCTTCGGATTCGGATTATTATCTGCTTCGAATGATTTATTCGGATAAACACATATCGGGTCGCGGGACGGGTCGGCAGAGCGCACGAAAGAGAACGAATGTGTGCAAGGGAGAGAGAGGTAGACGAAAAAACAGTGCCAGATGAACGGCAGATGTTACAAATGACAGCTCCGCTGACACCAACCATGCATTTGAAGAATGCGTAGCTAATGCACGTTGTGTCTTCTCGTCCAACAAAATGTGCACTCAATTAGGATTCCACTTCTTTATTTGCTATGGCGCCAACTGTTACAGTACTTGCAGTGCACCCCAAAAAGCAAGTGAAATGTCACTTACCACATGGGTTGCGGCGCAACGCACCACTTATGGACCAAAGTGTTGCTAATTTTTGTTTTCCATTTCCATGCGTCATCAGTTTTCAGTTTCAGTTTCAGTTTCAGTTACAGTTACAGCTGTGCTGCAGTTAGTATGCTGCTCTTATGAAGTGAGCGTGCCGATTTCACTGTCGTTCTAACCGGTCGAACATAGAGCCCCCTTTGACATACTTGCACTCCTGCACCCGTACACAATCACCTTGGTCTGGACGCGAAATTGTTGTGCTGCTTCTTTGTTGGAAATGAACTTTGCCCATATTCAACGAAGCGAATAGAACAAAAAAAACAAAAACAAACGGGAACCTAAAAAGGTAGCGGTTTATCTAGATTTTCACTTTTTTTGTGAGAACGCGGATTGTCTATATAAAAAATAAAGGAATAAATCAAAGTAAGAAGTAAGAACCCACGCTTTGCTGTGGCTGTAAATAGTTTTTTGTTTTAAAGACCTGACTGACACTTGACATTCGCGAGCTGTCAAATTTGTTAGGAATTAAGGGCAATTTTGCAAGAGAATCTAGTAGGTACATATTTTCGCGGATTCTTATTAGATTTATTCTTATACATTAATCTGCATACAAATAAAGAAAAAGTTTTTTTTTTTATCGCTATTGAAACACACCTCTGGAAACATTCAAAACAAAACAAATCAAAACAGCTTACAGAATAGGCAGCTGGCAAAACAAAAAAAGAAGTTATAATTCGTTGTGAACGCTTCAACGAGTTTTTGTAAACTTTTTGGCGAAAATAATAGCAACCACGCACAGAACTAAAATGTGACGCGTGAGCAAGTGCTCCACCTAAGCAAACTTGATTTTGTCAAATTTAACGGTTGCTGATTCTCGTGTCTTGTCGTGAGCTGTCACAAATGTCAGGAAATCCCCGATTTGGAGCAATTTTTTTTTTGACGTCAATGTCAATGTAAAACAAATTGACAGAAGAAAAATTCGCTCAGTCTAACACAAGCTTATGAATTACTATAGATGTGTTCCCGTACTTTCTGCTTCAAAATTCACAGATTCTCAAATTAAAAGGAGTGGGGGTCATCTCTCAGAGTGAGCTAAAATTGTGAACAATAACAGAAACGCATTTAACAATAAAAATGGAAAATGTTTGAGATTTGACAGATTTGACAGTTTTCATAGAGCTGCCCAAAGAAATTTCTTGGGCTTAAATTCGCAGCATGGGGGAAATTTCGTACTCTCTTATTCGATCTCTTTTCTGTGAAAAACTACAAAAAAATCTACGTACGGGAACAGCATTTGACTGATTTTCGTAGTTTTTCGAAATACGCGAATAGACCTTGTGCAAGTATTTAAATCAGTGCAGGTAAATAACTTCACGGGAATTTACTTCACCTTAAGTGGGAAATAAATGCACTAAAAGTGAAAAATAATTTAACCAGAAATTTTGTGAAACTAATTCTAACTTTTGATATAAATTTTTTTTCGAAAAATATGGTGACATAAACCCGAGCGAAATAGGGCCGAATTTCGAAATTTCAACCGCACATTAAAAATAGGCCTTATTTCACTTTCACAGTGTGATATACCTAAAACCGAATTTTGAAATTCAGCCTTATTTTGCTTGCGTTTATTTAACGGTGCCAGGTCCCAGGAAATAAACCCCCAAAAATATAAATGATATAGGGCCCCAGAATCGGGGTAATTTTTCAAAATTAAATCATGCCCGATTGAAATGAAATAAGGCCCCGGAAATAAATTATTGAAAGAAGTAATAATGTCGTTCGGTTTAGTTACCATCGGGTAACATCGGTTGCAAAGATTTGGGCAGTGCCGTGACATTTTTTTTGCATTATTATGATTATGGTGAATCTGGGGTACGGTAAAGATGTACGCTAGCACCGAGACCAGAGTTGGTCTATTGTACCCCCTTTTATGACTAGAAATCATACAACATCTTTAGAAATTTGATAATCCCTTTGATTGGAATATTTTTGTAGTCTTCTTCCGTTAGTATGTATTTGCCTAGTCTTTTGGCTATTCTTTTTGCTAGAGAGAGCACTCTTAGATCAAGTGCTTCGTAGGTTCTTTGTTGGTGTCTTCTCTTGTGAAGCCATAGTGAGGGCATGGTCCAATAAATGGACTGTTGGCTCCTTTTTGGCCAAGATATCAGCCTTTTCGTTGCCCTCATGTCCTTCATGACCTGGCACCCATATGGGTTCAGTTATGTTTTTCTTTGCCAGCACATTTAGGTTGAGCGCCATTTGAATGTGACTTTCGATTTGTAGTTGTGGCTTCCTAGAGCCTTTAGTACAGCTTGGCTGTCAGACTTTATGCTTATCTTGGTTTTATATACATAAGTTCCTCTCCAGTAGGATTTGTGCAGTTGTATTGAGGGCAGATAGTTCCGTTTGGAAAATTATGACATCTTTATGGAGGAATATAGGTATGTGTGTGACATCTTGATCCAACTTTTCCCTCCGACGCCATTCTCTGACCCATATGTGTACCATTGTTGGGCATCATTCTTGGTCCACTTTAGGTTGTTATTCCATTCGTCACTGTTCGGGAAGAATGTAGTTTTTGACAAGGTTTATTTTTAGGGACATGCTATTGCTGGCACTAGTCTTTTCTTTAGCTAGATAGATCTTGTTCAGTATACTCAGTTGACCCTCTAGGTTACCGTATTTGGATTTATAAAAATAAATAAATATACGGCGTCAGCAGTCCTATACAGAACCAATCCTAGCTTCTCGCAACCATTTGTGTGTGCGTGTTATTTTGTCCACGAAATGGAAGGGACCTACAGTGTTTTGCTGACTCCGAACGGCAAGAAGCAAGAGTTTATTTAGCTTTCTTCTTCTTGTATTGCTAAGTGAAGTGGGGTGATGTTAAATAGAGCTAAAGATTCCATTTAACAATTAGACACAAAATCGTCAACATCATTATAAATAATGGAATTTTTAACAGTAATATATCTGGCAAGAGTGCATCGCACAAAAGAGTAATTTTAAGTTCTCCAATAAAGTGAAAGTATTACCTCTAATGGAAAATAACTTCTCATTAAAAGTGAAACTAATACCCACAAAAAGTGGAATTATTTCCCAATTTCACTGATAAATAAATTCACATCATAAAAGTGCATCTCCCACTTAAAGTGAAGTTAATTCCCATATGAAGTCAATTCCCGTGAAGTTATTTCCCTGCACCTTTAAATCAAACAGAACTACTGAGGGTGCACGTTAGTCACGTCTTTCTAGCAAAAAAGCGAGGACATTGGAATAAGGTAGTTTTTTAGTTTTTGTAATTTTTTGCATGACCAAGAATTGGTGATCGTCCGATAGCTCGTCGATATGTTCGAGATTTGCCAAGTGTTCTATTTCTAAGTTGGCAGGGGTTTGGGCAGTGACAGAGGAAATTGGCCGTGTCCCCATGAACGTCTTCATCACCCCATCCACTGCATATGCCATCATCGTTAAGGCGTAATTTTTTCTTATGATATCTTCGCATATGGTGGCCAGTTAGCACTCCCATCAGCATAGACAGCGAATTCCTATCTTTTTGACATTAATATGTCCAACCGCTTGATGTTTGTATTCTAGGAGTTTCCGTTTTTGCTTTATCGTACGCCGGGCACAGTTTTTTTTTTTTTTTTTTTTTTGATATTTCACATGCCATTAGTGATCTTCGCTAACTCTTATTGGCTTCAGTTAATGATTTTTGTTCAATTTTGGCCTTAAGGCTGCATTTTTGGCCAGTCGGTGTAGATGGACTTGGATTCGTTTGATGTTTCGTTTTTCTCCCACTGTTCTCTGCTTGCAAAGACCCACGAGAAGGGTGTTTCGAAATCCAAGTATGGGACAGTGTAGTCTGAGTTGACGTTACCATTGAAATAGTTGCTAAGTATCTTGGTGTGTCCATATGCATTCTGAGAGCGCTCTTTGCTGTCGCCTCCTGCATGTAGAGTTCTAGAGGCAGAAGGTTGAGAATTGCTTTCAATCCCGCTGTTGGCGCTGTTCTCATCGCGCTGCTATTCTCTGTACTTTGCTCATCATCTAACCTTAAGATTGCTGATTTTGGCGGAAGCATGCCTCCATATGTTAATATGGGTCTAACTATCGCAGAGTACATCTCCAGTGTTATTCGTGGCCTGGATCCAAAGTTTTTCGCGAAGAATCTGGTGCAGGTATAGCGAAGGATTGGTTTTCTTACCAAGAAATTCTTGATTTCCAGGAACCCGTTCTTAGTTGTCTCGTTGCAAAGATAAATAAAATGTATTTCCAAATCTGTAATATTTAACTTTTTATCTATAAACGAGTCCAAGTACGAGTACGAGTACATTCTCTTTATTCGCCTTTATCTCGATTTTTGTTTACCTTCCATTTGTATACACACGTGAATTGTTGAAGCGTCTTGTTGTTTTTTATCTTCTTTGTTTTTTTTGTAAATGTCAAATAGTATAATATATTCACCTTTCAAGTCATACCTCAAGGTAGAGTGGAATAATAATAATCACCTTAACTACAGCAGCCGCCCACGGCCCACTCATTCCACACTTTATCACATCAAAAGTCGTGTGCTGCTGGTGGCGTTTTTCTCACACGCGAATAAACACGCAACTCTCTTGTTAACAGACGACCATTCGTAAACATTTGACAGACGACCCTGGCCCCATGGCTAACTTCTGGGTTACAGGAGCGCGCGAACCACAGTGCGTTGAACATTCCTATTCGGGCAAGGCAAACAAACGTCCAGATGAAGCTGGAGCTTCACACTTCGGGTGGTCCACTCATTCCCGTTGTCCGTCTCTATCCTTGGGGTGGTGAATGGATGGGGGCGTGGGCCTTGCAGTGTGTGTTGATTATATTCCTAGCACTTATAAAATGTTTTCAGTTCCTGGAATCCTTGTGATTTGCCGCAAAGCTGCTACACTTCACTTTCAATTCAATCTGGTACTCGTCAAATCGAACGAGGAGCCAAACTGCTGCTGTCCAATATGATGATGCTACTGCTGCAGCACTTGAGAATCAGTGCATTTCTCTCACGTTCTCCGCGCCAATGGGTCCTTGTAAACGCCATAGCCAACTGATTTTCGATTCGTAACCAGGAAGTTGCCACTTGGTCTCAATTCTTCGCCGCACCATCACCGCTGAGCTGACATCGCTGTTGTCAATGAACAATTGGCAATTTGTTGTATGAAAATTCACCCACTACCCTCCCCACATTGGTGGTTGAAAAGAAGGGTGACATATCATGATGCATCATCAGCTGATTTTCTTTTGAGACACGACACGGATTGAAAAGCAAAAAGAAACGAGACAACTCCAGAGATCCCCTTCACTTACATACCCAGGACATTGCCTACGTTGGCATAAATCCTTTCTACCTCTATCTCTCTCTATCTATATACATATAACTCACGTCCCGTAATGCTGGTGCACAATTTGAATGAAGCCATGGAAACATAATGCGCCACAAAGTCCTGAATGACGGGTGGAGTCCGTTTCAAGAGGGTAAGCCGCTTGTCTGGCAGTGTTGGCTTGTTTGGTACCATGCCAGCGCATGCAACATCATATCCTTATCTTGTTCTTCTTCGCGTCGCTCTCCATTCAATACAAGTGGTATTTTCCTTTCTTTTTTTTTTCTGTAGGTATGGCTGTTTGTGTGTTTTTCTTTGAAGTGCGACGACAAGAAGCAGCAAAAGAAGAAGAAAAAGAAGAAAGAAATTAGAGTGGTCTTATTCAACTTGCGAGTGAATGATCTGCGCCCCATCTCCCCCCGCTCTTACAACGGGTATTACAAGACAACAACCACGGCCGTCAAAAGGTTCACAAAATGTGTCATAGAATTAATGGTAAAAGCCTCTTCTCTTTCACCTGAGTCACTTAGGGTTTCTTTATTGCAAAGCCAGGCAGTGGTTTCGCGTTTAGTTGGAATCGGAATTGGAATTTGGAATCTTTTGTGGTGATAATTTGCCGTCAGTTGTATCGGATGTATGTACACACGGATTTAGTCATCGAATTCATAGAACTTATTCTTCTTTTATACGAGTCCGTTGACTGGCTGACAGCTGCGGGTCTCTTAGGGGGTTTCCTTTTGCAAACTTACATTACGTAGGGTCAGTGATTCAGTTTATGTTTGCATTAATGGGGCGCTTGGCTTATCTTGGAAATGATTTATTTTGACGTATAGCTACAAAGCTTTGTTTCGGAAGTTCAGCAAACTTTGCAAAGAGTCATCAGTTGGGCTGACTAAGTCAGGTCAGTTTTATCTGTAAACTGGATTTAAGGTTTTTTTTTTTATTTTAAAGACACGCACTTAGATGAGGTGCGTGCGAATCCCCTCCATTGTGAATAGGTTTGGTAAGGTTGAGAGGCTGATACATCTCAAACAACTATGTATCAGAGTGTGGGCCCATCGCGATCCCCCAAGAATCCATCCAAGGATGGCACCTAAATCGCCACAGTTTCCCCAAAGCATTTTATTTCCCTGCAAAATTTTAGAACCAGTCTATGGTTGATTCGGTCTATCTCCTCCAGGTTACTAAAGAAGTAGAATCCTAAAATCGTCCTGCAACTGACATTCACACAGAATATGTGCGATATCCTCGGCTACACCGATATCATTGCAGTATCTGCAAATATTCGTGCCTATCAGTCCGAGCCTCTTGGCGTGTTTATCCAGAAGCCAATACATGGATATTATTCCTATAGCTGTTCTCATTTGTACCCTGCTAAGTCTAAGGATTTCACTGCTCCTTTAACGGTTCAGCGCCGCGGCCGGCCAAAGTGCCTTGGAAACCCTATGCTCTACAATGTGAGACCCTCATTCTATAGTCAACCCTTTTCGTGAGTCAATCTTTTACCTTTGGTCTAATGCTACATAGCGGATCCTCCCTTTTCCTTGTCAACTCATCGGCAAACTTGTTGTCTTCTATCCCAGAGTGCCCACGCACTCCGGGAGTCTTGAGGACACTCTTTTAGAACTAGTTCCACACAGTAGATACCAGACATCGTGCCGCTTGCACTTTTGGAATCCCCTTATAGTTTGGGAGTAAGTCCTCTTCTTACCAACTCTTAAAACAGTTTGTCCTCTTGGTGAATCTTAGAAGATCCGATATCTTTAAATTTCAGACCTCTGGTATGTCTGCCAAGAATGTATGACCTTAAGTACGGTGGCGTCGTTCTTGGAGGTCGGGGCAGTTGCAGAGTAGATGTTGAAACGATTCGCTTTCTTCCTCATCTCCGCAGCTTCTACAGAAGCTCGTTGGACCCAGGTAGCCATTTGCTTGTCATATGACCTATGGCTCAGGGTCCTGTGTTTATTCCGGCGTTTAACAGATGTAACATCGTATTTATTCTATTAAGATCAAGTTTCGGTCATAAAGTACGAGATGTGGCGCAGTCGGTTCGTGTGAGCCACAGAGCGTTGGTCTCTTTTTCGGTTATATGGTCGAATATGTTGAAAAGTGTTATATTCGGTGGCAGAATGTATCACTGTGTCACTGTTACTTATGGCCGATCCAGCTCTAGCCAGTTTGTCTGCTATCTCGTTCTCTTCGATATTGCTATGTCCTGGTACCCAGTATAGTCTAACCTTGTGGTGCCTTATGGCATTTAGTGCATTGGGACATTTTTTAAATTGCCTTTGATTTTATTATATTTGATTGCTTTTAGAGCTGGCTGACTATCCACCAGAATGGTTATCTCCGACGTAGGGAATTCGCTTCCTTTTGTGAATATTGCAGCCTTTGCAAACGCAGGTAGATCTGCCTAGAAGACACTACATGTATCCGGTAGTCTTAACGATTCCCGTTTATTTAGTGTATCTGAGTAGAACCCTGCTCCAGTACTTAAGTTAATTTTTGAGATTTCGGTGCTATTTCCTGGTCTCTCATCACCTTGTTGGACAGCCAGTCTTCCCTACTGGGAAATAGGATTGGTACATTCAAGTTGAAGTCATAGTGAGGAGTAATGTAGTCTGAAACCTTGGTTTGAATTTCAGGGTTGCATCTCCTCAGTTGCTGTATTTCTCCGGGTATCGTCCATACGTGGTTTATTTTACCAAATCGGATTCTCTTAGTCTGAGGGCTCCCTTTCCTGCTGCGAACATGTCAAGGGGAGGGTAATGAAGATTCATATCCAATCCCGCTTATGGTGTACTTCTTATTGCTCCTGTCACGCCGGGTGCCGCTCATTTTTTTCACTTTGGCACGCTTGTTTATGTAGCTTTTTACTTTAGTGGCAGTCATACATTGGATACATAGGTGATGATGGGGCTGATGATTGCAGTGTAATGATGTTTTTACAGGCGTAAAAAGCATTTAATCCTTTCTCCATTTTCATATTTTGTTTCCAGGATAGCTTGGTGTCTAAAATGATTCCTAAGTATTTCGCCTCTGTAAGAGGTTGATTGTGATTCTGTCGAGTTGTGGCAGGGGAAAGTCTGTGATCTTGTTTCTCCTGGTGAACAGGGCAAGCTCGGTCTTTTGGGGATTCACGTTAAGACCATTTTGCTTTGCCCATTCCGAAAGCTCTTTCAGAGCAGATTCCATAAGTTCGCTGGTCGTTGGCATACATTTGCCTGAGATCATGATCATCCGCGTACGCTATAATTTTTGTTCCTTTTTCAAGGGAAAGAATTGAGGATTTTTTCAACGACGAGGACCCACAGTAGGGGTGAGAGTTCCTCCCAGAGGTGTCCCTCCGGTTGTTTTTTTTTTTTTTTTCTTAATTGGCCAGTTCCGTTTTCCGAGTTGATGATTCTGGTATTCAGCATTTTATCGAAGGTGGACACTTTTTTTCTTCCAGCGAGCGCTTTTTTGATGGCACTTGTTTTTACGTTATTGAAGGCTCGTTCTATGATATACCTAGAAAGACTGCTAACGTGTATTCCTTCCGTTCAAGTGATTTTTGAATTACTCCAATAACCTCATCTACTGATCTACCTTTAAGATGAATCGCAATTACGTTTTGAAGCTCCATCTAGTAGTTTATGTTTGACAGCTTTCAGAACTGTCAGTCATACTCTTATGTCACTTTCTTTTGTAATCACCAAAAACATAGCATGACAAATTAATATTACCTAATTTCTAAATCGTCATCGTGATCGTGCAATCCATAAGAAGACTTAACCTCACATCTGACTGTCAAGTTCAGCGGCTATATGACAGAGCACGTCACTAATAACTTCGCTTCCTTTCTAAAAATATGACCTTCTTCGCCTTCTTCTCTCTCTGTCGGTGTTTGAAGATAACATCATCACAATTTGACATAAGATTAATGGATTCCGTGATCACGCCTAACATCAAAGGGAAAAAGACAAACTTTAGTGACACACATTAGAAGATACAAATTTATATTTAAAAAAAAAAAAATACAAATTTATGAGGATTATTGGGAATGTAAATATGGAATTTTAAGTAGCAACTCCCCAGAGACTATAAAACAAAATAGTTATTTTGGTATTTATGTGAGAGTTTTATTGGCCTAAGTGGAGAGATTAGTTTTATGACACCATTCGGTGTGCCTCGTAGCTTAGCGGTTTAGCTTTCATCTTTGCTTCCTTATTTCGTCTAGGTATACCATCGTCATTGGTAATTCAGAACGTTAACGTGAATACAAATTTCTAAATATCAGTTTGCAAAGCAAAGCGAAAGAACGTGACTTTTTGGCAGCGAATGACAGATAAAAGGGAACAAGTATATGATCGCCAAAAATGTTGACACCATTCAAGTTTGAAGAAATAGAAAAGGTATCTTTAGCTACACCTAGGCAAACAGGTAAAGAAGACCTTTGATATAAAATTACAACAGCTGTGGCATCTCCTCGTTTTTCTTTTGTATTTTAACTTTTGCAGTGTATACATAAGCTTGCACACTTTAACTTGCCTGTTTTGAAAGTTCTGGCATTCGATTATTAATTTTAACCAACATACACTGCGGCTCACTAGATTAGAAGCCTTTTTGCCCGATGAGTTAGAAACGATTGCGTTTAGATCAGTTCATAAGATAAGAGGCACCTTTCTTCAAAATAACCTCAAAAATTCGATCTTTCAGAGGCAGAGGCAGAGGCAATGAGGCTAAATAGTCGAGTGAAATCTCATTCCAGGTAAGTTTAACGGCTTCGATAAGCGCTTTTTTATCATCGTATTGCTTTCCACCTTCGTATACTTTTCGTGTGAGTCAGCCCCAAACATTTTCTATAATATTAAGGTCTGGCAAAAAAATAAAAAATAAAATACAGGTATGCCACTCGCTACTTTGTAAGCTAGCACTCAAACTTGACACAGCCAATAAAACCAACGCTGAATGGGAAGACGGAACTACCTGCCTTGCTACTAAACAAATCTGGCCTTAACTAGATCTAAACCGCTCTAGATACCTTTTGTCACTAAAAAGACTACATATTAGTACGATTATCGGTGTTATGTCAGGACACTGCCTTATAGGCAAACACGCAACTAGACTTGGCGTCATCTCGAATGACTTCTGCAGCCCTTTCTCGTAGTAGAAAACTACACATAGGAGAATACTTCTTCGAGGATCTAAGTGATCTAACACAAAAAGACGTAAGAAGCCTTCTTTGCTGTGTGCAAAGCTCCAAATGGTTCTCTTGAGTAGCGGGATAAATATCCCCAAAGACCCTGGGTATCACAATGGGCCTCTTTAGGCTTAAATATGCTGGTACTTGTTACCGGCAGCCATTGCTACCTAACCTACCTAACCTAAGGTCTATCGAATATTGTGGACGATTTAACAATGTTAGCTGTGTGCATTAGGATGGTGCTGTAGGGTTGAAATATCCGTGAAAGTGGTCCGAAGAGATCGTGGATCTTCGAAAAAGAAGATTCCGCCACAACTGTGTAGCTATTTTCTGTCATTCTATAGCTTTGAACCACCAATAAAAATAAGTTACTGTACCCCAGAGCATTACGCTCCTTCTCAGCTATGCGGGCAGTTTAAAAAGAGCGTGGAAGTAAAAGTTATTATAACCATCCGGTGCATTTAAATTATATTTTGTTTCGTCAGAAAATACCTCTTTTTCCCAGCTATTCGAACTTGGTCATTGTTGCACATCCTAGGTCATGTTGTCATTGGCGAATTGAAAGCTTTGGATATTTTTCGCGAAGCATTAAGTGGTGGTTTTTTATTCAGCTTAAGTTGCTTGAGGTATTTGGCGCTACGAACCACACGGCGAATACTTACCCTAGCAGCAGCTGCATCTCCGATCTTAGCTGTCGAAACCTCTAAGTTTGAGGCTAATTGGACAATTGTGGGCCATTCTCCAAATGGATCTCGTAAGGCGATCCTCTCAGCTTCGCATCGTGGGTAGTGAAAAAACACATGATCAGCGTTTTCCGGAACTGTTTTGCAATCTGGACAGTTTGGGTTCGCTTTCTGTTTGCGTTTGAACAGGTATTCTCTAAAACAGCCATGTTCCATCAAAAATTAAGTTAGGTAAAAGTTCGTTTCGCCGTGTTTCCGTTTAATCCATACATCGATCACTGATATGAGACGATGTGTCCATTTTCCTTTTATTGATCCATTCCATTGATGTTGCCAGGTTGCGATACTTCGATTCCTTTCGAGTTCTCTTTTTTCGTTGTCTAACCGGCCTTTTCGAATTCGCTCGCTTTTTAGTCTCTCTACTTCCTCCGCGCATTGAAGATACGATGAGTATAGCATCATGAGAAACAGTTCAAAACGCACTGACGAGCCTTAGTGCGCTAAGGCGGTGGACGGATTTGATTCCCCGCACGTAAGACTTCACTTTCGGGGCTTTAGACCATATTTCTGCTGCGCACATGAATATAGAGCATGTATCTCTTGCAAGAAGAAGTCTTTGGGCTTCCGATATTATTCATTTAGTGTTGAAAGTGCACTTAGAGTTCCCGAAGAATTTGTCGTTAGTAATCTAGGTGATGCTTGAAATATAAACGAGCATCAATAATTGCTCCCAGGTACTTAATAGAAGGTTCAGTAACTACTTCATGGTCTCCGACTCTAAGCGTAACCATTTCGCGATATTTCCTATTCGTAACAAGCACTATTTCCGTTTGATGATCGGCGAGTATCAATTCGACGGGTTTTTGCCACAACCACCACCGCATCAACGCTTCGCTTGGCATCGGTAGGCGTAGACTTTCATCATACACAACCACAGCAGCGGGCCTAAGACCGAGCCTTGCGGCACACCTCTAGTTATTATCTCCCTCGTCGTCGGTATCATAAAGGAGGACACTATTAACATAGTAGCTTGATATCATTTTCGAAGTTAGTCCGGTATTTTGATCCAACTTCTGCTACATATTCACATACTCGTGGGTACATGTGTGTATATTTGTCAATGTAAGTATATTTGCTGTTGCTAACGTTTGTAGTAGGTTCGCTGAAAAAAACTGATTTTAAATTAAAACACGGAAACGCTCTTGTTTGACTAATCAGCATCATCATAATCATCATCATATATAAATCTTAATGTCACGCTCTAACCTGACAAACTCCTACGGATATAAACTCCAAAACTAATTGACAAAATTAAGTTAAACTTCGTCTACCAGTAAACCGTAACATCCTGTGTACAGGCCGATTTTTAAATTAATTTATGCGTGTAATATTATTTAAATTAATTCGAAAATAAAAACACTAACGAATAACATGAAATTACGTAAAACTGCCAAAAATCAAGAGAAGAGAGAGCTAAATGAGAGTGTCAAAAAATGTCCTCTCTTTTGTATTGTATTATATTGTATTTTATTTCGTTTGTATAAATTTATAATACGTTATCGCGTGCTACACCTTTTTCATGGAGTGAGCGAGGGACATCTGTCAAACAGCCATCTGCCAGTTTGTGAAATGTCAATCACTATTTGTTAGCGAAAAAAAGGAAATCAGTTTTTCGTGAAAATATTTAATACATAGTTAAAAAAAACTATTGTTCTCTCTGAGAGGATTTTCCGCCACTTTTCAAATTATTTACTATTTGACAGATGTCACTTTTTGATCACAAAAAAGTTACCAAACAGACCTAATTTTTGAAGAAATTTCATTCAATCAAAATACAAATACAATCCAAACTTATTTTGTGGATTGTATTTGATGGTTGTTTTCAAAAACCTTAGGGTGCGATCGCAAGAATTGCTTGTGCTGTCGTTAATAGATGGCGCTACTTTAAATGATTTCGTGCTTTTATTGTTATTGACTACGATCTGGAATGTAACTTGTAATTAAAAATGGACATTGAAGAAGTTGAAAAATAAAAGAGCAGTGATTGTTTCCACGCAACTGTTCTAGTCCACGGGCAACAGCTAGTATTTTGATATGTCCATCCTTTCGCGGTGACGACGACTTAAACAAAACTCATCTCTTTCAATAACTTACAATACATGTATTTTTGCATGCATATATACACTTATCTTGCTAATTTACATGTAAAATAAAATAAGCGGCGATAGTATCATTGCTTAGCTAAGCGGATATAAAAACAGTGATGCCAAATCCAAAGTTTTTCTTTTCCGATAAATCCCTATAAAAAATTTAATTCTTTTGACAACCGCAGAAACCCAAACGTAAACAACGAACAATCGAAAACAATTCTTCCATCTGTTATTTATTCTATTGACGACGATTCGTTAAGTCAATAAGCAATAATTTGATTATTTAAGATAATAAATAATGTTTTTTTATCGGAACTAAATATATTAGAATGTACATTCCCTGAGTTTTCAATTTTTTTAATTTTATTCTTCAAAATAATTTTTGTTGTCAATTTTGTCAACAGCTGAGAGCCCAAGTGTCATCATCTGTCATAAATATAAATGTCTGTGTTGCTAATTGTTTGTGATGAATTCGTTGAGCGGCGATAGCCGTTTTTTCTTGTGCACTTTTGTATAGGCGTGCAAGGTGCAAGAAAACACGGCTAATGACTGAGTTAATGTTACTCTTTTATCTGTTTACCGGCAAGCTTTTTTTCTCTTTATTTCTTTTAAGTGCATTCAGTGCTGCCAAACTTAACTTTATACTGCTCAGATTTTTTTGAAATTCTTGATAGAACTGAAATAAAAACGAGCTTTGAAGTAAAACACGAATCCAATATTCAGAATTCAAAACAAAATTTGATAAGTGTTTTTTTTTTTAAATAAAACTAGCTGATCCGGCCGGCTGCCCCCGTGTACGCGTTACTCACATGACAGATAATTGCCAACGCCACCTGTGGGAAGTTTTTGTGACTACACCAAACTATATTATTACATATAAATTTAATATTGTTGATATGACAATTATATACGGGGAAAACTACATTTTCGTAAATATCTGAACCTCACCGCCACCTATCGGGTCGAAATTTTGCTAAAGACTTTCTTTTTATTCAAATATAATGTGTTGTGAATTTGAGCCGATTCGGTCCATAAATAAGAATTTTCGAAAAAAGCGACCGCAGCGCCACCTAGGTGGTTTTAACATAAACGAAAACCATCCGGAGCACCACACGAACATATGGTGGATAGCTTCAGTGGTTAAGCCGTGATAGTCGGACATATGTACAAACGCAACAACGTTTTTATTTATTAAGATAATGCAATAATGCCAAAAGACGGTATCGAGCATAAATGGTTTTTTAGAGAACCGCCCTAAAGGCGGTCTCAGGCAGTAGAGGGTTAATCAAAATACTGTGATGTTAATCAGGGACATCTTCGAATTTGTGACATTTAGCACGCCATCTTGTGGCGTTTGGGTGATTTTTTAAGAGGTTGAGAACTTTTTTTAAAAAAAAAACACAAAAAATTCGAAAAAATGAATGAAATATTTATTTGAATCGATAGTTTGAACTTTGCAATTTAATGTTTAAAGATAATTTCATGCAAATGTTGACCGCGGCTGCGTCTCAGGTAGCCCATCCGCTGAGTCCAATTTTGGCATACTCTTTCACACATATCGGCCGGTATCTCACGAATGAATGCATGGATGTTGGCTTCCAGTGCGTCAATCGAAGCGGGCTTGTCCCTATAGACATTAGCCTTGACATACCCCCACAAAAAATAATCTAATGGTGTCAAATCGCACGATCTAGGCGGCCAATTGACCGGCCCGAAACGTGAAATTAACTGTTCACCAAACTCGCCTCGCAATTGCGCCATTGTTTCGCGTGCTGTGTGGCATGTGGCACCGTCTTGTTGAAACCACATATCATGCAAGTCAAGAACTTCCATTTCGGGCAAAAAAATTTTCCACGTAGTGCTGTAACAAAGGCCTAACTGCTGGGAACGGCGCCGAATCGACATTTCGCGGTCTTCTGTCACACTAGCTGATACGGCCGCAATATTTTCTTCACTACGCACAGTACGTAAACGTGTTGGTGGTTTAATGTCCAACAAAGTAAATTTGGTGCGAAATTTGGTCACAATCTTCCGAATAGACTGCTCAGAAGGTCGAGAATGCCGATCATAAAATGGAAGCAGCGCGCGATGAACATTTCGAACCGAGCACGAATTTTGATAGTAAAATTCAATAATTTGCAAGCGTTGTTCATTTGTAAGATGATCCATGGTTAAATTGCAAACCAAACTGAAGCTGTTTGACAGTGACACAAGGTACTAAACACACGTCAGCTGTCAAAACCAGTGTTGCCAAAACCAAACCAGCTAAAAAATCACCCTTTATTTGCTTATAAGAACCATCGATATAATCAGCTCTATCGTTTCGCATGGGGCGATAAGTCGCACAATTTTCCCGCTTCTAACAATCAAATTGCGTGCTTTGTTGTTTTTGATTTCTAAAGCGTTATCGCGTTTTAGCAATTATAAAAGTTTTATCTATTTAGGCGGCGTTCATGCCTTTTCCCCTGCATCGACATGCACATGTGTGGGGGTGACTTTGTTTTGCTTATTTAATAACGAGTTGACCTCTTTGCTGAGTCAATTATTACACTCGAAGGTGTGGGGTTTCTGTTTCACATAACAAATGCAAAAATAACAATTTATTGTGAATTGCACACACTCTTAAGATGTCGATCCGTATTGTCATGTACAATTATGTCAGACAATTTATGTGGGCGGTTAATTTAAGCCAGCAGCGGAAACGGCCGATGAACTTCATATACGCACGCGTTGTTTGGGGTCAAAGTGAGTTGAGCGCGCAAACGAGTCACGCTGACTCAGTTCATTAAGATTTCCGCCACGTTTAAGACCTCCACACAGGCAATTCCTGGATACATGAATAAACTATGTTAACGCGACGCGACGTTCCTCGAGCCCTTTTTTTTTTTGTTGTCTTTGTGTCATTCGACATTCGTTGCGTTTTCCTTTCTTCAAAAATTACCCATGCAGGCTGTGGAACGGAAATGACACTCATTTCGGAGGGAGCCAACTCAAACCCGTTTCTTGCGCCATCATAATAATAATTGTCACTGTGACAGTAGAACTATGGCGGGGTGAACGTGCGCGCACGCTGATGGAAACTTCAAATGAATTGCGTCGTGTACACAAAACTCCACTAGCCTCAGCGTCAAGCAAACATATTTTCCCATAGAGCACCTGAATTCTCAGATTTATCGATAATTTTATGGGAATTGTTTTGACATACACTCAAAGTCGATTAGAGAGTGTACAGATATAGGCATTCCATAGAAGGCGCTACATCGTGAGGTGTCTGCAAAATGTCACTGCCAACGCGTTCTAATTAAACTTCAACTGTTACGAGTGTGCATGTGTGTACATCTCCCACCATAGCTAACGCACACAGGCTAAGGGGATCTCTGAAACATTAATTAGCCACTATGCATTCATACGACGACGTCGACGTGGTGGTTGTCATTTTGTATTGATTGCCACGAATTTATTTCTCCAATGATGATGAATGAGTGGCGACGAAACACTATGCCAACGGAATGGGCTGCTCGCCGAGGAGTCAGGGAAGTAGACACCATGGTGCAGTTTTGACATTATAATTTCATTTGACAGATTGCCTTTACTTGTTTAATGTGTACGCGTGATTTATACGTCAATTCCCGTACTTTCACAGATTCTCAAATTTCAAGAAGTTGAGGTACAAATCTTTCAGAGAGAGGTAAAAGTGTGCAAAAGTACAGAAACACATTGAACAGCAAAAATGGAAAATGTATGACAATTGACAAATTTGACTGTTTTCATAAACCTGCCGAGAGAAATTTCTTGGGCTAAAACTCGCAGAATGGGGAAACATCTTACTCTCTTGTTAAATCTCTCTTCCGTGAAAAACTACGAAAACCTTCGTACGGGAACAGGATTTGACTGATTTGCGTATATTTTCGTAGTTTTTGCAGTTTTGTACAGGTACGGAAACAGACCTAATTTCAAATGAATAAATGTGAAAAAAAAAATTACGAGAAACCATCTGCAACTGTGAAAAGAATTACAGCTCTCAAAAATAGTAATGACACAAACCAGCAAAGAACCCAACCCGCAACTTTTAAATGATTTAGTTTGACGTGTATGGTGGGTGAAGTAGAAGTTGCTACTAGATATTCTTGACACTTTGCGAATTTGACAGGTAAAAAGAAAAGATAGGGGGTTGTCAGAACAGAAAAAAAAAGGAAATCCTGCAGCTACTCCTGATAGCCCCCATACACGGTCCGACAAATTTGTCCAACATTGAAGCCTGTTAGACTAATCTGACAATATGGATGGGATTGTTGGATGGTCTGTTCAACGGTCGGATGCAACAATTGTTCGTATTTTGGGGCAGAGCTAAGCAAGTCGGACGATCAACTGTACGTGTGTGGGGAAATCTGTCAGACTTCAATGTTCACTTTAATTTTAATGTTGTGTGCACGGCTAAATAAATATACGGGTGCAGAAAATGTTAGCAAATTCGCAGTTCATCAACGAATTTATTGATTTTATTATTTTTTATTATTTATATTTATTATTTATAATATGCATTTATACTTAATTTATTTATTACTATCTAAACTTAATCATAAATCAAATTATCCATTTTCGATATAGAGTGTACGAACACGAAAGCCAAACGAATACTGCAATTGTTTTGCCTGTTGTTTTGTGTGTCTATCGTAAATAGAATTATGGTCGACAGACTCTAGTCAGCCAACCGATCTGACCGTGTATGCCCTACTCGAGGTAGAACAGATTTGTGAGAAATGTAAAAATCTGTTGTGATTGCATATTTTTTTTTTTTACTCGAAGTGTAGCTCAGTGTCAAATCGCCCAAAACCAAATCGCCTAAAATGCAAAAAATGTCAAATCACCCAAAAAAAAAAAGTTGGCCGATTAGAGATTTTTATATTTTGGGCGATTTGTCATAATGTCCAAATACCCAAAGAAGTAATTGTGGGCGGTTTTGTGTTTCGGCTTTTTTAAGGCCGAATATATTGCCCAAAACCAAATCACCCAAATCTGAAAAATGTCACATTGTCCAAAATTTGCGATTTAACACTATGACAGATTGAACAGTACCTAAATGAAAATGTCAAATTACCCAAAGAAGAAATCGCATTGTAGCCTTCAATGTACGATGGTGTCCTGGCCAACTTTTTAAAAACTGAAAAATGTAAGTAATGAAAAGAAAAACAGCTTTAATCCGAAATGAAGGCTTGAAGAAATGGATATACTAAAACAAAAAGTTAGGCTCCACTTACAATCTAGGGTGAAACAAACGGGCGGTAGAGGGGGAAGGGGCGGCGTCGCGTATTTCATACATTTCATGTATTTCATTTCATGATCATAATATGAAGAAAAAACAACAACATTCTGCTATGACCGTTACTGTAGTTGTTACAATTAGCTTCCAACACACTTTTAAACTAAATTTAACGAAGATGGCAAATCGCCCAAAATTAGTGATATTTTTGGCCGATTTAACATTTTTCGGATTTTATTTCATTTTGGACGATTTGGTTTTGGGCGATCGGAAGCATGAGTTATGACAAAACGCCCACACTTTCTTGGGTGATTTGAAATTTTTCTTTAATTTCTGGGGGATTTCTCATATTGTTGAATCGCCCAAAAATGTTGGGCAGTATCACAGTTTTGCATTTTGGGCGATTCGACACGGAGCCAAAAAGTGTATCGACGAGATAAGTTTACCAAATGGAAGAAATCGAAATTCAATCGGAAAAAGAGCAATCAGTTGTTGTACAATAAATACAGTCCATACTTTTGAAAACATCTACAAATATCTATAAAATTTCGTAGTTTTTCGTAAAAGAGACTACTCACGAGAGGGTAAGAAATATCGCCATGCTACGATTTTTACCACAAGTTGGGGTAGTATATGAAAACTGTCAAATCACATACATTTTGCATTTTTTCGTGCTTAATGCGTTCGTTTACTTTTTTGTAATTTTTCTGCCTTTGAGGGAATTTCACCCCCAAATTTCGAAGAATTTGAAGTACGCGAACGGACCTAATTTTAAAAAAGCGAGATAATACGCTCACAGAGTGGAACACTTGCAAGAAAGTAAACCACATTTGTGGGTAAAAAATGTCAATTTGTTTTTGTTTCCCACTTTACAATGAATTTATGACAGCTAATTTCACTGACAGGAACTACTAAACTACTAAACTGGTTTGACAGGTTTTTACCCATTTCACCATCACCACACAAAGAAAAAGTCGGTGCAAGAATTCGTAAGTTTTTCAATTCAGGGGAGATTTTTGACACTCTCATTTTGCTCTCTTTTTTACGAACTGTTATGAAATTTTTCGGTTAGCCAACAGAAATTTGTACAAATTCGCAAGTTACTAAACAGACTTCACTTTCGTACGACGTCAATTTTAATGTTTTAATGATTTCGTAAAAAGCATAAGGCTTAAGATTTAACTAAACTGAGCAGCAACTGGGTGGTTGATAGCTGTTAGTTATTAGAAGACCGAACACTTGAATGGTTAAAATCGATCTATATTTATTTGCTTCACCTTAATGACTATTTATACATAAATTTTGCTCACTACTACTTAGCACACGGTCAATAATAATTGCATACGCTTTGGTTCGGATTATGCTGATTCAGCTTTGTGGCTCATCAATTGATTCTGCTGTTTCGGCTTCCGCCGATTTGTGTTACTTGTTTGATTTAGGTCGTGTTTGAGCAATTGCACTGAGAAAAAAACTAAACCCATACGTGTTTAAACTAAACACAAATAAATATGATTTGGCGCCAAAATGGTTTTTGTTTACTTTAAACATGAATAACTTTGTTATTTTTAATCATAATTTTAGATAGTTTTCGATAGAATCAACTTGTTTTCTATTTGAAATAAACATATTCAACGTAAATTTTATAAACAGATGCTTATTTGAATCGAAATGATTTCTATTTCAGGTTAACAGAATTAAAATTAAGAAAATTAAATAGAAATCTATTTAACTTGATATTAAAATATTTAAATTTCTTAAATAGGTATCTTTTTAATTCAATGGGAATTCTATTTGGGAAAAATAAATAGAAGTCACTTCAAATTAAAATCTGTAATGCTTTAAATAGATACATACATACTATGTATGTATACATACATATGTATATGTATACATGTTATATATATTTTTTTAATTTTTTTTATTTATTTGGTTTCCATCTTATACAAATTTCGTGCCCATTTTTTGAACTCAAGAAAGAACTGGATCCTGGAAAAAAAGAGGTTCTTATGTGCGACATAAAAAAAACAGATTTTCTTTTACTTTAACTGATTTTATTAATTTTTCACAAAAACTTATTTCTTAAGTAGCATCTTCTTGATACAATTAATGTAAGGTAGGACTTGTAAAATATGAAGCATCGAGTATGCTAAATTTTTACGTCCTTCAGCATCTCCGAAACGAGCTGTTGGAGTAATCACACTATTAAGCAAGCTGGAAGCTATCTGCAAATAATACCTAAATGTCAATAGACAAAACTTATACGTTTAATTGCACACGGAGCTACATACCTTTGTTTGAAATTTGCTTACAAGATGCAAATTGTTCCCTCGATTTGGCGTCTTTTATGTTCTGGCCGTAATATTCACAAATTTTATTAGTTGCACTTGTTAGTTGTTTAGTGTATATTTGAAACTGAATAAAGCAATAACAAATTATGGTACTTTTACAAGTCATGTTACATTCAAACACGATTATACCTAGTCAAATTAAATATACATGTGCTCAAATAATTCATTTCCAAACGTTTTCAATATAATTCTGTTTAAAACAAGCTCATTCATGTTTTTTCAAACATGATCTTATTTGAGTCAAACATAGTCCTATTTTAAATGATCATGTATTAGTTTTTGAAACGAAATTTTGCTTAACTTGATTATGGTTAGATCAAAAAGAAATCCGTTTGAATATTTCAATACAAACTGATTTTAATAGAATTGTATTTAAAGTAAACTCTTTCATATTGTATGGATAATATCAAACATGAACTAATTTAAGTTAACAAATATGTATTTAAAATATTTGTTAATATAACACCAAACATGTTTTTATTTGAGTAAACCAGAATTTAGTTTACATTTTTCATTACAGCGACATGTTTAAACACGGAAAACTTAAACATGCTTCTATTTGATTTTTTTATTGTAAATTTCTCTCAGTGTGCTTATTATGCGCAAATTGCTTTGTCACCTGGAATTATTGTTGTCGGAATTAGGGCTGATGTTGGTTGCTGGAGTTTATTGCCGTTTAAATTTTCCTTGATAAACTCAACAGATTTAGTTTGTCATAATATGGTATAGTTGTTGCCAGAAATTCTTGTAATTTTGCGATTTCGACAGATGAAAAGTAAACATACCTAAATGTCATATTATTGTTTTGAAGGTTTGTTTGTGTTCAAATTAAAGTAATCAGTGTGAAGCTGATGTAGGGTTGCCAGGATGGTCTAAGCTGAGCAAGGACAAGGGGTGTAAAAATTGAGGACTCTAGAGGACACGGCCTACCTAAAAAAGAGGACACAGAGCTATAAAATAAAATTAAGCTTATTTGCTTTTACAACTTACCAAAGGGAAGCAAAACTCCGTTTTTTCTGTAATTTTGTTTTGCAATTACCCTGCGAGACTTTGTTTACTGAAAAAAGGGCAGAATGGTACTTATTGGTGAAAAAATAGAAAATTACAACCATATGTTTGTTGTTAAATGTTGTTACTGTTTTTCAAATTATGGCGTGTATTGGGGAGCATTTTACAACTGATTTTCTATGCAACACAGCTGATTTTGACAAATCTATTCTAGCTCAAGAGTAGGTGCAGAAAAACTGAGCGGAGTCATTGAACACAAGGCAGAACAGTCTCAGACAGAAATTGTTCTCATTGAAGATGAAAACCTGATATTTTTCTGTTCTGAACTGTTTGGAAAGCTACTTTTTTCAAGTTTGACAACTGCTGACACTTGAACGTCAAATTCGGATCGGTTTGTTTAATTTTCTCTAGCTTCGTTTGATGTCACCAGACTAAGGGCGCCCTCACCAGTGTCAGTGTATTTTTGTGGTTGTCACAAAACCGAGTGCAACCCTCGTTTCGTCGAACACAAATAGCTTACCCTGACAACTGTCATTATTTGATTACTAAAAATAGATCAAAATTTGATAATTTTCTAATATTTTTATACAGTTCGTTGTTTTATAAACCAATCTATCCGAACACAAAAAAAAACAAGCTTAGCAAACCAATGCATTGACAAAAAAAAAACCAAATGACAAATCAGCTGATTTAATGTTTTGACAGCCATTTTTTCATGCACTGACGAAATACCCGGGCGAATCCAGTACAGAATCAGTGTCGACTTCGAGTGCAGGGCAGCATTTTCAGTAGGTTTTCAGTGTAGCATTGGCGGAAATCGAACAGATCAGTGCGAATCTAGTGCGCTCTAGGGCGCCCAAGGGGTGGACATCGAACAAAGCTTCTATCAGCACAAATTCGGTCTGTTTTCTTGTAGAACCATAGTAAGTGTAATTATAATTAGAATGGTACACTTGGGTAAAATTACTTAATATTTATTGGGGAAATGTGTCAATAAGTAAATAGAGGATAAACGTGGGTAATGCACAAAAACTATAGAGGACGCTTCGCGCCAGGTTAAAAAAGAGGACATGCACTCGAAAAGAAGGACGCCTGGCAACCTGATGTTAGCTGATGTAACATATCAGTTGCTCTATTTTTTTCATAACACTTTCGAAAATTTCTAGCACGAGTCTCTACTCTCCACTTCAGGATTCTCTATCAATTGTCAACGTAAAATCAAGAAGTGAAACCACCTCATTATGCACATTTGTTGCCAGTTTGGCGCGCAATCAGTGAGCCCCTCAAAACGCCAATCCCCGGGAAATGGCCTACTTGACTATCGAATTAGCATCGATTAGAAGGCGCAATCTCTTTTCCATTTGCCATTCAGTTTCCAACATACATACATATGTATGTACACACAATATCGCACCTTCACGCGTAATTGCAACATTTCATGTCAACACTTTGCATTTGCACTCATCTAACATCGTTGAGCACTCTAAACGCGATTGCAAACTGCAACCACCCTCCACTCATTTGGTGTGTGTCTGTGTGTGAATGATGTGACATATGAACCACCTGCTGCGAGATTTGAGTGCAAACATCGGTTAATCCGAATCATCTATCGATTTGAAAGCCCAATTAGGCGCCGCCAATGTTACCATCATCATCATCAGTCATTCATCATCAATTAGCAATCAGTGGATGATTGTGAATGTCGTTTTTTGTTTTTGTTTTTTTTATCTTTTCGCTCTGAATGGTTACATCGGATCAGTGCTCCAGCTTAGGTTGCAGTAGTAAATGCAACTTCCTGGGTAAATGAGACTGAAAACAAATGTTCGTTCGCGTAATCCCAGATGATGAAGAGTTGAAAGAGATAAATCAACGCGCCGCTATCCGCAATCAGGACGGGACGACAAAGCCCCAGACGATGCTGAGACCTTGAGCTGAACCGCAAACAATAAACCAAAGAAAACAACAGAAACCAATGCGAATAACATAAGTGAAACATGAAAAAATAAACGACAATCCGACTTGAGAAAGAACAAAAGAAATGTGAACATTTTAATCGCTTTGCTTGTGGGAATCACTTCTAAGTATAGTAGGAGACAACGAACGAACAAAACTTGAGACAAGCCACACAACATAATCGTATGAATAACATTTGGCTGTCAGTTAGTCATTTGTCATAGTTTTCAAAGTATTTTTTTTTTGTTTAATTGTCAATTGTGAATTCTTTGGCAATGGAACAAGAAACAAAATGGATGTTTGGGCTTTGTGGAGAAAATTATCAAATCAATTGACTTATGCTGAAGTCAACCCCAAATTGACCCGTCTCCCAGCCGTTACCGCCGCCGCCGCCGCCGCCTCCGGTTATTAGTCATTCAGTTCATAGTAAATGAAATTTAATTGATGGTTGGCATGAATGTCACATAATGATTCAAAGTTTATGGTAGTTGTGGTGATTTAAAGGTTAGATAGTACATAAGATATCGGCGATGATTAAAATCTAAAATGTACGATTTCATTCAGCGCTAGGGGCGCGTTCAACGAGTCCTAATGTCAAAATGACTCTTATTGTGAACAGATTTATGACATGTGAGGTAGGTATGTAGGTAGAAGTGGTGGTTTCGGTGGAAAGTAAATAGAGCGTTTTGACACCACAACCTTAGGTGACCCGATTATTTGAATGTAGTTTCAGATATTTATATCCACCCTGTGTAGCTTAAGAAAAGGAAGACTTCTCCAAAGCTCTTCTCAGATATATCTTTATGATCATCGAAGAAGGATTTACTCAGTATGCGTTGCCTGGCTCTCGCTAGAGCCGGACATTTACACCACAGAAAGTGAATGAAAGCGACTGTGAGCACCGTGGCGTAGTGGTTAGTGATTTGGACAACTACGTATGCTGCCTCGGGTTCGATCCCAGCAAACACCCAAAAGTTTTTACCCACTGTCACCTCTTTCGAAAGTCTGACAAGCATTCAAAGAGTATCATTTGTCACGATTAGCTTCTCAATTCGGCACAAAACTATAGGTCCCTTCCATTCATGCAAAAATCTAGCACGCAAACAAATGGTTGTGAGATGCAGGCCCTGGTTCCCCCAAACTGTTGCGCCACCTAAAGAAAGAAGAAAGAAGAATAAGCGACTAACTTTCATTTTTGTCATTGCATTTTCAGCAGATATTGTTGTGAGGGATCGCTAGTTTTGCTGCATGGTACCCTATTGCCCAGAGCCCTGTACTAATTGCCACAACTCTTGCGATGTCTACGCCAGTTCTTTGTAGCAACACGTTTGTTTTTGAGCTATTGTGAGTTGGCCATATCTTTTTGGATATGACACCGTTACTCAGACTGGTTCACTTGAAACCAGCTAGTTTTAAGAAGTGTGAGGGTATACGAGTATTTCCCTTAACAGCACCTATAGGAATGTAAATCTGTTAAGTGCTGACCCTCGCCTGTCTAGTTCATCGGCTGTCGCATTTCCTTTTATGGCATTATGGCATTATCATGAACCCAGAGAAGAGTGACTCTAGCCTGGTTGCGCACGCGATTGAGTTTTTCTTGACATTGATCTACCTACCATTTTTTATGATGAGTAATGGCCGAATTTATGGCTTTAATTTGGCCTTGGCTGTCTGTAATACAGATAGTCAAACTTTGGTGGATGCCCGGCCAGGGGGACTGATGGAAACGAAACAGCTGACGAACTGGCTAGAAAAGGCTCGGCTGAATCTTAAATCGGCACTGAGCCGTTATGCAACATTCTAAATTCAACTACAGTAGAATCCGCTTAAGCATCAAAGAGTATCATTTGTCACGATTGAGCTTCTCAACTCGCCGTTCGGAGTCGGCAAAAAAAAAAAAAAAACTGTAGGTCCCTTCCATTCGTGCAAAAAATATAACACGCACACACAAATGGTTGCGAGAAGCAGGCCCAGGTTCACCTCGAACTGTAGCGCCAACTAAGTAAGAATCCGCTTAAGACGCTCTTCAAGGGACCGACAGAAAATAGCGTCTTAAGCGGGATAGCGTATTAAGCGTGAAAAACTAAAAAAATTACTTCCAGTAAAAAATATAGTTATTTTATAAAAAGAGTTGAAATTATAAATGTATTATGCTAGTTTTCCTTTCATCCCTTGTACTAACCATTGTACGCAATCAAATTCTAATGCACTGACACTACCTGTATGTACGTAAGGCGCGCACAAAAAATTAAACAAATCTGACAAAAGTAACGACCACAAAAACGACACGCTTCATATAATTTGTTTGTGAAAAACAAAAAAATCCCTGTAAGAACGGCACGGGGGCCGTCGGTGCCGCCGTATATTCCCATGCACCGAATGGTTTTCTGGAAAAAAAAAATTAAAAAACAAGAAAATATAAATTTTACGAAGTTAATCGCTTAGCTGTGTGAGCGTATTAAGCGGGAAATGAGCGTATTAACCGGATTTTTTTTTTATACGAATTCTTATCAAAATTAAGGGATCGGAGAAAAAGAGCGTTAAAAGCGGGATAGCGTCTTAAGCGGATTCTACTGTATTAACTTAAAAATCAAAAGTTGGGAAAACAGCACGTATGTCTCCTATTGGAAAAATACCCAGGGTATTCGTCAGACTCAAAGAGCCATTAAACCACAAAACACCTACTCCTCAGTAGGAATGTTACCAAGAGATAAGTGGGATTTCTAACAGGGTATTGCCATCCTCGATATCACCTAAACAAAACAGGAAACTGAATGTCATCTCTGCATGGAAGACGACGAAACTGCGGAACATATTCTATGTGACTGCATGGCACTGTGTGCCCTCAGGAGACAACATTTCCACAGAAAAATCCTATTTCCCGTGGCAATTCGTAAAGTTTCCACCAGTGAGATTCTCAACTTCATCTCTTTAAACTGACTTTCCGGTATAATAGATCTTTTAGGTCGCGGTGCCCTCCACAACTGGCGGGTCAGAAACCTTAAAAAAAATCTAATATAGCGATGTTGTGTTTGGGTGTTGGGTATTTTGTTCAGTTGTGCCTCGAGGATAGCTAGTAGCTCCGTCTAGAAGACGCTAGCGAAATTTGGTAGTAGAGATGACTTCGATATGAAAAGGGCCGCGCCTAAATTTGCCAAAAAATCATATATACGAGTGCAAAAAAACACGGTTGTTGTATTTCTTGCTTAGGGCCACCTATAGCTGTATAAATCCATAGTGTCATCTTTAGGTTACATAGGTTACATGTCTACATAGGTTTAAATGAACTCTTTAAACTCGATAATCTGTGCATTCGTAAGCTGATGTCAAAATTACACTTTTTTCACTCATTACATTTGTGACAGATTTTTTAAAAATATCACACTAATATTATAGAAGCGAAAGTAACTCTGTCTGTTACCTTTTCACGCCTTAACCGCTGAACCAATTGTAATGTAGTTTGGCAGAGAAATAGTCTGGGACCTGAGGGAGGACATACATAGGTGGAAAAACCGGCTGCTAGGGGGCGCTGGAGTCAAGGTATTAACAAAATCTTCTTACGCTTAAAGCGCTGAACCAATTGTAATGTAATTTGGTATAGAGTTAGTCTGGGACCTGTGGAAGAACATAGGTGAAAAAGCCGGCCGCTAGGTGGCGCTGGAGTCAAGTTATTAACAAAATCTTCTCACGCTTAAACCCCTGAACCAATTGTAATGTAATTTGGTATAGAGATAGTCTGGGACCTGAGGGAGGACATAGGTTGGAAAGCCGCCTGCTAGGGGGCGCTGGCGTCAAGTTATTAACAAAACCTGGATTGGAAATTATTTCCCACCAACGGTACTGTCCTGATATTTTAGTCAGTCTGAAGTCATTGAGCCACCAGTCTTCCGATACCAAGCAAAAGGCCATAAAAACATTAATGATTTCATTGCGTTGAAAATTCAGAAATTCTTAAAAAATTAATACTTGAGGTTTAACGTCGGAAGAGCGTTGTAGATGCTCACGCCTCATATTTTGATTAAAGATTAATATATAAAAAGTATTATTAGCTTTTAAATGCTTGCGACTAAATCAAACAACATTTCATGTGGCACAACCAAATAACAGTAGAAAAATGATGCTGCTGCTTATTCACACTGTTTTTGGGCGCGGGCGAAGCCGGGCGGGACAGCTAGTTTTTCATATGATTTTCAGTTCTGTCAGCGTGTTTAATTTAGCACAGGCGCGTGGAAGAATTTATCAGAATCTTTATCAAAATGTTGAACTTAAATCGCAACACAAAATGTATGGAACGCGTCCATAAATACATATTAAAAGCATATCTGTACGACATTTCTGTCAAAGCTAGACGTTATGTCAAAATATTCGGATATTTTCCAAAATTCTCTGCCCTACCAATTGTGGTTTTATTTGTCTTCAAATTAACTCTTTAGCTTTACCGATTTCCTATTGTACTTCTCTATGATTACAACGGTTTTTAATTTAAAGCAAAATCCCACAACCTCACTGCTCTATGTCTGCCTCTCTGCTCCTTACTGCTGAATTTATTGAGTATTACACATGTCAACCAAATTGATTTCCTACTGCATTAGTAGCAGGAGTAGCTATGTATGAGTGCGAGAAATAAGATCAGAGAACACAAGGCACTGGTGCCAAGTGCATTTGACATATGAACTAAAGTTTTTTTTTTGCCTTTTTCTTGAAAGTCGAAAAACGCGGCAGACAGCCAAAGAGAAAATCCCCAAAGTTGATATCACATTCTTGGAGTGATTTCCCTAACAAATCCCATTTCCAATGTTTCACTCCCTGTCCCTGGCTCCAAGTCGCACTCCCATTCCTCCAACTTCCACCTCAAGCGATTTGTTTTTGAATGACATTATCTCTGTCATAGAGATGCTCCTTTAACCGAACGAACGAAAGATGGTGTCTTCGGGTTTCTTCTGCTCCCGCCCGAAGTGAACGCCCGGGCCATGGCCCCACTGTGAACCAACAACTGTGCTCTACAAATATTGCGTACGCTGACATTGTGCGAATGACGATGATGATGATGGCATATATACCAACGAGTACGAGTTTTCTCCGCCGTTGCCGTTGCCGTTGCCATCTTCATCGTCTTCGTCGACGCTATTGGAATTGACATGTGCAAGACTTAATAAAAGTGTCGTCATAAAAAAAGGAGGAAAAAAAACAACAACAACAAACTGTGCAACCAAATGAAGTCAGATAAACAACTTTCCTACTTTGTGAAATGTTTCTGCATCTTCATCTGGCCTGGCATGTCGATGGCGATGGCGAGATGTGGCATCCTCTGTGCATCCCACGCTGGATGTCGTCTCTCATCTCATTGGGATTGGAATTGATTTTCGTTTCGAAATCATCGAACTTGTTTTGTGAACTGAGAAACAGCCGGAGGAAGTTTCCGCGAACAGACAAAAAAAAAAAAATTACAGAAGATTGTCCCTCTCTCTCCCTCTATTATATGAATGCACTATTAGCATCATGTTTTTCCTTTTTTTTTCTGCTCGTCATTCATGACAAACAATGTTGTTTCTTTACTTGCTTACAGGGGTCGCCCCCTAAACTAAGAATTTACAGAGAAACTGGATTAAGCCGATCATCTAACACGCTTTGTTCAGGCATATCGCTTTGACAGATGATGACAGGCAATCAATCTTGATGCCGTCCATATTTTCGCTGTCGCGTCGTCGCGCCATGGAATTTCACATCTGACACATATCGGAAGTGAAGATCGAAATGAAATGTGACGGCTTCTTCTGTGATACCAAAGTAAGACCGAAGGCAAGGAATTCCAAAGAAACAGGCAATCAACTTACAGATGTGTGGTGACAAGCAAGATACAATGCAATAGTTTTAGTTTGTCTCTTTGCTGCTTCTAATTGCCGTTGACAATTATATTTGACAAATATGGCGTAAAACTATCCCTGAATGGACTGTAATCGGATATGACTAAGATGTGGATTGAAATAGGTACTCCCAGAAGGGGGCAATTAACTCTTAACGCAATTAGTGGCATTTACTGCGCTAATTGTTGAACACAAAGTTATGGAGCGGACCTAACCACCTTCGTATTAGGACTTCCCTTACTCGATTCACGATTGCGTTCGTCAAGGCCTCGTCAAGACTGACTTTCCGCATGTGGTCATTTGCGAAAACCACAAACAGCCGCAGACCTAGCAGTTGTGTTCTTTCGCCCATTTGACTGGTCTCTTTTAGTTACTTAGGTTGCGCTACAGTCCGGAGTGGACAATGCGTCAACCCTTCCAGCTCGCCCGGTGCTTAGCTAACTGCCTCCAATTGCGTACTGCAAGTTGATTGAGGTCCTTTTCCACTTGTGCGTGCCATCTAAGGCGAGGTTGTCCTCTGCTGCGCTGACCAAAGTCCAAGTCCATAGAGCAAGACTGGGATGATAAGGGTCTTATATAGAGCCTCCTTAGTCGATCGGGTAAGGGCTTTACTACTCAATTGCCTTCTTAGCCCAAAGAAACAGCGACGGCAAGAGTGTGATTTCCGATGAGATGTCATTTCGTGATGTTATAGGAGAGCCGAGGTAGACAAAGTCCTTTACCTACTCAAAGATGTAACTGGCTATTGTGACGTTCTGTCCAATTCGTCGATATTGTGTCTCCCTTCTCTTTTAGTTATAACAGTGAAATTTTTCTTAAATGCACAGCCACGGGACCAGAGTTTTTTTGTCCGCTAATGAGAGCTGTCCGTTTACAAGAATGCATTTTGTATGGAAAATTAGAAATTAGTTCCCCAAAAAGGTCTCCGTTAATGCGAGTTGTAATCTAAGCAGGGTGCCCGCTTATGATAGATTTCACTGTATGTACTTTTAAAACTTCAGGTGGCTTGCAATCCATTTCAGCGGCATCTCCCTTCACAGCGGGGACTGATGTGGTATAGTCACCGAAGATTGGTCTAAAAATGCTATAGTCGAGATGGGAGGGATTTAACCTGTTAGCTTGATAACCGACGTGCCGAGGCCTAGCTCAGCTTTCCTGGCCTCCTTGTCTAGCACGATTTTGTATAGCCACGTTCCTTTTTTCCATTTTCTTTTTTTTTGCGCCCTTTGAACTCAACGTTACCTTCTGCATCGGATTCGGAAGCTCCTGAGCTTGTAATATTTAATATCCTGAAATCATTTATCTTTTATATTTGGAGTTGGAATTAATTCGTAGCGTTTTACCAGAGATGGGGTAGGTAGTGCATTCTTCATGTATTTTTCATAAAACAGCTGCCATTAGGCGCCAGCCAGTTTCTGTACTTATGTCATTTAGTTGGAGCGTGAGCACATTATCGAATATGTTGAACTTCGTTCCGGATAAATTATTTTTCCGTGGAGTTTCATTTCATCACTTTAATACGAAAAAAAAGTGCTGCCGAAATTCATCGTATTTTAGTGGAAGTTTATGCTCTAGCTGAGCAAACGTGTCGGAAGTGGTTTCCACATTTTAAAAGTGGTGCTTTCGACTTGGAAGACAAGGAGCGACCTGGAGAGCCGAAAAAGTTTGAAGATAAAGAATTGTCGAGACCCATGGCAAACATTTCAGGAATTGTCTGAATCGTTGGGAGTTGACTTGTCAACGTTAGGAAAACGCCTTAAAGCCATGAGAATGATCCAAAAGCTAGAAAATTGGACCGCATATGAATTGAAACCAATGGACGTCGAATCGCATTTTGTCACCTCTTAACAGCTGCTTTAAAGGCAGAATAGGAAGGGATTTTGCATCGATGAAAAGTGAACCCATTGCGACAATACCAAGTGCCCGGCCAACCATCAACATCATCGTTAAAGCCAAATATCCATGGATCCAAGCTCACACCGCGTCTCCAAGTGCTATTTCAGATAGCAGGATTTCATAGCAAGCTATAAAAAAGAGAACTGTCAAATTTGTGTGTAGGCAAATTATAGCTTGATATTTAATTTTTTTTTCACATCCAACCGCTTGTACTTAGCACTTCTATAACTCCACAAACATGGAAACTGCCGAAAATTGTTTATTAATTTAATTATCTCTTCTTGTGACATCTGCCAGTTGGCCATAATTATTTTTTTCTTATTCAAACGAACGCAACCAATTTTCACTCAAATGTCAAAAATTAGCAAGATCTCTTTAGCTTGCTAAATATCCTGCTATGGATAGCTTGCTATCTCAATTATCTTGCTATTTGCCGTCTCCATTAGCTATTTTCATAGCATACTAATTATCTTGCTATAAATTTTAGCTCGTGGAGACGGCCTGTCATGCTCTGTATGTGTTGAGATCAGAAGGGTGTAGTCTACTACGAGCTGCTCAAACCGATTGAAACCATCACTGGAGATCGCTACCGACTACAATTAATACGCTTGAGCTGTGCTTGAAGGAAGAACGACCGAAATACGTTGAAAGGCACAACAAAGCGATTTTGCAGCATGACAATGCTCATCCGCACGTCGCAATACCGGTCAAAACATACTTGGAAACGCTCAAATGGGAAGAACGAATTAATTCCAACTTCCATAAGCCCCATTTAGATGATCAGTTTCAGTTGAACTATTAGTTGAGCTCTCAGTTCAACTGCTGTGTAAATGCGAAAACTGAAACATTTAACTGAAACTGAAACTTATGGAATTCCCATCAGTTTTCAGTTCAGTTGTCAGTTAAACTGCTCAGAAGTAAAATAGAAGCTCAACTGAACACCGAACTGAAGTCTAAATGCACTACCTTTTTTAACTGACAACTGAAATTGAAACTGACAACTGAAACTGAAACTGATCATCTAAATGGGGCTTTATAATAAAGCGAAAATCTTTCTGGCTTGGGTAGGATAAGGGCCCCCAAAAACGTAACTGTTGTGCTGTACGCCACTGGTACACAACTGTTTGTCACATGAAATCCGGAATAGGGTAACTTCGGGCATTATGACGCACTTTTTTTGTTTCTCAAATAACTTCAACATGAAAAGCTCTTTTATTAAAAAAGAGAAACAGTTATTAAATATAAGAAAATCAGGACAAAAATAAGTTAAATTAATATAGTAATTCAATGATTTATACAAAGGAAAAGTTAGGTTAAAAATGTTTTAAAAAATGCAAAAAGGGCAATATGGCGCATCCTCTTGGGCAATATGGCGTGATGTTGTACTCGTGGTTTGATTTGCCATAGCTATCACAAGTGTTTTTGAATGAAGTACAGGAGTCGTGGGACCACTCGTGACTTGTGATTTATTAAAATTGTGACTTGGCATGTACATATGTATTTGTCTGCATGTACAAAACCCATATGAAACAGCTCTTTTCTATTAGGAGCGAATCCATACGCGTGCGGTTTCCTTACGTAAGCCACAATTTTCTGCTCGTTTTCTACTCCTAGGTATGTGGGAGCACCTAAAGCATGCTTCCTGTCATCATCGTTCTACAGTCTTAGTATACAATTTTTTTACATGCTTTACATACGAAGTCCATAAGGGCGAGAGTGCACCATAATGCCCCCACTGCAAGTGCGCCATATTACAAAAAAGACGCATTTGCACAAAACTTAAAAAAAAGCCAGATTTTCTTTTATTGTTACTAATCAATGCCACCAAAGGAAAACCAATATAATTCACTTCAGATCACTGCATACACCAACCCCGTGCGTTTTATACTTACGGAGCCACACGCAAATGTAAAAGAGTCAAAAATATATGCAGATGACAAAAGTGGAGTATATTTTTGTTTATTATTTTTTTCACTTGTAAAAAAATTCGCAAAGCTTTACAACTTGACATGGCACTCTATCAAGGAAGACTCAAGTTTTCTCATCGTTTTATTTTCTAAAAATAAATCGGAAATGTGGTATTTTTAAGGTGCGCCATAATGGCCGAAGTTACCCTACTATAACGTAATGACGGTATCAACTTATGGACCAAGTTGAACTGTTTAAATATTTTCGTTCGCAGCTGAATTGTTTTTGTTTATTTAAAAATAAAAAGAACTAGGGGTGTCAATCACTTTGGTGTTTTAGTGACAATTTTACAGAAACAGCTGACAGTTTTGGTAAATACAGTACGATAACATTGATAACCTGAGTGAGACATAACTAACACTGTATTTTGATTGATGGGAATTCTACTAAACAGTTGTTTTTTTGCTGATGCCAGAACTGTTAGAATTTCCGTCTCTCATTTTCCTTGTAACTGCTGCAACTCCTTACCTATCCTACCCTTATAAAAAACTACACCTCATCAAAAAATAAAACTCTATCCCATCCCAGATGATTGTTCATCTTTTCAAATGAATCCCATTTCCCACGCAACACATGCAACCGCACACAATAGCTCAACTGATGACTTTCTGCTGTATTCGCCACTGCATAGCTGAGTCATTGCAATTTATCTTGCTCATGCAACGTCAAATGGCTCATGAATGGGCGCCATTTATATAAAGCCGGAAGAGCAACAATATCGTAAAGCCACGCAATGAAAGAAGAAAAAAATATTAATCAGCGAATTTAAATATCTTCCTTACCCTCTAACAAAGCAAAGAGCATGAATTCATAAAAAAAAATCAAATAAAAACAACGCGTACCCGAAATCCCCCATATCACACATCTGTGCGATAAATTTAGCTCCCAAAATATCCACAAATAGCCAAATGCTTGGGTGGAAAATTAGGTCACACCAAAAGAAAGAGCTAGCTACTCCTTTCGGTGGGCGAGTCTGGTGAGCCACTATTATACTGCTCGGGTGATTGTGTGCCTCTGCTGTGCTGTATTGGTACTGGGAAAAGATTTAGGATTGTACGATCTGATATTTTCCAGGTGGTTTGTTGCTCTTTGTAGTTTGTTTGAGTATCCGCCTCATTGGCTGTGTGTACAACCAATCTACAACCATAAATACGCACACAGAGAGTGTCCGCATAGCCGAGAGTTCCGGTGTTGAACACAAACGTTTCTTTCCGCCTAGAAGCCATGCGACAGAGGACACAGAGATGGCAATCAGTGCTTCAAGAACATACAAAACAACAACAACAGCAAAATGGAAACGTCACAAAAGAAAAGAATTATTTTTCCAATCCCCGTTTTTTTTTTTTCTTTGTTTATTCGCAGTGTAGGTAGGTAGGTAGTCGTACTTTGATCCTTGGGAAACTAGGAGCTACCAATATATTCAGCAAAAACAAATAAATTCAAACAATATGAAACAGTCAGTGGCTTTAAGTTCATTTTGGGTTAGGTTAGGACAGGACAGGTCAAATAGAAAGAGACAGCAAGAGTTTTCTTTACTTTTGATTTGTTCAGTTGACTGCATCCTAGCGTCACAATCTCAATGTCACGCTTTTACCCTAACAATCTTCTGCCACGATAAACACGAAAACTTCGTATTCCCGTTCTATAACACCCTGTGCGGGTTATAGGCCGATTTTTAAATTAATTTATATGTACATAATCTTATTTAAATTAATTCAAAAACAAAAACATTCTAAGGAACGCCACTTTCTGGCGAAATGTCACCTATTCAAAATACAAATACAATCCACACTTCTTTCGTGGATTGTATTTGTTGGTAGTTTGCAAACCTTGGGGTGCGATCGCACTGTGTTGTAAGTAACACTATATATTTTTAGACACGGGCGAAAACGGGCGGGATAGCTTTTAGCTTTTTAACAATGTATCTGATTCCACCCAAACTGTCAGCTGTCACCATGAAATGTCATTTTAGAATTTAATTTAACCAAACGAAGAAAAGTAAAAGGTGTAAAAAAAAAAACAAACGCATCAGCTATGTTATGTACTCTACGTTAACGTAACGTTATGAATCTCATTCGTGATAAAATAGCTTATCTTACTTGAACTTGTGATGTGATGATCAAACGATCCAAATATTTACATACATACATATATTCGACTTTCAATGTTTTCGTGAATGTTTTCCAGGGAGACGTTCTCTCTCAGTGGGCACCGTAGCGCAAGTGGTAAGTGCGTCGGACTACTGAGCCAGCGGTCTTGGGTTCGAATCCCGCCGCAAACACCTAAAAGTTTTTCACAGTGCCCACCTCTTTCGAATGTCTGACAAGCATCTAAGAGTATCATTTGTCACGATTGAGCTTCTCAACTCGCCGTTCGGAGTCGGCAAAAAACTGTAGGTCCCTTCCATTCGTGTAAAAATATAACACGCACACACAAATGGTTGCGAGAAGCAGGCCCAGGTTCACCTCGAGCTGTAGCGCCAAACTAAGTAAGTAAGTTCTCTCAGTAACAACAGCCGCCCGTGAAACAACAATGAGGCTGGGTTCCTGGTTGAATGTTGATGTACTTGCTATAGGGTTAGGTTAGGAGAGTCGTTTGCAGTAAATGCAATTTCACCCAGAGGCCGTAAAGGTTCATTGTGAATACCCTAGTTGTGCATGTAAAAACATGAATTTTAACAAAACCATTTCGATCTTCTATTAAATTTCTTAACGTATGTAAGCGGTATCTTAGCCAGCTCATCCAGGCAGTCGAAGAACCGTGCTCCACTGCAAGTTAGGCACCCGTTCTTGAAGAGCCGGGCAGTGGCATAGAAGGTGTGCTACAGATTCTATTTCATCCTCATCCATGCAACTTCTCCAGAAGTTATTTGTAAGGATGCCGTATCTGCTGGCCATGTTTCCTATTATACAGAGTCTCTGTCTAGTCATAACACCGACGAGTACATGGATTTGGCTTCTTCTCATAGAAAGTAACCATATTGTTCCTTTCTGGTCGCATGCGGAGTGCGGGCACAGTCGCTAGCGTTATGCCATCGGTCATCGGCTAAATAAGTGGCGATGCGGTCTATTCGATTTTTAGCTGTGTTGAAAGCCGGTAAGACCTGTCTGTCAGCTAGTGTTATATCTATATTAGAGCCTTTCCTGGCCAGTTCGTCAGCTGTTTCGTTCCCCTTTATTCCCACATGTCCGGGTATCCAGCAGAGTAAAACTGTGTGGTGTTTTATCGATCTAAGTGCCGTAAGGCACTCCTTTACGCATTTTGAGTTCGGATTTTTTGAAGTGAAACTTTTTTGCTGATGGAGCTACATTTTTCAAGCGTTACGAAAATGCCAATCGCATGAGGGGAATGGTTATGTACGTGGTGAGGGAATCTGTAAAGGTGAAACTTTTCAACCGATTTCAACAAATAGAGTGTCATCGTTGAATAAGTCTTGACCCGGAGATTGTCTTAGGCTTTTCGACTTTACAGAAGAATTCAAAATCGCGGACGCCTTAAGCTAGCGGATTACCGTTTTCTTCACGGCCTACTTAATATATGTATCAAATGAAAGGGTTTGACAAGCATATCACTATAAGCTACGTCAATGACGTTATTCTAAATTCAATATTTCGGACGCGCCAATATGGCGGATAACCGTCATCTTCACCAGCTCCTTAACATGGGTTTCAAGCTATCAAATGAAAGAGTTTGACAAGAAAAATATGATAAGCATTCGAAATTCAATATGGCGGACGCACCAAAATGGTGGATTACCGTTTTCTTCATGTATCAAATGAAAGGAAAAGTAAAATAATACGTCTGTTCCTTTACTCGAAGACTGTTGCTGATTCGTAAGAATTTGTACGTTCCTTTACACAAAAATTTAGTAAAAGAGAGCGGGTAAAAATGTCCCCTCACTAAAAAATCTTACTCATTCTTCCTGGACAAATTTCTTCCGGTAGAAAGTGAACTATTTGTCAAAGTCAGCTGTTTCATTTGAATTAGAGGTAATTTTTTATTTTAATGCAAAAAGTAAAATAATGGATAGAAAAGGAACATAGGTGAAAGTTGAATGTTTTAAATGTTGAAATTTAGATTTCGCAATATATTGGATCTGGGATATCATCAAGAGTGGGCTCTGCTGTAAAATTAAAAGTTGTACAACAACACTTTGTTTACGTTTCCTTTACATATGTTTATGACATTTCGTTTGTTGCAATTTTTGTGATTAAACGCGTTCCTTTACTTTTCGTCATTTTGCCTCTGTCTGAGAGAATTCTACCCCCACTCCATGAAATTTAATAACTTACTATTTTTCGAGCAGAAAGTTAAGGAACAGACTTAATATGTCTTTATTTTTCTTTTATTTATATTTTTTTATTTTATTTGGCATCACTATTTATATTTTCTTAATCAACATTAAGTGTTGAAATATAGATTTGTTATAAACGTCATTACAAGTTCGCGCCTTTTTGTAGTGAACGTTGATAAAACCGTAGAGTAGTGCGTGGCAAAGGACTGTATTTACTATAAGAAATCGGCAATCCCTAGATTTGAAAGTGCTTTTTACCAAACCAGCATAATGTAAACGTACATGTTAGATCAGTTAAAATAAACTTTAAAGTTATTTACTTTTATTTATTGGGTGTGACAATTAATGGCAACGAAAAATAACTCTCTTTCTATTATTGGCACTGCCAATCATTACTAATCATTGCCACCATGCCAATCATTGCCTAAAAATGACAGCTTCACATAATTTGTATTTGATCTAAGGCCGTTGTCACATATCTTAACAGTAATTTTATCTTGATGTATTTTAGATGCCAAAACTACCCGAAAACGTTAAATATTGTAGAAATAACAATGAAGAAGCAGTTGACGAGGCTAAAGATGAAGTTAACGAGGCCAATAACTTACAGTGCCAATATTGGGACAGAAGACTGCCAATAACTAGCAAAATATGCCAATAAATGGCAAAAATGGAATTTTATTTTGTTTCGTTAGTTTTATGTTTCTTTTTATGTTTCTAACAAACCAATGAATTAAAAAAAAATAGGTTAAACAAAGTTTGTATATTAGTTCGATCTTCAGAGGCTAAAATTATGGTGAATTTTCTTAAGGTGCCAATCACTGGGGGGTCTCGACCACATAAGACCTCTATGAAGACACTTCTTTCAAGATATATGATAACTCTCTGGAACGCCGGTAAAAGACTTCTACAGCTTTATCCAAGCTATCATCGGAATCAATAATGAAACGACATTTATGTATGGATCTGCACTGATCTGCATACATATATAAGTATAGCGCTAGGTGGGTCAATTCACTAACCTAACCTATGGTTGGACACTAGTTTTCAATGGCGACCAATGCTCCATCTTTTCTTGAGAGTCTAGAAGTGGGCACCGTCAGAACGACAGAGTTTAAAACTAGTTTCAGTGGATCTTGTACTTCGTGGCAAGATTTCAAGCTTTTGATCATTCTACCGATCTCAGTCTTATGTATGAGCCTGTGAAACGACGTAAGTAGGTGAACCCGCAAATTTTAAATCTTATAAGTTCATGGTCCATTAAGGACCACGCCTGTGTATGTACTTGAAAAAAGGAGGCTTACGAGTACAACTCAACTGTGTGTGTGGAGTGGTGGTAGGAGTATAATAGTGAATGATACAATCAATTAGTCATAACGATATCTCGCGAGGGCTGCAAAAGAAGAAAAAAAAACAGGGAAACAAAGTGCATTCAATGATGCGGTACTATAGCTGCTGCAGTAGTCGTCGCTTGAACCATATGCGTGGTTTGTCTGGATCAACAGCGACTTTCCTCCTCATTCCGAGAACGATTCGCCGACGTCGACTTCCATTATAGGAGATTAATAAAATTATTTCCTACAACGCTGTCGAATACGAGTACACGCCCCACGCGGGCAGGGAAAAGGGGCGCCTTCTGCCTCCTATACTATGCGTTTCGAACAGAGGCAAACGTTGGCCGAGTTGCAGGAAATTAACTCGAGAAAATAAATTTAGATTGAGCGTGAGCAAGAGAACGAACGCGTACTTATAATTGAATGTTTGTGGGATGGGGGTGGGGGTGGGGGTGTTCGGTGTCGCTGCATATCTAGATATTTTGTGGTGGAGGGTTGATGCACTTTATGCCAAGCAAATGTGGGTGGCACGCCAGTGCATGTGGTGTGTTGTAGTGCGCTGCGAGTACTCGTATCTTGCAATGAGATTAGTAGTGCAACTGTGTAAAGTGCGATGGCAGGAGGATGCACATATTGTGCGAAATCGCGCCGCGTTGGAGTCGCACCGAAGCGTTCGTGGTGGGGCGTCGAACGAGAGTGCTCCTCAGATGTGAATGTAAAGTACTTGTAATGGAATTACAATTGATTATTGATGCACTGATAGTCGGGATGATGAAGATGAATAGAGTTACTCTTCTATTTTTTTTTTCTAGTTTAGCAAATTTGCAAGTACTGCAAAAGAATAGGATGCTAATGGATGTTGCAACTGATTGAGGAAAGTTGTTAGCGATATGGGCACACACAGTCAGTTGCAGTGTTTATTCGATTAAGTCTGTTTTTAGAAAATGATTCGATGCCGCGGTCAATCTGAGTTATGGATTCCATGAAAAGCTAGTAATGAGAATGACTGATGCCGGCAATGAATGTACTACATACACATGTGCAGATGGGTGGAATAAGAATTTTAGTCTTTTTCAAAACACTTGTCAAACTTCTACATACTCGCACATGAAACGCGGATGAGTTTGTCGGTTTACACTTTCAACGGAACGTGATCGGGTGAAGTGATGCAATTTGGTCGTTCCCACTTACATACAGGGTGGCTGATGAATATTGCTCCATTAAGAAACTTAAATAACTTTTTTTTCAGTGTATGGAATTCATTTTTCTTTTATTCATGTTAAAGCCCATTAAATTTTATTAAATATAGCTTAATTAGTTTTAAAAATAATGGATTTTAAATGCGCCCCCCGCTCGTTGATGCATGTGCGGCATCTTACCAAAAAGTTGTTCATTACTGCTTGGAGAGTTGAGACAGGAATAGCCGCAATTATTTCTCGAATGGATTGCTTTAGTTCATTCAAATTTGTTGGTTTTGCTTTGTAGACTTCCTGTTTGCAATAACCCCACAACAAAAAGTCAGATGCAGTAAGGTCAGACGACCTGGGGGGCCAACGGAATGTGGAGTTTCTGGATATCAGCTTATTGGGAAATTTTCGTCGCAATTCTGTCATAACCGGCCGGGCTATGTGAGGAGTTGCACCATCTTGCTGAAACCACACAGAGTTGAAAGAAATTCTCAATCGGCGTAGTTCTGGATGGTCTCCCGTAACCGTAACGTTGTGACCGTTTTCTTCGAAGAAGTAGGGCCCGACAATGCCGCGTGATGAAACTGCACACCACACTGTGACACGAAGTGGATGTAATTCCGTCTCATGGAGTATCTGTGGGTTGAAAACACTCCATATTTGACAGTTTTGTTTCTTTATGTTGCCGTTTAAATCGAAATGGGCCTCGTCAGACATAAAAAGACAGGTCAACATGTTTCCGTCCTCTTCCACCATTTGAAGCATTTTCTGGCAAAATTCCAAGCGAATCGGTAAGACTGCTGCGTTCAGTTTGTTGGCCATTTCAATTTTATATGGGAATAAGTCCAAATCATTGTGCTTAAATTGACTGCAATTACTGACTGCTTATACCCATTTGAGCAGATAAGCTTCTTGTCGAAACTCTTGGATTGTTTTGTATGGCAGCAGCTACAGCAGCGATTGTTTCCTCCATCCGAACTGAAGGGTTTCGATGGTCCCATGCTCGGCAAAATTGTTAACAAGTCTCATTATGGTCCATCTGCTCGGAGGATTGCCGCAAAACGTGCGCCTATACTCTCTTTGAACCGAAACTACGGACTCCAGTGCGTGATAGCGGCGGTCAATCCAAATTCTTGTTTCAGTGGCAACGGACGTTGTGTCCCAGTTATCCATTTTTGTTAAATCTAAAAATCAATCTGCAAAATAAAAAAAAAAAAATCAACCAGATTCATTAAATAGAAAAAAAAGTTATTAAATTTTTTTTTGGTAGCAGCTTTCATCAGCCACCCTGTATTTGGGTTTATTGGTCATTTTGTATACTGATGTGTACTCAGTGAACCTTTGGAATAAGCTGGAAGAAGGCATGAGAATACAGTGATAAATGCTGGTTTTCAAGTTCGACACTCAAGGTTTCATGCTGCACTGCGACCTCAACCAAAATGGTCAGCCTGGAAAGCTAGGCTGAAACTTCGTGAAGCTCGATCAAATAGTCTCTGAGAAAAACGACTCTGACAGGCAGACAGACAGACATCGATGTGATTCCATAAGTGTTCCTTTTTGCCAATTGGGTACGAAACACCACAAAGTAACGAGTCGATCTGACGTGATGGGGTGCGAACTCCTATAAGTATGCATTGGTTGCTTCTACAAATTTGCATAGATATTAGCTACGACAAGAACCATTAATCCTATACACTGACGCGACGTGTTTTATCGAAGTTCGGAATTACTGCCAGCCCAATTACTGTTTTACTTCAGAAAAAAAAAAAAAATCTATAGACGTAGTATTTTTGGCCACACCCAGTGCGGTAACTTCTAAAAGTTTAAGTATCTACAGATAATCGATATAATGTAGACTCGTAGAAATCCTCTCTTGTCCCAAGTTGGGGTCGCAGATATTCAGCAGATTATTTGGAGTTTCATAATCAGGTGGGCAGAAATTGCAAGTTCCGCCGCCATTTAATGTGTTTCTACATATATGTACATACATATATACATATGTACCATACATAACCTAACCTTACTTAACTAGGCAGGCTATACTCAGATTCACAGTATTTTAACATTTCTGATTTCGGGAACGTAAAATAAATACAATTTGAAACATGAAAACTTGGTTAGAAAATTTTGTCCATTTAAGGGATCTGTCCGTCTAAGGGAGCTGTATGAAATATGAGATTTCACTGCATTCCTTTTTTGCTTTGTTTTGGAATGGCATAGCTTTTTTTTTTATATGTTCGATATACAGTAGAAGTCACTTATTACGACCAGTCGCTTATAACGACCATTTGCCCGTCATTTGGATGGTTTCTTTATCTTTTAAGCCATGTTACCGTTGGATATAACGTTGTCGTATAAAAGATGAAATATTATTGTTTTGGTCGCTTATAACGACGATATGAGAGTAAGTTGACAAAAAGTTACACACTCATTCACGTACGTGTATCTGAATATTTCTTAATCATTTCTTGTGATTTTACATAATTTTTTAGGGGTTTTTTCGCCGCCGAGGGTCGTTTTACATTGTGCACCTGTGAATGTTGTTAGTATCGCCAGGATAGCTGATCTTTGTTTTAGTGCTTTGGGTATTTATTTGAGTAAACGCAATAGCCGTGTTATTTTGAAACGTAGCTGGCCAGTAGTTGCTACAACCAGATGGCTACAACTCTTGATTTTATCCCCAGCCAAAAGCAGCTGGCTAGGAATTTTGCGATATCTCATGACAAGGTAGCGCTGAGAGTGATTTGAAGAACATTTGACAGACTGCCGTGTACGAAAATTATATAATTTCAATTACTAAATGATGCTTCACAAACATAATCAACTAAATTATGATTTCATACCTCTTCTTGTAAATTATCCAATTAATAAATTCTCAAAATTAATTGTTTTTACAACAAATAACAAAAAATCAATTTCGTTGAATGCCGAATACTTTGACAGTTGGCACTTAACTGATTTCAAAGGACTGAAATCACACACACCAGCTTGGAGGTAAATCAGCTGGGTTTGGCTGGCTAGGAATCGTTTTAATGAACGACTGGCTAGCAAGATTTCAAAAAACACGGCTATTGTCAACAAAAACAAAGTAATTGTAGTAGGATATGCGTTAATTGTTTTTATTTTCTTACCCAGCTATGAGCTCTAGAAGCAGCGATTATCTTCGATTTTGGAGTGATTTATTTTGCTAAATTTAAAAAAAAATAATATTTATTTTATTGATGAACTTACATTTTGTGTACATACATAATTTAAATATAAGGTTAATTAATTTTGTCTGTGAATGTTTTTAAGTTTTCTCTGAATAGTTATGGAGGTCAGTCGGATATAGCGACCACATTTGCTCGGTCCCTTCACCGTCGTTATAAGCGACTTCCACTGTAATTGAAATTCGTCGCGACTTTTATTCTTAAACAAACCGGATTGAAAAGTTGCATAACTCATCACCCAACGAGTCTTAAATAAAGTCCAAAATTAATAAAAATTCATCCGTCTAAAAAAGGATCTTTTCTCAGTTACGAAAATTAATTTATGCCCAGAAACCCGTGCCGTGCACAGTGTCTCATAAATTTAAAATAACAAAATTATCTCATTTACCACTAATTCCAGGAAATCTCATCTTTCGCATTTACAAAATTGTCAGGTATCCGTATCCATAAAGAGTGTTGGCCAGAAAAAAAATCTCCTAACAAAAAAAAAAAAAAAACAGTTTCTACTCCTCCTCCTCTTCCATTGATTCTTGGTGTTTGTTTTTGTTTGTTTTTCTTATTAAATAACTTTTTGCATAATCGTCGATCTCGATGTCTTCATCGAAGCCAAAGTCACTCTATAAAAAAAAAACAAATCCACCAAAATAAAAAAACGAACAAATTTCGTAAAAAAAATTAACCCATGAGTCCGTTGCGACGCGTCGTGTTGTCGTCGCTCTTTGCCTCATCATCATCGTCATCATCGCTGTTGCGTATAAAAATATATTCGTATAGCTTTGTGGTGCAAGACCCAGCAGCGTTCGACGGAATCTATTTCCGTGAAAGCAAATATTTTGATTGTTTTTAGTTCTTTTTTAGAAAATCATAAAAAAAAGAAGATGTAAGGATGTCACACATGGAACAACGACGATGACGATGAACATGATGATGATGATGATGCCCCTGGCTGGAGATCAAAGTCACCATCAGCTGCTAGAGACAGATTAATGAACTCGCCCCGGGAAAACGCTGACTAGTGGTTTCTTCAAACTGTTCTTCATTACTCATCAAACAAAAAACACAAAAAAAAAACCTTAAAGAAGAATCAGATACGAGTTTCTCGGCCGAAGGTGTCACTCATGAATTATTTTCAAATTCAAACGACAAAAAAAAGAGATTTAAATAAGGACTGCGCCCGACACTGTTTACCCGGCGGCGGCTGCTGCTGCAGGCTGCCCAGTTTATTTTGAGAACCAAGACCGCAACGGAAATTGCTAACACATTGGCATTGACTGTATATGCGTGATGGCTGTCATCCATACGCAGAAAAAAACGGAATTGTGCAGTGGTAAAACCGGACTAAGGATACGAGTGCAATTGGATGTGGTGGTGGACCGTTTGTGCTAATCGCTTCTACCCGCAAATTGAACTGAGCCAATGGTTATGAGTGGCTGTGGTAAATACGTGCTGCTTGTAAAATTGGGATACTTCGTATCCTTTGGACAAACACACTCCTTAATGGTTTGGTGATCTCTAGTCCGGTTGGTGCGTTTGTTTGGCTTCGCCTCAGCTAGGAACGTGCCGATGGGAAGTTTTAGAAAAGCATTTCACCATCTACACATGTTGTTGTATTTATTTTTGGTTCGACAGAGGGAATTAAGCAATCGATTGAGTTACAATGTTTAATTGGGTTTTTGATATGAAGTCCTACACATTTTTTTTAGGGTGAAGCCGTGAGTAGGGAAACAAAATCAGATATCGATTCAACTTTAAATTCTCACAACAACAGCCACCAGCGCTCCTTCGTCTTAATTTGATTGTTCTTTATATACTCATCGAACAGAAAAGAAAACCAATGATATACCTACCCATCCGCATTCGTCCTTTCCAGCTGCACTGAAGCAGTCATAAATTATGATCCCCCCCCCCCCCCATTGCTGTCTTCTGTTTTATGTAAATGAGAAAAGGATGTGCAACTGCGAGCTTAGACATTATGTGCGGGACAACGCACATTGCTACCGAGCCAATGACCTACAAACCACTTTTCGATAGTTTCTCCTTTTCCTTGCTCTTCCCGTACTGAATTAAATTAGCCAGTGCCACTGCCACACCAGCTTTTTTTTCTTCTCTAACGTATATCTATGTATCTACTCCTGGATTCGTATAACTGTTTTACTGTGTGACCTTTTTATGTACCCAAATGCGAATGCTGACGACTTACAGGCACGTAGGAGTGCCCCAACAACCCCCCACAGACACAGAAGAGTTCAGAACTTTTCCCAGGATAATGCACTCCTTATCGTTGTCATATACATATATGTATGTATACGTTGCAGCAGCTGTGTATCTGTTAGGTTAATAAATAAATTTCAAGTAAAATACTCGCACTAGTACCTTTTAAATTGTTCCTCTGCAACGTACATATATACACATAAATGAATGGTACACATTCATCCTTAGAGAGTGGAATTTATTCTCTGCGAGTTGTTGCCATCTTGCAACCGCTGGCTGTTGCCACCCCCCTTTCAATTCATTATCGGGGAATCGGGTGCGCCCTTTATTATCATTGTTGAGTTGTTATTTCGTTTTTTATATAAAATGATGATTACACCATACCAGTGTGATAACACCTACATATACATGTGTATACTGCTGAACAGTCGAGGGGATGAGTTTTCAAGCGAGACGTTTTAAAACCTAATTTAAACTGTTTTAACGTGAGTGATGGTTTATGTTTCAATCATAACCTTAACATAACTGTCATATTTCTAAATATGTTATGCTAGGTTAGGGTGACAATTCACCATACACAGTGAGGTTTCTCTTAGACCAAACTACACACATAAAATAATGTTCCTGGAACCATTTGGACAAACAATGAGTAATAAGAAATATCTGGAAAGAACTTCTGTGAATCATAAGCAACGACAAAACTCTCAGCAGTACAAACTCTCCAGTTATCCTGGACACGACCCATAGAGTTAGTTCAAACCTAACATTTGAGCTTCATATCACTACCTATCATAACCCCTTTAGCGTGTGTAAAATTTAAAAAAAAAGTTATTGATATTCGATGCGGAAATATCTGGAAGGTCTGCGAACAAGTTATCTCACAGAGTCCGTTTATTTTTCTTAAAAGAGGTGAGTGCTGGGCATTGGCACATGAGGTGGAAGGTTTTGCGTCGGTATAGGCAAGACATTTCTTGTCTTCTAATTTCTATAGGTATATTATGTGGTTCCAGCAGTTCTGGCCAGGTCCTGGGATGTTTCTATGACCACGAACTCAGCACAAAGTGAGTGTTCATCTATTCTTGATCTTGGTCAGTGCCTTATCAATTTTTATTTAAAAGCCGCCTGGCTATCGGTATATACGTATGTATGACTATGTCAAGATAACGTTTTCCAAACAGCTATCGATTTAAGCCACCGAATCTCAAGAAAAGTATATAAACGGATATCTCGGATAACAAAAAGGACGCTAAAATAGATCTCATGATCGCGGTACACAACCGGCCTAGAATATCGTAACGTTACGTATCGTATCGGATGCCAAGTTTTATTAGAATCGGAGTGAGAGAGTGTGCGAAAACCGCGTAATGATAAGGGAAATAGAACAAAGCAGCAGCCTCGTCATTGCGATTGAATCGAAGTCGTCGATGTAAACAAATGAAAATAATGGTTGTTTTTAAAATACATAGTTATTTATTTATTTCTCAGCACGTAGGTATAGTTAAGAAAAGATTAAGGTCTTAAAATTTGCGTATAGATATTATCTTTTTTTTGGCAATTCGCTTAACTGCTTTAAAGTTAGGAGTTAATATGTGGGTCAACCTCAATAACATAGGTATAGAAAAATAAAAAAAAAAAAATACATTTTGTTGTGAACAAACAACATTTAAACAAAAAAATATAGCCTGAGTATATAATTTTAGCGAAAATAACGATTATTATAGAATTTAATATATATTTATTTATTTGGCTTCAGCAGTCCTAGGTAGAACCAAGCCTAGCTTTCCGCAACCGTTTGTGTGTGCGCGTTATATTTTTGCACGAGTGGAAGGGATCTACAGTTTTCTGCCGTCTTTACATGAGCTTTACATGACAAATTATACTCCTGAATGCTTGTCAGGCATTCGGAAGAGGTGGGCACTGTGAAAAACTTTCTAGGTGTTTGCGCCGGGATTCGAGCTCAAGACCGCTGGCTCAGTAGTCCGACGCACCAACCGCTTGAGCTACGGTGCCCGTTATAGAATTTACTTCACGTTAATCGGTGCAGTATTTGCGGAGATTATCGCGCACAAAGTTTTTTAAAGTTTCGTCTTTACAGGGGTGGCAAACTAATCAGCACACCCATTGAAATTTTTCTTTCTGCCGACAAAATGCATTAAAAAAGTTCATTCACGCATTCCAAATACAAATATTTAGTTTTATTTGAACACGTTATTATATTTTACGCAAAATAAAAAACAAAAATAAAAAAATTAACTATAATTTCGAGAAAAAAAAAACAATGATTAAGATCAATGCTTTGTGGTCGTGTCATGATGTGAGGCAGCTGCTCTCTAAAATGATACTTAGAGAGTCTGAAAAATAGTTAGAACAACTTAAAAGTAATCTAAATGTGATCTTGGCTATTCAGATTTACTTAACCCTCCGATTGGCGAAAAGGTCCCTAGGGACCTTTCGATATTTTTAATGTTTACAAATTGGTCTCTACAATATGCATTTACGCACTTTTTACAACCAAATATACAAAACTATTAAGGCAAAACTAGCATAATGATAATTCAGTACATTTTTTGAAAAATTGTACACAAATGCCTCTAGGGGCCTAGGAACCTTATAGGTTGTATATTGCTATCGGGACTGTCGCCAATCGGTATTTGGTTGAGTATCATTTCTGAACAATAACGGCAACATATCTCCTACTTAATGACGCCATTAGGTCAGCACAGACTTCTGGAGGAATTTTGTACCATTCTTCCCGAAAAGTGGTCCATAACGCGTTTGCCGTGGTTGGTTTTAATGCCATTACATGTTGTTTGAAGATGACCCATACATTTTCTATTGGATTGATATTCGGGCTTTGTGGGGCCAAGTCAGAACGGTAATATCGTTTGCATCAAACCACTCATTAACTGTGCGGGACGTATGGCATGGGGCATTGTCATGCTGAAACACAATTTGCCGATGTGTTGCAAGTGGAAAATCATCATAGAAATGTACCAAATTTTTGGCCAATATGCTCTGGCACATAAGCCCATCTATTTTTCGTTTAACTTGGACTATTGGCCCAACAGTATTCGCGGTAAAGCAGCACCATAACATCACGCTGCCACCTCCATACTTAACCGACTTCGTAGTGTACTTTGGGTCCAAATTGTTGTTGTGAGGATATCGTACGTAGGTTCTGCCATCGGTTCATACAGATTAAAATTGGATTCATCATTCCAGATGACAGAATTCCAGAGAAAGAAAAGAAAGATATGGCATTTTCCGAAATCCAGCCGTTGTCTTCGATTAGACTATGAAACCTTCGGTTTTTTGAGACTCTGGCATCCTCGAAGATTATTTTGCAAAAGCCGAGCTCTAACAGTCCTAGCTAATATATTCACACAGCAATTTTGGTGCATTTGAGCTCTTATTTCCATTGAAGAGGAAAAGGGGTGCCTTAGGGTATATCTGACTATCGGACTATTCTCACGTTTTTAGGTCTTTTTTGGCCTGGATTGTTTCTGATTTACAAAAATCCCACGTTAATGGTAATGCTTAACTGCATTCTGTACTTTTTTTGGTGAAAAGCTGATTAATATTGCAATTTCGGATATGTTCTGCTCTTTTTGGTGCAAATTCGGAATCTGATTTCATTCTGCCTTCATTGAACTCTTTTTTTCCCATATTTATTCTCAAATCTTAAAAAAACAATGAATACCTAAGGGAGATTCGAAAAAAATAGCTCTGATCACAGAATTGGAATTTTTTCAGTAAAAACTTACTTGAATACTTGGGTGTGCTAATTAAAATGCCACAGTAAAACACAAACACTTACGGTAAATCTTATATAACACGGAATCGTATTGCAAAACGATATATTTTTTTCTCGATTAAGTTTTGTCATTGATGCACGTATTAAACTCTTAAGCATTTGTTCGCTTATAAGTAAAAGAAATTGCAGAAAAAAACATAAGTTTGAATTTTCATTGGGGTGTGCTAATTAGCTTGCCAGCGCTGTATATAATACATAGTAATGATAATGAATAATGATTTACTTTGATTTAATTTTTGTTTTTTGTTTTACGTCTTCTTTTCACGAAAGGCGTTAGTCCAAAGAAGCTTTTAAATTGGTCTTTTTCTTTAGTTTGAAAAAAAACCGTCATAACCGTCTACAGACGGTCTGTTTTTAAAAGAGCATATTATTTTGTTTTGAACAAAAAAGACAATTCTTGTTATTTTCCCTTAATCCGTTATGACCATCCAGGGAGGCCCAAAGTATCAGACAAATGAAATTTGACTTCAGATTTGTGTTTAGAACGTCAAAATTATTCTCTGTGCATTTGGACCTATAACAGTTAGGGGGTTCAACATTCCACCTCGGCGTAAGGTCTTAAAAAAAATATTTGCTTCAAAAGTTATATATCAAAAATTTCGATGTTTTACTCGGGAAAACCCATATTGTTCAACGTAATACCTCTAAGTTCCCATGTAACACAACTTTTTTGTTTACTGGAAATGTTCACATCTTTGAAAATTCCTGAATGCGAGGGAGACGTAAAGAAGATATAGAAGGCAGAGAATGGATCAAGAAAAATAAAACAGAAACGAGTTTCTATCAGCCGCTACAGCTAGGTGTCTTTTTTTTTTGTTATTGTATTTACTAAGGATGTAATGGATATCCGGTTAGTATCCGTTATCCGGCACATTGCCGAATAGTCTCTTGGTATCCGGGTGGTTGCTGGTCAATACAGGGTAAATAAGTTTAGGAAAAGAAGAAAGGAGACATTCAAAAATTTAATTTTTCAAAATAATCAAGTAGGTTAATAATAACAGTTGATTAAGCCATTTAGTACTGAAAGCTTACTAAAGGCAAATTATAGTGGATGGAAACAATTCTTTTTTTGCATTGAAAGGTATTAAACGATGCTTGCTTTCGAAAATAGTCTCGCGCTACTACACAAGGTGGAAAGACATATTTACACATAATTGGTAATTGTTGGGTATTAACTGATGGCCAAGGCCAAATCCAGCTCTTTGGCTTGGCTGCCACTTTTCTTTGAAACTTCATGTTGACTATTGACTTCCGCCACCTCGAAAACAGTCCTTAAAACTATCATGAGTATCACCTTCACCCATTTTATTTTACTGCTAAATGGAAAATCTCCACTCCGCCTCCGATCACGTTCACTAAATTTCCGCGACTTCGTTTTTTTACCAATAAATTTGTTCACTGAACATTTAATTTCATTCATCTGGCTTACATCCCTTTAACGGGATGACCGAGATATTTTTTCTCAAGTACATTTTGATCTTTTTTGGGGGATAAAAAATTAATGTATGCATCACAGTACGCATTTCCGGCTATCCGGCCTTATTACATGCGGAATATCAGGTATCCGTTATCCGGCTAAATTACTATCTGTTACATCTCTAGTAATAAGTCGATCTTTTTGGTGGGAATTCCATTTCTAGTTTCGCGTTTTTCATAATAAAACGCTCGTGGTGAATTACTTACTTTTTTTTAAAATGTTTTCCTTAGAGACTTTGGTCCTATCTACGATCGAAAGAAGTTGAATTTTATATTTTTTTCTAAAAGGCGACAAACTCTTACTCTCCACTGTAGAACGCACCTATTCTGCATCAACAGGTTTATCCATGTGTACCAACACTTTGGGTGTGGCAAGCTTCATTACGCTTTTTGTTTTGTTTTGTTTTGTTTTTTTTACCTCGTGTTGTCCTTACTTGACACAGGATTTCGTAGGAAGATAACGTGTACCTTATTTTTGCGTCCAAACACCGCTCGCTGGTATACGAGTACTCGTGGAGTAAGTAACACAATTAATTAGACGCCAATATTTGTCTTATCCCGGACGATAAATTGCATACACACACACACGCACAGTTTATGTATGATAGTGTGCGTGTGTGTGTGTTTTGTCTGCAAATAGAACGTATTCAATACGATACCGTGAGAAGGATAAATGACGGTTGGTAATCAAACGATCTGCTGTGTCGGTGTCTGTCAATGCGCGCGGCGCCCGGCCCCATTCTGGACAAATGCAATAGATGTCGGCCAATATCTCATTTGGTTTTCAATAGAAATTTTATTTTATTTTTCACCCCCGCTGCCATTTCTCTAAATTCACCCTTAGGTTAGGTGGGGGTGGGTGTGTTGAGAGGGGTTTGTATCGAAATTTATTGCAACAATTTGTGCAGGCAAAACACAATACTCTTTCGAGGTTGGTATAGCTGCGGGTGGAGGTCGGAGGGGGCATACATTTCCATTTGTCCTTGTTGCTGCATAAAGTGTAACTTTAAAGTTTCGTGTGTCCTGCCGAGGGAGTGTATAGTAGGCAGGCACATAGATACTGTTATGATTAACACAGGCCGGGGGAATTAGTCGGAATGGAATTATAATTTGTGCGTGCTGCTGCCGCTTTTGTTTTGGTCCGATTTGTAGCGGTATTAGGAAACGAGGAAATTCTTGTTATTTTTGGGGGAGGAATCAATACACGGAGACAGTTGAATTAATTTATTTGCCATTCTCATTTTGTGGTTGCACATTCTGCGAAATAACTAATTTAGTTTGTTATTGTTTGTATATCACGTTGCAGCTACAAATTTAGGCGGGATGCGGGAATGCATGCACATGCGAGGAGGATATAGTTTATGGAGATAGGTCGGAAGCAACATTGCAGTTTGATTTGAACGCAGACAGGAATGGGACGAGGATTTTTTGGGGCTTGATCTTTTCGGTCACAGCTGTAAACTATAATTTTGATTACATTTGATCATCGAGTAATCTCTAACAGTTTCCGCGGAATCAAATCCGGGTGCAGGTCTATATTGCTCCATACCGCCATTACGACTTTGCCGGAGGACGATTTTGAGACTTGCAGCTGATCGTGATTTGCGGTGGCGGGTGGTTTGATGGATGTGGCGGGAGCAGTTGATTGGACTGGATCAACCTTGCTTCTTTTTGCAGGTGCATGCGAGGTCTGGCCGCGAGATCTGTTTCTCCCTCAATTGGAAGTGTACGATTTTCCGTATACTTGATGTACTCATCAAACATACTTTACCTTATCAATCAATTCCAACTCATTAACAGTACCTGCTGCTTCAGTTTCTATCAATCCTGCTTAAAATCAAGACGGCTTTGCTGTAGTTTCCTTTCATGAGGGCACCTGATGACTTGACTTTCTTAGATGCCTTACGATCATTTTGACCGGTGACCTTAGCCGCTGGATCTATGGGGTTGGCAGAGACAAGCCGAGTATTAACTGAGGGCGAAACCACGATTTCCACAGTGGAAGTCAGTAGCTTCTCCTCCGATGAAGTACCAGGGTCCAATATCGATATTTGTCGAAACTGACGTCTTGCCTTTGTAAGGCAACTAGCCCGCTAGCTAGTTGCTGTTAAAGAAATGCCAAATTTCTGAAAATAGTGGTCACTATTTTTGAGAGTTCACTGCCACTGGTTCGTGAATACCATTTTGTTCAGCGTTACATCTCAAAATGTCAATATGGCTTTTATTTTTAATTTCTATTTTATTGCGGCTAAAAATTGATAAGCGTGGATGAGACGTTTGTTTGTCTTGTTTCCAATAGAGAAAGAGAGAAAAAGAGAAAGAGCCCCAAGAAAGAGATTTTTGACAGTAACCATCAATGTATAAATCAATAACCTATTATAAATGGACTGTAAGTGAAATGTCACTTTCGTACAATCTCGGCGAAGGTTACGTTAGATTAGGAGGGTCGCTTAGAAGGTGTTCTACAGATTCTACTTCATGCTCATGCATGCAGCTTCTACAGAAGTCATTTGAAAGGATGCCGTATCTTCTAATCATGTTTCCTATTATACAGTGTCCGGATATAACACCGACGAGTACATGGATTTGGCTAGCGCTAGCGTTACGCCATCGGTCCTCGGCTAAATTAGTGGTCATGCGGTCTATTAGATTTTTAGCTGTGTTGAAAGCCGGTAAGACCTGTCTGTCAGCTAGTGTTATATCCGTATCAAAACCTTTACTGGCCAGTCCGTCGGCTATTTTGTTCCCTGCCATTCCCACATATCCGAGTAGGACTGTATAGTGTTTTATCGCTCTAAGTGCCGTGAGGCACTCCTTTACGAATTTTGGATTCACTGTACTCCACCAGTGATTTAAGTGCGGCTTGGCTGTCCAGGCAAACTGGACATACATATATGATTATAGAAGGCGCTGCAATAGTCGATGGCATTGTCAGCTTTGTTCCAGATCTGCCCTGAAGACCTTAAGGTATCTGCTAAGGTCAAGCTGGGGTTTCTCGTAATCTGTGCAGGGCATAAGTCCTTTTTGATTAAAAATGTTCAGTATGAGTGTGTGTCCAGACGAACGGGCCTCCAGTTGCCATTCACTCTTAATATGAGAGCTCCTTTGGCTGCCATGTTTCTTATGGATAGATCAATGGGTGGAAGGTGCAGAAGCGCTTCTAGGCCAAATTACGGTGTGGACTTGAGCGCACCTGTTATACCTAGACAGGCTATTCTTTGTACCTTATTCAGATTTATGTCTGCGAAAATTTGGTTTCAGCATATTTAGCGCCACGTGTTCCGCAGGGACAGCAAAGTGAAACATTTATCCGCCATCATGTAAATTTTACATAGAAAATGTCGACATCTATTGTCTTATAGATGAGTTAATGCGTTGTTACCAGCCGAATGCCACTACCCAAATTTATACAAAGAATTTGAAAATAACCATTATTTCCCTTTACTGAGCCATAAACTGAATAAATTTGTGAAATTTACTTCGAATTAATTTTTTAATGTTGGAACCAACGCGAAGTTTGGTAGGTACTAGCAGTCCATAAACAGTGAAATCTCTCTTAAGTGAACAGCCACGGGACCGTAATTTATTGTCCGGTTATAAGAGCACATATTGCATGGTAAATTAGAAATTGGTTCCCCACAAAGGTGTCCGGTAATCCGTTAAACAGGGTGTCCGCTATTGAGAGATTTGACTGTACTACATAAATGTATGTACGTACATATTATATCTCAATGGTATATGTAAATATTTACCGTTGATAGTTTTTTGAGGATACAGTGACCTCAACTGCAGAACGACCGCTAAATCAGTAAGAAGTTAAGAGAACGGTTCTGCCATTCGCTGTTTTTTTTTTATACAGTGGACGTCCAGTTCAACAAATACCCGATTTAACGAATTTTTAATACAACGAATCAGATTTGTTTCCATTGATGGCCTATATTACGAATGATGCAAAAAATATCCGCGCGGTTTAACGAATGCTTCACACTTTCTCGTTAAAAACGAAATAGTTTGTTGATCGATTTAACGAAGGGCTGTGCATTCTATAATTCGTTATATTGGACGACCACTGTATTCATTTTCTATACGGTAAACTAGACTAGCTATCATTTTCGAAGTAACACCCTTCAAAGTGGGACCGTATATCCTTTTTCAATTATTATGCAATCTGTTAGCCATGTAATTGGACCTCCAAACCTTTCAACACTCATTAATTCCCCACCTTCCGCCGCCCACTGCCATTTCAAATAAAGTTAAGCCTCTCATCACACCGTTAACACACCTTATCACCCATTACTCCGCCATGTGTGTGTGTGTGCGCCATGAACAACTTGTTGACGAAAGAAGTAACTTTTTTTTTTGTGGTAAACTTTTTCTTTTTCTTAAATGCTTGTTTGTTTGTGTTCTTTTGGTTGAAGGAGCACCCACACACACACGCACACATACACATACGGCTGAGTCTTACACCCCTTTGTGCTTATCAGTCATTTGGAAAGAAAATAACATAAAATAAAAATAAATCACACGACGTTAAAAGCGAGGAAACGAAGAAGCTACAGCAGCGCCGCGCAATGCTTAAGCGTGAAATTCCTGACGGTATTAGTCAGGCGTTGCGCTGTCGGAATGTGTGTGGTGCCCTTTTGTTTGCTCTGCCATGTGAAACATATTGGAGCTGCTAATGGGGTCATAACTTTGCGAAAGTAAATTTAAATTGCACCGTTTTTTTATTTTCTTCTTTTTGCTCTGTGTTTGAATTTGGGAAATTATGAAATTCCTTACGGTTTTTTCCTGCTGTCATGTTAGTGGATAAATAATGATGTCAAAAGTGCAGTAGCAGTTAAAATGGTGGAGTGTTGGATCAGGTTAGCGGCGCAAATAGGATATTCAGACACCATAACAATAAAATGGACGGCGTTGAGTAAGTGTTTACATACAATAGATGGCATTGAAGTCAATGGTGGAGTTTTTTGATCTTAAGTTATGTACAGCGTGACATTTCTTTTTCCGATTTCCATCTTCAAGTGAGTCCATAATAAATGCTCGATAACATTTAGGTTAGGCAAATTTATATTTACTAGCTGATGTACCCGCTTCGCTGCGCATACAAAAATATTCTCTTTGTATGTAGATATGTGTATTTGTAATAAATTGTCTACTGGAAGGAGACTTCCAGCTAAATGCTACACTTATCCTTGCGGCTTAAAGGTTGGCATCACAATTTGCTTAGCACCAAATGATGGAATGAATTGCTTGGATAAAGGATTTTCCATAGACTATTAAAGATAAAAGTGACGCAGGTGGGCTAGCAATTTCTTCCAATCTAACTTTTCCGCTTTCTTAAATAAACTTTTCCGCTTTCTTAAATATAACAGCACGTTCTTACCAATAAAACGTCAAAACATAATACATACATACACATCTGTATCTGTTCCAAGCCCTGCGTCTACTTATCATAAAACAAATTGCAACCAAATTTACCCAGCTATTGGATTAGAGTTGATCGAACAATAGCAATACAAAAACATTTAGTAGTTTTTTAGTTTTTGCGGCACATACATGCATACTTTTTTTTAGACTTCATTTTATAAAAGTAGTGATTCCTCAACATAGTTGCCTTCGAGAGCAATAGACCTAAGCTAATGTTCAGACGATTGCCAGATCCGACAATATTGTCAGGTCTGTCAATGAAGAATTTGTCCCAAATGTCTTACAACCTTGTGCACTGACAATTTTAGTCTGCAAATATTGTCAGAAAAGACATTGTCAGACAATTGCCAGACCGCTATCTGACAATAAATTGTCAGGCCTCTGCCAATCGTGTAAGCAACTTTTTGTGACATTGTCAGGCCATTGTCAGGCATTTCGGTCATCTGCGGGCTAATTTTATATTGTCAGATGTGCGAAGCTTGGAACATCTTCAAATAAAATTACTGTCAGAAATATTTTTGTTATTAGGGTGGTTCACATTCTCAAACATATTTGTTTGATGGATGGACAGCATTAGCGTTCACATCTGTCAAACTTGCTATCAAACATCAGTTCCCATTCGAATTTTAACCATGGTGGACATTTTAATTGCAGTTCTCGTAATCGATGAGATTTGAGCAGATACAGAAAAAGAAGAAGAAAAAAGGCAACAAATAAGAGGAAGCGAATTTCGACTCAAAAATGATCCGAACCGGTTGAAAACGTTATATCGAAAATTTGCACAATTCGAACAACAAATTAAAACACTTTAAAAAGGCCTATACGCAACAGCATATCGCACATTTTCTGGATCTGCATCAATTCTTCAATGTCAAGGTCATATTGATCTTCCCACTCAAGCATGTGGTGGAGCATTTTACTGCGTCTTTTAATTTTACTTTGGGTTGTGTATCAATAATAGGGTAACTTCGGGCATTATGGCACACCTTGTAAATACTACATTTCCGGTTAACTTGTAGAAAATAAAACGATGGGAAAACTTGAGTCTTCCTTGATAGAGTTCCATGTTAAGTTGTAAAGCTGTTGCGAAAAAAGTGCAAAAAATAATAAACAAAAAAATTCCACACTTTTGTCATGTGATTTTTTAGCTGGTTTGGTTTTGGCAACACTGGTTTTGACAGCTGACGTGTGTTTAGTACCTTGTGTCACTGTCAAACAGCTTCAGTTTGGTTTGCAATTTAACCATGGATCGTCTTACAAATGAACAACGCTTGCAAATTATTGAATTTTACTATCAAAATTCGTGCTCGGTTCCGAGCCGAGGATCCGCTTTTTTATCGAAAAATTGTGTTCAGCGATGAGGCTCATTTTTGGTTGAATGGGTACGTAAATAAGCAAAATTGCCGCATTTGGAGTGAAGATCAGCCAGAAGCATTGCAACAGCTACCAATGCATCCCGAAAAAGCCACTGTTTGGTGCGGTTTATGGGCCGGCGGCATTATTGGGCCATATTTCTTCAAAGATGATGCGAATCGCAGCGTTACTGTCAATGGTGAACGCTACCGAGCGATGATAACAAACTTTTTTTTGCCCGAAATGGAAGTTCTTGACTTGCATGATATGTGGTTTCAACAAGACGGTGCCACATGCCACACAGCACGCGAAACAATGGCGCAATTGCGAGGCGAGTTTGGTGAACAGTTAATTTCACGTTTCGGGCCGGTCAATTGGCCGCCTAGATCGTGCGATTTGACACCATTAGATTATTTTTTGTGGGGGTATGTCAAGGCTAATGTCTATAGGGACAAGCCCGCTTCGATTGACGCACTGGAAGCCAACATCCATGCATTCATTCGTGAGATACCGGCCGATATGTGTGAAAGAGTATGCCAAAATTGGACTCAGCGGATGGGCTACCTGAGACGCAGCCGCGGTCAACATTTGCATGAAATTATCTTTAAACATTAAATTGCAAGGTTCAAACTATCGATTCAAATAAATATTTCATTCATTTTTTCGAATTTTTTGTGTTTTTTTTTTAAAAAAAGTTCTCAACCTCTTAAAAAATCACCCTTTACATATATTTTTATATTCATTTGCGTGTAGTTCCTTTAGTATAAAACGCACGGTGTAAGTGTACACAGTGAAGTGAAGTGAATCGTATCAGTTTTCCTTTGGTGGCATTTATTAGTAACAGTAAAAGAAAATCTGGCGTTTTTTTTAAAGTTTTGTGCGAATGTCTTTTTTTGTAATATGGCGCACTAATTGCCGTAGGGGCATTATGACGCACTCTGGCCCTAATTGAGTTCGCATGTAAAGCATGGTCCCACGACTCATGTACTTGATTCAAAAACACTTGTGATAGCTGTGACAAATCAAACCGCGATTACAGCATCACGCAATAGAGATGATCAAAAAATCGCAATCTGCTATTCATTCACTGCTAATGAAAATTCATATTCGCAACCTGCTAATGACTTATAAATAAACTGCTATTGCTGAAACTGCTATTTCATATAATAATTTTGTCTCTCTTCTATACATTACAGACACAGAGTCATAATTTCATTTTTCATACACTACATACAAAATGTGTGTTTGTCTCATACGAAAAACGAAGAGAAGAACAAAACTAAAAAAATAAACTACCCTTTTTACACGTCATCTGCCGAACGTCTCATCCAATTTTCAACATGTGTCTGCGAAACAGGCGCCAAACCAATTCTCAAAGTTGCATATCGCAATCGCAGCTGGTTGAAAGCATTGTTGGTTGGTATATAGCAGTAACATGTAAGGTAGCAGTAGCATGATAGATAGCAGTAGCATGTAAGGTAGCAGTAGCATGTTAAATAGCAGTAGCAGCACAAGTTATACTTGCTATTGAGTTGCGAATTCGATTTGCTATCGCCAACGGAGATTTTACTTGCTATTGGTGCTATTGCTGCTATCAAAATCGCAGTCGCAGCTGGTTGAAACTTGAAAGTATGTATGGTTGGTTGGGATTGGGAGCAGTAGCAGGTCCAGAGGTAGCAGCAGAGGTTATAAATTATACTTGCAATCGCTGCTATTCCTATGCGAATGCGATTTTCTATCAGTAGAGTAATATCACTGAATGGGCCCAAAATTGCTATTTACTATTTTTTACACAAGTGGACGAAATATTCGCGAAATGTAAATTGTGTCGGTCGAAATGTTCGTACAGAACCAGTACAACGAATTTAAAAAAGCACATTGAAATAAAGCATTTTACTATATCTTTAGTTTCAGCAAGATCATCGGCGCCAAATATGCAAGTAAGATTTTTTTTATCAAAGGATATTATGTACATACATGCCAGTACATACATACATCTCGTCAGGGTGTGCAAGGTACGAGTCAAAAACATACTCAACCCATGCAAATATTTTTTAATGTTTTTCTCCGCAACGCCTCTCCGACAAAATTATATACATGCACATATGTAATATATAGTATTTACATCATAACTTTGGTATATGATTGATTCTGTTCGTTGAATGAGATCAAACCAAAAACAACCTTTGATTTCCTTGTGCCGATCTTCACTCGCACGACATAGACATTGAAAAATTTGAACGTAAACTCGTGCGAAACTGAACTGTGCACTTCATGTGTTGTATTCGTCCAATACACAAAAAGTTCACAGGCGTGTTTTGTTTGCAAGCCTATATATATTAAAAAAAGGTTTCAATGTAGTTATAAATACAACAAAACGTTAGACTGGATAGCTATCCATTTCACGTGGAAAACATGTTGCTGAAACATGTTTACAGGCTACAAATAAAACACGTCTATTGTATGCATCGTTTTGTTCAGTTTTACATATATGCTAAGAAAAAAAAATGGAATTAATGGTTTATTTGAGCACAGACAAGAGAAACAGATTTCTCTTGTTTGTGATTTGAGGTAGATCGATCGAATTTGAAATTAAAATGAATTTTAATATTTTCACGAATGCATAATAGGACTTCATTGCGAATTCGCATCAGCAGTTCACATTAGCAGTTTATATTCACTGTGAATAAAAAATCGCATTAGCAGTTAAAACTGCGAATGAAAATTCACAACTTAGCCCATCTCTATCAAGCAATATTGCCCAAGAGGATGCGCCATATTGCCCTATGCATAGGGCATTATGGTTTTTTGTAAAACATTTTTAACTTAACTTTTTCTTTGTTAAAATCATTGAATTATTATAATTATTTAACGTATGTACGTTCTGATTTTCCTATATTTACTAACTGTTTTTGTTTTTTAATAAAAAAGCTTTTCATGTTGAAATTATTGGAGAAACAAAAAAAGTGCTCCATAATGCCCGAAGTTACCCTATCCATTTCCGCACTAACAGAAATTTCTTTTTTTTCTCGGGCTTCTACGTTTTGCAGATTCTCGGAGATCCATTCAGATATGTCATCGCTGCCTTTCTGACAAAACACAAATTTTTTTAATTTTTTTTTAATAAATGTTTGTGAAAATCGCATTTATCTCGGGAAAATGTGTTTATAATTTCTAATTTTTTTTTTATTTATTTTTTTTTATAATCTACACACGCCAAAGGGGATATGAATGCCCTTTTAATGTTTACACACAGCGCGAGCACATGAAGGACGAGAACGAGAGACAGGCAGATCGACGTAGTGGTAGGAAACTCAGATGATAGGTTTCAATTTCAACTAACTCTATGGGTGGTGTCCAGAATAACTGGAGAGTTGTGTATTATTTTTGTACTTGCTTATGATTCACAGGAGTTTTTTCCAGATGCTTCTTATTATAGTTTGGGCGATCAATTTCTTCAGCCATATCCAACATCCTACTGCCAGTGTTATGTCTTCGCAGTAGGTTTCGATATTAACTTCTGAAACTGATCAACTTATTTTTATTTCGTGAGAAATAAATGCTTGGAAGACATCTGGATTCGAACCGTGAACCTTCCGCATGACAAGCGACGACGACTACTACTACGCCACGGCCACCCACACGCCTGGCAATTAATTTGTAGATTTTTTGTAAACAGTCATCTGCCAACCGTGTGAACTGACAATTTTTCATCTGACAATATTGTCAGAGAAAACATTGTCAGAGCATTGTCTGAATCTGAATGAATCTCTTTCCCTGGAGGCACCACTTGAGGTTTGAGAATAGAAAGTAGTCGTTGGGAGCCAAGTCTGTAGAATACGGCGGATGAGCAACCAATTCGAATCGTGATTGGTCCAATTTGGCCATCGCTTTCAAAGACGCGTGTGCCGGGTGCGTTATCATGATGGTACAGAACTTTTTTCTTCGCCATATGAGGCCGTTTTTTCTTTAATTCGTCGTCCAGTTTATCAGTTTATGACTGTTCTTCCCTTCTGCAGATAATCGATGAAGATTATGCCATGTGCATCCCAAAAAACGGAGACCAAAACCTTCCCGGCCGAATTTTGGTTTTCTGGTCGCTTTGGTCGGCTTTCTTGGCTTTCCAGCCACTCTTGCGACTGCCTTTTGGACTCACGTTTCATCCATCGTCACAAAACGTCGAAAATGTGCGTTCGATTACGCTGCAACAACGCTAGACCGGCCTTTGAACCATCAACGCGCTTCTGTTTTTCGTCGACGGCCAGCAAACGCGGTACCCATCGTGCCGATAGCTTTTTCATTTCAAAAACATCATGCAAAATGTATCAAGGCCGTTTTTTTTGAGATACCTACGGCCACAGCTATCACTCAAAACGATTCGATGCACTTGCTTGACGATGACGACGCATTCGTACCCTCTTTTGGCCTTCCATAGTGAGATGCGCCTTCGGTGCTTGTGCGACCTATTTTAAATTCACTAAACCACCGATAAACTATTATTTCTGAAAAGAGCAGATGTACGACATTTCTATAACCATTCGGAAGACAACTATGTCTGATCAAGATGCGATATTCCTGTTTACAAACAGCTGTACCTTGCAGACGAATGGATGAAATGTCATGAAACTTCATACATATGTAAACTAGTGACAGATGAGCCTCTCGCAATGAGTCATGATCATATTCTAGTGGCGCCACCTATTAAGAAATCCCGATACCTTTCAGTCCACGTAGTAAATCAAGTCTTATGTTGACTTTTGTAACTAAGTGCATATAATATGTACATACATAGATAGTAATAAGCTTATTGATCTCCTATTCTGCCCTAGAGGGCGCCATTCACAAACAAAAAACTGCATTCGGAAGAATAAGTGAATATGTAATTAAAATGTATTCAAGCAATTGCATTTCACTATGCGTCCGCATTTTATCTCTGCAATTGCATTTTAAATGTTGTTGCCGCCGAGAGACTTGTTCTCAACCACCCCGCAGAGTTCAACTTGCCTCTGTCGCTGATAAGCAACAGTAAAAGCGCCACATGTGAGCATAACCACAGACTAGAATGCTTTCCGCATTGATTAATCTTATTCCCGAGCGTGGTTTCGTTTTATTTTATTTTTTTTATATATTCACTTAAACTTGCCTCGTGAGATTAAGTAAAAAGATAAGGAATGCGGGAGACATTCAACTCGAAGTGGAGCCAATGCATGAGTATTGGTTACTTCGTTTAGATTTGATGAAATCACATTGCGGCAGAAAAAAAGGAAAAAAAAATAATATATATTTGTAGATTCCTTTCGTCTCCTCAAAGGATGACAATATAAATGCATATGAGGCAGGGGTACATCCGCCTTTGATGCGGCACCATATTGCATCAAAATGTTACTCCACTCATCCCCTTTGTCGTGGGTCCTTTGAGAGTAAAATTGAATCCATAACTGTGCAACTACACGTCATCCATATAGAGATGGAGATAAAGGAAGGATATTCCCGTTATTCTTGAAATGCGATAAAGTCACATCCTTGCTTTATGTATACGTGTAACCTGGCTATAAGGTGGCGTCGCGTCGTCTTGCCGGTGGTGCATTCATGAAGTGTGGAAAGCATATACTACCAATGTCCTTTGTGCAAGTGCAGCTGCACATCCTTAAGATAACTTATTCAAAAGAGGGTAATCTAAGTCTTTTGTGCATCGATTTGAGGGGGCTTTCACAAAGTGTTTGCTTGCATTTGCAAAACCATCGATGACAGATACAGCAGCAGCAGGAGCAGCAGAAGCGACGCGTTTCTTGAATGGGTTATGTTGTTGCCCCTAATGACTCTGGGCGTGTGGGACGACGACTGTTTGGCATAAGAAAGTTAAATTTCGCTCACTTTGGCTTAGTGTTTATACATCCTACATATGGATGGAGGTCGGCGATCGTGATTTGTATGCAAAACATGTGATCTACGAATATCGGTTACGTATGATAGTTTTGAACCGCAATGCATCAGGCGACTATGATCGATGATGAGCGGGAATCGCCAACGGAAGTGCATGTCATACTTTGGCGTTGGACATTCGCCAACCGCGATCGCAAAGTTGCTAGATCGGCTAGCGATGAGTCATGGCTGGGACTGGAATGGTTATGGCGGTGAGTTGTGCTTGTGACCCACCGCAAGGTTATGGATTACTTAGAATTGTGTTTATTTTCGGCGGCTCCGCTGGCGCCGTCGTCGACTAGTTTCTGTTTTAATGCAAATGAGGCAAAGGCAGCCAGAATTCACTGGAAACGGATATGGTTAGGTGGCTCCCAAAGGTCTGGATCGCAATTTCATGCGGTGTGGTCACGTACAGTTAGGTACGAGTATTTTGTCAGTCAATAGGATGCAATGAATTTTATTAAACCGGAAATTAAGACATTGATTTGATCCGATAAGCAAAAATAAGAAATTTGTATTCAAAGCGCAGGGTGGCGAAGAAATGGTGTCAAGTGTTAATATTGAAAGAAATACGATGACAGATAATACGTGTTACGTTACGTAGCTGTAAGTTGAGTTGGAATTTCTTCTTCTTAACTCGTGTGTTACAGATATACAGTGTATCAATCTCATATTCGTACACCAGCTATTAAGAAAAACATTGAATTCCTAATCAAAAACGACTTGAGATATTAAGATAAATGAGAATATTTATACGGTAAATTCAAAAAAAAACCTACATATAGTGCATCAAAACTGGCAGAAAACTTTGTCGAGCTTTTAATAAAGGTTTCTGAACAGAAATGCCAAGAACTTGCATCCGAAAACAAGGGTACAATTGAAGAGTTATGCGTATGAAACCTGTCAATAGTTTAATGAACAGAAGCAAGAGATTAGAATTCACTTAACAGCACCAATTTAAAGATTTTGACTTTTGAAACACAGTAGTATTTACAGACGAGTCTAAATTTAATGATTATGGGTCGGATGGCGAACAAATGGTTTGCCGAAAAACAACTACCGGATATCTTCCACATACCAAGGCGGACAGTCAAACATGATGATGGTTCGGTAATGGTGTGGGAGTGTTTTTCCGCGGCTAGAGTGGGATGACCGCATATAATTTAACCAATAAATGGACTATAAGCAATATATTTAGATATCTAAGCCAAATCTGAAGAAAAGTGCTGTTCAAAAGGGGCTCTGGAACAATTTTACCCTTTACCAGCATAATGACCCCAAACATAAAGCTTATATATTTTGAATGTGGCTTCTTTATCACTCTCGAAAAGTGTTGGAAACACTTCCACAGTCATCGGATATTAATGCCGCAAAGAATTTGTGGGACGAGTTGGGCCACAGAGTAAGAAAATTTGGTATAAGGTACAAAAATGATCTTACCCTTGAAATTACAGAAATATTAGCCGAATCTATGCCCAGCCATCTTTAATAGGTCTTAGCTAACAAAGACTTTGATTCAAAGTATTAGTTTTTAGATAAAATGTGAACAACTTGACTTAATATCAAAGTGTACGAATACGAAATTGACCATATTTTTCTTAATATGTATGTATTATGTTTTTTATGAAAAAATTTCAATACTTTATTTGAAATATTTGAATTAATTGAAGTTAATTTTTTCATTTTAATGTGTTCTTACTGAAATCAATAAAATTTTGCAGTATTTGTTCAATTTGTTTGGATTTTTCCTTAAATAAATATTACCACATCAGGTGTACGAATATGAGATTGATACACTGTACATACATATGTATTTGTTTTGTTGTAGGTACGTATGTATGTAAACAATAGTAAAAAAATGAGAAAGGCTAGAACAGGGCACACCAGTCAATGTCAATGATATTTGATACATTTTACGTTACGTATCGGTAATAGCTACGCAATTCGTATGTGGTGAGTAAGAGACTTCAAGAATATATATGTACAGTGAAACCTCTCATAGGTGGACAGTGACGTTGACAAAATTTCTGTCCGCCTAAAGGGGATTGTCCGTCCAAGGAATAAACACTTTTTTTTAAATAAACTATCTTTATTTAATAAAAAAAAACAAAAACAAAACAGTACAAAGATTCTCTCTGCATGGATTAGGAGGAAGGAGAATTCCCCTATCACCTCCTGTGCAGCTTCGCGGCACTATCTTCTTATAAAAAAAAGATTCTGGAAAAATATTTCTTAAAACCTTTAAGATATCTCCTCAACCAATGTCAATAAAATATGGAAATTTATCCAATTTTTAAAGTAATTCCAAGCGCATGTGGCAACATTATAGACCTACTAAGTAAATTCTACTGGGTACAGTGGATAGCCACCTAACCTAGCGCTTCCATCTGTTCAGGTTTTCCCGGACATGTACTCTTTTCCGCCTACGCGGGGAACGTCCGGGATAGTTTTTCTAAATTGTCCGGGTTTGTGCGGGTTTTCCATTATTCATCAATTAACATATTTGGTTCATCATACTATATAATAAAGCAGTAGCGCTCATTCTGTAAACACTGCTGTATCTCGGACTGGAGCCTAAACGGCTGGGCGGATTTGCTTGAAACTTCATATATGGGGTCCGTGGAACTATACCCCAAGGCCAATTTGGTATTTTCATTCTAGCCCCAAAAATTAAGGTACCTATACTTCATTGGGGATCGATTTCATTAAAAGCAGATTTTCTATAAAACGGATCCAACGATATTGTTAAAATTTCTTATTTAGGTTAACTTCGACACGTGCTATCAAATGTCATACCAGGTTTTTGCCTAAAAAGTTGTACAACGGTACTTGACTTTTTAGCCGATTTTCTAAATTGGGTATTTTTCGGATCGATCGGTATAACCGATTTTCATATAGTAACCGTTTAAAAGTAAAATAGCAATAAGGATACGATGTAATGTGAAAAGAACGTCACCATGTTTACATGTACATATGTATGTATATCTCTCGCGTGTTTTACTCCTCTTGCAATACAATTCGGTATGAAAGTGGATGCATATGAATTAGGTTAAGTAAAATAAGAAAACAATCCATCTTATAAATAAATTTGTGGAAAAAATTTAAAATTATTCAAAAGTGCAACGAAATTTTCAAAAATATATTTTTTGACCTACAGAAAATAATCGGGCTGAATGTGGGTACATAAGATAAATAAATTTGCCGCGCATACAACGTAAGCATGATTTGCAACAGAAGGAAATTTCGAAAAAAAATAACATGGTAATGTTGTGGGCCTAACGGATGATGGTGCTGTTGTTGTCTTTTTCTTGCTCTCATTTCTCCCAGTTCAATTCTGCGTTATAGATTATTCTATGAATTCAAACTCAGTTTATACGGCGCTGCGTTTTAAAGCACGCGAAAGGAATATACGAGTATGTATGAATAGCGAATTATTTATCTTCAGAGGTAGGCATTGAATCTTCTAACTTACACTGAGCTTTTATTGGTAAATATAATTCACACAGTTATTTTCTTAACTTACATATATTTTTTTTATTACGAACGTTTTTACAGAGCTTAATGGGCAAGCTCTGTAAAAACGTTCGCCGTTTTCGACGTGGGTCAGCTAGTATTCTAATATTCTATCTTTTACGTAATTTGTGTTCCAAAATTCGAGCAAGATATGATTTTTTCACTATTGATGTCAACGAAAAAGAAGATAGCGTGACAGCTGACAGGGTTATTATTAGATCTGTTCCCGTACCTGTACAAAATTGCGAAAAACTACGAAAATCAGACAAATTCTGTTCCCTTACGAAGATTTTTCGTAGTTTTTCACAGAAGAGAGTGCTAACAAAAGCGTAAACAATTTGCCCATACCTCAAGTTTTAGCCCAAACAATTTCTCTGGGCAGCCTTATGAAAACTGTTAATTCTGTCAAATGTCATACATTTTCCATTTTCTGTTTTTGAATTCGTTTCTGCACTTCTGCCCGGGTTCAACTCCTGGCCGGGTTTTACCTCTCTCTACGAGATTTTAACCCCCACTCCTTAAAATTTGATAATCTGTGAATTTTGGTGCAGAAGTCACGGGAACAGACCTATTATTGATGAACTACGCGTTTCCATAGCAGCTACTTTTCAAACAAAATCATCTTCAGCGATTAGGCTCATTTTCATCTTGGTGGCTTTGTTAATCGTCAAAATTGTCAAAGGGGTTTAGAAAATGCACGAGTGATTGTTGGGAAGCAAATGCGTGTCACTGTTTGGTGCGGATTTTGGGCTGGAGACATCACCGGACCGGATCTTTTTCTGAAAATGCGGGCAATAACAGTTAATTATGCGCGCTATCTAGATAATCCATTTTTTGTGCCTAAAATGCAAGATATGTATATGGATGAGATGTGGTTTCAACAGGACGTTGGTATACATATATTCCATATAGCCCGAGAAATAATTCAATTACCTACTGCATGAGTCATTTCCTGGTCTGCGATTCCTAATCTTGCGATTTAACGCCGTTGGCATTTTTTTCTTTGTTTTTTTTTCAAGTGCAAGTTTTATGCCAACAAGCCCACGAACACTCACGAACCAAATATAAAGTGTGAAATATAAGTTATTTAATATTTAAGTACCGCCATAAATGAAGTATTTTTTTATAACAAATAGTACATGCGTTTTGGATCCAATTTTGTCCGGGAAAGTCCGGGATTTTCATGTTCGTTAACTAGTTTCTTCAAAATATTTCTGGCAACCCTAACCTAACCTAACCTACGCAGGCTGTATTCACGATGTGTATATGTTTTCTGCAACGTGCTTCTGTATTTGTTAGATTCAAATTAAAATAAAAACTCGATGTGAAGTTACGGAGGATTTTTTGTTTTTGTCCGTCTAATGGAATTAAATCAAACAATTTCTGACAGATATGCGTGTCCGCGTCCGATCGAGGGAGTGTCTGTTTAAGGGAACGTAAAATGTATGCAATTTGGAACTTAAAAGCTTGGTTAGGATAATTTCTCCGTCTAAGGGAGCTGTCTGTAATGGGAGATTTCACTGTAAATGTTCTGAAGTGGTTGGAGGAGTGAAGGAATTTACATATCAAAATACCACTAGTAAGTGACAGTTAATATGTTTACGTTACGTAGTCGTTATGTTGTTTGGACTTTCTTCTTTAAACCCATGTGAGTGAGACAAACAGTCTGTTGCTTGTGAATAAAGTGGAAAAAGAGAGACAACTTCAGTCTCTTACCTTGAATACGTGTTACGTTACGTAGGCGTAATTTGAAAAACAATGGAATGATGAAGTTTTTGTTTCACTTTTTGTGAGGAAGGCAGACATGGAGTCTTACTTTTCCTATATTCCAGTGGGGGAAGGGATGGCACAATGCTTGGGTACACGTTAATGAGGTTTTGAATAATCTGCTGAACGGAATCCACAAAGTAACCAAACACTGGGTGTGAATCTAACGAATAACCTGTGCGTGGTAAGCTAGTGAAATATGCACTAGACCAGGCGTTTGAGTTTACTTTTTTGGACTGTATCATGTTACTTACTTCCTTAGGTGGCGCTACAGTCCGGGGTGGACCAGGGACTCAATCAACAACCCATTTCAGTTAGCCCGGTCCTAAGCTAACTACCTCCAGTTGCGCACTCCAAGTTGGTTGAGGTCCTCTTCCACTTGTGCGCGCCACCTTAGCCAAGATTGCACTCTGCTGCGCTGACCATTCGGGTTGGAATCTGATGTCCATTCGCTCGTAGCCGTCTTGAACGCTCAATGCGCAGTTTTTTGACCAGGTCAATGTTGCTGTACAGCTTAGTCGATCGGGAAAGGCAGCGATTGGCAAGAGTAATCGTTCGTTTGATTTCCGACGAGATGTCATTTTTTGATGTTATGGCAGAGCCGAGGTAGACAAAGTTGTAGCTGTCTATTGTGACGTTCTGTCGAATGCGACGATGTTAAGCTTCGCTTTTCGTTGACAGCATATACTTTGCTTTGCCCTCATTTACCGTTAAACCCATTTTAGCCGCTTCGATTTCTATACTCGCAAACGCACCGATGACAGCTAGCTGTCGCAGGGGTGTCAAAACTAGACATGGCTCTATACAATTCATAGGCAGCCTTGAAATCGATGAACAGGTGGTGTGTATCGATTTGGACTTCTTGGGTTTTTCCAGGATCTGCCTAAGTGTGAAAATTTGGTGTATGGTGGACTTTCCTGGCCTAAAACCGCACTGATAGGGGCCAATCTGTAATTGGAACAGTTGAGGGGGTCTCTTTTCTTGTGGATCGGGCAAACGATGCTGAGATTCCATTATCCGGCATACTTTCAATTGACCAAACCTTAGAGATGAGTTGGTGTATGCTCTCTACCAAGTCATCTACAGCTGCTTTAAATAGCTCTGCGGGTAAGCCGTAAAATCCAGCAACCTTGTTAGACTTAAGCTTGGATATTGCTATCCTCACTTCGTTTTGATTAGGTGGATGGCAGTTTTGGCTATCATCGTCTAAATTGAATAGTTAAGGACTTGAAAATAATGCTGATTTCTAAGCTCTCGGTAACATTGTCGGTGTCTTTGTAATGAGGGTTCTTCTTAGGGGTGCCGAGTAAAGCAAACACCTCAAGCAAACACACACAATGACTCCTTAAACCATCCTTAACTTCTCTCATCGTTTCCGTCCTAATGAGATTTGTCGTAAACGGACGCATGGGACAAAAAAAAGAGAAGAAATACCCCTGCTCACACACAAATAAATCTCCTATCTACCGTATAACGGTTCTTTATTTGTTTGGCGTCATTCATCCCCTATCGTCGTCATTGTTAAACTGAAATTGAAAATTTTTCACTTAGAAAGTGGCAGAATAGATAAAACTCGATCGGAAATTGCTCCGATTAAGCGATGCGCCTCACTTTATCATGCCAATGAAGCGCTGTTGCAGTGAACAACAAACTTTTTTTTTTGCGTGCTTTTCCACCCCCTGCCTGCCACCCCCGTTTAACCAACGCGAATATACTACATAACCGTATATAGAAACTTTGCATCGACGAGTGCAGTAACAAATTGCGGCTATAAATCGCTTTTGATACAAAATAGTATCTCTTCCACAAAAATGTGTATATCATCCCCCCCCCCCCCCAAAAAAAAAAAAACAAAAAAAATAACCCCAACCCTGCTTATCCTCCTTTTCTACCACCGACCGTGTGCATGTGAATGTGTGTGCGTGTATATTCAGTTACAATGAATGACCACATAAAACTCAACGACTTTGACAGTTATTACAAATTGAAACTGTAAATTTCCCAGCAAGCGAGAGCTGATGGTGTTGGTGGCGGTATTTGTATTTGACACCCTCTCCCCCAGCGTCCACCCGCCCCGTACCTAGGCCAACTTTCCCCAATCCCGCACCCAAAACCGAACTAATGCGACATGAGGTGGATTATGGTGTCATAGTTGGCCGGACCATAGCCGGAGTAAAGGCGGTGCATATGTATGCCGCGCTAACTTTATGGATCCTGGATGGATGGATGAATAGACCCGTAGCTAGCGCACTGTGTTCGTTGTTTAACGCGTTGTTCGGCACCAAATTACCACGCCCCATGCCAGAGGACGTCTGTAGGTGGGTGGAAAGTCCATATCTACAGATATGTACGAGTGTACATACTCGTCCTCCTTTGGGTTATTCATCACCGTAATAAATATGTTGCATTAATTGCGAAAGTAGTGTATGCACGACGAGCCTCCCGGTCCCGAGCCCCCACCCCACGACAACGACGACGATACTTACACCGAGTGGCAATAAAAACCAGAACAGGGTTGCCTGTTCTACACCCATACATTCGCGCACTTGTTTAGGATACGAGTTGGTGAATTAATTTTAATTTTTATGACGACGTTTAATACAGTGGTGGATATACCGTCATTTGTAGCGGCGGCGCTTTTCCTTGGGTCATATATCCTTCGTACTAACTTTTTGCGCTGACAATAACATGTGGTGTACTCGGGATCGGAATCGGAATCAGTTGAAATGGAATTGAAAACTGTTTAATTGAAGCTACACACTTAAATTCATAAATACCACTGCCACTGCCCTATGGTAATGCCCCTTGCTTGATATGGCATTGCTACTTTCACTTGAAGTGGAAAAGGCCTTGGTGTTGTCGCTGCACCTACATAAAAGTGACAACATATATAACAATTTCTAAATACGTGGTAAACTCTGGTCAGTTCAGTCAACTCACGCATAAAACATAAGATTATCTTCATCACTCAAGATTTGTGTCCAAAGAAGACGTCAGCTATGTTTGAGTTCGACTTTTGAGTGAACTTCTGTCTAAGGTGAAGTGCAAAAGACTCGTAATCATTTCAAGATTGAAAAATAGGTACTTAGAGGTAATTAACCCCGATGACACGCAAGTTCAACCTCAATTCTAATGATATCATTATCATAGGGAAACCTCATTTATAGGGTGACCAGAAAAGAACGATAGGAAGAAAACCGGCCAAGTGCGAGTCAGACTCGCGCTCAAAGGGTTCCGTAGTTTAAAACTACATATAGTCGACTCTTGATAAATTGAATCTGTGGGGACCTGGCAAAAAGTTCAAATTATTGAGAGTTTGATTTAACGAAAGTTGTAACTATCGAGAGAAAATAAGAAACATTTCAAATTATCGGGAGCATGCATATTTTTTCAAAAATCATTGCATATTTACAATGTCGACTAATTTTGTTTCCACAACTTTTAACCAATGCAACGTAGAACCAAGGTACTAATATGTATGCTCAAATGCAAACTGAATTACGTAGAAGAAATAATGCATCATTTGTCATCAGAAGTATACAGATTCAAACAAGCCACTTATTGCTCTGATGTATTGTTTACGTATATTAGTTAGTTCAAATTATCGAAAAGTCGCCTTGTCTACATAAATTTATAGCGTGTTGAGTGGGAAACAGTCAGCACAACCGCTTCAAATTAACAAGTAGTGTACATAACTTCATAGGATTTGTTGAATTTACTGAAAGATTCTCAAGGGACCAAAGAAAAACTTCAGTTTAACGAGAGATTCATTTTATCAAGAGTTTTATTTATCGAGAGTCGACTGTAGTTATATTTTGTTCCGTTTCGTTAACACAAAAAACGAAAACGACCCACCTCTATGAATTTTCAATTCACTTTACAAACTTAAAATAAGTACAGTAAAACTTGCGAATAGTGGAATCTGCGAATGAAAGAATCTTGCGAAACCTGGATAATGGACATTTTTGGATGCCGATTTTGATTTTCTTCATACAAACTCACTCTTATATAGTGGAAACCTGCGAAATCTGAATACTGGAAAATTTTTCAATGAATTTTGTTTTTTTCCCATACAAATTCACTCTTCAATAGCAGAATCAAGATATGAATGCGCCAAAATTCATTTAAATTTTGTCGGCTTCGTTTCCTTTTCCGAGAATTTGGACCTTTCAACTGTTTCTTTTCGTGTGTGTCTCATTCTACTATAGTATATATATATAGCTATAGCGGCTTCATTCAGCAAGTACACATTCTGAACTCCGAAATAAAAATTTATCGAAAAACAGTAGAAGAAATTAGGTTGCCGATAGTGGAAAAACTTGCGAATAGTAGAAATGTTGCGAATAGTAGAAATAAAATGTGCACCGAAGCATTCCACTATTCACAAGTTTTACTGTAATACAATACTATTCACTATGAGAAATTGGATAAACATTAAGAACGCGGCTGAGTAATTAACCTTTTTTGCTCTGTACTACTAAGTTCAGGGGTCTCAGGTTCGTTTTTTTTTATTTATTTTTATTTATATCTTTTATATGGCAGCACAATTTCGGATAGCCTTCAATTTTCCCAAAATTATTGTTAATCGAATAGTGGTAATTTCTTCAAAATTGGTCCAGTAGTTTACGAGTTAATCGGTTGAGAAACTGAATTTTTTGACATAAAATTCAATTTTTCGACGTGAATATCTCAAAAACTATGCTACTTACGAGATTCGCTAAGTTATGTTTAAAGATATAGTTAATTATCTACAAACTATGATTTTTTCATATTTTTGACTTTAGTAGTTTCCGATAAAACAGTAAGGGGGCTTTTGGTATGATATTTTGTACACATTTTTGGTAATAACGTGTAAAGTTTCTAACAGAAAAAATTAAGAAAAGCTTTTTTGGAATCTTTGCTTCGAGCCCAGTCAATGAATGATGTTTCACATGATATATTTTTCAGATTTTTTGTATAGTTGTTTCACAATATTTTTGAGTAATATATTGTCCATGTATGTGGACCACCGTAATGTATAAGTGTGCCAAATTTCAAATTTCTAGGAAGAACGGTTCTTGATGTTTTTACCGTGACAGACATTTTTGAGTTAGAGCGAACTTATATTGGTTCCGTATTACCATATGGGTACGGAACCCTCAAAACAACAACAGTGCGAGGTATAAAATTGATTCTGGCTTCTGAGGGTTCCGTTCCCATATGGTGATACAGAACCAATATAAGTTCACTCTAACACAAAAATATCTGTCAGGATAAAAACATTAAGAACCGTTCTTCCTAGAAACTTGAAATTTGGCACACTTATACATTACGGTGGTCCACATACATGGACAACATATTACTCAAAAACGTTGTGAAACAACTATACAGGGTGGGTAAAATATAATCTAAAAAAAAATAATTTCTGAAAAATATATTATGTGGGACATCATTCGAAAGGGCTCGAAACAAAAATTCCAAAAATGTTTTTCTTAATTTTGTCTGTTGGAAACTTTGGGAGTAATTGCCACAACTGTGTGTAAAATATCATAAAAAAAGCCCCCTACGGTTTTCTCGGAAACTACTGAAGTCAGAAATATGAAAAAAATCACAGTTGGTAGATAATTAACTATATTTTTCAAGATAACTTAGCGAATCTCGTAAGTTGTATAGTTTTTGAGAAATTCACGTCGAAAAATTCAATTTTATGTCGAAAAATTCAATTTCTCAACCGATTAACTCTTTAACTACTGGACCAATTTTGAAGAAATTACCACTATTCTATTAACAAACATTTTGAGAAAATTAAACGCTATCCAAAACTGTGCTGCTATACAAAAAAATAAAAAAAAAAATAAATAAAAATACGGATTTTGCCAGGAAACGAACCTGGGACCCCCGAACTCAGTAGTACAGTGCAAAAAAGGTTAATGGACGCGGTACACACTCAGCGACGTTCATGTGTATCCAATTTCTCATAGTGAATAGTATTGTATTACAATACTTATTTTAAGTTTGTAAAGTGAATAATGAATATACATAGAAGTGGGTCGTTTTCGTTTTTTGTGTTAACGAAACGGAACAGCAAACTTAGCCGGGTTAACACTCTCTCGATGCCTGATCGGCGACGAATCAACATTTTTGGGTCTTCTTCGATACTGGCCGCGGTGGTTATGCTTTCTCCATTTCGCCTCAATCTCTGTCTGGTTGGTGGCTTAAGGTCCAAAAGAGTGTACTCACACTCAAACTTTTCCCCGGTGCAACGAATTGCCTGCATACTGAAGTCATCATGACGGCCTACCTCACGACGAAGTTCACGTCGCGTGTTTATAACTGAGCCGGAATTAGGTTCGCAGGTTCGATGCATGAAGAAATGGCAAACCTTACTGAATATTTCGACAGCTAGATGTCATTGGTAACTTTGACAGCTGCTGAAATATAACAATTGGAAACTGAAATGTTATGAATAATAAAATAGTGAGCTGTGAGCTTTGTTAATTTGTTTTAAAATATTTTTTTTATTTCATGTTACTTATCGCTATTGTACTTCTGTACCTGTACCAAGTAGGTACTGACTGTATACGAATTTTTCACTCTCATGGTATGTGAGTACTCGATGTGGAAAAGACGTGGAAATGCAACGATAAGTGGCACTCCGTATAATTTATTTGACCTTTCTACGTTCATAATGTTAATATTTAAGGCGGAAGAAAACAGTTAAAAATGCACATTTTTGCTGATATGTCAGGAACCGTTTGAATTAGAATTGAATTAAGCATCGGTGTGGAATCTATAATGAATGCCCTTTTATTTGATACCCCACTCGAACAGGTACAAAATTATTTTTTAATCACCCTAAGCCCATTGCCACACAAAAGTTTTTTCTTATTTTGATTTTTGAGTATGTGCTTAGTTTTGGAAGTCAAAACACACATATATATGAACATAACTAGTTTATCAGAAAATCAGCTATGATATGCAGACAGATAGATAATCAACGATGACTTTTTTTCAAAGAATAATTAAAAGTGTCTTTAAGGCGTTAACATTCTACCCAGGCTGTGGACTATATTGCCAAGAAATGGTAAAATAAGCAAAGTATTTGCCTTCGTAGTGATATTCTGGCTGAGCTGCTTAGTTAAATTCTGTACCTATTCTGAAATCGGTCCACAATGAAAACCCCTTTTTGAATGCGGCCAGAGGACTGCACTCATTGAATCTATGAAAAGTTTGAAAGACGATGTAGTTAGGTATGCCACTGTTACTGTCTTCGGTCAGTTGACATGACTCTCTAGAATGCCAGCAGACTAAACGAATGGTACGTTTTATCTAAAATCAATTCGCGAAAAACAACTGGCCAACTTCTCTCTTCAAAAATATTAGTGTGCCAGGCTGGCGCTGGAGCTGGAGTAACACCACTGTCTCCGAATTCTGTGGAGAAGGTGACGAGAACTTTCTATGTGATTGTACTGCCTTTTGCTCTGATGTAATCTACGAGTATAAAAAAGAAAAGGAATCCAGACATTATTCACGATTGAGGAAAAAAACATCTGCAAAATGGAGTAAAAAATTAGTATACACTCCAGGAATAAACTATAATTGTTGTCTTACATAGGCTCAAAAAGCCAGGTGCTAGTACTTCGTTGGACCTGCCCGAGTTTTTATCACTGCAGCTTATTCTTTAGGAACCGAAGAAACAAGGTTTTTGGTAACGTCAGGGGAGATTTTTGACCATCTTAAGGTTAGTGCCATCTGAAAGCCTTATTTAGACGTTATGGCCCGTTTTCTAATGTTTCAGTCCAAAATTTCCCACAGAAGTTCAATGGGATTAAGGTCTGGAGACTGTGGAGTGTAGTTAAACTGCTTAGGGGTACGATACAGCAACCATTTCTTAATAATCTTTGCTGTATGCTTTAGGTCGTGCTGGAAGACCCAAGGACATGTGAGATCCAATTTTTGCACACTGGGGAGTAAATTGTTTTGCAAAATGGTAGGTATAATCTTTGCTATTCATTGTCGATTCAATACAGACAAGATTTCCAGTTCCCGCAGCCGACATGCAACCCCAAACCGTCACTGAACCTCGACCATGTTTCACGGTCGCAGTGAGGTTTTGGGGAAGAATCTCGCTATCGTCGCTTAAGATGAGACTATCCCAAAACTTTTGAGCGGTATTTACGTGGTTTTTGGCGAAGTTCAGGCGCTTCAGACGATTTAAATTAGAAACGCATGGTTTCATTCGCGGCACTCTTCCGTATAATCTACTAGCGTTTAACACTTTCGGGACGCAAAAAAGTTTAGTCATTTTCATACAATCAAAACCTTTAAAATAAACGGTATGGCTTCATAAATTTGATGTCTGATAGCTGGAAATACATTAAGATACCGTTATTAAAATGTTGGAAGACGATCTGGTACAGATTTCAACCAAATCAGAGGAAAATTTTGGTTGTTAGGGATGTTTATACTTTTGGTGGTACATATATGTATCAGCGCGTCCCGAAAGGGTTAAGGCTCTACGAATTGTTGAGGCACTTATTGAATAACTATGCTCTTGACAAACGTGAAACGTCTTGCGCTATTTTTGCACTGCACTGGGACTCGGAGTTTTCCTTACTTGCCTCACTATTTTCCGCACTTCGGTGTCGGTCATAACACGAGGGCAACCTGAACGCTGCACAGTCTCCGTATTTCTTCGCAAGTTAAACCTCTTGTTTGGCATTTTCTTTTTCAAGATATGAGCAGTTTCCGCCGTGGAGTTGCCTTCCCTCCGATGCACTTTTACCGGTAAATCCCTTCCTTGCGCCATTATCTCTTGTTGTTTGGATGGAATACGAAAACGTCCCAACAGCACCTCTGTATTAGTTTTTTTTTATAAGGTCAAGCTCACATCTTTCTTAGAAGCAAAACTCCCTATACGATCTAAAACACTTAAAAGTAAGACAAACTTATTTCCTGACGAACTAAGAACACCAAATTAGCAGCCCATTAGCATGTGTATAACTGTATAAGTATAGCAATCCCAAACAATCATCACACAATCATCAACCAATCCACCACTCTCAAATGTAGCACAATCCGTTAAGCAACCTTCAAACCTATTAACAAGTTTCAGCTATGGGTACCTGCAAAGATACTCTCGCTCCTTCGAAATGTAAACATTAAATTCGAAGGATATATGTAACACAAATGCGATTGGCAAGCCCTTTGCCAGATTCAATCTCATCATTGTGAGTCGCATCACATCCGATCAAGGATTGCTCCCATTACTCACTATTATCATCGCATATCCTTCAACAACAGTGTATATGTTCGGTTTCTGGCGTAAAAAGGAGTAAACAAAAAAGAAACAATCGGAGCACACGATTTACTCATGTTTTCAATTTGTAACTCATCACAGGGACTCAGTCGTGAGAGAATGCCTTAGATCCGCATCCGACACCGAGATATCGAGATTCCAATGGAAAACAAAAAGGAACCTCCACCCACTGCCGCCTCCGCCGCAGCCGCGCCGTCAATACACACACGTGATAACCCCTTGACATTATAACTCGTTCTCATATTGTTGTATAAGGACGACTCCGTTCAGTCGGAAAAGTAAGTGGGGAGTGGGAGAGAGTCTCAAACACAAAACCCACAAAAACGGAAATCGATTCCCGGATAAAAGCTGCTGTTATATAAAAGGACATAATACGAATACAAGAGGAGCAGCACCACTCACTATGTGACTTGAATAATCCACGACTCATTAGAATTGTGAGTGGAGCTGGGGATGGTGGTGGGTGTGAGTGTGGGTAGTAAGTTGGAGTTCTTCGAGTGACATTTAGCCGCACGGACTAATGCTTCACCCCTCAGGCTGTCAGCGATCGCCCACTCACTCCTCACTCAGGAATACTTTGGTGTATCCTCGTACTCGTGCAAAACAATGGATGATCAAGGAATTTAAATGTCTACTCCGGGGCTGGTTTACACCACCAACTCAACCGTCTAATCGAAATTTGAATTTCAAAAATAAAAGAAGAACTGAAACTCTAAGGCTTCGCGCGCATATTGAATTGAAAGTCGAAACGTCATCGTCGGGGGTGCGTCGTCATCCCTGAAACAGAATACACATACTCACAGGACATGAGTAAGGGCTGAGGATAGCATGTGTGTAGTAGCTTGTAGGCTCTGCACATAGACGGGAAGAGCGGTAAATTATTTGCATATTCATTCCCGTTACTGTGCCCTGCCAGCCAAAAACACTGGCACATCGATTGAAAATCAATGGAAACCTTATACAGTAATCAGTTTTGACAGTTTCAGTAGTCCTCGATGTTTGTGGGTCGGAGGATTACTTCCTTCGTTTCGTGTTTCCTCTTTTTTTTTTTTTTTGTTTGTATGTCGTCTTTCGTTGAACCTTGTCTCCTGTTTTTTGCCTGCTGCTATATTTCCAACGGCTTAGTTGGATTATTCATGTTGATCCGATGTGTTTGGGGAGCTTTTATTTGCACGTTGGATTGGCGGCTACCGCTGCACTAGAGAGCAGTGCACACACACACACACACACAGCGAGAGAAAGAGAAAATCACTGACTCATAAAAATGCTAAATTTCATTTTGACATGTGGCAGGCAGGTGAGTTGGGTTTGAACTACGAACACTTTTTTTTCTTCGAATTCCACCGTCGACACGCCCCATCCAAGTAACTGTAACGGGATAAATTATGCATTTCTCTTTTGGTCAATAAGAGTGATTTAATTTGATTGGGAAAGTTTTGGGGATTTTAATTTTATTGAAGCACAAAGTGATTGGGAGCGCGCTTAAGTGAATTTGATAGGGTGCCAAAGGGTTGATCTATATAAGGGTTGTTTCTTTTAAAGAAATTGGATTGCAGTCAAAGGAATAGAAGTTTGGAAAATTTATAACAGCGGTAGATGTCCACTTGCTTTTGTCAAATGTATTTCAGTTGTCAAATGTGTCAAAAATTGTCTCAGCGACAGATATTCAAAATGGCAAAACTCTGGCTTAAGTGAAATTCTACAAAGTAGGTAGTCTTACAGGTCACCTAACCATTGTCAACAATATTCCCGATCAGGACATGCTTTGCACCGTCGTTGATGTTATGATAAGTGAATTGGGGACCATACCATATGGTCAAACAGCGGACCCACGCTAGACCCAAAATGTCTAGTAAGGTATACTTATGGGTCGAAATTTGCGTCTGATAGGATCTTTGGGCCCAATACCAAAATCTCCGTCCCACTTGGATGTTTCCCCAGCTTGTTTAAGGCTGATGTCCACTAACGTACATAAATGTCTTTTCAGACAGCCAAGCCACACTCAAAGCTTTAGCTCCTACTCTTTGGACTCAAGACTGGTTAAAGTGCTGCTTCAATGCTCTCCAATCCCTAGCTACTTACAATAAGGTGAAACTTTGGTGGGTGCCATTGAAGGAAATTAGATTGCGGATGAGCTGGCCTGTTCAGGCTCTACTGCCGAATTCTCAGGCCGGGAAACCTTTTATGGCATAGACTGGGCAACAATTTAAGCCTTAGTTTACAAATGGGAACATAATCTCCAACTATCTTGGAGAAAAATTGACTTAGGTGAGCCAAACTGTTAATTAGGCCATATACCCACCACAGGGAACTTTTGAACTACAAGAAGAAGGCTAATAAGTATCTAACAAACTTCCTCTCCGGTCACTGCTTACCCTACCACTTAAACAAGTTAGGCCTGTCTAGCGAAACCGATTGTCGACTCTATTAAGAGGAGGTCGAGACATTCATTGCCTGGCACTTTTCGGGATCAGACAGCGTACACTGCATCAAGAAATCCTTAGACCTCAGACCATTCATTTAAGATGATGATAGTTAAAACTTCCATTCACCCGATCGAAGTCAAGATAGCAATATCCAAGTCCAACAAGGCTGCTGGACCTAACGGTCTACCCGCAGAGCTATTTAAAGCAGCTGGAGATGACTTGGTAGTGAACATACACCAATTTATCTCCAAGTTTTGGTCAGATGAAAGTATGCCAGATGAATAGAATCTCAGCATCGTCTGCCCGATCCACAAGAAAGGAGAAAGGAGAGGCATCAGTGTCCTATCTGCCATATTGTGTGAACGCCTGAAGCCTTTCATCAACAACCTGATTGGCCCCTATCAGTGCGGTTTCAGGCCAGGAAAGTCCACCATAGACCAAATTTTCAGACTTGGCAGATCCTGGAAAAACCCAAGAAGTCCAAATCGATACCCACCACCTGTTCATTGATTTCAAGGCCGCCTATGACAGCATCTGGACGGATGAACTATATAGAGCCATGTCTAGTTTTGACATCACTGCCAAACTCATCCCTCTGTGCAGAGTGACAGTGGAGAAAGCTCGCAGCTCCATCAAGGCGGGTAATGACCTCACCGAGACCTTCGATGTCAAAAAAGGATTCAGACAAGGTGACACACTGTCATGCGATTTCTTGAACATCCATACTTGAAAGAATTGTTCAAAACTCACAAGCCAACACACGAGGAACGATCTTTCTAAAGTCCGTTCAACTATGTACTTGCATACGCCGACGACAGCGAGCTGTGATCGGTGCGTTTGCGAGTCTATAGCAGTGGAAGCGGCTAAAATGGGTCTAGTGGTAAACGAGGGCAAAACAGTGTACTTACCTCGGCTCTGCTATAACATCAAAAAATAACATTTCGTCGAAAATCAAACGAAGGATTACTCCTGCCAATCGCTGTGTCTTTGGGCTAAGAAGGCAATTGAGTATTAAAGCCGTTTCGCGATCGCCAAATAAGACCCTTATCATCCCAGTCTTGCTATATGGAGCTGCAGCATGGACTTTATCGAAAGCGGATGGTCGCTTTGAGAGAAAAATCCTTCGTAAAATATTCGGTCCCGTTTGCGTTGACGGGTTCTGGAGGAGAAGATTCAACCACGAACTGTACAAGCGACATCGATCTGGTCAAAAAACTGCGCATCGGGCGTTTAAGATGGCTACAAGTGAATGGACATCAACGCTCCATCCCGCAGAGTATTCGATTCTAATCCGGATGGTCAGCGCAGCAGAGGACGACCTCGCCTATGGTGGCGCGAGTTATATGCTGCACCTTTATGCATAGACATGTACGTACATATGTACATACATATGTATTTTCTGTACATACATACTGCACTAGCAGCAACACCAAAAACAATTGAAGCTAGTGCTGACAAAACCAAATGTCTTGCACTTGGCTAGTGCTCTGTTTAGCTGTTTCTTTCTGTTGTTTGTGATTTATGTTAAAACTGTTAATTCTTGTTGTTTTGATTTCTGTTTCAAGTAAAATGTCCAGTTGATAATTAGTCTTGTGCAATTCGTAACGTGTCGTGAATAAAGTCCGTCTCTTGTAAATCGATTTGTAAATTTGTTTATAATAAATCCATTTGTTAAATGTTAATAAAGAAACTTTTATGCATTGGAAATATGTTGTTTGTGTTTTCATTTATCTTCGCAAAACATGTTAAACCATAACTCGCGCACAAGTAGAACAAGACCTTAACCAACTTGAAGTGCGCAACTGGAGGCAGTTAGCTAAGGACTGGGCTAGCTACTTAGTTGTATATGCATTTCTCCCCTTCCACGAAATAAGGGTGCGTCCTTCTTGACATGATTCCAACCCTTCTGGTGGTCAGAAAAAAAAAGAAAAAAAAGATTCTTAATCAGTAAGAATGTCTCTATCGTCTGGAAATAAAAAAACAAAATATGTTTCACAAAATGGCTGCTGTTTGAAAAAAAAGTTATTTTTTGCCCTTTTTTCAAAGTTTTTAATTTTTTAAAAATAGTAAAAAACCAAATTTTTACATAACGATAGAGGGATATATATAGAGTTTCCACGTCAAATTTCAAGTTAATCGGTTCATTAGAACTTGAGAAATCACGTCAGACGTATTGGAAAAAGTAGTTTCGAGAAAAACGCATTTAAAGAAATACGTTACAACGACCTTCACATAGAGACTTTCTGAGAATTCATGGTTCATAAGAGACTTTCTGAGGGATAATTCAGGAAACGTTTGGAGGATACATTTTCGAAGGTCTAATCTTTAAAAATATGTAAAAAAAAAAAAAAAAACGATTTTTCAAAATTTTAGACTAAATACCCCAACTTCGAATGTATGTCAAAATATAGAGATTCTTTCTTTAAACGCTCAACACGAATGTCGAAGCTATACCAATCACAATTTTTTCCTCCCGTTACGATCCACAAGCATTTAAAACCAATGCGCATCGGTATCTCCTCTTTCATCCCCCCTAAATTTCCTATTGCCCGCGCTGTGCAAGACATTTTAAGGGTACCCATAATCCCTTTAGCGCACGTGAATTATAAAAAAAGGTCCTGACTCCCGAGTACAATATCTTGCCAAAGGGCAGTCCTTCATCCTCAGAGTTTTTCGAAAGGTGTGTTGACATTAATTAGGCTCTGCGTGGTTCTCTTAAGTTCAGTCCCCCGTATTGCACAAAGGTTTATTTATTTGGCGCTTTGACCATTGTTCATCATAAAACGAAATTAATTTCCTAGAAACTGCCAGTTACGAATACCTCAGTGGCGATGTGATTCACGGTGGAAAAAAAAATGACTCCAAAAGACAGTTGCAACTTTTATGAATTTGTTTTTAATTCAGTCACGCTATATGCACCCGTCTCTCCCATGTTCGCTTGGATATAAAGCCACTTAATGTATATTAATTTCGACCGTAATTGTTCATCTTTTTTATGAATATGTTTATACGCGCCAGCGATAAGTCAAATTAAAAAAACAATTTTTAATGTGCGTCTCCTGCATTTTCAATTTGTTCAAACACCCGTGCATACACATATTCACAATTAATTCCTGTCGATGTAATGCAATCAATTTATTGCATTCGTCTGCCCCCAGCATCATCGGCGACGGCGGGGCAGTCGGTGGTGGTGGGAGTAATGGTGGGTGTCATTAAAACCTTAGGATTGAATGGATTGTTAATTACAATCACCCTTACTCTGTGGAGCGGGTGGAATTAAATGCAGCCATACCAACCGAACGACCAAACGGAATTTGAGTGCGCCATGAAATGCTTACTCCAATGCGATATTAGTATGGGTGCAGCAGTCGCCAGCAGGATTTCCCCACCAACAATTGATTCCAAATTAATCAAACTTTTATGTGGCATCCAATTAAAAGAGTCATAAAAGTGAAGAAAATTACTCCACACACGAGCGGTCGTGTATGTATACTACGGGCATTTGGATAAATTCATTGCCCCCCCCCCCCCACAGTGTGTGCATTGGTAGCAGGAAGATGGTAGATAAACAAGGTCCTGCTCGAAGACGAAAACAAATTCCAATCACATTAGAGTTTAAGGACTTCAAATGCTAATAAACGCAGAAAAAAAAGCACACGCTAACGGAAAAGAAATTGCAAAGTTATTTTCTCCTTCCACTTTCGAAAAAAAAAAATAAAAATGGCGAAACAAACTCACAACATAACCATCGAGTAGCATTTTTCTTTACACAAGTTTCGGGACGTCGACGGGGAGTCCCTTTCTACCCACGGGTGATGGTGGTATGGCCTTAAGACGTTTGTACGCACCAGGAGGTAGGGTTGCCACCCACCCCAACTACCACCACCGCCACCACATGCAGCTCCATCTAATCTAGTGTAAGTAGAGAACCATGTCAGATTGGCGGACTTCTTTTTGTTTGTTTTGTTTCTCTTCTTCCATTCCATTAAAAATATTATTTATATACATTTCCGGTGGCGCTGCGCCCGCCGAAGAAGAGAAGGGGGTGACAGAGACTCGCGCCATTTCCATCACCGCCAATTGACTTTTGGGGGGGGGAGGTTTGAGAAAGCGATACATGCGAAACGATATGTGTGTGTATGTGTGTAGTGTGTGTGGATGGAACGTAACCTTCCGACAAATGGTTTGGGAAAACTTTGTTTTTCATTTTGTTAATATTTTCTTTTTTTCTGAGACTGTTCCCAAGGGTTTTGTTATTTGGGGGTTTTTTTTTTTGCTTTGCTGCTTAGAATCCTTTGAGACACAGAAGGCTTAGGCGTACACAAACGTATGAGATATGGCAACGGTGTGCCACTTGTGGTAGGGTGAAATTGCTTTATTCGAGTTAATTTAATAATTAGAACAATACGACATGGGGGACCCACCGCACCGACCGAACGTAATTTGCGGTGGTTTAAGTTGTTTTTGAGGGTAATTCGATTCATGGTTCGTAGACTTGACGATTTATGGGTTGTAAATTTGTCGTCCATGCCAATATGGCTGACAGTTGTCATTTGTCAGTATTTCATTATAGAAGTAAAAAAACTAAACAGGAAATATTCGAGGAAGTCTATAAATTGTTGAATGGCGTCAGAGGTTAGAGTTAAGGATTTAAGGAGGATGTCTTATATTGGGGGTATTTTAAAGTTTATTTGGTTGGAGGTACAGTAAGACCCGCTTAATCGAAACGACAAAAAATCAAAAAAGAAATTTCTCTTAATCGGGGTTTTCAGTTAACCGGATCTCGGATAACTGAAAAAAATGTCAGTTAAGCGGATCTCGGATAAGTGAAAAATAAATTTCACTCAAGCGGATCTCAAACCTCGTATACATACATATATAATAAAGCAAATTTTATAAAATTGATCTTAAACAGCTGAAAAACGTGTTGTAAATGTTTGCTAATTTTCATGTTGAGAAGTGGATGAAAGTGGTGGAGGTGAAAACAAAATGAAACAATTGAGCGCGCGTGTACAATATTTTTTGTTCTATTCGATTTTAAATTTTTCAGTTAAACAAGTTGTTTTCCAAAGAAAAATAGAAAGTTTGAAGAATTTTTTTTCCAGTTATCCGGGGTTTTCACTTAAGCGAGTTTCAATTAAGCGCGTTTCACTGTATTTTTTAAGTTTGTTTTTATCGTGAGTGACAGAAAAAAATTAATTTATTTATGTATTTATTTATTTCATACGGATTGCAATATCTTATAAATAAGTAATAAGCATATAAAGAACATTAGAAAATGGATGCTACGACGGTGCCGTGACATAAGGCCAAGCGTCACAAGACCAAATTTCGAAATTTGGCCTTATGTCGCCTTATGAAAGTGACATAAAGCCAAATTCGATCATTTGGCATTATGTCGCTTTCATAAAGCGACATAGGGCCAATTTAACTTTATGTCGCTTTTCAATTTTCTGTTGCATATCTGATTTTACTTCTGTATGTCCCACCCCATTGGGACATACATACATCCAAATTTCTTTTGTCTAAGATGGGACACAAATCCAAAATTTTCGGAGAGATGGAATTTAAAAAAAAGCTTTGTGGATTTCCATTAGGCATCCTTATCATCCACTTATGTACATATGTACAATAATGTATGTATGTATTTATGATGTAAAAAAATTATACAAACAATTTAATAGATTACAATAATTATAATATTCATTTATTATTTCATACAAGAAGAACTGAATTTACAATATAAGCAAAAAAAAAAAAAAAAAAAACTCATATTTTTCTTTTCTTTTTTCATAATGGTCATATTCATTTCATCATGTACAATTGCATAAGCTTCTTTAATGTATTAAAAGAAGCTAATAAAATGTTAGTTTTTGAGAATTTCTGTTTATAATTTTATAAGTTTTTTTTTGGGAATTTCAGAATTTGAGAAAATAAAACTAACAAAATCGCGCGACAAAAACTAAAATTTTATAAGTTTCTTTTGTCAATTTCTCAAATATTAGAATTTTTTGTTTGTTTTCTTATTAGCTTTGTATATATGTACATATGTAGAGGTTATGAAAAATTAAAAGAATGCAGCCTGCTGCTAACATGTTTCACATTGGCTATGTACACAAATGTACTTGCCTACACCCACACGATAGGGATAGAGGAACAAATATTGAAAGGTTTGCATTGTTTTTCGCAAATTGCTAGTAACTGTATTTTAGTTGTAATTGTAAGTAATGCGTAAAGATAAACCAAGATAAAAGAGCAAAAAACATAATTAACTAGTTAGACTTACTTGTTGCATACTCTTCTGTGTATTTGAATTCTCCAAGCTAATCTAAAACTAATATGTAAGGTGGGATATAAGACGAGCGAAATTCACACTATGTATTACTTTATCTAATGCTCAAAAAATTATATGAAATCTTTGGATTTTGAGACTAAAATAGAGTAATAGTGAGAACGCAGCTTAAACAGTTTGTTGTTCAAGCGAAATAGTTAAAGTCTGCTCCTAGTAGGTACCATTTGGCTTTACGTCACTTTACGAAAGCGACATAATGCCAAATAATTTTTGGCTTTATGTCACTTTCAAAATTGGCCTTATGTCGCTTTATGAAAGCGACATAATGCCAAATGATCGAATTTGGCTTTATGACACTTTCATAAAGCGACATAAGACCAAATTTCGAAATTTGGTCTTATGTCGCTTGGCCTTATGTCACGGCACCGCTACGACATAAAATAATAAGGAGAATCGAAGCAAATTGAAAAAGGAAAATATCCAGTCAAGTGCAAGTCGTTCCTGCGCACCAATTATTCCGTACTATCAGTTATTTTTGCATACTACATATGTTTGTAATAGATTTATGTTGATAGATTTATCATACAAAACATCAACAAAGTATACAAGAAATTTACGCATGTGCGTCAGATTTCATTCTTTGTCTCGTTATCAGTGTTGCCGCAGGCTGAAATAAAAAGTCACTAAGCTAGATTTGCTGAAATTTTGAAGACAAGTCACCAGAAAAAAAAGTAGCAGAAAAAATAAAATAAAAAATACTTTTTCTTTTTTATTTTAATTTTTATTATAGTTAGACTAACGAAGAACAACCGAACAAAAATAAAGTATTAAAGCTTATGGAGGGCTGCATGTTTATGGAATTAAAACTAAAAAGTCGTGTCCAGCGAGACAGTTAGATTTTAAGTAAGTTGAAAACAGAAGGAATTCTCGATACAAACTACACTTCTTCTTACGACTCCAAACAAAATCAACTTGACTTGCTAGAAAGGACCGTCATTCCCATGAACGTGCGTGTGGCCAGAAAGATTATTTAACTCGTATGTCAGGGATTTGACAGCACCAGGGCCTTAATATTAAAAAAGAAATATATTTTTGCTTGCCACAAAAATCTAGTGACATAGAATTTTTTTTGTCACTGAGTGAAAATTCCACTAGATATAGTGACAAAGTCTCCAAAACGGCAACATTGCTCGTTATACGTTGAATTGTATTAAATGCGTAGAATTTTGGAATGTGTCTCTCTGTGCTTATACACAAATTCAATTTTCCCCAATGTAGTAAAAGTAGAGACACTTACATATGCATATTCCTAAATTCCTAAATTGTTGGAAAAGATTGTTTATAATAAAATTATTTTTCTTGTTAACAATGTAATATCGAGCCATCAACATGGATTTACTAAGGCAAGATCTACATCAACGAATCTGGTACTTTTTGCAACTATGTCGTGAATCATTTTGAACTTGGCAGGCAAATTGATGTTATTTTTACTGAGTTTGCAAAAGCATTCGATAAAGTTAATCATCGTACCCTTATTCAGAAGCTATCGACTATCGGATTCCATTCTACCCTGCTTAGTTGGCTAGGGTCCTACTTAGTTGAAAGGGTCAAATATGTTAAAATCGATGATTGCATTTCGGTTCCTATGAAGTAACATCTGGTGTTCCTCAAGGGAGCCACCTTGGGCCATTACTATTCCTGTTCCTCTACCACTCGTCGTCAAACATTTTGAGTGCCTTCTTTTTGCCGATGATCTTAAATTATTTCGCTCCATTAAATCAGAATATGATTGTAACTTATTACATCAAGATGTGGCCGCAGTCAATGACTGGTGTGAACCCGAATCACCCCCTTCTTAAGTTCTCTAAATGTCAATGTTTCAGTTTGTTCAGATCTAATGTTTCTATTATGTATCAATACCTTATAAACTCTAATCCTCTTACTAGAGTAATCTTTAGGAAAGACCTTGGTATCATTCTCGATCATCAACTATATTTTAGAGAACATACGGATTATGTAGTCTGAAAAGCTAATGCGTTGCTTGGTTTTCTAAAAAGAAATTCCAAAGATTTTTCCGATCCGTATACATTAAAGGCTTTATATGTATCTCTGGTAAGACCGAACTTAGAGTATGGCACTATAATATGGAATCCATGCTATGAGACTCATTCTAAAGGAATCGAGAGAGTCCAACGGTACTTTACGCCGTTATGTTAACACAGCTAAATTGGCGTATAGACATGCCAGCTTATAATTCCAGGTGTTTGTTAAAAAGTATCAGTAGTCTTGAATGTCGTCGTAAGTACTTTTCTATCATGTTCGTATGAGACTTGATTCACTATCAAATTCGTTGTCCTAAATTATTGTCATTCCTTGAGTTTTACTCAGTATCGTCGTCTTCGTAGTTATTTCCACTTTCGTCAAAATAATAATATGACTAATTACGCTCGTAATGAGCCAAATGCGAGATGTATCAGAGACGCCAACTCTATAATAAGGTATATGGATTTATTCTTGGATTGTTCCAGAGCAACTTTTAAAGACAAACTTATTTTTCTTTTAAACCAACTCTAGAATCATAATTATTCTCGTATTTTAATATTCTACCTCTTATATCATATCTAGTTTCTTACTGTTATCTTTCTTCATTTAATATTATTTACACAATTCTAGTTAGTCTGTATGAGGTTTGTAATCTAAAAGATGAAGCAATAAATAAATAAATAAAAATATATTATAATATACATATAAGAAACCATCACGATTCCTTTAGTGCATAAAATCAATGGTTTAAGTATAAGTTCTATGCTATTTTTTGGGGCATATTTCTAGGATCAACCATTCTCACAAATACAAATGTGCCTATATGTATCGGTTTTTATTAGGGTTCCGAACCGATATGGTAATACGGAACCATTATAAGTACGCTTTAACTCTAAAATGTCTGTCACGATAAAAACATTAAGAACCGTTCTTCCTAAAAACTTGAAAATTGGCAAATTTATACATTACGGTGGTCCACATACATGGACAACATATAACTCAAAAATATTGTGAAACGACTATACAGGGTTGAGCAAAATTAAAACTCGAAAAAAAAACTCATATGGGATATCATTCTAAAGGGCTCGAAGCAAAGATTCCAAAAATATTATTCTCAACTTATTCCGTTAGAAATGTTGGTAGATAGTTATTGCCAAAAATGTGTACAAAAATACCATTCCAAAAGGACCACCACCTCATCTCCGAAACATCACCTAAGTCAAAAATATGAAAAAATCATAGTTTGTAGATGATTAGCTATATATTTAAAGAAAACTATAGCGAATCTCGTAAGTTGTATAGTTATTGAGAAATCCACGTCGAAGAATTCATTTTATTTCCCAACCGATGAATTCGTAAACTACTGGAAAAATTTTGCAGAAATTATCACTATTCGATTAGCAATAATTTTGGAAAAATTAAAGGCTATTCGAAATTGTGCTGCCATAAAAAAATTAAAAAAAAAAATGGATAAAAATATGGATTTTTTTTTATTCAGATTTTTTTGAGCGATATTTTTAGTGATAAGGGAGGGGGACAGCAATTTTTTATCGTTTTTTTTTTAAAAAGTGTTAAGAAAAATGAAACACAAAAAAATAATTCATACATTTTTGAATTCGTGCATTAACGAGTTTTCATTTGACATCCAACACGATGACCTCAAACTTAATTTTTTTAACATCCCATTTACCCTCCCCCAAAAACTAGCCATCATAGTCAAAATTCAACTTTTTAAGTTAAGGTCTGTTTTTTGGGCCACTAATTGCCACAAGACAGATTGAGTGGCTTGGGTACCACTTGTATTAATCGTTCTGTGACTAAATCAATTTATGATTTAATTCATCAGGAGTGGGCAGTAATTTTTTTTTCATTGACCAACCCCAACGTTACGAAGATTCTTCCACAGATTTTCGACTGCCCAAAAATGCACTTAATCGATTGGAATAAAAGTGCGATGTGGCTCCACTAATCTCAGTAACTACTTTGTTACGCAGTGCTAAAATGTTTTTGTCAAATATTAGCTCAAAGTAAACATTTCAACAACGGAAAGCTGTCCTTACAACTCCGTCTAAAATAGTTTCCAATAAATGGCCCACTGGCCTATAACATACCGGGGAACGAAAGGGCGGATGAACTTGCAGAGCAGTGGCGGATGACGTAGAAAATTGTAAAGTTAATACTATTAGTACGGCGCGCGGTACAAGCAGTGAAAACCGCTTATATGCAAAGTGCCACTCACAAACGTGTAGTCAAATCCAAACATGCAATGCTGCCAAAAAAAATGATGGAAAATCAAAACCGTAGGCGGGCAAGGATGGTTCTGAATTTGGGCAGAACACAAATAAAACCTATGATTGGCCTATATACGGACACACCAACTTGAACGAACATGCAAACCGACTAGGACTAGTGCAGCACAGCAACTGCCCGGGTTGCGAAGAAGAGGACGAAAGCATAAACACTTCCTCTGCGATTGTCCGGCTTTATGCTCAATGAGGCACAAACACCTAGGAAGACACATATTACCTGGGCTGACATCGCTCAGATCTGTCGGAATAAACACGAGATACAGACCGTTTTTCTTGAATCCTTTTCCTTCTGACGTTTCTATTCCACTGCACAAGCCCCGTTCACTCACACAAACTTCAAACCTTTTCTTTCTGAGCACAGTTGCTAGAGGGCCTACGTAAAGAGAAGACAATTTTTCCTCACCCTCACAAACCAACCAACCACTGGATCCTAGCCACTGAGAATCACATGGTCAGTGAGTGCAAAAAAAAAAAAACTTACAGATTTAATTTCTTCATCTGGATTAGTGTTGCCAGAAAACGTATTTCTCTATTTTGATTTGACACGAAAAATGCACTGGAGATCTCTTATTCACATTTCGTGGGAGGAAAGCACTTTATCCAATGCTGCCAGCTTCACCCTAGTCCTGGCAGAGTCGAATAATGGACATGGAAAAATTATACATTGCGGCTAAAAGTTCCAATTTTAAGGCAATAATTTCGCTACATCTGGTAACACTGATCTGGACATTTCCATTTCTCATTCCAATTTGGGAAAAGTTGTACACCGTTTTTTTTTTCGAAAAATTTCATGACCTCGTAGATTGTCATGAAGTCAGGACGCTTTGATACAAAAAGCTTGTTCGGTCCAAAGTGGTTTCTTACCAGTAGACTATCGTTAGATCCCTGCCGCTCTGAGTACTGTATTCTTACGAGTTTGAAGTTATTTGTCGTTTCGATTTACCACTAACCAGTGGCGTGCAAAAAACCAAAAATTCTTACCTAACTTCTAAGTAAACTATTCCCCCAAAATCCACTATCTCCCTTCTCCGGACCGTTTTAAAGTTGCCGAGTCCAAATTGCGAAATTGCATTGTCAACAATCGCTTTTAATTAAAATGTCGGAATGGAATTTAAATCTTCATATCGACCTGTAATACTTACCCCTCTCGTAGCAATGAATCAACAGGTGGTTACATTACATGTTATCCTGTTCAGCAAGGAGTAAAAATAAAAAAAAAATCACAGATCAAAATTAAATGTGACCCTTCTCCCTAGGTCCTGTTATACTGCCTACCGCCTTCTGTGTAACATCGAAATTGTCATCTACCCTTACTCCCTGCTTATACGGAAAGTTTGCAGTTCCCGCATTTTAATGTCCTTATGAATATCATTTAACAAATAAATGGATAGAAGCAGGCTTGGGTACACGTATTGCAGCAGCCATTCCGCATGCATTTCATGAAAGGATCTGTTTCTCTGTCTCTTTTTCGCTCATTTGGGTTCTGTCGCATTTCTATGTTGCGTAATTGTTATGTGGCATCCAATTCCAAGTTCCCTGGTTTAGCCCCAAAAAAAATAACCAAAGGACAACGATATTGCTGGCTGCAGTAAGTATTATATGGATGCAAGCAGACACATTCTGAACGCAAAGACCAAATGAGCAGGAGTAGTTCAGCAAAGTTCCATCCAACCGACCGAAACTACTTAATGCCCAAAAAGTTTTGCAATATATTTATAGGCGAAATGTTTTCAACGGTGTTGGTGTGTATGAGTATATGTACACAGCAGGATATGAGCTGAAGCAAGTGGTGGGAAGCGGAAGGAAGTACATTGGGATTTAAAAGTTCCGTGACACCTTTTTATTGGTGGTTTGTGTGGTAATGAGAACGGGTTTTAACGTTTAAATGACTTGTACTTCAGAAATTCCCAAGTTGTAGGTAATAATAATAATTTGCTTGCGTGACGTGTACGTATGTAGCTATCCAAATCACTGCAGAAATGGCAGGCTTGATTTTGGGTCTTAACAGGATGTCAAGATTTTTGAAAAAAAGTTTTAATTTCTGGTCGATGAATGACTTTAGTTGGTTGAACCCTTTTATCTGATACCAGGGATGTTAAATGATGAAAAGCTGTCTTATTTTTGTTAACCACTCTATTATCAAACCACTTTTGATGGATTTACCACTTTTTGTGAAGGGTTTTTAATTTACTTTGAACTTTCTTTGAAGACAAAAACTTATAAGCCGAGACCAGGGATGTTTAAATGCATAAAAGTGACTTATTTTTAGAAGTCTTTTGTTATTTCAGCGTCCTTATACGCTTTTGATAGTAATAAAGTCATTTGTTAGTTTAGCGACTTTAAAGCGAATTTAAGCAAACTCCAGGGATAGGAGGACACATCATTTTTTTATTGCCAATTTAACTGAATCTTTTCATAAGCCTGTTTTAATGAGGAATGTTTTGTAAACGATTTATACTATAAATTTTATAGTCTTATGTGGAACTTAAAACAGGGATGTTAAAAAAAACAAGTCTAATATTTTTCAGAGAAATTTCTTATTTATTCGACTCATTTTCAAAACTCTTGATTGATGTGAAGCCTCGTTTTGATGGCTTTTCAATTTTTCCAGGGATGTTATAAGAGGACAAGATTCGTTTACTTCCCATCTTAGTAAAATTTTTGAAGACACCAGTATGAGTCGGAACCTGACATAAATTTTGGCCAAGTGGACTCTATCGCTGAAAAGCCTTAGTATTTGTTCTTTTTTGACTGAAGTGTATTCCAGGGATGTTATAAGAGGAGAAGTTTCGTTTACTTCGCATTTTAATGACGCTTTTGAAGACACCAGTATGAGTCTGAACCTGAACTAAATTTTGGCCAAGTGGACTCTATCCCTAAAGAACCTTAGTATTCGTTGTTTTCTGACTGAAGTGTATTCCAGGGATGTTATAAGAGGACAAGCTAAGTTTACTTCCCAATTTAGTGACGCTTTTAAAGAGACACCAGTATCAAGTATGAGTCTGAACCTGAACTTAATTTTAGCCAAGTGGACTAAAGAACCTTAGTACTCGTTCTTTTCTGACTGAAGTGTATTCCAGGGATGTTATAAGAGGAGAAGATTCGTTTACTTCGCATTTTAATGATGCTTTTGAAGAAACCAGTATGAGTCTGAACCTGAACTAAATTTTAGCCAAGTGGACTCTATCCCTAAAGAACCTTAGTATTCGTTCTTTTCTGACTGAAGTGTATTCCAGGGATGTTATAAGAGGACAAGCTAAGTTTACTTCCCAATTTAGTGACGCTTTTAAAGAGACACCAGTATGAGCCTGAACCTGAACTTAATTTTGGCCAAGTGGACTCTATCGCTGAAAAGCCTTAGTATTCGTTCTTTTCTGACTGAAGTGTATTCCAGGGGTTTTATGTTCGTTTACTTCTCATATTAGTGACACTTTCGGAGACACCAGTATGAGACCCCACCGGAACTAAATTTTAGCCCTGAAGAGCGTTAATTCTCCTTAAGCGTTAAACTGTTCTTGACTTTTATTAAAAGTAATTAAGTGTTCGGTGGCTTTGGGGCAACAATGTTTTGCTCCTTTTAGATATCGAACGACGTGTGTTTTTTTTTTTTTTGTATTGTGTCGTCGCGTCGTCCTGCAGTAGCAGATTCTTAATGCCTTCATTTCGAGAGTTGGGGTTCTTTTCCTTTTCTCGTCTCCTTTTTCTTCCGCTCATTTGTTTGCTCAATTTTCTATGATTTTTTTCCCTCCACTCCAGTATCTGTCGTTTCGCATCGCTTTAGGTAGCTCATCATCTAGGTTATCAGCCGAGAATTCCTTTAAATTGTATTCCCCGTAGAAAAATACGTATCTGTGGATCTACAGTTGAAAAAGAAGGCAAATAGGCGGCCTTTGTTCTTCATTCTTTGAATTCCTTGTTTAAGTTTTTCCTTACCATCAACTTTTAAGCTTAAGATACCGCAAACAGAATGGAAATTCTTAGCTTTTATTTTTTGCTGCTTTCAACCTCTCTCTCAGTTCCAGAATGTTAAATCAATCCTTTGGTTTTTCTTTTGTCTTCTTTTTTTGCCTTTTTTTGTTGCACATCCTTTCGTGCCCGTGCAAATTATTGTTATGATTCCAATTGCTGCCTCTGGCTCATTGTGTGTGTGTGTGGGGGGTTTCGCGGAAAAGTTGTGCATTCCTGGTACTTGCTCTTTCTCGGGTTACGTAAATGTTAATGCAATTTAAACCGGGTAATACCCTTCCACACATACAGATACACATTTACAGAAATGATGCAATATGCAACTCACGAAATGTGCGTAGTTTGCTAAGGCAGCACCAGCTTTGAGCATTGCTACTGCTGCCTCTGGTTGCCGTTGCTATATCAACATGTCGCTTGCATTCAACTCTGCCATACCTGGTCACCGAATGTCACGTTTTTGTATTCTAAGGTATCTAAGGTGGGGGAGGACCTGGCAACGGAGCGGGATTCTAGGGAAATTACGATTAGTTTTCCATTCGGGGGTAGAACGACTGGAAACACACAATAAACAATGCCAGAAGTTTGTTGTCCAAGTTTGATGGAGCACGTAATTTGCTTGCGCAGGACGTTTTGTCCTGGAATTAGGATTGGAACCAGCAGCCACTGTTAATATGAAACAAAGTTACACATTTTAAGGGGGCGCTGTGGCTACCCTCTTGTTAGTGGTACGAGTAGTATCGAATTGTTTGTGACTACTGTTGAAGCCTATCAAGTTGTGGTTGCATTTAGAGGCGGGCATACTGCAGGAAAAGAAGTCCTAGTAGTTCCGTTTTGCATTGGAATAGGTTTCTTTTTTAAATTTTCTAAGAAAAAAAAATTTCATCAAATCTTGGAGCAGGAAACTTTTTGTATTTTGAATGAAGTTCAGTTTTAGAAAGTTGCACTCGAGGCTGAGTGAAGGGGTTTCTCTGACATGACGCAATTCTAGTTTTGAGTCAGGTTCCACGTGGATAGTTCACGTTTCGGACGAGAATCGAGGCGAGGTAGCAGTTGCTGCCAGTAACAAGTACCAGCACACTTAGGTCTATAGAGGCCCATTGTGATATCAGTCTGCCATATATCAGAATCGGTCTGATAATAGACACATAGAGCCAATGGCTAAGCGGGGTTGAAGTCCCCATTTGCTACCAATGGCTTTCTTACAAGAGTAGAGAAAGAAAGAGAGACTTGGGAACAAAAAAGCCCCTGGAGTCAATGGTATCACCGACATTGCCCTTAAGGGAGTTAGAAGATGAAGAAAGGATTATTTCCAAACCAGTGGAAAAAGTAAAAATCGGTATTAATACCGAAGGGATAGAAACCCCCACAGGACCCCTCATCGTATAGGCCTTTGTATATGTTGGATAACATGGGGAAAATACTAGAGCGAATTATCAGTGAGAGACTGGAAAGTGCGATTGTTGAATCAGAAGACCTCGCGGATCACCAATATGGTTTTCGAAAGGGGCGTTCTGCAATCGACGCTATTTATCAAACCGTCAGCACAGCGAGAAAACCCATCCAAGAGGCACGATAGTAACGCGGCAGTAACAAGTACCGCGCTATCATCACACTAGGACTGGATGTTAAAATTGCATTTAACACTGCGATCTGAAGGAAAATCGTCCAGTCACTCATCGCCAAAAGAGTGCCAGAATACCTTCAAAAGATTCTTATTGACTACTTCCGCAACAGAGTACTGTTTTACGACACCTACGCGACGATGGAACAAAGCGTTACGTACTAACAGGTGGACCTCGCTCAAGGCTCTGTATTGGACCCACCTCTTTAGAACCTTATGTACGATGATGTTCTTAAGGGCGTCGAACAGAATCCCGTAAACCAATATCCCGAAAGCCCAAAATCCCGAGAATCCAAAATCTCGGAAAGCCAAAATCCCGAAAAATTATATAAAATGCAAAATTTCCGCAAATTTTTCAGGATTTTGGGTTTTCGGAGTTTTGGTTTTCGAGATTGTGACCCCAACCCTGTTCTTAAACTGCGAATCCCAAGATCATCAAAAATAATTGGCTTTGCTGACTCCTAGAAGCAGTGGAGAACGACTGCAATGAAGCTATAAGGACCGTCCGTAACAGGCTACCTAACCTAGCATGGACCTAAAGCTTGCGAAAGAAAAGACGGAAGTAGTACTAATAAGAAGCAGAATAATAGAAGAGGCTGTAAACATAACCATCGGCGACCACGTCGTGGCTTTTAAGCCAGAAGCACTTTGGCATAGTCATAGATACACGGCTTGCTTTCAAACAACACCTACAGTACGCAGCCGACAAGGGAGCAAGGGCAACCGCTGCCCTGGCAAGGATTATTCCAAATATTGGTGGGCCACGATATAGGAAAAGACTGCTACTAGCAAAAGTTGCGTCGTCAATAATGTTGTCTGGGTAATGTTGTCTGGGTCTCAAACATGGGCCGATGCTATGGGAAAAACAACATTTAGAAGAATAATGGAGGCAGCATACTAAATCAATGCTTTGAAAGGAAGAAGCGCTTTTCGAATGACTTATGATGCCGCGACTGTTGTGGCTGGTATGGTGCCAATCGACTTATTAGTACAAGAAAGGCAAGAAAAGTACCACCGGCGCGGCGACGTTAACGACAACGTCAACAGACAGCCAGACTCCATAAAAGAGTGGAGAACCTATTCTGAAAAAGGACGCTGGATGCATAAAACATCGAAGTGTGGATCAATAGAAAACATGGAGATCTGAACTTCTATCTGACGCAGATTCTCACAGGACACGAATGTTCTAGTAGGGCATGTCTCCACAGGTTTGGACACGACGACAATTCTGATGGCCCAACCTGCCCGGGAACAATTGAAGACGGTGGACATATTATGTTCTATTGCCATCGGTACGAAGCACAGCGGCGTGTACTGGAACTTAGCTGGAAGAAGTTTTAACCCCAAAAAAATGTGCTAGATGAATAGTTCGGACTCGGAGGATAGTTGGAACGCAGCAGCGATAAGAGGAGCGAGAACGGAGTGCAGTGCAGGAGTTTGCAACTGCAAATACACCCTGACGAAGCTGACGTAATCTGAGAAAGCCAGCCCCGCGGGGTGATACTTAACGGCAGTGCCGCGGGAAGAGTGGTTGAAGTGTGCAGAGTGTAGGTAAGTACGTAAGTGTATTTCTGGCAGCGACTATTCACTATTCAGTTTTGCGAATCATACATGCTAGTAGCCCGGGTTCGTAGTATCTTTAGAATATTGCACATCCTTTGGGGTAACAACAAGCGTATAAGAAGGCAATTGAGTAGTAAAGTCCTTTCCCGATCGACTAAGGATACTCTTTATCGGACCCTTATCCCAGTCTGGCTATATGAAGCTCCTTGATCGCTTCGAGGGAAAAATCCTTCGTCGGAGGTCCCGTTTGCGTTGACGACCTCCAGTGCGCAACTGGAGGCAGTTAGCTAGGCACCGGGCTTAATAGAAGAGGTTGTTGGTAAAGGCCTTGGTCGGCCCTGGACTGTAGCGCCACCTAAGTAAATAGGTAAGCCTCTCTATAGAAAGCCTCTTCTTTGAGGATCCCCAGTCATTTCCGTGACACTGTTAAAAAATCTCCAGATCAAAATTGTTTGGCCATCAGCATCTTTTGTCGTCTTAGGTATTTGCGGAGGATTTTATTCACCTATCCTGGATTCTTGTTCCATACAATTTTATATTGTGACTCTTCTGTATCCTCTGAACCACTACTGTGTCATGAAATACTTTCTGTCTGCATAGGTCACCAACATGTCAAATCTATGAAAATACTATCTACCGTTGCTTTTTTTTTCTGATGAACTTTTGTTTGGCCATAATCGAAGTTGGATCCTGGCCAAGAACTAACTTCCACACAGATGTTGCAGGCGATGTCCTACATACACGTTTACTGTAACACATACTCTTTTTTTTAAATGACTGATATTCAGGATGAATTCTGAAGAGAAACATTATTCTGCCACCCGCACCCCCCCTTTAACAATGACTGCACTTTCAGCTGTATCCCAGTATCCTGTCTCCATCTCCTCGTGCTCCTGTCCCCTTTAGCTTTTCATGAATTATTCTAATTTCTTCCTGCCTTTTTTTTTGTGATATTTTCAGTACAATTACCTAATGGAGTTTGGATATCTTCCAAAATCAGACATTGAAACGGGAAACTTGAGAACCGAATCGCAACTGAAGGATGCCATTAGAAACTTGCAGGTAAGCTTGCCACTATTCGGTTTTTTTTATTGTGTTAGCTTGTGTTGTCCTCTGCAACGAACTATAATGCTTGAAATTAACAATGCCTAGGAGGAATGTCCTGCTTCCTTCGATTTTTAAAAAGTAAACAAAGTTTTGAGAAAAAAAAACCAAGACCAAAATTACCTTAAGGACTTGTACAGCACAACTATATTATCTCGTCCTTTGCAGAGATTTGGAAACGTCCCAGAAACCGGTGAAATCGATAGCACCACACGGAAGCTGATTTTGAGACCACGTTGCGGTGTGCCTGATAAGATGGATGCGCCAGATTTCTCACCGGATAATCTCGGCGGAAGCAAATGGTACAGGGACAGTGGTGGAGGGAGCGGTAGACGGCGGCGTCCAAAACGTTTCGTAATCCAGGGAGCCAAATGGGATCACACCGACTTAACATGGAGGTGAGTGGTTGTTTTTTATGTTTTCCTATCTACAGGTGGTTAAGAGTTCCTACCCTACACAAGCACTGATTAAAAAAAAAGGACACTCATTGTCCTGCACTGAATTTCTGCATGTATCTGTTCAAGTATCTGTCCCTATTCGCGCAGCGCACGAGCGATTATTTTTATAGCGCAATGAAATGGAATTATGAAATTTTATTCTCGCTCGTCCTTGTTGGGTCCTTAAGCGGCGCATTGGTACAACTACTTACACGACTGAGCGAGTGTGAACTTCATCTCTGCTCATTTAATAAACGCCAAATTAAATTTCAATGGAGAGCTGTAGAGAAATGTAATGCAGAAGTACGACGACGACGACGACGATAAGACCAAACCCATGGCCTTACCCGCGCCGTGCCACCCCATGTGACTGCTCCGTGCTCCAACCCCTATTTCGGAAAAATGTATTCTTATGCTTAACTTTATGCAAAATTGCTGATTGCATAATTTAGCATGGAACATTAGGTACTTTGGAGGAAAAGAAGAACTGGTGATGATGCAGAGAGAGAGAGAGAGTTGAGGGTTTATTCTATTCACCCGATTACACATACACACCCAAACTGCTATACCCTGCCCTGCCTTAGATCAACGTTAGTACTGTTTGTTTTAATTAATTCAAAATGCATGGGGGATGGTTTTAGGGCTCCACTGTGTGACTGCTGGATTACTGGCTGACTGCTGCTGTTTTGTAATTGCATAAGGGGGCTGCGGGGTACGAAACCCAGTTCTGCTATTGATTATTTTTTGTAGTCGTCCCTCCGCACCTCCACCACTGTCATATTGTGTAAGAGAGACACATACCATATGTTGTAAAGTGTGACAATAGGTTTTGACGTGTCCCTAAGTTGACAAATGATTAGAATTGATAGACAGGAGTTTTTATGCATTCAAAATGGGCGGAAGGCGGATGTGACGTTTCGGCGGATGTTAGATACGTATGAGGTGCGACTTTTCTGTCGCGTGGTGCTGGTGCTGGGGGGTGGGGTTTTAAATAATTTAAACTGTTTGAAATTGTCAGAATTTCGCAACTGTCAGGGGTGTATTTTTTTTTCATCGAACTTAAGTTGTTTTTGCTCTTTAAGTCTTTTGCTTAAAGGTTTTTTTTAAAGTTCCTAAAAGTCTTGATCCAACATTTTTGACTAAAAAAAACTGCGTCTCAGAGACCTGGTTTTCAGTAGACGATTTGACTTACTGCCTTGACGGATGTAAAGCACAAAAACATCAGTAACAAACCAGTGCTGGATGTATTGGAAAACCTTCCCTGTACCACTTCAAACATAGTGCTTTGTAGTGCACTGAACTGTAATGTTTCGGATGCATCTAGTGCAGCGTCTCTGCTGGATTCTATGAAGTCACTAAATCTGTCGATTGTCACACGTCCACCCCCACGCATTTTTTCAATAAAAAAAAACTCTAGTTTTCTTCTCGATGTTATTTTTACAAGCGATACTGAAAGAGTTATGTTTTACAGCCAGCTTTATGCTTCTGGTTTCTCTAAACATGGTCTCATATACTTAGGGCTTAACATTGGCAACAACTGCAAGCAAGGAGTTAGAGTTCCAGTTCAGAGACTTTCGTCAAATCTATCATGAGAATCATATCAAGCTAACTGAGAAAGTGTGTATTATATATGGCTTCTGTGGTTAAACAAACTTTCTTCTTACTGCAACAGATTTCATTTTTGTTTGAGAAGCACGTTCCCTTAAAAACCAGTAAAAGAAACCCCTCCACGTGGTTGAGCCCCCAACACTGCGCTTCTAATGAACCAAAGGGATGCTGCTTATAAGCGTTGGCAGAAATACCGCATAAATGATTTCATATACATATGTATTAGTATCGCACATGTTTATCTCTAAGATAAGGACAGCGAATTCCTGCTACTACAGTAACAAGCTTGATTCCATTACACCAGGAAAGTCTATATGGAAACAGTTGCGGAAATCAAAAACCCGTAATCGAAACCGATATCGACTGCGATATGCTGAACTCCAGATTTGCTAGTTTTTCAAGTGTAGATTCAAGCTGTAAGTATTTCCACTATTGAGCAATAATCGGACGACGAATACGGGATGAAGATGTGATACAACCTTACCCACCCAATTTATAAAATAAATGAAACACCCCAACAGTTTCAACAAAATTTATTTACATTTGCTAAGGTATTTTTAACAATAAAAAAAAACGTAAAATTTCTTTTAAATCATAAACAAAAAAAGAAGAAAATAACAGAAAAGTGTGTTAACTGGACCTTATAAGCATGTAGGCTAAGACCTTTTTGCAAAATACGGTGCAATGTGGTTGTGGATAGGCCCAATTCCTGTGGTCGTCAGTCACACTCTCAGCTGCTCTCCGGAGCAGGTATCTACTCATGGAAAGGCAAGTCCATCTACATCTGCTCTGATAGCCAAGCAGCTATTAAAGCCTCTTCAGCAGCATTGATCAACTCCAAAATTGTAGAGGAAGCTGTCAATAAACTGAACTGATCCCGGGAAACGATAAAGCTGATGCTCTAGCTAGAGCTGGATCAGCGACCCCTTTTATCGTTCCTCAGCCTGCTGTTGGCTGCAGTTCAGCTTATGCTAAAAACAAGCTTCTTGAAATGCTGCGACTACAACACTATAACCATTGGCACGAGCTTAGGTTATGCCGACAGGCCAAAATGTTAGTAGACGCGCCCAAGGCAAAAGACCTAAGTTTCTGTTACACCTTAGTAGAAATGACTTCAAAATCCTCACAGGACTGGTGGGTTCACTCACTTAAACGAGCACCTGAACAAAATTGGAATCAGAAGCTCGGGCCTTTGTGAGATGTGCCTGAAAGAAGACGAGACGACTGAGCACTTCATTAGTGAGTGCCCGGGCTTTGCTCGGATCAGAAAGGTCACTCTAGGCAACTACGTCCTACGGGACGTTGATGTACTGGAGCTCAATCTTGCCCTATTGCTTCACTTTGCGAAAGCGACGGGCAGATTTAGATCGATGTATAATTCAGCAACAAATCGCTAACTCATCGAATGGGGTGGTGCTTCACCAAAGTGAACATATTGTGCGAGTGTATATCCACCTCCTAGATGTTACTTATTAAAACTCATCGCAATAATAGTTGAAAAATGACGCAATAGTAGTTGAAGGATCGGTAACGCGAGCAATTCTAAACTCACTCATGTTCATGCACATGGCCTCTTTGGAATAGAGCTCTCCTTTTAAATATAAAATAAACTGTTTATAACTACAACTTTTAAAAAATTATTACACCTCTTTTCTCTTTTTTTTTAAACCTTTTAATTTTCTTATTTAACTACTTTCCTTTCCTTCCTTCTTTGTATAAATGTATTTATGAATTTGTCACTATTATCAATTTTGCTAAATTTATAAAGTCTTACGAATTTATATACTTAAGACTAGCTGTTACTGACTTGTAGTATGATAGAAGGGAAGTAGTAGGAAGCAATCACTGCTCTTTTATTTTTCAAATTCAATATCCATATTATTTACAAGCTATACTCCAGATCGTAATCATTAGCAATTTTAAGTAGCGCCATCTATCAAAGACAGCGCAAACAATTCTTGCGATCGCACCCTAAGGTTTTTTGAAAACAACCATCGAATAAATCTACAAAATAAGTGTGGATTGTATTTGTATTTTGAATGAGTGGCATTTCGTCAAAAAGTGTCACTCTCGTAAGAGTGTTTTTAGTGTTGAATTAATTTTAACATGTATAAATTAATTTCATAATCGGCCTATACTCCGCACAGGATGTTACGGAACAGGTATACAAAGTTTAACTTTATTTTGTGAACTAGTTTTGGAGTTTATCTCTCTCGAAGTTTGACAATAAGATTTATTTATAAGAAGGTTATCATACCTTCCATTGTACGAAATCAACTGAAATAAATCATCAAATTAAAAAAAATTAATATTAAACTGGCAGAACCTGAGAGGTCGAACACCGACACGACTAGTTTCGTATTTTTAAAAATTTTTTTTACAACCGAAAACGGTAAAACAATAAATGAACATGTTCATTGAAGGAGTGCTTAGAATCACCTAAAACCCTCTCACTGTCCTGAATTGCGTTAAAGTTTTGAAGTGCGTGACCAAAAAATTGCATCCATCTTGAGTGCAGAATAACTTACCGTTATTTTTCTCAGTTTTCAAACAACAACAATGGCAATGGCTACAGTTGCACGAAATCAATTAATCGCAAAAAAAAAACTCCCTCCCACTGTTGGAGACATTTTCAAAAGAATGAACTTTGAAGTGACCCCGTGGGAATTTTTTTTGTTTTTCAGACAGCGACAGGATCTCCGTAGCGTAACTTGCAATGTAATATTCATTTGTTAGCGAATTAAATCATTTACCCATTCGTATTTCGTTTTCTTGAATAAATCGCTGACCCCCCCCGATGATGGGGGCAGCATCTTGAAGTTGAGAAGAAAAAAAAAAGTTACATAAACCCCTCAACTCCCCGCCCCCAAACCGAAAATTGTTAAACTTTAGTTACTAGGGTTGCATAAAAGTTTCTTTGTCATCCGTCCTCTTTTCTTTCTTAAGAGAAGTCCTTGAAGTGTAGCGAAGGGGAAAGAAAAGCGTGCGACAAATGAAGTGAAACACAAGCGGAACAACAAAGGAATTGCAAGTAATAATTAAACTCTAGGATGTCCTTTCCGATGATGGTGGTGCTGACTGACTGACGATGGCGTTGGTTGGTTGGTGTATGGGTGGGCGCCAACAAAATAACAACTGTTAATTGCTTCAACAGTTGTAAGGATACACAAGTGTTTTGTGTTTTTTTTTTTTATAAACTTCAATGCACTTAGCTGAATTTAAGTTGTCTTCTGTTCTGGGCTTCGGTGAAGTTTAGGGGGGGGGGGGGGGGGGGGTGGATTTCTACCGTTTTTCATGTAAACTGATGATGAATTCTCCCCTCGCGAAAGTTGCCAAAAAAAAAATCCATAGTGAAACTGATTCGCATTTGCAATCAACATTCGCAACCGCATACACATTAATTAAAGCGGTGCGGTAGTCCATGGTATGCAAATACATAGTTTATGCATAACGGTAAGTTTCAAAAAACATCCGACTCCAGTGTTTTTTTTTTTGTTGTTGGGTTTCTACCACACAGGCACAGAGTCGCCTCGTTGGTTGTTTCTGTGGGTTATTGGTTTAAACTGTCACTTAGTGTGACGTTTGTAATTAAAATCTGCCCCCCTTTTCAATTGGCGGCGGTTGCTAGTGTCAGAATGTGTCATATGTGTCAGAATCCAAATCGACACTCGTCGGTGGATGAAAAATGTCAAAATTCTGTAATCGACCACAATTAATTGTGCAGCAAACCGTTACAATACAACAGCTGCTAGAGTCAGTGAGAGGGCAGGAAAAAAAACAATGAATACGGGATATATCCCGGGATGTGTTCACAAATTGAAGGTTTTCATTTTTTTTTTGTTGTACTTCTGGAATGTGGATTGTAGGCCATTGTTTGTTTTTAAATAATGAGCAGGATGAGCAGGAGAGTCGGACATTTAGTGGTTAACCATTGATGAACCGCTTCAAACAATCTGGTTTAAATTTTCTGTCTGTCTCTGGCTGGATGTGTTGGGTAGTGGTGAGTTAGTTGAAATTATCGGATATGCATGTGCGGGTTGTGTTTTTGAAATGGAAGTGCAGACAAAAAAAAGTGTGCCACAGTTTGGAATGAAAAGTGGTCTGGCAGTTGTGGGTTTGACGAGAGTGATTGATACACTGACAGAGTGGATCTGATTACCCCTTCCGCTTGACACTTTGATTTTTCACAGTGCCTTGGCTAAGCTGTGTGACTAGGTTAGGTTAGGTTAGGTGGATATCCCCGTATCCGGTAGGATTTACTTAGACCAAAGTAGGTCCGGTTCTAATCAGTACTCTTGGAACCATTTTGAGACTTAGATAAATTTACATATTTTATTGATATCCGTTGAGGAAATATCTTGAAAGTCTTTAAAGAAGTATTCTCCCAGAATCTTTTTTCTTGCCGGGGAGAGTGATGGCCAGCTGAGTAGGAGGTGATAGGGAGATTCCCTCTCCTCCTCATCCATGCAGCTGTGAAAGAAGTGACCTGTCAATACGCCAACAAGGGTGCCGATATGAGCTCTGCTAATTTTTAGCAGGCTACAAGTTTTACGTCGATTTAACTAAGGCCAAGTCTGCCTGGCGTAGCTACGCGTATCAAGATTACGCCATCTTTCATTAGCCTATTGCAATGCTTGTGTGGAGATTTTGTGTTTTATTTGTTGCTGTTGGTTCATAGGGTCCACTTTCTGTGGTAAAATTCCCCAATGTTGTACTTTTTCTGGCTAATTCGCCTTCTTCACAGTTACCTGGTATATCACTATGACCATTAGGAACCCAGCACAGTGTGAGCATGCATGCAATTAATCAAAAAAAATTATTACAAAATTTTCTGGACAAATACTTTGATGTTTCTTCGCTCCCACTCAATGCGAAGCAAGGCGGACACGGGTACAGGTAGTTCATTAATAAAATTGTTGGTTATTGTGGATACTTTAGCCTAGGCCCGCCGAATAATTTGTGATCGTACCAGTCTATTAAAGCTTCGATTTCCTGGTATATTAGAAAGTTAAAGAACATAGCAGAGCACGGGTCAGCTAGTATTGTATAGTACAAATTGGCAGCGCGAAGGCACGCAACAGGTGATTCGAGTGCGTTTATAGCTGATTAGCAATCGGTGTAAATAAAAAAAGATGTCACGAGTGTAAATCGATTTCATCGACAGCCATTCAGCGGCTTCATGAATAGCCATCACCTCCGCCTGGAAGGCCTCCTACAGTGATCTGTAGTCTTAAGGACAAGTTCAGGCTGAGCTGGCCTGAAAAGATACCCGCTCCTATACCGTCACCTGTCTTGGAGCCATACGTGTAGATCTCCAATGCCGATTTGTCATTTAGACCCATTCCTGTCGGCTGAGAATATTAGCGGAGTCAGAAAGCTCATAATGCCTGTATTTAGATTATTCACTAAGAGTATTCTGACGTGCTCTTAGTTATGTTTCTTTAAGCCGCAACGCCACTTTTACTGCTGTCTCCTTACCATGAATGTCCAACGGAAGCATGTTCGACATTGTTTTAAAAACAGCGGTGGGGGTGGTTCGCAAAGCTCCTGAAACGCAGATTTCTTTGGATTTTATTAAGTATGCTACGTAGGCTGAAAAGTCCCGGGAAAACAAAACAAGCGTTTTTTAGGCAAAGCTATGCAGTTGCTTTCGAGAGCAATACTCTTGGTATACCGAAATTCCAATATTTCGAGTACGACACGCCCAAGCCTTCGAAATACGCCTCGTTTTCCGCGATGACTTCCTCATTCGATCTGAATATCTTTCCCTGAAGCCACCGCTTGAGGTTTGGGAACAGATAATAGTCGCTGGGAGCCAAATCTGCAGAGTACGTTGGGTGAGCAACCAATTCGAATCGTAATTGGTCCAATTTGGCCATCGCTTTCTTAGACGCGTGTGTCGGTGCGTTATCATGATGGTACAGAACTTTTTTCTTCGCCATATGAGGCCGTTTTTTATTTAATTTTTCGTTCAGTTTGTCCAATAACGCTGCATAATACTCTCCTATGACTGTTCTTCCCTTCTGCAGATAATAAGATTATGCCATGTCCATCCCACGAAACGGAGACCAAAACCTTTCCAGCCAAATTTTGGTTTTCTGGTTGCTTTGGTCGGCATTCTTAACTTTCCAGCCACTCTGCAGACTGCCTTTTGGACTCACGTTTCATCCATCGTCACAAAACGTCGAAAAAGTCCGATTCGCTCGATTGCGCTTCAACCACGCTAGACCGGCCGTTGAACCATCAACGCGCTGCTGTTTTTGGTCGACGGTTAGCAAACGTGGCACCCATCACGCCGATAGCTTCTTCATCTCCAAAACATGGTGCAGAATGTATCCCACCCATTCTTTTGAGATACCCACGGCCTCAGCTAGCTCGCGCAACTTAACTTTTCGATCAATCAAAATGATTGGATACGATTTCCGCAGAGAGAGGTGCGTCGATAAATTGTTGTTCTTGAAGGACCAGATGTAGGATAACATTTCTGCAACCATTGCAATGATTGGTCGAAAGTTTTTCCTATCAAAAAACAACGGTTCCTGTTTTTCCATTATTTTTACTACGGCGAAAGTAGCGTCACTCAAACGACTGTAGCTTGCAAACGAATGGACGAAATGTCATGAAACTTCACACGTAAACTAGTGACAGACGAGCCTCTCGCAATGAGTCATGATCATTTTCTAGTGGCGCCACCTATTAAAAAATTCCTGCACTTTTCAGCCCAAGTAGTACATGTATACGTGTATCTAACTTTGTCTAGTGCTGTCCACCAGACTATGACCACCGCAGTGTAGAACCCGTGCATAATCTGAGGATGAATTCCCCCAGAGGCCTGACTTTCTCGCACAAATTCAAAGCGGCAGCGGATTTTTTCGAGTACGTTTAACTTCCAGCTCAGCTGCGAAGCTAACGTCGCGCCGTTGAATTAGCACTCCCTTCGTCCTTGTTACTTGTTGAGTTGAGAAAGGATTTACTAAACTACATAAATGCGTGTCAAACTTTATTGGATATTGAAGTTTGGCTTGTCCTAAAGTACTTCCATACAAATTTCACTTACGTACGTACACATCCATTTTCCCAGCATCCTTTTAGTTCTCTGCAGGACACCATTACTGTCGAATGAGAGATGATATGATGAAAAAAGAAAAAACTGTCAGCCTGGCGCCAATAACTTTCCATCAGTCTCCGCCTCACCACATCGAGCAAATAGGTTATGTGGTGCAACCTTTTTAAGCTCCACTGGGAGTCCCTCGATGTGCCAGTGAATTCTATACACACTTTCATCACTTTGATGGAAAAACACCAGAGAGAGAGAGAAAAAAATCCATTCTCTATCAAATACGGTATCGTGTGGTTGTCGTGGACAATTGAGTGAGTGAGTGGGAGTTAGATTGCCCCTCAGGGAGTAAATAACCTAAAAGCAGTTTACGTTGGAAGGTAATAGGCAATTAGAAGAATACGATCCACAGTAATTAAATTGGGACATCTCATGGTGTGCCCTTAATTTTTTTTTTTTTATTCCTGTTCTTGTTTCATCTCATCCTTCGGTGCACTCTCTTTCTCCAATTGAATTTCATTTGTATCAGTGTGTTGTGCGTATATACGCGAGTATACACAGAAGGTTATTACCGACTAATAATAGCCGAGGAGACTAATTTTATTAGTATCTACCATCCCGTTGGTATACGGCAATCACCTTCCATTTGCTGTGCTGTGAAATACAAAATTAAGTTAATAATAATAACCTTTAAGTCGACGCCATTGAGGGGTGGGTGGCTGGGTGGTAGATGGTGTGTGGTGAGAAAGTAAATCAAATGCTCGTCGCCATGTTGTTTCCGTTTCCGTCTCATTAAATTCACTCGCTCACACTTTCCAAGTCATTTACGTACACACACACGCGTTTCCTTTGCTTTCTATAATTTTTTTTTTCCTTTTGCAGGGTTCGCAGGGAACCCAAAAAAAAAAATCAATTCTCTTGGCTAATGTGGATAAATTGTTTTTTTTTTTTTGTTTTCTCCAAATATCTCGAGACCAGGAGCGGTGTGTGTATGTGTGTGCCTGTGTGTATATGGATGTCTTTCTGATTTATGTCATGTTATCATTTGTAAATCGCAGGCAATCGCAAGAAATGATAAATGATTCAGAAAAGGAGATTGTTTCTTTATTTTTTGTTATATTTCACCGTAGTATGCGAGTGTGTAAGTGTGTGTGTGTGTGTGGTGCACAATTTAACGAATGCGCCTGAATGAAGACATTCGATTTTGAGTACGGTGTCGGTGTGGTTTGATAAAGTAACTGTAGGTGGGGAATATCACATTATACATAAATTGTGCATGTAAAAGTATGCAATAAAATTGTTAGCGCTGGCTGAGCTGATTGAGTGATGTTTGAACATTTGTGGGGATTTTTTTTTTTTTTCGTTATTACCACGACGAAGAAGAAAGCAAATGTTTACCTACCGTAGAATTGCCTAACATTGACCACTTTGGAGCTGTGAAACATTATAAAAAGATAATGGTTTGTTCTAATGGTTATCTGTAAAAGGCATATTATATAGGTGGCTGTTTAATTCTTTAATATCATCTACATTTTTAAAAATAATCATATTATTTTGGTGAGAAGTTATGGTAAAAAAAGTAAGTGGTAAGGGTTCGGTAGCCCTGACATTGACTGGATACAATTTACGTTATTTTCAAGTTATAAAAGCAATACAATGCAATACATAATTTTCTTACTATCATTATTTAAAAAGTAGATAGGAATATAGATAACCCAACGGTCAAATTTAGGACGAAAGCTAAGAAATGATTAAACACTTTTTATTTCCGATTAATTTCCAATAACAATTAATTAATAAGGTACGGATTTCAATCATAATATACATAATATGTATACATTATATAAATGGGTTACTGTTATTTTGAAAACAACTCTAGATATTGCTTGTTAGAAATTTTGCTGGTTTTAAAGAAAGAGCTAAGAATTTTGACTTTGAAATTGTATGGTTGTGGTTGTGGCCACGCAATTGCTGAGCGACAAGTGACGTTACTGTGCGGTAGATCGGCGTCGCTCAGTTTTCAATTCTGTTTTATTATTTTAGTGTAGTGCTGGGCGGCAAGAAATCATGAAGACAAAAATTAAGGAAATTGGTGTCTTTCGGTTAGGTAAGATTCTTAGGTACATATTGGCTGTATCGGTCTTTATACTTTCGAAGATCACTAAACGTACATATACAAATGGTGAAATTGGTCATAACCTGATCTTTTTCGGTTTATTGGATGAACACTAAATCTTCTCTTTTTTCAACTTAACCCAGTTAACCCTATAATCCTCCGAGAACGATTTCAGAGGAACTAACGGAAATATTTTTTTTTCCTACACTTTCGATTCTTTTTTCCACATTCTCGGTTAAGTATGCCATTGAAAACATTTCAGTTTACTCTAATTATTTTCAATTTAGTGTAAATCGGCTTTTATTTTTCATTTGAGTGTTGACTGAACTTGTGTGTTTTTTTAAAATGGAAGATCTAACGACATTGATTGTTGATGAGTAAGTAAGCTTTGATACATAATTGGAGTTGCGGTAATCTATTGATGGAAACAGACTACAAATATGATGGTCTTTATTCTTCTAAAAAATTTGCGCCAGCATCACAATATTACCGCACACTGTTGAGCAGTAAATATTGATATCCTTCCAGAAGGATTGTAGAACAATACAATATATGCAAGCATTTTTTATTTAGAAAAAAATGTCGCTCTTTGAGTTGCTTGATATCCTTGACACCCATGATGATGAAATACCTCCTAATGACTTGGATGTGATAGTTTTACCACCTGTTAATGCGAATGATGATTTGACGGATAAAGATTCGGGTCCTGAAGATGATGCCATTATAGATAATGTACCAAAAAGTCAAATTCACTCGGAAGTAGCCGTCAGTTTCGCCAATCACGACAACGAAGACATTCAAACTTTCAGTTCCGATACTGCTTCAACAACAGAGCCTTGCTGCAGGAAATCTGTAAAAAGTACCCGTCCAAGCTATTACCCTAAACCAGAACCATCTCCTTCATCTCCAGAGTGTAAGAAAAGAAGACAAGTGGTAACAAAAAAGGCTGTAAGGTCCTTCCAATGGACACAAAATGAGCTACCCCTGAGAATGGAAGTGCTTCCTACTATTTTGTGCTGCAAATCAGAGCCAGGAAAGTCACCACTTGATTTCTTTCGAATGCTTATGGATGATGAAGCTCTGAATTTGTTGGTGCAAAGTACGAATCAGTATGCCGCAAAAAAAAACTTTCTGGTAAATTGTTCTGAAAACGAAATGCTTATTTTCATCGCAATTCTTCTACTGAGTGGATATGTTCGCGTTCCAAGAAAAAATGTGTATTGGCAAAAAGAATCCGATGCACATAATGAGCTTGTTTCAAATGCACTTTCAAGAGATCGTTTCCAGTTCATTATGTCAAATTTTCATATTTCTAATAACGATTTTGAACTCGAAATTCCGTGATTTCGCACCACATGAGCAATTTCATTCCGTAGACGTAGACGCTACTCAGTTGTTATGTCCTATGCAGATATTCTCCCAAGGAACATAGAGTACAAAATATTTTGTGACAACTTTCTTACGTCTTTCGACTTGTTGTTTGACCTGAGGAAGCAGGGCATAAAAGCGTCTGGAACGATCCGCAGTAACCGAATTTCAAAAAAACTGTCCTCTCACCAATTCTAAAATTATGAAATCTTCCAAAAGAGGATGTTGGGAATACGCTACCGATGAAAATACAGATATTTTATAATGCTTCATTACTTAGTATTTGGTTAGAATTAATTTTGTTGTTGAAATCTTATACATACATATGTATGTTTATCACTTGCAGGTATTTCTATTATTCGTTGGAATGATAACAATATTGTATCGCTTGCAACCAACTTTGATGGTGTAACCCCGTTGAAAAACGACAATTGCTTTTCAAGGGAAGCAAAAAAAAAAGTGGCTATTGAACAACCTAAAGCAGTACATATGTACATACAATTTAAAAATGGGGGGAATAGATAGAGCCGACCAAAATATATCACTTTATAGAGTAAATATAAGAGGCAAAAAATGGTATTTCCCATTGATTGCTCATCTCATCGATGTTTGTGAAAACAATGCTTGGCAGTTGTATCAAAGGCGAGAAAAGCCAATAGACCACCTAAAATTTTGCCGAAAAATAGCTTTCAGTATTTTGAAGTCCAATCAACGAATTGTGCCACTAATGGAAGGACAAGCAAGATACGTGAAGTTGAAATAAGACATCTTATTTCAAGTTTACCTATACTTGTTCACACCGGAAAAAAACGACAACTTATGTGTAAGCTATGCAATAAAAAATCAACAACAACATGTGTTAAATGTAAAGTAACATTACATGTCGACTGTTTTTTACCTTACCACACAAAAAATTAAAATTTTATATTTTTCACTAAATGTCATAATTACTTTCTTGTAAAACACTGCGGCGAGTACCACTCGACAGTGATATTTTCACAACTAATCGCTCAAGAATTGCTGCTCAATAAATGGCCAATTGCCGCCTGATTTTTAATAATTGTGCATCTGAAGAACTTTATTCGGAACTAGTTAAAGTCGTCCAGTTTTATACACATATCTTGCGACCTTAAGTCACGATGCAGACGTTGAGTGGATTTTTTATTATGAGTAAATTCACAATGGACGAATGAGAGGGACAAACTTTTGCCTGAAACAATTAAGGGAGCAATTTTAATTTCAAACCCCTTAGCTATAAGTTATTTTATGACTTAATGATGAGATATTGCAACAAATTCAAGCGAATGACAAATGTAAGAAGATATCGTATAAATAACAAACATTTGTGTATTTTGTTTTTAAGTAATGTATTTAATTAAAATGTAAATAAATAGGCAATAAAAAAAAATTGTTTGTAGTTTTTGAACCTAGTTTTTATTTGGGTTTAGTCCTCTTTTTTAGGTAGGCGGTGTCCTCTAAAATCCTCAATTTTAACACCCCTTATCCTCGGTTAGCTGAGCCCATCCTGGCAACCCTCAGGGGGCAGGTGTGTCTTTATTCCATTCTTCAGTCATCAAACAAATTTTACGGAAGAACTTTGCCATAACTATCAGTTACGTCTTCCCCTAGGTAAGTGCGTATGGTCCGTTTAAACGGATGTCCTCTAAATGTATAGTACTTGCAATTTTTTCTCTGCAAAGAGCCCATTTAAGCGGACACCCTCTATCTCAGCCATAAAAACACAAAATGTTTTGAATTCATGATTTTTTTTTTTAAATAAAGAGTGTTTTACAAACAAGAGTGTTTTGCAAACAAACGACAAAAAGGAAAAACAAAAATTTCAAATGGGTTAATCCTGATGGTGGGATACGTCATTCCGTACAACAACGACGTAATTACGAATTCGAACTACATTCTATTTGTTTGTAATTTTAACCAATTTTCGGCTGAACAAAGACGTTAAGTGTTCATATGATGCCAGTTTGTAAAAATGACAATTTAAAAAATATTAATTACAATAACAGAACCTGTGTTAAATTACCTTTTCGTTAATACTAATCCACGTTATTTAAAGAATGTTTTTGTTTTTTTTTTTAATAAAAATTGTAAGAGGGGCTGTTTTACTCCTTTGCAACGCAATACTAGGTCCAGGAAACCGTACGCTAGTATTGGTCAACTCTTTTCTTAGTCTGAAAATTGAAAGAGTTCCAAGTCTGAAAATTTAAAGAGTTCCAAATATTCAATTGAATGCAAAAAGACTTAGTTTCAACTTTCAATCGTGTTATTTCATATTTTTTTATTAGGATACTATATAGATATTTTTGTAGCAACGAACTGTGAATTATTAAAAAATATTGAAATAGGTAATACAAAAATGTTTATATTATTTTGTTGATTTCAGGGTATAGTATGTAGAGCAGGTTACTACAGTATGTGTTACAAGTCACTCTGCTACAAAATGATTTTAAAAATTTCAAATAAGAAATATGATTTTTTGCACTCAGGTCGTTATACCATCGGAACTGCGAAATAAAAAGAGGAACACAGGGTGTGCTACTCCATTTTTATCAATTTATTATTTTTAGTGTTCCGTACCCATATGGTAATACGGAACCATTATAAGTTCGCTCTAACTCTTAAATTACTGTCTGAACTTGAAATTTAGGACACTTTTGCTGTTAGAAGCTTGCGTTTTAAGTTTCAAAACTACTACTGTTCCACTTATCAAAACCACCGTCTTTTATACGTTAGGAGTAGGTTGGGTGTGATTGTTCGAGCAATTTCCACTCGGAGACACGAAGGTTCATTGTGAATCCCTTCATAGTTTGGGAGTAAATCCTCTTTTTTACTAACTCGTAGACCGGTTTGTACTCTTGGTGATTCTCAGAAGATCCGATATCTTTAAATTTCCGAGCTCTGCTATGTCTTCCAAGAATCTATGACCTTAAGTATGGAGGCGTTGTTCATGGAGGGCAGGGCAGTAGCAGAGTAGATGTTGGATCGATTCGCTCTCTTCCTCTTCTCCGCAGCTTCCGCCGCCATTTGCTTGTCATATGACCTATGGAACAGTGTCCTGTGATTATTCCGGTGAGGAGAAGGATTTATCCAAATGTCTTTTTCTCCTATTAAGATCAAGTTTCGGCCATAAAGAATGAGTCGGTTCATGTGAGTCACAGAGCATTGGTCTCTCTTTCGGTTATATGGTCGATTGTGCTGGACAGTGATTTAAGAGGTGTCAGCATCACTACTGCTCATGACTGATCCAGCTCTATCTATAGTTCGTCTGCTATCTCGTTCCCTTCGATATTGCTATGTCCGGGTCTAACCTTGTGGTGTCTTATGCATGAGAGTAAAAATGAAAGGTTCCCACTTTGTTTGAAATCAAACACAGCGGCGCGGGTCTCAACTGCAAACATTTTATTACGCTTCATAGCTCAGTTTCATCTTTGTTTAATGTCAAAATCATTGAACTTCTGTTTTTTATCGTCTTCGTTCTTAAGTTCTTCCCTCTCGCTCGTCAACATAATAAATTTACTTATAACCTTCCTAATGGCATGAAATAAAAAGCAAACACACAGGAAACATCCAACGCTCACCAAAATTACACCCGATGGCAAGTAAACTACAAAAAAAAAAATTCAACTTCAGTCTTAAGGACCCCGGACGAGACCGCACCCCACACTGAGACAAGCACATAGATGAAGGGAACAAAAATAATAAAAAAAAAAAAAAGGAAAATAAATAATTTAATCTCTTAAATTTCGTTGTTTATGAGAACGCACTTAATAATGAGGTCAAATCATTATCCAGCAAAACCGCAGATTTTTTTCCACTCACACCAGGACCCCTTCCTGCGCGCCATTACACGAGCATTATTATTATTCTGCAGTGTAGTTGTGTATGTCTGTTGTTCTGAAAGTCCTTTTTTTTTTAGCTTTTGTACGAAAGAACAAGGAAAGTTTGAGTTTTGCCCCACGGACATTGGCGTGATTTTCACTGCCAAAAGTAAAGAAAAATCAAGTGGCGGCAAAAAATCAAAATCAACTTCATAGTTCGTACAGCGAAGCAGGAAGGAGAGCAACAGAAAAAAAAACAAACAAGGACGATGAAACAAACCAACAAAAAAGCGAAGAAAACAATTAACAGTATTACAAGTTCCAGCACATCAAATGCTGGCTCCCCCCATATTTCCTGTTAATTTTTCAGCACTAGGTATGTGCGTGTGTTTGTATTTGATCCTGGTGGTGTTCAGAATCCGTAAAGTTTTACATCAATAAATAAAAATCCGCGGGCTAAAAGCTTAAGCTCAACACAACCGTCGTCGTCGTCGTCGCTTGGGATGCGATGGTAGGAGGTGGTGGTGTAGTAGTAAAAAATAAAAAAATAATAAATAAATGACTTAAGGATTCATAACGTAGTCAGGATATAGTTTATGTCCTGATATGACCATTCCCACTCGCAATGGTGCCTTTCCTCTTTTTGGTGTCTCATATTTTTGCGCTCATTTTGCGAGATGGCCATCATTTAACAGAGTCAGTTGTTGGCTGTTCGGAGGTTTCCTATCCTTGCTGCTGCTGAACAAAAGTGTATCGCATGTCGTTAGTTAGTGTTGCCCTCGAACGAGTAGGGTTCAGAGACTTACTCGAGTTAGAGGGGGGGTCCACCCAATCCCACTCTTCACCCGATATCCAGATATTTATCAAAGCAGGAGCATAACTTGCCGGATTACACTCGAAATTATCTCAACAAGGATTCATTAATCATTGCCCGTTTCAGTGGAGTTTTCCATCATTCACACAATGGAAGACATTTATACTCATTAGCACGTTATGTATGGCATATGCAGGGTGCACGCTCCTCTCCGGGGATTTTTAGAGTTTCTTTTTGGATTTGGATTGGCTTTGGGGAGTTCTTGTTTTTATTATTTTGTGAAATTAAAAAAAAAAGCTAAATTAAGCTTTGGACGGACGATTTAACACTTTTTGTTTATTCTGAAGAAATGAGTTACAGTTCATTTATTTCAAAGCGAACTTCAGTTCATTTATTTGAATTAAACAAAAGAATCTTAAGCTCATGGACTAAGAGTGATCGAGTGTTTCGTTGAATTCCGATTTCCTCATCATTAGATCCAGAAGTCGGTTTTTCAAGGCTATGCTACATTCCTTCCACTTCGTGCTTCCAGTTCGATAGATCAATCGGCGATAGTTTTACTAAGATACTTGGCAATTACCTTAACGGTGACATCAATTCAGACTACACTGCCCCATACTTGGATTTCGAAAGACCCTTCTCGTGGGGCTTGCTTAGCAGAGAACAGTGGGAGAAAAACAAGGTGTCTCAGGACGCCAAGTCCATCTACACCGATATGGGTCAAAGATGGACATAGATATAGAAGCGGGTTGCATCTCGGAGGTGCTATGATCTGGATTCCCAGATCACAGTAGCGTTTTCTAAGCTGAGGTTCTAGCAGTGACAAAAGCTGCCCAATTGGTCTCAATGATGACAATATCGCGAGAGGATATCACTTCTTAGATTGACAGAGAGACGGCCGTAAAAGTAATAGCTGCTACGCAAATAACATCGAAGCTTGTAAAGTGTTCTCAACACGTAAAAAAATTCTACTAGGTCCCTGGTCACAGCGGGATACCAGGCAACGAAGCAGCAGGTGATTTGGCCAGAAAGGGCTCAGCCCTAGTTAGAGAATGAGCAGATGGAATGGTTGAACCTTCACTTTGTAACCTTCGGGCCAAAATTGAACACAAAACATGACAGGTGGAAATCAATAACCAGTTGCGAGGTTTCAAGAGGATTGTGACCAGAATATGACAAAACAAATAACAAGGAAACTCCTACAAAAAGACAGGAAGTCGTTGTAAATATCCTGATAGGAGTACTCCCTGGAACAACACTTTAAGATACCACATGAAAAAATTACGAGTGAATGATGATGTTGATGACATTTCCAGGGGATACGGTGATGAAAAGGCATATAAGGACACAGCTCATTTCCTCTGTCACGGCCCTAACCTCTGTCAACTGAAAAATAGAACCTTGGGCAAATTCTTCGTCGAACACATCGACAAGCTATCGGATGGATCACCATCACACCTGTTTGAATTTGCTAGAGCTTCCGGATGGTTCGAATCCAGACACTAACACCACGGATGGGAATATATTCTGGGTATCACAATAGGTCTACATGGACCTAAATGTAATGAGGATGTAACCATTCTCATCAGCCCGCTAATATTTTTCAATTCAATTCAATTTATTTACAAAAAAAAGCTTTGTACAGACATAGTCTTTTATAGTACTAAGAGTACAAATTTTTATAGTAAAAGTAGGTAGGTACATAAATAATAGAAAATTCGGATGGATCGAATGGACCACCATCAGAATTTGCTAGGGCGTCGGGATAGTTGGAACCCAGACACTAATACCACGACGAGTAGGAACACACCCGTGCCGTGGTGGTAATCATCCTCGCTTGTCACGCTGAAGGTTCACGGCTCAGATCCAGATGTAACCGAAACATTTATTTCTCATGAAATAAAAATAAGTTAATCAGTTTCAGAAGTTAATGTCGAAACCTTCTTGCGAAGCCATTACACTGGCAGTAGGATTATGGTATGGTTGAAGAAATTGGTCACACAAAAACCAATAATAAACACACGGAAAAAATGTCTGTGAATCATAAACAAGAAAAAAATTTTAATAGTACACAACTCTCCGGGTATCCTGGACACCACCCATAGATTTACAGATAAACCTCTTTTATCCGGAACTCCAATAACCGAAAACCTCTATATAACCGCAATTTTTTTACAGAATTTTTATTTTAATTTTGGGCCTCTATTAGGGTAACTTCGGGCATTATGGCGCACCTTGTAAATACCATATTTCCGATTTGCTTATAGAAAATCAAACGATGAGAAAACTTGAGAATTTCCTGATAGAGTGCCTCAAGTTGTAAAGCTGTTGCGATTTTTTTTTTTTACATGTGAAAAAAATAATAAACAAAAAAATACCCTACTTTTGTCATCTGCATATATTTTTGGCTCTTTTTCATTTGCGTGTGGCTCCGTAAGTATAAAAGCCGCGAGGTTAGTGTACACAGTGAAGTGAAGTGAATCATATTGGTCTTCCTTTTGTGGCATTGATTAGTAACAGTAAAAGAAAATCTAGCGTCTTTTAAGTTTTGTGCAAATGCGTCTTTTTTGTAATATGGCGCACTGGCCGTAGGGGTATAATGGCGCACTCTAACCCTTATGGAGTGCGCATGTAAAGCATGTAAAAAAACAATTATACTAAGACTCTTGAACAAAGGCGGCAGGAAGCATATTTTAGGTGCTCCCACATGCCTAGGAGTAGAAAAGGAGCTGACAATTGTAGCTCACATAAGGAAACTACACGCGTATGGATTCACTCCTAACGGAAAAGAGCTGTTCCATATCGGCTTTGAACAGGCAGACAAATACAAGCCAAATCACAATTTTAATAAGTCGCAAGTTTGTGCACAAATATACATTTGCTTGTCCTGTTATTTTGCAAGTTGCGTCATAACAGTGTGTGCTTTTATTTGATTTTAAATCGGGTGCACACCATTCAACAAGAGAGTCAGTTTTGACTGATGATATGATGCTCTGTACAACTGCGTGATGGTATGTCACTAAAAAACTATGCTCACAAACATTTTTGCTACTGCGTGGGGCGTGAAACTCAGCGGCTATTTTTGTTTGTGCTATGTACACAAATTTTGTAATTCAAAAAGCAGACAACAGTAGAGATGTACGAAAAATAACAACTTGAACGATGATGATACAAAATCTATAGTCTGTACACTTGCTTCGTCATCTAGTTTCGCCTGTTCTTTAAAATTAGCATAAACGCCCCTTTACGTCTCTACCGACAGCTAATAACGATGTTGGTTTACTATAATCGTAACAGTCGGACAGAAGTTTATAAAAAATTAGGTTATGTTAGGTTAGGTTGTGAGCCTGAACCATCAGAAAACACTAGGGACCAAAGTGGGATCATCGCGATCCCCTAAAATCCATGACAGGATGGTACATAAACCGCCTCAATTTCTACAAAGCATTTTATTGCCCTAAAAAAATTGTGAACGAGTCCATGGTTGATTTGGCCTACTTCCTCTAGGTTACTGAGGAAATAGCAGCCTAAAATCCTGCTGCGACTGCGTGCTTATCCCTGACAGTCACATAGAACATGTTCAATATTTTCGGCTACACCTAGTCATTGCAGTATCTGCAGATTCCGAGCTTTTTGCGTGTTTGCCCAGGAGACAATGGATGATATTGCTATAGCTATTCTTTTTGTGCTTTACTTAGTTTAAGGATTTCACAAGTGCTGGTCCAGCATCGGCCAAAGAGCCTTAGAGACCCTATATCCTACCATGTTGGACCATCTATGGTCAGCACCTTCTCATAAGACTTTCTTTTACCCCTGATTGAATGCTACTACCGCCACGGGCAGTGGCAGCTCCCCTCCTTTTCTAACCAGCTCATCGACATGCTCATTGCCTTCCCAGAGTGGCCGGGCTTACTTAATGTGGCCGGGCTTACTTAATGCGTACATAATGCGCTGAGCACTGTGCGGCAGCTCCTGACTAGTGCCGATTTGATATTGCACGATTCTAGCCTTGCTGTCGATTTAAATAACATAATATAAAAAATTAAGAAGAGCTCCAAATTACCGGACACCTAGATCAGCTGCGGCTGTGAATTAGATTCTTAAAATTCAATAATAAGATGAGTGAGTCTCGAGGCTTCCTTGGTTTTTCCAGGATTTCTATCGTCGCTCGGCATCCAAACCAGCATCCGCCGAAAGGCTGAGGTTGTATCCTGCATCGAAGGTTCTTTCAATACTTAAGGGTCACATTTTTCTTTATAAATTCACCACATAATGTCATGTCCTCTTTGCTTTGCATGCGTCTGAAGTGCCTACAGTCACCTTAAACCTTTTCCCTCAGAAAATGGCGAATGGAAATTTTTTTTTAGGTACACCCTGTGCCAACGCACTTTTCATCTTTTCCACTCACATTACATTCATTCGCGCCACGCATTCGGGGAAAGAAATGCTGTCATTGAAGGGAATGGCGACATTTTTTTCTTTTATATTTTCAATTAGAACTGAAAGCGATTATCAATTAGGGGCGTTCGATTTCATTTACACCCCCTACTCTCGCCTGTCGTTTCATTAATTCCATCCACACAGTCTCGGGTATGATCTGAGGCAATTAATAATTACCATTTGAGTGGGCGGATTACACTCATTCACTTTTGAGCTCATCATTACTCTCTCTCCGTCATTAGTTGTCCCTAGAGATGGACACAGTTACACTTCAACCACCACCTCCACGCATTGACCACAGATTAAAGGGGAAATGGTTTAAAATCGAAAAGAAAATATGTTTTAAATCGTTGTCGTTGTCAATTTGTAATTTATTCTGATAAGAGTTTTATGTAAATGAGAATGATTGAGAAGACAATTTTGTTTGGAGTTCCACAAGGCTGTCAGCTGTCACCAGGTTTTTTTTTTGTTACGAGTTTTTTTTTTATTTTTACGAACAAAACAAACAGAATTTCACTCTATGAAAATGAGGAAAATCCTCTTCAAGTAGGCCGCGACTCGTGTCTGTTGTGATCCCCTCTTTAAAAAAAAACTGTGCTAAGAAAGAAAAGGGTTGGGGTTTGTATGAGTGAAAGGGGTTGTGTAGTGGAATGGAAAGGTTGGAAGTAGTATGTGGATTCAAAAGCGCTCTGTGTGTCGTGTAAACTCCAGTCTTTTCGAGAAATCTGACCGATGTAAGCCCAGGTAGGATGTATCTTCCTAGGTGTTTATGGGTTTTTGAGCATAGGTTAGGTTAGGTTAGGTTACGGTGGTTATCCCCATCACTCTGGTTGGATTCACTGAGACATTTAAGGTCCATTGTTCTAACCGCGCCCGACACTGCTTGATTTCGGTGATCTAAAGAGAACCGATGTTTTCAGCGTGGCGTACTCGTTTTGAGCATAAAGCCGGACAATCGCAGAGGAAGTGTTTCATGCTTTCGTCCTCGTCTTCACAACCCGGGCAGGTGTGTCGGTTTGCATGTTTGTTCAAGTTGATATGTCCCGTATATAGGCCAATCATCAGTTTTATTTGAGCTCTGCCCAAGTTCAGAACTTTCCTTGACCGCTGTGGGTTTGGGTTTTCTATAATTTCTTTCGCAGCCTTGCATGTTTGGATTTGACTCCACATTTGTGAGTGGCGTTTTGCAAAGGACTGGCTGTATGAAACTGGCACTGCTTGTACCGCCGTTCATAGCTAATAGGCCTATAGTGCCTAAATCGTATCTGGACTGTGTACACAAGCTCCCGATTCTCGGTTAATGTGTGATCCATCCGTGTATATTACTATTCCTCCTACCTCGGCAAGTACTGTGCCATGTTGCCATTTCGCAGGCCTAGGGAATTCGACACAATATTCGGTTTTGAAAAAGTATTCTTTCTCTATGAGACCACTTGGGTTGCTGACAAGTTCAGTTCAGAGGATTCTGAAACCTCTTTCCAGATGGCTCTGTGTCTCGTGAGCCCGCCGAATTTGAAGTTACCCAGGGTCGGCAATCTGATAGGGGAAAGCCCTGCTGTCCTTTCGACTTCAAGTTTCATCGGAAGAAAATAAAGAAGAGTTTCCATGGCTGCTGGATTGGGCACCCTAGACAGGCCATTTGTTGGTGGTTTTTTTATTAGTATTTTAGCGTAGCTGTTGTTCACAGCTGGCCATCAAACTAAAACTCCGTAGAGTAATACGGGTTTGACTACACAAGAGTAGATCCATTGAACTAGTTTTGGCTTCAAACCCCACAACTTGCCGAAAGACCTCGGGCAGATTCAGAAGGCTCTTTTGGCTTTGTTAATTCTATTTTCCAGATTTTTACTCCAAAGTAGCTTTTTATCAAGAATAACCCCTTAGTAATTTACATGGCCCCTTAGGTCTAGTTGAAACCCCCATAGTGATGGGGCCCTGAATTCTGGAATCTTAAGTCTTTTAGAGAAGAGTGCCATATTGGTATTTTGCTGTCCCTGCCTGCCCAGGTTTTTGTGCACTGCAGAGCGGTCTGCATGAGTTCCCCTAGTATGTTAATGTACTTTCCTCTAGTTAGCAAAGCGATCTCGTCGGCGCGGCGTATGCTATACATTTAAAACCGTTGGCTGCAAGGATATTTAAGAGTTCGTGAACGACCAGTACCCATATGAGAAGAGATAATTAAGGGTCCCCCTGCGGGGTCCCGTTCCGGACGAAACCGGTCGGTTCCTAATAAGGCGTCGAAGTACTATGGATTTTTATTTTTTTTTTTAAATTTTGAACAAATCACTGACCAAGAATTGCCACTCAATCCACTCGGTCTGCCGGCCGTGTTATTCCGTTTCCCTTCAATTTCATTCGTCTTAATAGCCACGCCTACAATCAGTTCCCTTTAATTTTCCACTTCACAAGTTATTTGCCATCCGTTTGCCTTTTGCAGTGTTTCCTCTAAGGACAGAGTTTCAAGTAAGTGTTCGCGCCGGAATCACATCATCGCTTTTATAATCCTGCCTGGCAAGGATCTAACTTCTTCTTTTCGTCTTTTACTCTAACGAACCATCAATATAATTGCCATCCACACTTGATGACATCAGTATTTTTTTTTTTTTTTTTTTGCAATCCTATCCTTCCACCCACAAAATTCACAAATGGCGGCGACGACGGAGGACAACGAATCAAACAAAGAAAGAAAAAAAAAAATAGTAGAACCAGATTACACATAAAAACGAGGAAGAAATTCAACAAATGAATAAACAAGTGCTGGTCGATGTGGCGCCAGGAAACTTGTTACGCACAAAATGTGAATTTCAAATTGCTTCAGTCTGTCGTCCTCGTCCTGCAAATTGACTGTAAAGCGTCGTCGTCGTTGCCGTCGTGAGGGAGTTTGAGATACCGGCGGATAGATGGGTAAATTGAAATGAGGCTCAACCCCAAACCCTTCGAGTGACCACAGCATAAGCTGTCTGTTGCTCCTTCTGCCTATCAGGGCGCACACACACACACACACACACACCAGCGTTTTTATCCTGTCGATTGTAAAATACTCCACTTCAGCGACGGGCAACACACATAGAAACAAACGAGATGCTGTTTACAGGAGGGATAGGCTGTGGCGAAAGCATTCCAGCACGTTTCACAGGAACATCTAGAGAGAGCCAAGCACCCCTCGAAACCGAGTTGAGTGAGGCCATATCGTTTTACATCGGGGCTGACATTTGCATTTTCCAAATCGTTAGGAGCCGTTTTTTTGTCCTGCCACATCGTCCTCGACATTTTTCTGTGTGTGAGATGGTTTTTTTTTTTTTTTAATTCTGTAGCCCCATCCTCTAGCCCACGTTAATCTACTTCGTGAAAGGGATATGGTGCGGAATGAAAGCGTAATGTTGTCGACGCCAGCGATGAGCGTGTGAAGAATGATGGGAGACCAATGACGGGGCGACGAAATCCATAGATATACTTTTGACATCTGACAATGTGTGAGGAGATACACCGTATTCGGGAGGGAGTAAAAATTGCATGAAATTGGCGGGTACTCTTAAGAGGGATTAAGAAGCACATACTCGTATGCATGCATGTGTACCGCCATACACAGAAAAATCACTTCGGCAATTAAATTTGACGAAAAACACGTATACACACATCCTTTTCGCTGTCGCGCGTGGGAGAGTGCTTTTCCGGTGTTAATTTCATTATGTCGTCAATGGACAGATTGTGTCATAAAATCCCTGACACGGCACACACACATAAAGTGCACTGCCCGGAATTCATTTGCCCCTCGTCGCACCCGCTTGTGACACAGAATCTGACGGAACAATGACATGACCGACCTCCTGGCGAAGAGCAAGAGCATTTTCTGGGAACCAACCTCATCGGGTACCGAGGGGGGTTATGCGAGAAGTCTTAAAAGGATTTTTATTATTCGCAACATGCATCAAGCGAACACAATTGTACAAGACGAAGGAAATGCGATGGGGTATCGGTACCGCACCGTACTGCTGCAGTATACCATCCTCATCGGCACTCTGTATAAAATAACTTTTTGTCAGGGTTACGACTTCGTCTTTCGTCAGAGGGTATCGGCGAGATTCGGTTTTTTTCTGTTCAACTCTCACTCTACTGATAAAATGTATTTTCTCAGTGGCGCGCATTGTTACAACCCATTAAAAGGATCATTACATATCCTTGGCATTTGGCAATGGGTAATGTGCTGCTATATTCTTGTTTCTTATTTTGTCCGTTCACAACCGGACATCCGGGGGTTGAGATGGTGGTGCATCTTCTTTTTTTTGTTTGTTCTGCAGGACTCTTCTTTTCCTGTTCAAGTTTACACTTTTTCTTGTCCTTTTTTTTGTTTGAAGAGAAAGCGAGCAACGTATAATATAGCTGATATGATGCTGTTGGTTGTTAAGTGGCATTTACCATCAGTGAACATCCTTTTCAGCACACAAAACGCAGATGTGTTTTGTTTTTATGTTGCTGGTTGGTTGTATGAAGAACAAAAGCCAAAGACTGGTCTTTTGTTTTTGGTTAAGCTATGCCGTGACGACAGCACTTCAGCGGGGTCCTCTTCTTCTTCTTCTTCTTGTTTTTTTACTCAGATTTCATGAGAACAGATTGTGTCTTTTGTTTTAACAATTTGAAAGTACATAAAATGAAACAACGAATAGGGGCGTCTTATGGGCCATTTCGAAAGAAGTGATTTTCAGTTTCCATCGCGTAAGTGGGGGGAGGGACTTAATTTTGAAAATAGCTACAAAAAAAAAGGAAAAACATCTCTTACACGTGATAAACATCATTCTAACCGTCTTTGCTTTAGAAACTGCATCGTTCAACGTCAAATCCATGTGGAGACTAACTTTTCATATTTTTTGATAGATCAAAAAGTCTCCAAACCGTTACTTTACGTTTAGAACTGTGCGATCTTTGAGGATCGGTACTTCTTTTTCATGAAACCATTTAGCTAATTTGGTTGACAGTTTTAAGTCTCCAAGGCAAGTGTCAGAAATGGAATTTCCATGTCACACATTCAAAAGTATCCAAACCAACTGTAAGAAGTCTCCTATTGGATAATGTTATTGAAATTTTAGAAAAGGCAGGTTTTAAGTCTCCAAGGCAAGTGTCAGAAATGAAGTTTCCATGTCAAACATTCAAAAGTCTCCAAAGCAACTGTAAGAAGTCTCCTTTTGTATAATGTTATTGAAATTTTAGAAAAGGCTGGTTTTAATTCTCCAAGGCAAGTGTCAGAAATGAAGTTTTCATGTCAAACATTCAAAAGTCTCCAAAATGGTTGTAAGAAGTCTTCTTTTGAATAAAGTTTTAGAAAAGGCTGGTTTTAAGTCTCCACGATAAGTGTCAGAAATGGAGTTTCCATGTAAATCATTTAAAAGTCTCCAAACCAACTGTAAGTCTCCTATTGGATAATGTTATTGAAATTTTAGAAAAGGCTGGTTTTAAGTCTCCAAAGCTAGTGTCAGAAATTAAGTTTCCATGTCTCTAAACCAACAGTAAGAAGTCTCATTTTGGATAATGTTATTGAAATTTTAGAAAAGGCTGGTTTTTAGTCTCCAAGGCAAGTGTCAGAAATGAAGTTTCCATGTCAAACATTCAAAAGTCTCCAAACTAACTGTAATAAAGATTGACAGTTTGAGAAGGCTGGACGCACTCTTGACAGATCAACCAGGTGTTTCGACTTGTGGTAAAGTTTCTATTTCAATTTTTTTCAATCAATTCAATCAATTCAATTTCAATTTTATTATTCAAATATTCAAATACAAATTTAGAACATATTAAAAGCAATACAAAGTATTTACATCTCTAACTCTTACAATATACAAAATATAAAAACGAAATATTATAAGATAAAGAGATTAAAGTTTAAATATTTTCTCATAAATATTGAATAATATTAAAATGCATTCTAAAGTTTTATAAAAAAAAACTTGTGTCGAATGCATCAATAATAAAAAATAAGTAATCCAAATTAAGAAAAGGTGTTAAGGGTCGTTACGCATTGAACAGAACAAAATTTGTACATTTATCAAATAAATCAACAGCAGATTCATGGACTAGAACAGAATTAGACTATAATATTGATTAACATATTTACCTCATTGAAATCGAATGTAAAAAGCCATTTTTTTAGTGCTTTGTAAAAGAGGATATAATTTCTAGTACGTCTAAGATTAAGCGGCAATGTATTGAAGAGTCTGGGTGCAACTGAAGAGTAAAAATTTAAAAAGTGACTGGTGTTAAATATTGGAACTGGTGCCTGTAAGCTATGGTTGCTACGAAGTTCATAGGTAGTTGGACTTCTATTTATGGAATAGCCACTTCTTAAAAAAAATATCTTTAGAACTTTATAAAAGTATAAATGTTTAAGTGGAAGAATTTTAGAACTAAGAAAAAGTAGGAAACAATGTTCACGGCGCCCCTTTTTCCAAATCAATCTTATTATATGTTTTTGAGCAACAAGCAAAGGTTGGATTTTGTTTGCGTGAGTTCCCCCCCAACAAACCAAACCATACTGCAGCTTAGATTGCACGAGCCCATAATAAACTGTTTCTAGAACTTTTCTGGAACAAAAAGGCCTCAGATGGTACATTATTCTCGTTGTGTTAAATAAATAAGATCTTAGTGAAGCAGTATGCGCGCTCCAATTCATTTTGCTATCTATTTCCAAGCCCAAATACTTGAAATCTAAAGTTCTCACAATGTTGAAACATCGAGGTGAACAAATTTTTTCAGAATTGAATGTTGTTACATCAGTGGTATTATAACAAGTTTTGGGACTAATTAAAAAATGCTGGCAACTAGTGCTATGAAATATCATGGAGGGAAATTCGATAACATGTGAGGATAAGTTAAAAAACATTATTTTCGTTTTGTCACTTATAACTAACTTATGTGCACAGAACCAATGTCTTAGTTGCTCTAAGTCATGATTTATATTAGAAATTAAGTCTAAAGCAGAGTTATTTGAAAACGAACAAGCAATATCATCAGCAAATCCAGTTTGTGAACTATAAAGATTTAGCTTAAAGATCGAATTCATATAAATTAAGAATAGAACAGGACCAAGCACTGAGCCTTGTGGAACACCAATTGCAATATCCAACGTTTAGCTAAAGCAATCTGTTATCTTAACAACTTGTTTTCGCTTACTAAGATAGGATGTAAGCCAATTAAGCATAAAGCCCCGGAAACCAGCCTTTTCTAGTTTAGCCAATAAAATAGCATGATCTACGGTATCAAACGCCTTTGTAATATCAATAAAGAGCGCAGCAGTCAATTTTTTATCGTTTAAGCTTTCGTAAACAAAACTGCAAAACTTTAAAAGCGCATCCTCCGTAGATTTTCCCGCTCGAAATCCAAATTGGTTAACACTAAAAAAATAATTTTTTTCTAGAAAAGCCATAATTCTAGTCTTCACTACTTTTTCAAAGATTTTAGAGAACACAGGAAGAAGAGAAATTGGCCTATAATTATTTAAATCTTTCTTATCACCTTTCTTAAAAATAGGTACGACCTCTGCTGTTTTAAGGGCATCTGGAAAAATACCACAATGAATACTTTTATTGAAAATGTGAGTAAGAACATCAACAATATTTAGCGAGATCTTTTTAATAAAATTATTGGACCAACTATCTTTTGTCGCCGAGTTCGAATTCTTCAATGAATTAATAGTTTTAAGCACTTCAAATGACGAAATTGGGTCGAAGAAAAAACTACCTTCTAAACTAGATTCACTGCCGCTGAGACAAGCATATCCACAATGAACAGAAGTATTTCTGAAACCAGCATTGGAAAGCGTATTAGCAGCCACACTAGTAAAAAATTCGTTGAATGCATTGGCTTTTTCAGATGAACTTATTAAGTTTTTACCTTTATAAGTAATACAGTTACGTAAATTTAAAAAAGGCACAGTTTTGTTAAGAAGTTCATTTACTATTTCCCACTCCTTCTTTAAATTGTTCCTAGCCAGGTGGAGTTTGTTTGCATAATAGTTTTCTTTATAAATAGGAATTTCAGTAGCTACTTCTGCAGATAGTGTATTATAAAGCTGCCGAAAGAAGATATTGTTAGGATTATTTTTGCATTTAATACGAAGTTTATTCTTTTTGTCGATTTTTTTTAATAATGTTATGGACATCCATGGCTTGAGTTTTTTTAATTTGCGACGTCTATGAGTTTCAGATATACATGAAGCAACGTGAACATTTAAAATTCTAGTATGACAAGACAAACGCCCGACCTATGGTTACAGGTTTAGCCTTTTTTTTTTTTTAGGAATATTTAGGACAGAATTCATATCTAAAACAAGTTCGGAGAGTTCCAGCTCTATTATTATTATTATTATTATTATTGAAGGGTGCGATGTTCCGCGACCTTAAGGTGTATTGTGCCCTCCCCCCACAAGTACTGGACGAAAGACCAACATGTCGTCATTATTCCTGTTGGCACTGGTTAGAGAGAGCTTTGCTTACAACTAGAGACTAGACTAGATAAGAATTGCCTAGGTCATAGCACCTCATTCAGGCCAATTTGCCAGAGAAATCGCAGCAGGAGACTGGGTGCAATGAGTCGCAGATACTCTGCTGTAAGTTGGTGTTTACCCAAGCACTTGAACCTTCTCTGGGTTAATACCCCACATTCCGCCAGTATGTTCTGAGGTTTCACTGGACACATTGCAGAATTTGCATGGGTATTCATCTGATAGACCCAGCTTCCTGAGCTGGCCCTTAAGTTTGCAATGCACAGAAAGGAATGCAATTAGGATGCGGAGCTTGTTTTTGTCCAGGCTAAAACAGAATCTCTTCAGGTTGTCTTAGACCCTGAATGTTTGTCCAAAACTTGGTTCTGTTTGCCTTCTCCAGTGATCGGAGTTCCTTTTTTATTTCGTGTTCCCCTATGCCGTAGAATGGTTCAGGACCCATGAAGGGCTCCTTTTCCGGCAAGTTTGCCCGCCTCTTCATTACCTTCTATCTCCAGGTGTTCTGGTGCTCAGTGGATAGTGACATTGCTTCCTTCGCCCAGTTTATTAAGTTTATCTAGGAATTCACAGACAATCCTAGATTCAGTGAAGTGAGTTCCGATGGATTTGATAGCGACTTGGCTGTCTAACATTATTGCTATGTGGCGTCTGTTGTATCGTTTATCAAGATTGAGTTGGGCACACCTGTCAGTTGCGCATATTTTGGCTAGAAAGATGCTAGTGTAGTTACCCATGAGTTCAAATAGTTTGATGCCGCGCCCAAATACTCCTGCACTCGTTTCTTCCTCAGGACTCAGTGTATAGATTCTAAATTCGTTGCTCCAGTCTTTCTTGTTGCTGAGTTTGATGTGAAAGTTTTTCCAGCTGAATTTCCTAATCCCATCGTCTTGAGCCATTCTTATAAACGTCCTATTTGCAGCTTCTTCCACTACTAGCAGTAGGCTCGACCAGTACCTAAAGTGCTGCAGTCGGACTGGATCTCATTGCGCTTGTTATGCATACACAATCATGCTAGTCTCTGTACTTTGTCCAGTGTGTTTTTCATTGCAATTAGACTGTTTCTTTTAGCCCATACTATTGCCCCATAGGTGATTATAGGTCTCACCATGGCGATATATGTCCATCCATCTAAGAATATGAGGTCGATAGCCGGCTATGCTTTCACATGTCATGAGTGCACGAGTCGCTTTCTTAGTAGCCTCCTCTGTGTGCTTCTTTCAGGTGAGCTTACTGTCAAGATACGCTCCATTCTTTGGTCACTCCTTTTTGAATTATGACACATACATATTTCCCTCATGCAGTCGGCAGCCTAAGCCTAAAAATCTATGCCGAGGTTGGTTAGTCTTTCTAGGAGTTCATCAACGACGAGACTCCACCCTGATTGGATCTGCTCCTAGTGGGGGTAATTTTTATGGTGTGAAGCGTCGTGCGAGTTTCCGCTGATCTTGTGCTCAGTAACTCACGCATCCATCTTACTACGGTGTCACTGACGCCCTTCCTATAAAGGGCGCGCCCAAGCGATTCGTGCGAAGTGTTATCAAAGGCTCCTTCAATTTTGAGAAAGGCGCAGAGTACTGTCTCCTTAGTGTCTAAAGCTTCCTGGATTATATTATTGAGTTGGTATAGAACAGCCTCCGTAGATCTGCCCACTCTATATGTATGGGGTATCTGCACAGTCTTACCGGACTATCTGCCGCAAATCCTTTCTCCTGAAGACCATGGAGAAGGTTGTCGACAACTACATAAGGGAAGAGGTACTGTGCAGTGAATTCGATCGTCTGAACCCAATTGAAAACTACAAAGATCTAGCGACTTGATTACCCCCGACTTTGTTCCATGTAACTTCACATATCCTTTAAAAAATCATATTCAATTTCTTCCTCGAGTGCATCCTTTTCAAAGCCAATCGCTTTATCTTTGAATGAGTTGGGGAGAAGCGCGCTTCGGACACTTCTTCACCTTAAGATTCTTTTGGCATTTTTTCTTCAAATCCAATTCTCCATATCTACCCACTTCAGGCACGATGATGGAGGAGACTATATGAAATCCCAAGGGAACAGGGGGGGGATACATTTTACTTGTTTTTTTCCCGCTACAAACCTTTTGTTCGAGTGCATAAAAATGGAAAGACACTTTCAATCAGTTACTTCGTCCTCTAAATTAATCCTTGATGGGTCCCCGTACTTCGTAAAACTCATTTAAAAAATTTTACTTTTTTTTACCCTTTTTTCTGTACAAAAAAAAAACAAAAACAAAAACTGTAGTGGATCGTAGGTAGTCCGTGTTTTTTTTCAGCTGGAACTCTCGAGCATCATCACTGTCGTCGTCGTCGTCGTCCTCGTCGTTGTCGTCATCCTAATCCAATCTTTTCGATAACATTTTAAATTATATCCAATGCTTGTCACCCTTTTTTCAACTGGACAGTAGAAACAGCAGCTGATGAGTCCGATGTTGGGCGCCACTTGATGATTTTTTTTTGTTTGCACTTTCTGTAGAATAATTTTCAATTCTTTATTAAGCAGCAGCATATTTAAGATTTAAACACTTGAATCAAATGGCGGGGGGATTGCTAGTCGCAAGTTTCATTTCCGTTCCGTGGTAGGGTTTGGTGACTGCCACGACGGTGTACTATAGAATGGAAAACTATTTCCGGACTATGGGCTGGGACTTGGAATTGAAATAGAGAACAGGATGTCATTATGTTAAACGTTGTGTTGTTGTGTGCGCCAGTCTCTCATAGTCTTACAGGACTGTATATATAGGTACAGACTACCCTTCCACAGAGCATCACGTCACCGTTCGTGCCTGTTAATTAAAACTTTTAATTCCAGTTGAAAATTTTATCTGGGAAATTAAGTTCTGAGAGTGAGTGCGCGCAAACGAACTGAATGAATAGATAGATACACTCTGGTCCTGGATGGACCTTTGGAGAATTCCCCCCCCCCCCCCCCCCCGTTTTTCCTATTACTCATTTTTTGTCTGTTTGTTTTTTTTTTTTTTGAAAGGAGACGGCACGCGATTTTGTAATTATTCCAAGTGAAAGAGTAAATCGGGTCAGGTGGTAGTGGCAGAGTGAAGGGGCGAGTTGGCCCACAGAGGAAGAATGGTTATTATTGTTTCCCCTTGAAAAAGTTCATCATTATCGCAGGAAGGACAATGGTTTCCTCTTTGTATTGCTTTAATCTGTGCGCTTTTCTTTTGGACTTTTTTCCCCGATTTCATTTTTTGTTGTTTCCTTTTCTTTCGTCAAACACGGCAGCAGTCCACCAACCGCCACGTTTTGCGGTGACAAATGTTTTGGACTAATTATTTTGGTTTTTTTTTTTCATCAACCAAAAGGACACAAGAACCAAAAAAAAGGATATCCTTCCTCCTGCTGTCGTTGTTATTGTTATTGGTGGGGGGGGCAGCGGTGGATTTTAATTAAGTCAGCAGCGGTTACCGGTGAAATTCGAAATACATAAAGCCAACTGAGTCCTGTGGGCGCGGCGGAGGGATGGGGGGAGGTCTTACTTCCTTTATTTTTTGGTCATCAGCGAAGGGTATTTTTTATGTGGGCCTGTCGAAAAAAAGAATCTCAAGAAAAAGAAATCAACGGGGTTCTTTGTGATCCTTTTGTTCGGTTCATTAAAAGCGTTTGTTGAAATAAAATGCTCTAAATTGCTATTCAAGTGGTTGTTTTGGGTGGTTGGTTTTTTTTTCTCGTCAGAGATTTGATGAAATATACGATTTGTTGATGTTTTTTTTGTTAGCCCTTAATTTGGGCCATTGTGCGTGTTCTCCTCGGATGCTTTGATAGCTTCTGTAACAATTATCTAATGATGAGATAACATGTTGAGTGTTGTGAGAGTTTCTGACCAAAATATCTCGAAAGGAGGTAAAAAAAGAAAACAGAAGCACTTATACAACGGTTAATCTATAGAACATCTGTTTTTTTTTTCTCAATTCGGGAAGATTAAATCATGACAGTGTCTCTGAATCAAAGATTTTTACTCAAGTCTATTAGTGGGTTCGAAATAAGTAGAAACCCTGGAATGAGTGAATGCGTTTCCGTTCAAAAGTAAAAGGAATCTGTTGTTTTCGATAACTTGGAAATCTCTATCGATTGTGCGGGGCCTTAAAATGAATATGTAAATATCGGGCAACTTATTGTTTAAAGATAAACTGTTAGCTATTAAGATTGGCGTTAAAAACTGACAGGCGCTGAATGTGGCGAATGATTTCTTGAGCCATAAGGCCATTTAGTATGGACAGTCAGCTAATGACCTCGATAGCCAGAAAGATTTGTTTATAAGAAAACTGTCAGCTTTCAGCCGGAAAAGTGACATATACAACTGGCACTATCTAGACTAGCTTCGTTTTACTCATTCGATATGGCTGGTTACCGTGTATTGCTGGATAACTATTACAGCGAAAAAAATTGAACGTTAACAACTAACAGTCTGCATGTTCATGTTTTTTTTTTTTATTACTATTTATTCAACAAATACATATTACAATGTTTGGTTTCCCGCAAGGTCGAAGACTTATCTGCAGGAGATTGATCTACCAAAATAATATTTAGTTTAAATACTAATATAAAAAGGTTTTTTTTTTTTCATTTAATTTTTCTCTGATTCAGACTACTAATACTTTTAAAATTTGATGGTTCACTATTCATGATTTTCGGAACTGCATTATGCTAGTTGTCTTTTACCATATAAGGATGCGTGTTTATACCACGTCCGGGTCACTACTTTAGGAGTTGCGTTTGGGTTAGGTATAGTATGTAGGTGTACTTCAATGTAGACCCCAATCTCACAAATTCCAAAAATATTCTTTATTTTTTGACTAAACTTAACTTATAAAAAAATTTTATTTAAAAATTACAAAAATGTATGCAATAATATTGTGATGTAAAATGTAAGCTACTCGCAACGTTTACGTAGGCAGTAATTTACACGCATGGCAGCACCGCAAGAAAGCATGTCCAGTCCAGTCATCAGAAGTAGTCGCAATGAAAAGCCTGATTTGCTCGCTGTCATCACCTATCACACCTCCGCGATCGGATAAAAATGTGGCCGAGTTGCCAATATGCGATTTGTAGTGTTTTCCCACACGTTGTTGAAAGTTGGTATTTCGAATTGGTTTTGGCCCCTCCTTCTCGTGAACTTCATGTGAAAATATTCCAGAGCCGTAGTTAGCTTGAAAACTTGCTCCACTTTTAACACTCGGAATTCAGGATCTACATTTCGCCTTTTTCGAGATATTATTCGTAGTCTAGTCGATTCAGTTTATCTAAATGCAGTGGGCACCGTAGCGCAAGTGGTTAGTGCGTCGGACTACTGTGCCAGCGGTCTTGGGTTCGAATCCCGCCGCAAACACCTAAAAAGTTTTTCACAGTGCCCACCTCTTTCGAATGTCTGACAAGCATCAAAGAGTATCATTTGTCACGATTGAGCTTCTCAACTCGCCGTTCGGAGTCGGCAAAAAACTGTAGGTCCCTTCCATTCGTGCAAAAATATAACTCGCACACACAAATGGTTGCAAGAAGCAGGCCCAGGTTAACCTTGAGCTGTAGCGCCAACTAAGTAAGTAAGCTTTGCTGCATTTCTTCAACCAAGAGCACCATGATACTTAAGTTTAGATTTTAAAAGTGCGTAATATACTTGCTTCATTACCTACTTCAAAGTTAGAACATCTGCTTTGGTACACCATTCTTTTGGACACATACGATTTTGTACATTTCTGGCTCTGCTTTTAGGTCCGTGTTTGTGTAATAATTTGGTTTTGGATGCATTTAGAATTAAACCCATATCATGGCACCACCTTACCACCTTACCACCTTACCACCTACCCCTCTGCGTTATGACCGGCGCCGACTCAAGGGATACGTGATGGACAATACTCTTGTCAAACTCACGTAAACAAAATGCAAAGTATCGGTCCCAACTTTGAAACTTGCGGTACCACATATTTCACTGACTTCCTATAGCTACCTCTGTCTTTTTTAGGAAGTCCTGAAACCAGTTAAATAAACGTTGTCTTTTTATAACGGTGCTGTAGAGAACTTATTTGCGCTTATCGTAGTTCAATGTGTCGAAAGCTTTACTGAAATCCAAAAAAAAAGGGCTAACACATGGTGGTTTCTGTTTAAGCTTCGATTAACTATATTTGAGAGTTCTCCCAAAAGGTTGTTGGTGCTTTTCTTCTTTTGGAATCCATACTGATTTTGATGTAGGTACTAGAGTTGGGCTAAGTCGTGAATTTACGTTCACTGGTATAACTGTGAACGTGATTTTTTATTCACTGTGAATATAAACAGTGAACGTGAATTCACGATGATGCGACTATGAAACTACATAAACTACTATAAAACTATATATAATTTACATACAATTAATTATTGTCTATGTAATGTGTAAATATGCATGTACATACGTTTGCATGTATACTAGCCGTACTAGCCGTTAAAAACAATTCCACGCAATAATTCAAAAATAAACTTACCCCAGAAACTAATGATATTAACGGATGCTTGATTTCCATATGCCTTTTCAAATTGCACATATTACATTTTACGAAACTTTCGTCAATTCAAAGAAATTCCACAAAAAACAAGTTTTTCTTCGCTTTGTTATTCTTTGTTATCTTAAAAGTATTTTTTTTTTTTTTGTAAATACGTAGTCCTTAACACCAAACAAACAAATGCATGTAAATTTCCTTAAAATCACATATTCGCATGCACAGAACTAAACTAGTACACACAAATTCTTAGAACCGCTACGAAGTTCAACCTTCATCTCTTTTTTCAGCGGCAATTCTCAATGCAACCCAGCGAACAATATACATAATACACTATACATACATGTTTGTGTGCGCAAGGCAGCATTATTCAGTATAGTATACACAATATCGTTCACCGCGTTCTGCTTTGTTCTACGTATCATTCACTGCCTCGCACCTCACGTTCATACTCACGACCGCGACTTTTGTTGTGAAATCGTTATTTGCGAATTCCAAACTGTGACGTGAAACTATTCACTATTTAGCGATTCACTGTTTATTTTCAAGTCGTTAACAGACGTTAACATTTATTTTTCGTTCACGGTGAATAATTCACTGGTAGTGATTTTATGCTCATCACTAATAGGTACTACCTTGCTCTTTTCCAAAAAATACCAAAGTCTTTTGACGACTATCTGATCCAGACATTTGTCTACAACCGATAAGATGAAGATTGGTCTGTAGTTCGGAATATTAGATTTTTGGCGTAGCATAGCCGTTTAATCTGTTCAGCCAAGTGTCAAAAGTTGACTTCTATTAAGCAGGTTCTTTGCTTGAAATTTATAAAATACAATCTCGTTTGACATTTGAGTAGCTCCTGTCACTTGAATGTCAGAAAAATCATCTGATTCCCCCACTTTAAATATTAATTGATTTTTTAAATAAATTATATAAATTGTGAACTCCTCCCATCCTTTCATCAAAAATTGAATGCGTCCGTCAATCAGTGGTCAATAACGAACAAATAAAAAAAAATCATTTAACTTCGTTGCATTATTAAATTACCCAGGAAAATACAAAATACAATCCCTCACCTGGAAGGAATTATTGACTACCTATAGCTTGGTAGCCATTTGATGGTCAAAGTCAGGGAGCCAGTTTAAAATTACATAAAAAAAAAACAAAAACAATAACAACATCAGAGAGTGAAACACCAGAAACAATGTGCCGGTGCGGTAACAGGATGTTCGATTCAATGGAGTCATCAGATCCTTAAATTCACACACAGCCACCATTCGAGTGGAGTGTTTTTTTGTTACCCCCCTTTGGAAAATGCCCATGTACTGTGTGTATGTGTTGTGTAGAGTAAAAAAAAAAGGAAAATTACCATGATTCCGATATTTACCCCCAAATCGTGGTTACGCGGGAAGAGGTCTTCTGTTGCGCGGGTGGTTTGTATGTTTTTTTGTTTTCCTGTCCCGTTTTGATCCGCAATTGAGATTCGTTTTCTTCGTCCTTTTTTTTTTGTTTGATTGTTTGGTTCTCTTTTTGTTTTCGTTCAGAGGGCCTCCTCTTTCATTTCATTTTCCAATAACCGTCATCGATTTTGGTTTTTTTTTCGCTACTGCACCCCGGTACCGCCGCGCCTCTCCTTTGCCTGATTTATTTGAATGTGCTTTGGATTTTCTTTCTATTTGAGTCCTTTCTGCTGATCCATAGAGTGAAAAATCTGGACGATTATTGTGGTAATCGAAATGGGCACACATCTGAATATTTGCGGTGTACACAACTCGTGGGGCTACTGATACCGATACCCGAACCCGATGCCTATGCCTGTGGGGAAATTGAATGATTCGAGGAGGATGCACAGTATGGAGATTGTGTGGAAGCCTAGGCGAATTGATTTCTGTCACTGTGGAGTGTAGAGTGCCAAGAGTAAGCAGTTTAATTGTTATTCTTCCTCGCAGGCTTTTCTACACGAGCGGAGTAAATGTGTGATTCGTTGTGTTGTCCTCTGAGCCTTGTTGGTTTAAAGCAAATACTAGGAAGACGGGCGTTTTTGTTGTTGTGTGTATGTTTGCTTTTGTTTTTACCTAAATCGAGTTCAACTAAATGGAAGGTGGGTGGTGACCGTTGAGGGTCGTCCTCATCGTCCTCATCGTCCTTGTCAGTTTTCTGTTTTGTTTTCTATTATTGTGTGATGGCTTCCTTTTTGTTTAAAAAAAAAAAACAAAAAGGAATCCGGGCACATGTGTACGAGTATGTATATGTATAAATGACAGCCTACCATGATTATCTGTAGTTTGTTTTTATTTTTTTAATAAATGGATGAAGCCTTGTGCGTTTTAATTTAATAAAATGATTCGCCCCACAGAGATGAGTGGAATTTCTTGAATAATTGTGTCGCAGTATTAGTCATGGCCTCATAACTGACTAAAAGAGATGATAAAAACAATAATGTTGGTTAAATTGTATCCCACAATTCTGACTTAATCTAGATAATACTCCCTCAGCTCTTTATACTTGTTTCCAGATTCACCAATTTCCCACCTCTTCGGCTGTCCACTGTATATTTTTCTAGTTCAGCACGCAGAGGTATTCGTTCGAAACTCAAGTTAAAAGTCTATCGATATACAGTGAATTCCCTTTTTTTTTTTTTTTTTTTAAATGTTCTGCAACACTTAAGACTTTGTCTTTTAAAGTTATAAAACCCAGTGATGGAGAAAAGGGAAAGGGTATGGGGAAATTTAGAGATTAGAATTGATGGGAAAAAGAGTAAGGTAACGATGCGCGTTTACTTTGAACCTCTGCAAATCATAGCTTTCAGGAAACAATGAGGACGGCATGTTATTCCACATTCGTGTGGAGTGGTTAAAGAATGATCTCCTATAATTTACTGTTCCGCCGAAAGCAGGCTTTAACATATATGGGTGTGCCGCTGAAGCGGCTCGCGTACTTCGATTAAACAGACGGACTGGCGGGACACAACTATATATTTCGTCTGAAAACTTGTGGTCAAAGTATTTTTATGGACAACTCCCTTAGACGGACAGATCCCTTAGACGGACAGATCCCTTAGACGGACAAATGTCCCTAACCAAGCTTTTATGTTTCAGATTGCATACATTTTACGTTCCCTTTGCCAGACACTTCCTTGATCGGACGCATATCTGTCAGAAATTATTTAATTTAATTCTATTAGACGGACAGAAACAAAAAAAAATCCTCCGTAGCTTCACACCGAGTTTTTGTTTTTATTTTAATTTGAATTTAAAAGAAACGTACTTGCTCACAGTCGCAACAGATGCAAACGAGAAATCAAAATACAACAGAAATAACGCATACTTTTAGTACAGTACGGTACATTCTGCCTCTAAGCGGCGCGCGACGGTAAATATCATGTGTTTAGTAAAAATACTCCTTGTATGTGACGTATTTTTAACTGATCTGCTATATTTTGTAGATACCCAAACTCTTCGTCCTATTCAATGTTTGGGTGGGCGTACAAAAACAAATAGGGACCAAATACAAAAACACGTTCCAGACAACGGAATAAGTCGCATAGTTAGGTTAGGTTAGGTGCATATCCAACGTGCTCGGTTCGCTTAGTAGGTCCATTGTGTTGCCACGTGCAGAATTTTTGTCAATCCCTTGAACGGACATCTTCCTTAGGCGACATCTTCACTGTCCGCCTAAGAGAGGTTTCACTGTATATACTACTTGGATATCGTAGAAATATGTTTTGCCTTTTCTGCGTTGTTGATTGTTTTATAAACAGTGCTCCAGCGAAGAGGACACTTGCATTCCACCCCTTTCACAGTAAAAAGGCGCAAATTGTAAAAGAGAAAAAAGGAAACCTGTTCTGACGAACGACGTCCAAACAGATAGAATTACATGGTCTACTACTTCGAATTTTAATATGGCAGCGTTTTGAATTTTCCATATAACCTCTCTCTTTCCATACAACCCCTCAACTGATGGACTCTGCCAAAGCATGTAAGGTTAGGTTAGGTTGGGTGGATATGACCATATTTGGTGGGATCGACTTACACCAAAGTAGGTCTATTGTGTTGCCACATGAGCCGATTCTTATCGATACTCTTGGAACCATTTTGAGAGTTGAATAAATTTTCATATTTTATTGATATCCGTTGAGGAAAAATATCTTGAAGGCCAATTCTCCCAGAATCTTTTTTTTTTAAGGAAGAGAGAGCTGGACAACTGCATAGTAGGTAATAGAGGAAATCCTCATCCATATTGCTGAACCTTTTCTGGTTCTTTAGTGCAAGAAAGTAGTGATTGTGAATGATTGTAGATGAAGTGGATTCCCTTTTCGTTAATACCCTAAGGACACCGCACCATCAACTGAGTTTTCGACAAAAAGTTGGTGTAAAAAGGGTGTATGCCTGACAGTTGATAGATGCCCTGAGACTTTTAGTCAGTGCTCTGCTAGACTGGTCATAAGGTGCCTTCGCTGCACATGTTTCTAGATAGGTATGTATATTCAGCGCCTATTTACTTCCTCTTTGATGTTTTTATTTATTGCGAGCTTGAGAAGTGTGAAGTCCACCTGTTGATGTGCTTTATGTAGATAGTTCGGAGGCGCCGTTCTTAGATGGCGGGGCAGTAGCAGAGTAGATGTTGGATTAATTGGCTTTCTGCATCATCTCCGCAGCTTCAACATATGTATATCGTTGGACACAGGTAGCAATTTGCTTGTCAAATGACCTATGACACAGTGTCCTGTAATTATTTCGGTGATTAAGCATATGGAGCATATGGAGCATATGGGTTGCATCTCCTCAATTGCTGTATTTCTCCAAGTGTCGCCGCATGTCCATACTACGTGGTTTGCTTAAGCAAATCCAATTCTCTTAGTCTGAGCCTCAGGGCTTCCTTTGCTGCTCCGCCTTTGTCGAACATGTCAAGGGGAAGGTTAGGTAGAATCATGCTGCTCGCTTGTGGTGTATTTCTTATAGCTCCTATCCACACATACTTATATCCCAAGATATGATCAGTTCCATACACCGATTTGTTTATAGACTAGAAGTAGTTCCAAGTGAGAGTGAGGCTCAACCGATTTTTATATTGGCCACAACCCTAACTCATGCACCATTTGGTCCTATGTAGCTTCATTTTCTTTAAACTTGAAGAACTCTAGACACATTTTAGACGTACACCCCGAGGACCCCCAGTTGGGAACCGCTGGACCTATGATCATATGAACTGTAAGTAAGCGCCATCTACCGCTGTCGATCTGCAGCTTTTGCTGATTTCGGAAACCTCTTTATTTTGAGATTAAGGTTCTTGGGACTTGATGTGATTGCAGAATTCCCAATGGGGCAACAGTCCGGGGTGAATCAGTGTTAAGCTTTTAGCCATCATACGTATTACTTTTCGTATTAATGGAACGGACCTACACATTGTCTCGACTCTAAACTCCGGGTTTGAGAAGAAAAAAAATGAGGCTTGTCGAGCTGGTCAAATATTTGAGGAGGGGCACTGTTGAAAGTCTTTTTCGTGTTTTTCTAGGATTGGATTCTGTATCCACTGAGATACAACACCTATGGGAATATTCCTTATATTGTCTGTGTCTAGGTCCATGGATGTGTTTTTTTATGAGCGCCTGAGCACCTATGGGCTCAGGTGTATGTTTGTGTGTATGGTATATGGCTGGGCTATGGTTGTGGTGTGCGGCCTACATATGTGTTTTTTGTGCTGTTGTTACATTCCCTACTTCCGTTTCCTTATCTGCCTACTACCTACTGTAGGCTCCTCGCTTCTTGCTGCCCGCTCCTCGATGCACAATTGCTTCATAATACTTGTGATGACCTCATCCCCTATATTCCATGCTTCGCTTCGCTTGTCGTCAGCATTAATGCAATAAGTCCTCTCGGTGTCACTTGACTGTCATTTTCTCTTTCTATAATGTTTCTGGCTGCTGTGTACCTCTGGCATTCGGTCAAAATATGTTCCGGGTTCTGGGCTTCGCCTTCGCAGTGTAGGCAGTATGAGTCTTCCACGTGCTTGTATTTGTAGAGGTACTCCCAAAAGCATCCATGCTTCAATATGAACTCAGTCAGGTAGAAGTTTACTTCTCCATGTTTTCTACTGGTCCACTCCTCTGCGTTGGGGATCAGGGTATATGTACATCTTCCTTCCATTGTCGAGGTCCACCTGTTTTGCCATTCTGCTTGTATAGTCTCACTAGTATTTCTCCTGTCTTCCAACTCGTTTTCGCTTATTGCTGCGGTTTGTTTTATTTCCAGATCGATGAGCATTAGGCCGGAAATTACGCTAATCGCTTCCGCTGACAGTTGACTCCGTTCTTAAAGCACAGCACGCTCTCAGCGATGCGATCCGTCTCATGTACGTTTTCCGGTCCGTCGCTAGTGCCCGCGTATGTAATAATCGACTTGCTCATCGTTGCCAGTAGGTTTTGTACTGGCTGCCTGGGTCCTCCAACATTTGGTATTAGTCTCGACAGCGCTGCTACTGCTCAGAGAGACTCTCTCCTGCATACATTCATCAGGTGCCCTTTAAATTTAAGCCTGTGGTCCAACAGTATTCCCAGCTACTTGATGTGTGGATCCTCACGAATGGCTACAAATTCCAATTGGAAGACAATCGAAAAAACTTCTATTACTTGTTCTTTAGAAATCCTTAACTAGCATGGCTTGGTTAGAGAACTTTAGATCCTAGATTTTTGAGTTTTCAAAGCTTCAAAAAACCACACACTGTAGACTTCATTACATCTTCTGGTGTAGCATTGTCCGATTCTGAATCGTTTTGGTAGAAGAGGTATTCCACTTCACTTTAAACACCATCAACGTGTTAAAAACCCTTGCTCAACGAAAGTGTGCACACAGTTGAAAACCCTGATGAAAGGAATTCTTTGCCTTTTTTCCAAATGCGCACCGGCGATAATTTACTGTAGCCCCTTCCAACTCTCACGATTCCTGCAGCTGATTCAACAGCGCATACCTGGCGATTACGTTTTAATTTACATTCCACCTCGGAGGACAAGCAACATGAAGCCTTCACTTAAAAACACACAGCTAAATGGACTTTCTCGATTTTCTAATTAGGACTTAAAAAAAAGGAATTCCTTCAATTCAATCACCACACCACACACGTGATGAAAGTGGGAGGGGAGCGATATATGTACTCGCAGTAGACAGAACATAAGCCACCACATTTCAACACAAAGGAGATAATGTGCAAAGGACACAAGCTTCCTGTGTCGCGTTGGCTGATGCTCTTCATTCGTTTCCAATTAAATATCCAGCTACGTTGTTGTCGTAGTATGCTCGCCCAATCAAGGATACGATAGGATATTGTGTGCATGATAGTGGTGGTAGTCGTGGTAGTCGTTGTCGTCCGGCAGCACTAATGATATCGTCACATTCTAGGGATTGCTTGATACCGCATGCCATTCCTCAATATATCGACCACCAAGGTGTCCTGTTTATGCACTCCCACACCAGCATAATGTTTTGGGCCACAGAAAGGGCACATCAAGAAGAAATAGAAGACGACGTACACAGATAAAACAAAAGCAGCAACAGAGCAAAAAAAAAGGTCATTGTTGTTCCAGGGGCAGGAGCAGGAGCAGGAGCAGGATACTGATAACGAGCACAATAACTCGATGTGTAAACGAAGGACAAATGAACCACAAATGTGTTGGTGGTGTTCGTCTTTTTTTTCCTTGCTTCTACGGTGATGGTGGCTGGCTGGTTGGTTGTTTGGTTGGACGACAGAAATTGGAGCTTCAGTGTTTTTTGATTGATGATCACTTTAATTGCGGATATTAAATGACAGTTTGGTTTCGTCCTCCTCGCGTCGCTGCTGGTTTCCATTGTCCTCGTCGCTGTGTCTGCACACACATTATCCTGCAGAAATCCATCCAAAGCAGGTTGATTTCACTACACACCCATACAGACATAGAGATGCTCTTGCAGTGGCCCCGATATCGAGCTTATGCTCTGTGTACAAGGACACAGTTTCGTGTTCACTAAAAGTATATTATGTAAATTAGTACGGGACAATGGGGAGAAAGTTTCAAATTTCACGCATTTCAACACGAGAGAATAAAAACCAAGTAATTCAGGCAAAAAAGAAAAAAACCAAAGGACGATCAGGCTCGCAAGCGAATTAGGACCTGGGCAGTGCAGGACAGAGCAGCAAAAACAAAAATGATTGTCTGCTGCATTTTGCCCCGAGAGCAGGGACGACATTCTTTTTATATTCTTGTGATTCTTTCCCTTGTAAGGATTCGGGTGCATGTGGCATGCATATTGCCCTCCCTCTGTTGGTTTTGTATGCCACCCTGCAAGTCATATGCAGTTGAGGTGGAGGCTTTCAAGCCCCTGAATCCTGAATCCTTCAGAGCTGTTGCTGGTAGTGGTGCTGATGGTTGATGATGGTTATTCGAGCACCGCATGAAGCCGTCTTCGTCGGTTGTTTGCGGTTAAATTGATTATTAAAGCGATGCACTGGGTGGGAAAATGTATTTATGTATATACGTGCCTGTGTGTATGTGTGGGTGGGATGAAAAATCTCTATTACAGCCATCTAAGTTCCTGCCGAAGGGTAACCAGATATTTTTGTGCCACAGTGGCAAAGATGAATAATTAGAGCAGTGAAGCTTAAAAAGGATTTAGAATAATGGTGGTGGTGGTGGTTTTTTTTTCGGTGGGACGAAGTCAATTTGAAGACTTTTCCATGCGTGTGATGGATTCATGTCCTTTTCGGTAGGCCAATCGATCTAAGGATGGTTTGGTTATTGATGGTCTTCGATTTAATTTGTATTATTTCCAAATGAAATAAGGATTCGGGGTCTTATTTTGCTTTTGAATTTGATTCATTTAACTGTAGACAGAGTGTAATGGTCTAAGCGATTAAGGTTAGGTTAGGTTTGGTCATTTGTAAGGATGCCGTATCTTCTCTTGCACTCCTGCACAGTCTTCAGATTTCGTGCAATTATGGAATGAATTAGACCCCTGAGATGCTTCGAATGGGTGCAGTAACACTCAGTAATTGATAACGGGACTACAAGAAGAATGAAAGAAAATAGCAGGCGAAGTGTGCCCAAATCCTATTTCTTCAATGACTCGACGCCTTGAAGAATCTGTCCACTAATGGAGTACATACTTCTACTTTTAGCAACTTTTGTTCGCGGATCGGTATGTTTTATACTAGGTCCACGTTACAACAGTATGGAATCAGAAATAATGCTGCAAATCCATACCTGAATACCGAATATACCCTCTCACTATAGTCAAAGCCTCTGTGTCCTGGGCATCCAGATTAAATTAACTTTATCACTGCCAGCAAATGTTATGAGCCTTTAAAGGAAGTCTTAGATTATTTGTGCCTGCCGAAGCCTTTAATTTGTAACGTTGACCCTAAAAATTCTGCCTACTAACTTAGATGAAGAAAAAAAGTACATACAGTAAAATTTTTCCGTCCGGATAGCTTCCTTATACGGGCCGATCCTTTAGACGGACAGATTTTCCAAATCAAGTTGTTATGTTTCAGATTACATACATTTTACGTTCCATTAACCGGAAACTCCCTTGATCGGTCGCCTTCACCCATATCTGCCAGAAATTATTTAATTCCATTAGACGGACAAAAACAAAAAAAAAATACAGCTCTGCTATATCTTGTAGATACCGAATCTCTTCGTCCCATTAAATGTTTGGCTAGGCGTTCAAAAACAAATACACTGGTCCCTCGCGTTGCGCGGGGGTTAGGGGCATGAAAAGTCTCGCGCAATGCGAAATCGCGCAAAGCGAAACCGCGCAAAGCGAAGTATGAGTTTCATGTAATTTAGGGTGTTGCGTTCCTGAAAAATTAAATGTAAGCATTTATTTAAGCCGCGCAAATCGAATTTTGGTAGGCCAATGCATTTCGCACAAAGGTGAAACCGCGCAAAAAGAAGTCGCGCAATGCGAGGGACCAGTGTACCAAATTCAGATGGACATTGAAGAAAACAGATACATATGTATGTATATTTTATCGTGAATACAACCTGTGTAGTTAGGTTAGGTTAGGTGGCTATCCACTGTACTAGGTAGAATTTACTTGGTAGGTACATTATGTTGCCACCTGCGCTTGAAATCATTTTACAAGTTGGATGCGCTTACATATTTTAAGAATTATTACAGGAGAGTTCCGGGCTGCTGCACAGGAGGTGATAGGGGGATTCTTCTTCCTCCTCATCCATGCAGCTGCGGGAGAAGTCACTTGCGAGGATTCCCAATCTTTTTTCTGTTTTGTTTTCGTTTTTTGTTTGTTAATCGTTTCGAATAAAGTTGCAGTGTTTATTTTTATGTTTTGATAAAGAAAAATCATTTATTTTAATGTGTTCATCCCTTGAACGGATAACTCCTTTAGGCAGACAAAAATATCTCACCATCACTGTCCGCCTAAGGGAGGTTTCACTGTACTTCTGGTAAACATTGAAACTAGCGTTTGGCACTCTAAATTCTCGCTTCCATCTTCTTCAACACAATTTTGTATAAATATTTTTTTTTTAAATGGAAACCATCTGGCAAGTACAATTTAAATATAATCAAATTTTCAAACGTCGTTTTTAATTACCTCATTATGGCACTTCCTTCCGAAAGTAGTTAGTTATATTTTCCAGTAAGCAAATCGCGCGCTGAGATGGAAATTCGCGCGAATCCCATTGGGACTTCGAGTGCCCTACCAATGGCCTTGGTGGACCTCTCCACTACTACTACTGCTGCTGCTCATCGAATGATGAACAGAAAACATCTTAATAAATAAACAGTCAACCCTTCTATTAGATAAAGTATCTTATATAATCTACAAAATTGTCTTTTCCATTTATTTGCGCACACAACAACAACAACAACAACCCTCCAAGGACACTTTATCTCAAAATGAAAACGCGTTCAAGGGTAACCGCCCTGCGCCAAGGTTTCACACCAATCTCTTACACACAGATACATTTTTAATTGTTAATCTTAAAGGATGCCCTGATTTAATGAGTATCCTTTCGCTGAAATTGTATTTCATTCGAATTTTTCATCATCTGTTGGCCAATAGTAGGGAATGGAATTTCTGGGGAGGAAAAGCGCGCCTCTACTGTGTGTCGTCAAAAATGTATGCGTAATTAAAATTGTCACATAATAAATTCATACAATTCCAATTTGATGTAAAAACCTCGGAAAGAAGTCACCCCATGTCCCCCGGCTGTAGGTAGGTAGGTATAGCCAAAAGGGCCGCATCAAATATTTAGGTATATACATAAAAAATATTTTCGCAAAACCTTCGTCCTTTAGCAGGAAAGTCATTAACTTAAAATGTATCATGGGGGTTGGCAACAACCCACAATCCACCACCCACCCAACCCACCAATTGGCCAATGAACCCGCAAAATGTGGGGCCGGTGGTGAGGGCGAGAAGGACGTATTTCCTCTATCGGTCGTTTCTATCAAAGCAAAAATGTTTGAAATTATGTCAAAGGAAAGGGTTTTTAGGTTTTGACAGTACCAGAAGAGTAGAACAAAAAGCAACAACAAAATTACAAATAATCCTTAAATGTTTCCTTCCGATCAATTTTCAAGAGTTCCACCGAAATTATTTTTCCATGGACAGGGGGAGCGGGCCTGGAGTCTGTCTTTTATGCTGGTTCTGGGGGGTGGTTTTTTTTTGTTTGCTTTTTTCCCACTGAAGGACATGACGATGGTCAATTGATGTTCCGTGAGGGGAATATTTAGAGGATTGTGTAATTAAGTTCTAAAGCATTTCCGTTTTTTCCTCTTTTCGGTTTCCTTGTGTCTCCTTTATAGACTCTGTGCGCTGTGTGCCTATTGTTCGGGGACAATTTTTTATTATTAATACGGCTGAGGCTGTCAGCGGCGGGCTAAAGAGTAACTTCTTGAAATGATTTACTGGCTGAATAAAGCTTTAAATAGATATGCTTTTGTTTCACTCTGTTTTTTTTTCTGTGTCGGTTCTTTTCATTGACTTCTGCGGGGTACAGTGGTGGTGAAAAGTTTACTCGTGTTTTGTTCCTCAAAGTTCAGCAAAGTTCTTTTTTTGTAAATGAAAGTCCCCCAGTGCCTTTCTAATTTTTTTTTTCGATGATTTTCATCGAGGTTTGACTTCGATGTTCAATGTCATGCACGATGAACCAAATTAAATCAATTTGAGTTTTTGGTTTAATTTTGACATTGACATGCGATGTTTCGCTGAAATCGAGAAGTTTAGGTGAATCCGCTTTTCTGCTACTTGCAAAAAATGAGCTATCATTTTTTGACAGTTAACTATAATCTGTTCCAACCGAATTATCAGTACAGCTTTTTTCAAACACTGGTGCCTGTAAGTGTCTTCACGGCCAAATTGCTTCTGAAACAAAAAACCAAACCACTGGCTTTCACAGACTTTGTTTTTGTAATTTTCCTCAAATTCACAATACACCCCATTTTGACCAGCCTGTCACACATTCGATGGCAATATGATCGTTTGGCCGCCATTAAGCCTTTCAATACGGATTTCGTATTGTGAACTTTTCTATGAATTTCTAGTCATTTTATGTTCCAGGGGAGTAATTTATTGTATCTGCATATAAATTTTGTTAAAAAGGGACATGGTCACCGTATATTTAGGTGGGACTTTTTTGTCCCTGAAGGAGGAAAGTAGAAAAAACAGTAAAACTTCATTTTTATTCGGAAAAGGAAACAAAAACTTCAAAACAAATAAGTAAATAAATAAATTTTACTTCATATGATATGGTGTGAAACAAGCTTTGCATAAGGGCTCCTGGCACTCTATGCAAATTGTCTTTGTACGGCTTTTAACTTTGTTTGCTGCACAAGATTTACATCTCCTGCGGTTTTCAATCTGAGTGGGCAAATGCATGCTAACATTTCCCGGTGCATTTCTTTTCAATGATCGTCGCCCAGATCTTGTGGATCTAGTGACCGTTACAGTTTGCTTCCCGTCTGCAACAATGTGTTCCGCAAGAATCATCAAAAAAGGTATGAAAGGAATCTTCTTCTTTTTTGGTTGGATGTCCCTGATTTGGCAAGGCCGACTTGTAGACAATACCTTTCTAGGTTAAAATTCACCGAAAGATTGATACCAAATGGATGGATGTCATATCAACATCTATCTCTAGATCTAGTTGTTCTAGTTGTTCTTCTTCTCAGACTCAAAATCTTCGTTGGATGACCCTTGTGACTCCTCAGGCTCAGAGGGACAGTATTCACTCTCTGAAGCACTAAAATCATAATTGCTGCTATCATCATTGCTAAATTGATCAAGTAGCTATTCCATTTGTTGTGTTGTAAGTCTTCTTTGCCTCGACATGTTTTAGTATCTCTGGAAGATAAGAATCCACACTTGAAATCTAACAATACTGCTGTGACAAATACATCCCACTCAAAAACACGAACGGTACATTTACGTCCTAGGCAATACACTATGAATTTTTACAAACAAAAATTCATATACATATGTGCCGAAATTTAATGTCCTATACGATCTTATATGTAGTTTCATACGCAAAAAAACTTACCTTTTGATTCGAAAACTTCTATTTTTACTCGAGAAAATCACTTTTTATAAGGAGCTCAACTAAAAATCACCAAAACACTTCACTGAAAAATTCAGAAAAAACCGTTATTTAAGCCTCATGACTACGAAATGGGACAGTTTTGGACGTTTTACTGCGTATAGTTTAGAATTCAGTACACCTCAAACGCTCGCTGTGTGTAGGTATGGAAAATATGAACATCAAAATAGTGTTACCGTTATTAAGTTATAGCAAATCGGCAAATTGTTACAGCTTTTTACTTGGTTTTTGTCGAAGATCTTTGGGATTTTGTGCTTTTGAAAACCAATAAATGAATTGGAGTAAGTATGTTAAGGTGTTGCCGCTTAGATTTTGTTTTTTTTCAATTTTCTTTTTTTTTTCGGAGGTAATCGTTAAAATGCAGCTCAATAGTTTTTCGATATTTGTGATTTATAATGAAGATAATTTGGGCGATATAAGTGTTGGGTGAGGAAACGAATAGTCAGTTTTTTTTGTTTTTTGCCCGTATCTCGTAAATTTATCGCTTCCGATATTTATATAACATTGATACTGTAGTGATATTATCCACCCTGTACAAACAAAACTTAATGTAACGATCACCCGTTGAATATTCGATAGACAAATACCGAATTTCACATTCAGCACTTTTCATTTTTATTCTTTCATTTATTTATATACGATTCGTAAGCGCCGTTTAATTGCTTTCGTAATATGACGCGCGCATTGCTTTAATTGCTTGACCCAGTTCCCCACTGCGCGGTCGCCTCAAAGGTGAACCACCGGCGGTTATGAAATCATTATACTTTGTTTCTCGAATGAATTCGGCAGAATCGAAACGTCTGCAGAATTCATTGTAATGCAGTATTGTAGTAGTTTTTACGTTTAGTATATAAGGCACTAATTTTGTCAAAATAAATCATTCTTGATACTCAAATCGATCATCAAGTTTCATTTAATATCGGCGAACTCCTAGTGGGTACCCACCAACATTAGTTCGGCATATAGGAGCCACTAGTCCTCTAAACTATAGGGAACGTTAGGAATCTTTTCCATCACCATCAATCATCCGTTACAATACAGCAAAATACCTGAAAGCATTCCATTTACAAACATACTAAGATTTTATCGAAATCGTGGCGGTGTCCACTTTGTACACAATTATCTTTATTTCGTTCAACAAATTTCGTTATTTTTTAATCAGCAGATGGTAACCCTACGGGTATTGCTAACCTAGTAAGAACTTAAACGAATGACAGATCTATGCAAGCTATTACAACCAGACTTGAGGGGCAAACATCCAATCTTTCCTGTACTGACAATATAGTACAAACTACGTTATTAATAAAAATGGAATGATACACGATACAATTTTAGGTACGGTGAAAGCTCTACTTGTGGAGATCTCCGATAAGCGGACAAATCCCTTAAACGGACACATTTTCGGAGACCAACTTTTATTTCTGATTTCCCATAAAAAAGCGTTCTTATAAGCGGACACTTTTTCTTACTCATTTCAAATAGAAAGTCTCTCATAAACGGACGGAAGGGTTATTTTTGTATAAACAGTTGAAACATAAAGATGTAAGCAAATCCATGGAAAATCTTCGGTAGCCGGACGCGAAGCCTTACTAACGGGACAGAGCGATGTTAGGGTAAGTAGGTAGAAGTGGTGGTTTCGGTGACAACTACCTCAGGTGACCCGTTTATTCGTATGTAGGTTGAGATATTTATATCCTCCAGCCTGTGCAGTTTACGGAGCGAATCAGTTATTCAATCCTTTTATCGGATATCTCTTTAAGGTCGTTGAGGAATGGTTTGCCCAGTATGCGTTCCCTGGCTCTCGCTAGAATCAGACATTTGCACAGAAAGTGAATAAGTGACTCTTTTTCCTTTTGATCATCGCAGCCTTGGCAAAAATTGTTGTGAGGAATCGCTTGTTTGGCTGGATGGTACCCTATTGGCGAGTTCCCTCTACTGACTGCAACTACTCTTCGATGTCTACGCGAGTTCTTTGTTGCAGCTCATTTGATTGTGACCTGTTGTAATTTGGCCAGATTTTTCTGGATATGACACAGCTTGTTAGACTGGTCAACCTGAGACCAGCTGGTTCTGAGCATTGTGAGAGTATATTTCCCTTAACAGCAGGGGACAAAAATTAGGGGACCATGGGTGTCTGCTTATGGATGGCAGCATTTACTGTTTGTATTTCATAAATTTAGTTTGTCTGAAAACGCAGGTATTTCAATTTCACGTCGATCTCAGGAATTGGATACCACCAATGGAACGGATTGTGAAGGCGTACCACACAATTGGCGAAATCATTGGTTTTCCGCAAAAAATGCTTTCCTGGCCGAGTAATTCTTCGAAATGGTAATCAAGAATACCCGCCAAGATCATTCGATTTAACACCGTGTGACTTCTTTCCTTGGGGCCGTGTGAAAAAGAAGGTTTTAGGCCAACGCTTCCAAGTTGAAGCTAATATCCGTGCGGTTATATATGAAATTGAGGCACAAATTGTTTTTTTTTATAATATACACATGCTAAGGGGGTTATGAATACCCTTAAAATGCTTACGCACAGCGCGAGCACATGAAAGGAAAGAACGCGAGACAGACAGACCGACGTAGTGATAGGAAACTCGGATGTTAGGTTTCAACTAACTCTATGGGTGGTGTCTAGGATAACTGGAGAGTTGTGTTTATTGAAAGTTATGCCATTGCTTATGATTCACAGAAGTTTTTTCCAGATTTTTCCTATTATAGTTTGTGCGATCAATTTCTTCAGCCATACCACAATCCAACTGCCAGTGTTATGCCTCCGCTGATCAAATTATTTTTATTTCGTGAGAAATAAATGTTGGGGCGACATCTGGATTTGTACCGTGAACCTTCAGCGTGACAAGCGACGACGACTACCACTACGCCACGGCCACCCATTTGTTGCATAAGCTAGAAGGGGGCTGGCACAACCTTTGTGAGCCCTGAACCCATCTGCGGCATAGTGGAACACACCAAAAAAGAGGAGCTCCTATCACTGGAGAAGACAAACAGGACCAAGTCGTGGACAAAAACTCAGGGTATGAGACAGACAAAGAAACTTTTGGGTAGAATACAACTTGAAGAGATTCATAGCTTGCATCAGCCTTGAAACGCATCCTGACTGCGTTCCTTACGGGGCATTGTAGACTCAAGGGATATCCCAGGAAGCTAGGTCTATCAGATGAAGACTCATTCAGATTTTGCAATGAGTCCGGTAAACACATACTGGCGGAATGTTGGGCATTAACCTAGAAAATATTTAAGGCTCACCAACTTACAGCACAGGATTTATAGCAATGACGAGAGGGCTGCTCCCCCGCCTACGACTAGTAGGGGGCATAATAGATGCTAAAGTCGCTGTGCATCTCACCCTTCAATAATAACAATGCCAGATAGTTAGTTAGTACCCAGCTTTGCACTCCAAAAGAACTCTAAACCTAATCAGTTCTGCACTGTCCTCCAGTTCTATGACCAAGCTGGATGAATTGACGTTTGGTCTCTCCTTCCACTTGTTTAACTCATCACCATTCCGTGCATCTGTCTTTAAGTTCAAATTGTAAAAAAAATGACGGTCAAATTATAGCCGTCACTATAAGTCCTCCATAAAAAATAAAAATAAAAAAAATCAGCAAAACAAAAATTCGACTCCTTTTCTGTGGTAATCGGTCATTCGGCCGGGAAGCAGCGAACTCAATCCACTCAACCGTATCCGCATGAAAAATGTACTCCCCCCCCGCGACCCCTTTGTGGAATCCCAAGAGTGAGAGGATTAAATTAATTGCTGTAAGCAAGGAAAGCAAAAAAAAAAAAGGGCAAAACTCCATCCAACATCCCTCCGGCATTTTAAATCTCATTAAACATTTAATTTCTGGTCTACGCGCTTAATTACAAAATGCAATAGTAAAAGTGTGGCGGCCAGCAGCTTTTGCTATCGATTAACCGTAAAAGTGGATAAATTCAATTGCAACCGACGCGACGCAGACGGGACGCATTCGTTTGTTTTTGTGTGCCAACCAGGACACCCGAGCAAGCATGCCATATGACAAACAATGCCATCGTAAAAGTGGACACCACCGATTGCAGCTTGGTTGGTGGACCATGGGTGGTGGGTAGTCCGGGGAGAGGTTGGATAGAATTCTACTGTCATTTATTTGACATAATTTAATGCCGATGCCATTTTGTGTCGTCCTTTCTTCGTTATATATGTGTGCGGACCGTTGTCGTTCAATCTCAGGTGACACCATGATGAAATGGTAGATGCAACCAGCTTGTGCTCATCCCATCGCCACCAGCACCTAACTCCACCAAACCCGAGAGAAGTCCTTCAGTATATGTATACAGGTGATGTACGTAGAGGAAAAGGTGGGACAGGTGGGTGGTGTCAACGTGGTATTGGTTTGAAGAACGCGCCGAAGAATTTACAACCGCAGCGTCGTCGCCACGAAAACAATTAACTTTTCTACGATTTATTGCGAAGGGTGGATGACGAGGCTTTGATGTAGGCGGTACGTGTAAATGTATGTAAGGAAGGGTGGGGGGATTTGTGTTGTTGAAAAGAAGTAAAACTCATCGGCAAGTATTGGCGGAGAGCATTTCATTTAATTGTCAATCGGTTTAATTATTCAAATGAGATTTGGTCGAGCTTGAGGAGAAGTTACTTTTATCGCAGTTGTGTGTGTGTGTGTTTGTGGAATCAATGCAATTGACAGACAGACTTGAGGGAAGTTAAGGCGTATTTACTGGCACGTGGCATCTGAATATGCGAAGAGAATCATGCCCGATGCTCACTTACTTTTTTTAACGATTCAAGTACTGGCTGAACTTAAGTCTACGTGCATCTCCAGCAGGCAAGTCAGTTATCCAGACTTAAAGGAAAAAAAACAATAAAGGCATCAAATGATTTTTTGAAAGATAACAAACACAAATGCTGTAAAACTCGGATAAGTCCCATAGTTACAGAAACCCGCTTAGTTGCTCAGAGGTACTTATCCAAGAACAAGACAAGTCCGCAAAAAGCCGAAAGATCTTCACAACCAACAATCGAAAAGTGACAGCCAAGAGAAAACGTCAAAGTCTTAATAGAGTACTAGTACATTTTGTTTTGTTTCGATTCTAGTACTTTATTAAATTAGGGAAAGTTGTGTGTAAATTATGACCAAAGAAAGGGAAACTACCTATCAGTAGGTACGTGAACGGAAAATTCAGTTAAGGGGGTACATATTTCCAGCAGCGCCAAAAACGCACCAAAAGAAAAACTGTTTTTAGAAAGGACAACAATAGAAATTAATAAAAATAACTTTTACACATTGTTTACTGGTATTTAAAATTTATAAAAAAATGTATTTCCATTTTTTTTTTACAAGAAATAAGATATAAAAAATCACGTTTTTCAAGGCACTGTGAAAAAAGTTGCTCCACGGCCTGCATCATTTCTCCTTGAAATGTTGATTGATGTGCAGAATGTAAAAAAAATCTTGTAAAGTAAGGTTGTGGTTATAGTCTGTCGAGCCGGAATTTAGAAATTCGAAAAATTTGGCAATTTACGGCAGTTTAAAAAAAGGGCATTTTTTGTTAAAAATGTCACACTTTAATTAGATATATTCATAAATTTTTTTAATCAAAGTATCAAAAATCTGGCTTGACAGACTATAAAGAAAATAATTTCGAATATTTAAAAAGAAAATGCATCAAAAAATATTAAAAACTGAATGAGTTATCATGCAGTATGCAGACCGTGCTGGAAAAAGTTGTTTTGAGAAAGACGCGTTTAAAGTTTCAAGTGCGTTTCGCTCGACGTCACGCGCAGCTCACTTTGAACGATCAAATACAACTAAGCTTCACTTTAGAAACCTAAATATAATCGCCTCATGCTTTGTAAATGTCCCTATACATACTTTAGAATATTTATATAAATTTATAGACTTATAGAGAATAATAATCTGATGAAAAAAAGTAGCGATATGTACTTCAAAGGGGATTTTAACAGAAATATTCCTTTATAAACTTAGGGTTTCGAAAAATTCGAGAATGCTATGCGGGTTTTGCTTTTATGAGGGTGATTCTTAACCGGGTTTCACTGTACACAGTAAAACCTTTAATGAAAACTTCAAAGTCTTTCTACCCAAGAAAAAACGCTGAACCAAATGCGTGTCCACCTTTATGGAAAAATTGAAGACGAAGAAAAATGCCGCGCAGAAGTCTACTTCGCAGTCTTCTTCGAACTTTATGCCGTGTCGTCCAAGCAGTCTATCAACTGGAATCACCTACCAAATTTTATTTTTAATTTATAATTCACTCAAGCTAAAGGGCACATGAAGGACAAGATTAGCAGAGACACAGGCAGTGGATACTTCCATTTGTGTGGACAGTCAAGCAGCACGCAATCAACGATTGCCGTGTGGCTCCAAGATCTGAATTAACGGTAAAGCTGCAGTGCAGACAACGAAAAAGCAGATGAAATGTGACGGAGAAAATCCGAGTTATAAATCCCATTATTGTAGCTAGGGAATGATGAAACCACATTCGAATGGTCACAAGAAGTCATGATGCGATCTAACTATCCCTTGAGCTTATCAAAAAAGACCCAATCGTTTCCAAATGGTTATTTGACAGGGCACTGGACACTCTGATACCATCATAAAAAACATGTGACTGCGAGGAAGATTCGAAGGACCATACTGCGCACAGCTGTCAGTGGTCAAAGCTAAACTACAAAGAAAAAAGTATGGATCTTAGTACCCAGGGGGATACTGAGGCTTATCAAGAGCGTCAGCATCACCACATCTCTAGAATAACGAAATGGTTAAAGCACAAAAGATTAACCCCTGGTCGCGATGTACAATGGACCTAGAACATTGTATTCCTATATCAACTTTTGCCAACTTGTACCCCTTGCTTAGCTACGACGAAATTAAATAAATTAGAACTTTAAGACCCAATTCGATTGATCTGGGCGCCCAATTCTGATCAGCAAAACAGTATCGAATTATTTCTCGAGCAGTATACAGGTACAGTGAAATCTCCCTTAGGCGGACAGCGACTGTGACCAAATTTTCGTCCGCCTAGGGCCTAGGGGTAATCACAATTTTTCCAAATCAAACTCTACGCTATTTGCAACGATTAAAAAAAAACGAAAACAACAAAGATTGAGAATACTCGCTTGGAGAATATTTCATAGACCTTCAAGATATTTTCTCAACGAATATCAATAAAATATGGAAATGTATCCAACTTTCATAATGGTACCATGAGCTCACGTGGCAACACTATGGACCTTCTTTGGTCTAAGTGAACCCTACCGAGTACGGTGCCACCGTACCTAACCTAAATATGCAGACTGTATTAACGAAGAGTGTGAGTATCCACAAAATACAGAAGATCTTTTGACAAAATTCGTCATACACATTGGTTCATAGGGGAGCAATTTTGCTACAAATTTGATATTTACGCCACCCAAAGAGTACTGTACTAAATGTGATCGTTATTTTTTTGTATTTTATCTTTTCGTTGGCATCTGTTGTGACTGACTGAAGCTTGGAAAAATTTTTTTGTTTTTTGTCCGTCTAATGGAATTAAATTTAGTAATTTCTAACAGATATTCTTGTTTGCGTCCGATCAAGAGAGTTCCCGTTTAAGGAAACGCAAAATGTATGTAATCTATAAAAATTGTCCATCTAAGAGATCTGTTAGTCGAATGAAGCTATCCGTAATGAGAGATTTCACTCTATATGGCACCGCATTGTTGAAACCACATGCCGTCAACATCCATATCTTGCAATTTAGGCAAAAAAAAAAACTGGATTATCATGTCAAGATAGCGAGCACCATTAACTGTTATTGCTTGACCAGCCGCATTTCCAAAGAAGAATGGTCCGATGATGATTCCAGTCGAACACCCGCACCATGTAGTGACACGTTGTGGATGCATCTGTCTCTCAGTAATCATTCGTGGATTCTTTGGATCTTAAAGTCGACAGTTTTGACGATTAACAAAACCATCAAGATGAAAATGAGCCTCATCGCTGAAGATGATTTCGTTGTGAACCAAATCTTCATTATTTTTAAAATATTGCTCAACAATAAAAACACATAGCACTCAATTTTCAATAAAGCTGAACTGTCAGTTGCCACGCTGCCTTTTTTTCCCTGACAACACTTTACCGCACACATGGTGAAAAATACAAATCTGGCGTGAATTTTGGGACACCTTTATGTATATGTATCTAACCAAAATTTTTATATCTCCATACCGTCTCTTTTAATTTGTCTTAAAATGTCCTTAATTTAAATTCGGGTTTTAAAGAACCATTGGTTAAGACTATTGGAGGAGATTTGTAGTCCTCGACTCTTCCCTAGATATCCCAAGAAACATAGTTTTTGACTATGTGGCTACGTTTGTTTGTTGTACGTGTGTACCTGTTGCTGGTAAATTGCCTTTTCCGCTTTGCTGCTGGAAAACAATTTCGAAATTACTGCCAGTTTGCAACATTCTCGTTTATATTCGCATTTCCAATTCCAAAACCACATTCAATGCTGATTCAAATTGATGCGTCAACTGTATAAGCCGACCATCAATTTCGAGAGATGCTTTCTGCTTAGATTAGATATCATAATTGGTATGCTTAGGGTGCTCTATCAATGCTTAAGCAAATTTCCTGAATGCCCTATGGACATTGTTTGTGAGCATGTGGTGAGTGTGTGCGTTCACTGCGAGTATAACCTTCAAGAGCCTGAGTGGATTTGAATAGTTTTTGGGGTTAAATTTGATAATAGATAGATACCACCCGACAGAGACAGACCAGCCTGTGTTTCTTCTGAAACAGGGGAGGGGGAGGATATCTACCCCGAAATGAACTAAATGAAAAATTAACACTTCATCCCGGAGCCGAGTCTCACACGAGCACGACGATATACCAGTCGTAAATGTCACCAATTTGTAAGAGGTCACTCGGTAGTTGCACCCCCAACTCATGTCGTATACTGTTTGCCAAGGGGTTGGTTGCTGTTCGCTTGCTACTTGCAACAGACACACTTACTCGTTCAGATGACTTTCTGTGCGGCTGAACTCTTTTCTACACGAAACATATGCACATACACGAGTACGAGTTCGATACTACCAGCACCAGGCACTAGAAAAGCTCATCGCATGCGCATTGGAGTCTCTTATACTCCCTGTGGAGCTTTGCGTTACTCTTATACCGGCGCCGGGGAGCCGACAGACTTGGATGGGAAAAAAAACAATGAAAATGAAAACTGAGCTAGCTCCTGTGTGTGTTGGCTGAAATCGAGTCAGTTGCTGTGCAGCCTGCATCCTGAAAACCAGGACAGGTTAGGACATAAGACAGTTGGGTACACAGTCTTCCATTCAAGGAGCGAGGGAATGGATGACGGCATACAGGAGGAGGAAGCAGATAAAAAAAAAGTGGAGTAGGAGTGCGCCCGCGCCCTTGCCACAAGCACAGCCCAGCACACATTTCAGCCCTCATTTCACCGACGCACCGGCACACAAGTGTTCTCGGTCGTTGTAGCTGCTGGTACTTTTGGTGGCTGAAATTCTGTGGCCTCTTATCGCCCCCAGGCTGGAGTTCATTCAAATAGAACCGCACAGCTGAGTTTTCATTTAGTCGGTCGCAAGTTCTCGGAGTGAGTGGATCGGAGTACCGCAGTGTCTCCTCGTTTTCATCGCAGAGTGAAAAAAAAAGAAATACCAGTGAAAATCCATAGATTATAGGACTTGTGAATATTTGAACAGTTTTATTTTTTTTTTTTTTGTGTATTTTTGGGGATAGTGATAAAGATACAAAAAGAACCTCAGAACAAAAGGTCGAAGAATCTGCTGTTTTTCTCTTAACTTTTTTCTTGTATCTGGAGAGCCACTAGAGTCATCAGCATAATCCTTCAGTTGAACTAGCTCCGCACAAGAGACACTCATCACCACAACACAGGACGACCAGGACTAGTGTTTGAGGACGACGACATGTTTCCGTTTTGTTGCTCCTTTCCGAAGTTAAATAGTTTGTGGTACCTGACAAAAGTGAGATATTCACCAACACACACAGAATAATGACTGTGCCATAATTGCTTGCAAAGGATCACAGACGAACTTGCCTTTTTGCAAATCCCCAATCGGAGGCCCGAAACAGTGACATAACTAAAATATTAGACCGTTGTGCATCATAAACTGAGCGGGGATCCAACCCTCCGCCGTCTAACACTGAATTAATGTTAATTACTTTCAATTAAAAAAAAACACACACACACACACACACAGTTCCTCATGAGACGTTGTTCTTTTCATTATGTACTCGTGCATAGAACATAACGATCTATAACGATGTATAACGATATTTTTATGTGTTTGGCTGTAAAGTGTAAAAGTTTAAGTGTTCACCGCCGCCGCCGCCGTCGTGCTGGGAAAGTTTCTCCCACTCCAAACTCCCAGTACCTAAAGTTCGACGTTTTACGACAAAAAAAAAAAAAAAAAATTGGGAACACCGAGCACTGAAAATATTAATGAGTCAGTTTTGTGAAATTCATAGACCAAGTGTTTTTGAATCTTCTCCCAAGAACTCCTCAAATGATTAGTAACTCTTTTTATTGGGAAAATCGAAAGGACAAAGGGAAAGAGACAGAGAATAGGGGGATGATCCTGGGGGATGCCACTGCTATTTTCAAAGTCTGAAGTGTGTAAAGGAAAGAATAAATCCAGAAAATGACACTAAGTGAAAAAGTTTTTATAGCGGCCACTGCTATTCGCATTGAGAGCCAGAAAATTCTGCCCCATCGACTGATAAGCGCAAAGATGAAATCGAAAAATGAGGTAAGAAGAAACGTCTGTTTGAGATTTTTTCTTTGATTGAAATAAATTTAAATATTTAAATAAAATATACGTTAAAAATTAGGTTAAGTGGTGTAAGTGGATTTTGGACTCCTTCAAGGACATTTTTGTGTATCTTGCATCTTACAAATAGTTTTAAATGATACAGTTCTGTGGAAAATAGTCCCGCAAAATTTCCATTCACAAAATTTTGCAGACATGAGATTTCAATAAAATGTAAATTTATTAAAAAAATTACAAGTTATTTTTTTTTAAAATAAATTGTATACTTGGGAATTACGCGTGACATACACATAAGTTTCTTATATATTTTTAAATTTACTTACGAATTTGAATTCAAATTTAAATGGGACATAATTTCTATTTCAAAAAAAAAACAATAACATTTAACATTTTCTTAGTGCATTAGTAATCGAACCCCTTATTTCGTAGTAAATTTTTCGTGTTTTAAAACGTTCTTGACAAATGAGTTGGTGTGTAATAAATTCTCCAGCTTTTCAGATAACAAGTGCGAGTCAAAAAAAATTAAAAAAAGAAAACAAATACCTAATACTCGTAAAAACTCTTATTGAATCAGTCGATACATATGTGGCATTGATATGAAACTGATGCAGTGTTTGGAATTAATAATCCACAGCTGGATGTTTGTTTGTACCTTGAAAAGCGCAGACCTACTGAGTTCCATTTGCATCAGTCACTTGGAATTAGAGAACCCCACACTTATAAAACAAAATGATGCGACTGTATCCAACAGTCCCGAGCTATGTATAAACATCACGCGGATGCGGGGTGGTGTGTAGCTCCACTTCATGAGAAAGAAAGTAAATTATAACTAATCTATGTTCGATAAAATTCAAGCCCATCGTATGTATATCGAGCCCTAACCGCAAGTTTATCGTAAGCGACAAAAGTTGAATTTTACAGGAGACGTTTTTTTTTTTGTTTTTTTCTGTATCTAATAAGTAGAGACCGGATTATATGCATTTGCATATTTGCATATGCATTTGCATATTTTGACCATTTTGCCCGGTTGTTGCATATTTTTGCATATTACACTGAAAATCTAGTGATGATGCATATTTTCGCTACAAATCTACTTGGCGGCACCACGATCACGCGGGAAAAGGTAGAGCAGACGTACATATAATCCAGTCCCTAGTTTGACAGTGTAAATATATACTCATTTCATCGACAAAGAAAGTGTTTTTTAGGGCACCTGCTCTCATTAAAGCCTTGAAAGAAAAACTGCCAAATGTGCCCTTACATCCTGAACCAGAGATTACTCGATGGGGAACGTGAATTGAGCCATATGAAGTGCTATTTTACAGTGAACATTTTGAGGACATCAAAGGCGTAATTACAGACTTCGATAGTACGGAGGCTGTAGCAGTTTGTAAATCCAAGGAAGTGCTTAACAACCCCAGCATTAAAAAAAAACATTACTGTAATTAGCACTCCATTTTTCCGACCTGCGAGTATAAAAAAGCTCGAGACTCAGGGTATGGCGTTGATGGAATTTGTTGAGAACAAATAAAATACGCCGAATGAACTCCGCATTGTCAGATATATTCACCGCTTATCTTAAGGAGAAATATGAAACAATTTTGAGCAATAAACCAGGCTTTGAAAATCTTTGTGCCAAGTAAATAGTTTCATCAATGGGACGGGTGAAATTTTGCCAAAAACGACAAGTGCTAACCTAGCACCCTAATTCAAGTACTGCTCAGTTACATTAGTGGATGTGGGACGGTCCTTTTCCACTTACAAAAACATTTTTATTCATCGAAGACACAATATTACCACCGAACATTTGAAGCAGTACCTGATTAATGCTGTGGGCACCGTAGCGCAAGTGGTTAGTGCGTCGGACGACTGAGCCAACAGTCTTGGGTTCGAATCCCGCCGCAAACAACTAAAAGTTTTTCACAGTGCCCACCTCTTCCGAATGCCTGACAAGCATTCAAGAGTATCATTTGTAATGTAAAGCTTCCCAATTCGCCGTTTGGAGTCGGCAGAAAACGGTAGGTCCCTTCCATTCGTGCAAAATATAACGCGCACACACAAATGGTTGCGGGAAAGCTAGGCTTGGTTCTACGTAGGACTGCTGAAGCCAAATATTTTACCTGATTAATTTACGTTTATAAAATTAACAAATAAATTTTAGAACTGCTAATTACATTCGTTGAAAATACTATTAATTAGTATTTCTTACTAATACTATGCTGAATTAGAAATAAAAATCTTAGAACTAATATTTTTTTCAGTTTTTAATGTTGCATATTTTGACACTTTTCATGCATATTTTATGTATTCATCATATTTGCATGCATATTTCAAGGTTTCTATGTTGCATATAATCCGGTCTCTAATAATAAGTAATTGGGCCCAATTTCTGCATTCAATCATGTTTGGGCGGTTTGAATTGGATGACATTAAATAAGATATTATTTTTCAGAAATATATGCAGTTTTTGCCGCTTGCGATATTTTCGCTGTCATGCTCCCAAACTTGTGAACAAATTTGTGGCGCTTACGATAAAATAAAAAAAACAATGAGGATTTTAATGGAAACAAAATAACATTTTTTTTATTTCTGTATGGAATAAAGTAACACAAAAATCAATACTGGATAGACATTACTTACTAAAAAAAAAAAAACATTATTGTCCTGAAAGAAGTTATCTAAAACAAACAAAAAATTATCTACAGGTCTTCTTCGTCAATTTCAGTTAAAACATCCTTAATCGTGGCGCTAGATTTCAATGTTAATATTCGTCATGATATCGTTCGGGACAGTTTTTTTTCACAAAGCTCTTTCAGATCACGATATTTTTTTGTTGAGATACTTTTAATTTGTTTTCATACAATTGTTGGGTTAGCTTATAATCCGCTACTACAGACATTTGCGGTCTGACAATACTGAAATATGAGATCCCAGTACCGCTACCTTTTGATCAAGTGTTCTTATAGTCATCATATTTATTTTAAAGTCACGGTTGATCGATAGAGTTGCGGTTATTAAACATGAGCCTAAACGAATTGGATAGTAGGAAAGTAAGTTTGTCCTTTTACGAAAAAATAAGCATTTAACGCAATTCAAGTGGCAAAGGAATTAAAAATGCCGAAATCAACGGTGTATGATGTCATTAATACATTTGAGCAACGTTAAAGTGTCGAACGCGCAGCCGGATCTGGCCTTCCAAGAGGCCCACAATTCCATCGAAAGAACATAATAGGAGTTTAAGAAATACCCTAACACCTCAATGAGAGATGTAGCGGTTAAGTTCGGAGTTTCAGCATCGACTGTCCAAAAATTCAAAACTGATGCAGGGCTGAAGACATTTGTGGCCCAAAAAGTTCCGAAGAGGTCTGAAAAGCAGCAGGGTGTAGCAAAGACGAGAGCCAGAAAATTGTATCAGCATTGCCTGCCATATTTCGATTGCATTTTAACTTCCAGGCAAAAAATTTTACACCGCGAATATAAACGGGAATCTTTAAGATAAATTTAAAGAAGTTAAGTCCGAAAAATGTACAGTAAAATATATGGTGTGGCAAGCGATGTGCTCATGCGGATTGAAAACACACACTTTGTTACAAATGGATCAATCAATGCCACCGTTTACATTAAGGAGTATTGGCAGAAACGAATTTTACGTTTTATTGGACGTCATAGAGGATCAAAACCATTTTGGCCAGATTTGTCAACATCCCATTATGCAGGACAGACTTTAAAGTGGTTTGAGGAAAATGGTGTGCAATTTGTTCCCACGGACTACAATCCCCCCAACACTCCCTTGCTAAGACCTCTTGAACGATATTTGGCCCTTATGAAACGTGAACTGAATAAAAAATTAAGTTTAAAAACTAAAACCCGACTACGTGAAAAACTAACTAAAAAGTACAAATCAAGATGAAACAAAACTATGATTTTCAGAGTATATTTGTGGTCGAATGCCGCTTTGTCCAATGAATGCGTAATTATATAAAAACATTATTGTAACGGCATGCGACCACGACTATACTTTGAAAATCATAGTGTTTCGTTTCATCTTGTTTCGTACTTTTTAGTTAGTTTTTCACGTAGTCGGGTTTTAGTTTTTAAACTTAATTTTTTATTTAAAACTTTTTAGTTTCAGAAAATATGTAGTGTATGTAAATAAGCAATGTCGTATTCTACTTGCTAAACCCTTTCATTTGAAACCCATATTAAGGAGGTAGTAAAGATAACAGAGATCCACCATCATCTTGGGGGCGTCCGCCATATTGAATTTAGAATGACGTCATATAGTATTGTATCCTACCTGTCAAGCCCTTTCATTTGATACCAGTATCAATGCGGTTGTAAGGAAAAATAAAAAAATAAAAAAGAGGTAATCCACCATCTTGCATGGTGCGCCTGCCATATTGAATTCACATAGTCCCTAGAGCACTCTCCGGATCAAGACGAATCCAACGACACCTCATTTGTTGAAATCGGTTCCATAGTTTAGGCTGTACGAGGTGACATCCTTACATACAAACAAACATAGAAACAAACAAACAAACAAACATACAAACCCAGCCTGTGACTATTTTAACCGGGTAAGTCGGGTAAAAAAAGACGAGGAGTGGCTAAAGGCATCAAATATTTTAAGAAAGTATAGAATGAAATGTCTAAAACCATCGACGAGGTGACTGACAAAATCTCATGAGAGGCATTAAGAAAAATGTAATTATAAACTATTTGATCTTAAATAAAGTTCACAAACACTAGTGTAAAAAAATATAAAAAATAATAAAATAAAATATAAATATAAAATACAGTGGACGTCCAGTATAACGAATGATATAATGTTTGAGGTCATTCACTATATCGAGCGCGTTCGTTATATCGATCGATATTTTCTACTTTTTTTTTTAAAAAAAGAAGTCATTAAAAAATATGTTTAGACGTTTGTATATGTTTAGACGTTTATATTCAATGATAAATTGAGATGATGGTTCTGCCATTTAAATTTAAAAGTTTTGTAAATTACTTTGAAAAAATAAAATAATCACCGATAAAACTTTGTTTTAATTCAAGTTAAGATTTCCACTGCAAATCTTTTTCTTGCAGCTGTCTCAACGTGAACATGTCACATCATGCTTTATTTGAGCTCCGTCTGCTACTTCATCTTCACTTTCAGAGTTTAGTTCAATGGTATCATCGTATGCTTGTTCTTATAAATTGGTTTCAGTATTGTTCCAAGTTTCTGGGTCTGTAATGGTAGCACGGTGCTGAGCGAAAAAGATGCGAAATAAATTTCGAAACCTTCAGGAAAATAAAGTCAACAAGACTTAAGGTACTCTGCATTGCCAAAACTTCGTCGTCTTGCCGTAGTAATGAAAGCGGAATTTCATCCGCCTCATCGAAATCTTCTGAGTCAGTAATCAAAATATTTCTCCAACATTATTGAAGCATTAAACTCGTTTATTCCCTGCTCGGTCCAGGAGGATAATTGCATGAATTCTTTTAGCATAGTGCTGGTATCTGCACTTTGAACGTAAATGCCACTCAGCAAGCTATTGCGGTAATGAAGCTTTGTTAGGCGGATGGCGTTTTGGTCCATTGGTTATATTAACGGCGTAACGTTGGGTGACATAAACATTATCCAGATTCGACCATATTCCGTTTCTTTAACAAGTTCATCTGCCGATGGGTGACTTGGAGCATTATCTAGGAGAAATGAGCCTTTTTCGGTAAGTTCTTAGCTGATCCGCCAACAAAATATTTTTATTTTTTTAAATTTTTAAATTGAAAATGCATTGTGGTACAAAATTGGCATGAACCACATTTTGAAAATGGTGGTAGTCATCCAAGCTGATTTTGAAAATCATAGTCTACCGATAACCTTTTGTTGAAAAAGGATCGTGGCTTCTTTGTCTTACCAATAACTAATGGCTTTAGTTTCAGCTGTCCTGATGCATCTGCACAAGCTAAAAAAGTTAAGCGCTCTTTTGATGTTTATCGACCTGGGGCTGAAGCTTCACCGGCGTGAACATACATAAGTAGAATCTGGTAACAGTTTCCAGAAAAGCCCAGACTCATCCGCATTAAAAATTATATCCACTATGAGTCCGTTGCTTGTGATGACATCCTATTGATCTTTTTTGAACGGCTTAACTAAATCAGTGCGTGATGATAATTTTTCCCTGGATTCCTTGAGAATACGAACACTGAACCGTTTCTTAAACTTTGTGAGTGACCCATCACTAGCACAGAAGCCACTACTGTCATCACCTTACAGGTTTCGATGAATAGCACCAGATCTCGCTTTTATTACTCCACCACTTACAGGAATGTGTTTTTCCCTTTGCCAAATAAACCATCTGTACAAACGATTTTCCATGTTTGAAAACTCTACTTTACGTATGGATTTCCTTTGAAGAGAGCCATTATTTATTATTTATACGTTCGCTATATCGGATAGCAAATCGTGGCCATCGTTCGCTATTTAGAGATGCTAATGTAAATCTCAAAAGCGTTCGTTGTATCGAAAATTCGCTATATCGGGTATTCGTTATACTGGACGTCCACTGTATATACAAAAAGTCTTGGGTCGGTTGCGATAAATTTGCGGTAAGGGCTTGATGTGATTGTCGTTTACGATAAAATTGTTTTCTGTATAACTATCGATTAAAATGTCTTTCTGCTGAAATTTTTATGTAGTTCAATAGGTAATAATATTATCAATCGAATGGCATCATAAACACAGATTCGCAAAAATTGTCGCTTACGATAAAATTGCGGATAGGGCTCGAATATATTATACTCATCGAATCCACTCCATTGCTCCTGAGAGTTTATTGCTGCACCGATTTCAATGATTCTAACACTTCATCAGTATAAATAATTTTGAAAAAAAAGCATATAAATGAAGTTATTACAGAAAAACATTTTTCAACGTACCTACATTCAGAAATGAGGTGTCTACAGAAACTTTTACGCTTTTGCCCTTACAAAGAGACTGTTTTATTGCAGCCAACTCGATGCGAGGGTAAATGTTATCTGCTTATACGGCCAATGATAGCATATGGTTGTCCCGTGTGGTTCAACATCGGACCAAGTTCGATGGAAAGGATTCGGGTGTTTGAGAGAGCTTGTCTTCGGGCTTGCCTTCGTATACAGAACACCAGAGTCCGAGTACAAAAAATTCTATTCCAACGAGGTCCTATAAAACAGGGCTAACTTAAGAGTGGATAATTGCCTGATCAAGATGACTCGAAGGCACATTGCAAGATCAATGAGTTCGATGAATAGCCTGATCTTCGGGGCTTATTACCCCAATTGCCCGTACCACGAAAGAGTGCGCCTTAACGGCTTCGTTCCACCAGAAGCGTTCCTCTATTTTGACCAACGGGGTCTGATCCAGGATGGATTAGCGGTGCCGCTAATCTTCCATGTTGCTTGCAAGACTGTGGATAGGCGGCTCAACTACGACAGAGACGTCGCACAGAACCAAACGGAGTGCCTCCGATTTAGTAGGTCAGTTTCAGGGCGCGATGGGTACGATGTTGAGCAGCAGCATCAGAAATTCTGGTGGCTGTTAGAAAGAGATGGAATTCCCTCATCGATTCCGTTCGATCCGGGGTAAGCCCCAAGGCAAAGTTGGCCTGATGTAAACATGCCGTGGCCGGCTTACGTAGTTTTAGGTAGGATAGGTATATTTAAGTTTTATAAAAAAATAAAAAAAAATAAAAAATAAATCTTCGAACTAAATGACAATGTATGTATTGTAAGTAACAATATATTTTTTAGACACGGGCGAAACCGGGCGGGACAGCTAGTAAGCGAAACACTGTTACCACTAGTAACACTAGAATGCGGAAAACTGCAAACAGTATTGAAAAATTCTTAATTTTTCAAGATAAATTACTCCTTTATAGATTTTAACGAATAGACTTTAAGGAACGTTTGAACCTAATGCCTTATTGCTGTTGTGAGTATTGCTGAAAAACAAAATTTCAAGTCAACACTTCCTTCTATGGGTTTTCATTCACAACAGTAAAGTAAACAGTTTTTTTCTTACATTTATGGGAAGGCAATTAAAATTTCCACAATAAATTCGCCTTTTAAAAACCAGAAAAAAAATCCCTTCCTTCGCCTTTACCTAATCTAATGTTGTAGTATAGGTATGTTTTAATCTGACACACACGCCATCCATTTAGTATTAACCTCCCTCTCTAAAAAAAAATCAAAAAAATAATAACAAACCTACTTAAAGTGAAGTACCAAAGAAAACCCACTAGAAGGCTGAAATTCAATATTCCAGTAACAATAATGAGATACTGATTTTGAATGCTACTTACTTATTAACATTCCTAAGGATTGGCGTAGCTATCCCCAAAATAATTAGACTTTAGAAAAAAGAAACCTCCTATTACCCCAGATTTTGTTCCCTATCTCTGCAGACAATTTCGGGAAAAGGTATTCATTTCATCCACACCGCACCCGTATCGACTTAATTTGAACAGAATCAATTATGCAAACTCTCGTTAGAATTAATACATCCACATCGTTAGCTGAGCTAAAAAAATATGTTCTCCTTCCTGTTAAATTATTTTGTTTCAATTACACAAATGAAAATATTAAAAAAAAAAGATTTTGGTTTTTTAATCACCATCTGTCACCAAAGCGACATTCTGAAATGTCCCCCAGACCACTCTCATCCTTCGTGGTAACAAAAAAAAGAAAAGAAGCATTTAGTGGTCGTACCCGAACGTCGAACCATGGTGCATGTGTTTTTCATAAAAAAAAAGGAAAACACATTTCAGGATATCCGAGCGTCACTTTACCGGTCATCAAACTCCGAATTCAATTTCGATCTTTCGCACTACTTCAAGTGAAATGAAATGAAATTTTACAGTGTTTTTCACCTTCAAATTCGTGGCTAGCAGCAAGGATGTGAAGTGGCAAAAAAAACCCTTCGAAGAAAACAATCCTTTCCTGCACCCGCTCTCGCTCCTTTTCGGTTGAGTAGAGAGTGAAAAAAACTGATTTATTTCACCACATCACCAAAAATAAAAAAAAAAATAAAAAAAAAAAACCAAATGTCCACCTTACCACCGATACATGGAACTATGATGGATTCAGTGAATTGAAATGGTAAGAGTCCAGGACCGGCATACACTTACACACCCTCTGGTGAAATTTAAATGCATTTCGCTTTTTCCCTTCTCTGCATTTCGATTGCATTTCGGTGTTTTTGAGGTTGAGAGATACTTTTCCAATGGTAATCATGATGTTCAGCGTTTACACACAAAAATTGTTGACCAAAAATTGCAAACAAGACTGGAATCAGTGTGGTGGACAAGAAAAATCCCTCTTTTCATTTTTGGAAAGAAACTTCTTAGGTGATTGTTTGGGGATGTGGCTGGATAGCAATGACCGAGCGCCGATTTTTTGAAGAATGGCATCGTAGTTTTCTCAGGTCAGTTTTGAGAAATAAAAAGGAACAGTGACGTAACACACTGAGAACGGTTATCAACACCAGATTTCTAAATCAAAATTATTCGGTTTTGATTTCTAAAGGGTGTCCCAAGATTCACGCGAGATTTTAATCTTTTGCCATTTGTGCACGGTAAAGTGAAAAAAAGACAGCCTGACAAGTGACAGCTGACAGTTCAAGCGCTATTTAAAATGGAATGCCACACTAAAAAACAACGCGTTGTCATTGTTGAGCAATATTCTAGAAATAATGCAGGTTCGCATAAATGGCGAAAAGTTCTTATTCTGCACAAAATTTGGGACAACCTTTATATTCAAAAAAGCCTTTAGCCAATTTCAAAGTTTACTTTGACCGAAAGTATAAATTCCAACTTTTTGATAAAGAAATGTTTCATTGAGTATGGCAGCCCGAATTCAATTTAATTTGACACTAAATCGTTCTGAACATCGAATTCACTGAGTTTTGGAACTTATGTAATATTTGATCAAATGTATTTAAAATCTGATTTTTGAAGTGAAACTTCTTTAGCCGCGGTAGGGCAAAATTGCCTGAATCGGACGAAAAGTGAAATGCTTCCCCTTCTCCAACTTCAACAGGCAGTAAAATCTATACATAGTATAAAAGAAAGTCCCCAAAATGTGGCTAATCTCGAGAACCACTAAATGGATTTATGTTGATGCGGTTTTCACTATTATGATCTGCATTTCCTGGCGGAATTTATGGGTATATTCTGAATACTCTTTTGCTTATAGGAACTGATAATTCGAGTTCGAAGTGGAAGAAAATAAATTTTTTTTTAGATTTTAAACAAGTTACTTCTAACGCGCGAGAGTCTTACGCACTTTTTTTTTGTTTTTGACAGCTGTTTGTTCTTCATTTCTGTTGTATGGAGAAGTGGGAGCACGTTCTGGTCTAAGCTGGATCTAACTATACTGTCCTAAAAATATTACATATAAGCACGAGCATTGGTGTCATCACAGGACAGTGCTTTATACGTAAACATGTAACTACAACTAGTCTTGGTGTATTTTCAAACGACTTCTGCAGAAGTCGCATAGACGAGGAAGAAAGCTCAAATCAGTTCCTCTGTTTATGCCCAGCTCTTTTCAGTAGTAGAAAACTATGCCTAGGAGAATACTTCTTCTTTGACGATCTCACTGACCTAGCTCAAAAAGATGTTGAAAGTTTATTTCTACTACTATCGTTTAAGTTATTTTTTGTTATTTTTTGTGGCATATCACTAGGATCAACAATTCAATTTTTACTTTCAAACATACAAATTTTCCCATAAGTATCAACTTGTATTTCATTTTAATAGGGTTAAGTCATTTTATAATCTACACACGCTAAAGGGGATACGAATACCATTTTAATGTGTACACACAGCGCGAGAACGAGAGACAGACAGATCGACGTAGTGGTAGGAAACTCAGATGATAGGATTCAATTTAAACTAACTCTATGGGTGGTGTCCAGGATAACTGGAGAGTTGTGTATTATTTTTGTACTTGCTTATGATTCACAGGAGTCTTTTCCAGATGTTTCTTATTATAGTTTGTGCGATCAATTTCTTCAGCAATATCCAACATACTACTGCCAGTGTTATGCTTTCGCAGTAGGTTTCGATATTAGCTTCTGAAACTGATCAACTTATTTTTATTTCGTGAGAAATAAATGCTTCGAAGACATCTGGATTCGAGCCGCGAACCTTTCGCATGAAAACCGACGACGGCTACCACTACGCCACGGCCACCCACATGGGTAGTTGAATATAAAATAAAAACTATCGAACGTAGGGCAGTTCTGATAATTTTGGTTCAATCTACACTTTATTTTCAATGTTTGTGATTCTATTCAGATTTTTCTGAGCGATATCTTTAAACATAAGGTGGGGGGACAGCAATTTTTTAAGTTTTTTTTTTGAAAAGTGTTTTGAATTTTTGAATTCGTGCTTTAACGAGCTTTCATTTGACATCCTACATGATGACCTAAAAATTTAATTTTTTGCTGACATCACATTTATCACAAAACTAGCGCCCCAAAGTCGAAAATCAACTATGTTTGGGCGACTAATCGCTACAACTGTTCCTAATTTCAAAAGTCTACGTCAAATAGTCTCTGAGAAAAAAAGCCTGTGACAGACAGATGGACAGACAGACACCGAATCGATTCCATTAGGGGGTTTTTTACGATCATTTTTAACAATGTATGTTTACCTTTTCGTTGCTTTAATAAACTGCAGGGATACGAATACGAACGAAATTTTGTTTTTATATTTTTTTTGTGTGAAGCTGTGTTGCCACTAGAATTTCAAAACTGCTGTAGCAGCCTTGTTAACTTGAAACCTTGTTTACTAAAACAACATCGCGTCTATGTAAATCGAGATTAAAATCAAAAATGCTGATAAACGGGAATTTTTTTGAGTTTGTGAAAACATACATTATCGAAGTACATATTTACATACTTAATAGACATCTTTCATGTCAGAGCAGCTCTATCGCCAGAGGAGCCACCTTAGGTGAGGTCGTCCTCTGCTGCGTTGGCCATCCGGGTTGGAGAAGAATACTCTGCGGGCCGGAGCGTTGATGTCAATTCGCTCTAACATGCATGTCCTTGCCATCTTAAACGCCCAATGCCAATTTTATCAGGTCGATGTCCCTTTACAGCTCGTATAGCGAGCGTACTCGTATAGTTCTTATATCTTCTCCTCCAAAACCCATCAACGCAAATGGGACCGAATATCTTACGAAGCATTTTTCTACCGAAGTGACCAAGGATATCTTCATCCGCTTTCGATAAAGTCAATGCTTCAGCTCCATATATATAACAATACTGGGTTGATCAGGGTCTTATATAAAGTCTCCTTAGTCGATCGAAAAAGGGCTTTACTACTGAATTGCATTCTTAGCCAAAAAAAGACGAGATTTAATTTGTTGATGTTATAGCAGAACCGAAGTAGACAAAGTCCTTTACTACCTCACAGTAACCTTTAACCTTATCTTAAAATTTTCATTCGTTCCCTTTATATTTTTAGTAGCTAGCGTTCTTCTTTTATTTCAAGGGCTTACTTCTCGCAATCGTTTGCGTGTGGGTGTTATATTCTTGCACGAATGGAAGGGTCCTACATTTTTTTGCCGCCACTGAACGGCGAGTTGAGAAGCTCATCTTGACAAATGATACTCATTGATTGCTTGTCAGATATCCGAAAGAGGTGGCACCGTGAAAAACTTTTGAGTGTTTGCTGGGATTGAACCCGCGTAGTCCAACGCACTAACCACTACACCACGGTGCTCACTAGAGCTAGCGTTATATGCCTTAACTTTTCAATCATTTGCTTTAGTGAGTCAATCAACCAAAGCTTTCTAAGGAAATTCAATATGGCGGATTTAAGATTTAAGATGGCGGCCATAACTACGCCAAATATTACGATTTTTACAAATTCAACCGATTTGGACCAAATTTGGTATAAAGGCGTTCTTGGGGTCGCTGATCACGAATCTGAAGTCAGATTTCCAAAATCCAAGATGGCGGATCTGATATCCGAGATATCGGAGAGGGCACAAAAAATTACGATAGAATATGTCTCTTGAAAAGCTTTGGCTTTGAAAGCAGTACAAAAATGTATGCCATTTGGCATGAAACGGGTTAATGAAAATTGTGATTCATTTATTTAAACAAAACATATGTAATAGTATGAGTGTTTGACCCTGACACCCTTTGAATTATTAACAGATTTTTCCAGTTCTTATTTCGATTCTTTGCCTGGCCCGCTTTCTGTCCCACATACTTTTGTGTCCAACGCAATCAACCAGGGAATAATTTAATTTAACATGTTCGGTGTGTCAGAAACATTTCTGTTTACACAATGTCCATGGAGTACAAATATTCGAACTCACCCTTTCAAAATCAGAAAAAAATAAATAAATGAAAACACCCTTCGAGAAGTGACAATTCATTTGCAGCGCCGTTAAATACTCACTTTAGAGATGCGCGGCGGCGTCACTGTACTCGTATATGGATGGCTTCATCAGACAATATATTACAATTGACGATGCCTGCAACTAATTAATATTGTTTTTCCTTTTTTTTTATTATTAACTGATTATTATTAAAGTGTGTATCTATTGTGATAGATACGAGTATCTCGTGCTGTAGTATAATTGATATTGAAATTCGGAACGTACGGTTAACCAACCCCATTTCCCCATCGCTTCTATCGTAAATTGAAAACAATTTCCACTTACCGAGTAATTGATTACACTTACATATGTCAGGATTACATCAGTTGGCAGTCTTAAGGGTATTTCCCTCTTCATAAGGCCGTTTTAGGAATTGTGAATGCCAACGCCTTTCAAGTGACACCGAGCTGACACAGCAGTCGAAGTCCATCGGCATGAAATAAATAATTTCGACAATTTCTCTTTCGACATTCGTTAACTTTTGGCAATTGGAAATTTCCCAATAAATCAGGTCCTATTTAGGTAAAACACTAATCTTTAGTCCTTTCTGGAGATGGGGTGGGATGGTACCTACTTTATAGGAGCTCATCCCAAGCTATTCATTTACCTAAGAGAGGAGACAATCATGAAAATTTTATTAGCAATCAATAACATTCGGTATCGTACAAATCACACACTTATCCCGAGAGATACACAAACTTACAAACACACACACACTAAAACAGAAAAACAGGACACACGGTGGGTTTTGGTGAGATGTGCCTCGGTGACGGTGACAGCAGTCCTTGGACCAATAATGGGAGTTTGTGTTTACTTAATACCATTTGTCTTGGAAGATTTATGTGTCATTTGTTGGGTATATGTATGCATGTAGGTGTGTGGTGTTTTGTGTGCTGTCGCTGTGCGATCCCCCCGAGAGACACGTGAGATAGTATCCCTGGCGATTTGTATTTAGATGGCGGTTAGGTGGCAAAAGCGAACACAGAAAGAGAGAGAGAGAGAGAAAGGACGAGAACGGTTAAACTGTGATTCCCTGTGGAGGTGTAATGAATAGATTACATGGGAATTTACTCTGAAATAGCTTTAGTCTCCTGATGGTTCACAGGAATGGTGAGCTCCAGTTAAAGCCGTTTTCTTCAACCCACTCCCAGCCCCCATGAAGAAGGTGATAATTTATTCTTATGGGTAACAAGGCGAAAGCATGTTTGTATAGGTATTGCAATATGCTCGTATACTCTCATTTACTATTGGGGATAATCCAAGGGAAATTAACTCCTTTTCGGGGAAAACCAAGAAACTGAGGAACTAAGAAACTGGGAACACTATGTGTTGACTTAGCTGTAGGAAAAACAATTTGAGTGTACGGCTTAATGGGACGCCCAGCGGTATTTACAGAGTTCCATTAAAAGCCTAGTTACAAAACATACATACATATGTATATCTCGACATTTCAATGATGAAAAAGTTACAATATAATCTACTCCTTTGTTGATTTGTCGTTGTTATGAGAGATTCGTTTCTATTGGTTTCATTGTGGGGGTGGTAGTACGAGTAATGATGTGTTAGTTGGGGGGGACGGGGGGGCGACGACGTGTTAAATGGCGTACATTAGCCATTTATAAGTATGTTATTACCTCAACTATTTCATTAATGCGATGCTTTTATGGGGAAGACATTCAACGCCATCTAGACGTCAAGTTAAAGATCATGAGTGGTGAGTTAACATTCTCTCCAAGAACTGCTGACGTTTACCATAGCAATGTTTAAGTTTCCTTTTACTTACAAGTATTTGTATGTCCTGTCTTTTGGTGACCACACAATTTCGTTACATTTCAACGCCATTTACAGGATGTGCCATTTTTATCGGAATGTAAATATTGAATAACATTTAAAAAGACATCCGATTTCCATATATGATGTATTTTTATTTAATTTAGTTCTTCACAATTTATTGGCAACAGGGTTACCTTTGGGACCCTTTGGGTTCAACTTGAACCTTTTTAGATGGCACGGACCCCGGGACCCGCCTTTTTGAAAATCATCGACATCGGACCCTTTTGGACCCTTTCTGTATAATTGGGAAAAAATTGACACCTTCAACCAAAAACCCCTTCACTTTTTATAGCAGATATCGCCATCGACAGCAAGCTGACTTGCATTTACCGATTTATATCTACATACCACCTTGATCAAAAAGTTCCCGGAATTTATTCAGAAAATTAAAAACACAAGTTTATTCATCCTTACATAGTATAAAGCAAAGTCCCGATCGGTGTCATATTACGTTTGTAGTAAAGGATCTCAAGAACCGATGAATAGATTTTAACGATTCTTTTGGTATAAGATTACTAATTTCTTGGAGAAGGTTTATCAATTAGCTTCGAATAAGATACACTTTTAGTTTTAGAGTTTAAGGGACTTCAAATGAGAAAACGAAAATTCAATTTAAAACAAACGGCTATTACTTCAGAACAGCTTCTCCCATGTGATTGATAATCTCAGCTTAATTACATTCAATACGCAGATTTAAAGACCAAAATCATATCTGTGCAATTACTAGAAGCTGAATAATAGTACAAAATGCATTCCAAAGTCGTGTTTTTTTTAAAAAAAAATTTCAAGCAGAAGCTGAATCACAGTCACAGCACTCAGTGGCAATCGTGTGGCGTTGATGACGGGTTTTTTTTTTTAATTCTCTCATTGCACTCCTTTTCGTATTTCTAGCATTTGTTTTTGATTTTTTTTAAAGCATATTGAGTGACTTTTTATGTGTATCACAGGCACACGCACAGCACTCAGCGGCAATCGTGTGGAGTTGATGATGAGTTTTTTTTTTGTAAGTCGCACTCCTCCGAAACGGCTCGACCGATTTTCATGAAATTTTTTGTCTATGCATATTTGGTAGGTAAGGTATGAGAATAGGTTGTTAAGTATATTTCATCTCGATAGGTGACGCTGGAGTCAAGTTATTAATGACTTTTAAATTTATGGACCAAAAATGCTCATATTGACAAAAGAGAAAATTATATAATAAAATCTGGACCCGATAGGTGGCGCTAGAGTTAAGTTATTAGATATATGTACATATATATTTAAAATGAATGTACATTATGTACAATGTACATATTTATGTTTGCCTTTTATAGACTCGGAGTTTTTCTTAATATAGAATACAACATAGCATCAGTGCGGTTACTCAACAACAAATCAATATTTTTGACTTTAAATTTTGAGCTTATTTCACCGAGATCTACAAAATGCCATTTTCAAACCTTTGCGCCAGGGTAATCGTAACCATGCCCACTCACGAGTACAGGCGGATGCAAAACCCAATCTGGTAGCGTTGAGCTAGCTGCAAAATGCGCGGCGGGCAGATTAACTTGTCCAAAGAGCTGACAGTTGAAATACCATTGGAAATGAGCGTCAGAATTGATGACGAGACAGAATTCTTGATGTTTTCTTACAAATGACCAGCAGTGTGTGACACTTGAGCCACTGTAATACATGAATATGAGCATTGCAGATTGCAGTTATTTCTCGCTTGTTCGAACTTATTTCGGCTTTCCTCAGTTGAGTTGGCTTTAAAAAATTGGTAACTTATCTCCTTTATCATGATAGCATCTTTGCAACTTGAGTCACATCAGGCTGCAAAGAGGCTAGGATGTATTTGCAAATGTTGTTCAAGAACTGCTTGGAATGGGATGTGTAACCTTAATGAATTTAAATTTCTTTTGTTTGATAAAAATAATTTTAAATCAATTCACCTAACATTAACGATAACAATGGGGTAACGGATTAAATGCCGGCAAGACAAATTTTCCATTTGCACAGCACATTCCTGTCGTTTCACCTTTGTACTTCAGTGCTTGGCAATATGGACACAATTCGTTCACGCGATGGTCATTTCATATGCTCGTGTCATAGTCAACCGAATTCGTCAGCTTTGAATACGCATTGCACTTTATTTTCCATAATTCTAATTTAATATTGACTTGAAATAATAGATGACACTCTGCTAACGTTCCATGTAAACTCCCAAAAATATCCCTACAAATTCCCTATTCCCTATTTTTATACTTAAGCTAGATGAATTAAATTAACCTTTCCTCCTATTTTTTTCCCGACTCGAATAGAGGTAATAAACGAAAGTGTTCCACATAAACGCATTTCTTATTCATACTTCTCTTTTCATTGATTTTTCGCATCAACTATAATTCTTCAATTGCACCCGTCAATTGTTTACCCCCCGAATTAATCCCAAGAAACCAGCGTATTCCCTACCCTGCAAGCCCCCTCATCAATTACAAAATGAAAGAAACTAATTTCCTTAATGTTTGCCTTAATAATTTTTTGCCGCTCAGCCCTACATTAAAATAATAGAACAGAATTGAAAGCTGAGCGACGCCTCTCTGCCGCTCAGCAAGCGCGTGGCCACAAACAAACAATTTCATATGTTTTAAATTTTTTTTGCCGCTCAGGTTTTTGCCGCTCAGCCGCTCTGCCGCTTACCGCTCACTGCGTGACCAGGCCCTAAGACGCTATCTTGCGTTTAACGCTCTTTTTCCCCGGTCCCTTCATTTTGATAAGAATTCGTATGAAAAAAATCCGGCTAATACGCTCTATTTCACACTTAATACGCTCACACAGCTAAACGAATAGACTTTTGCTTAAGGTTAATCAAGTCAAAGATCTTGGTGTACTCTTTGACCACAAGTTTGATTTTAGAGCTCACATTGACTACATTGCTAGCAAAGGTGATTCAATGTTAGGTTTTCTAAAACGGAATTCTGAAGCTTTTAATGATGCATATACTCTAAAGGCTATGCTCTCTTCGTTAGTGCTTCCTATTCTGGAATACTGTTGTGTCGTCTGGTCACCATTTTATAAAAACAATAGCTTACGTATACAAAAGAAATTTACGCGTTATGCCCTAAGGAAATTAAATTAGTCTAATGACTTGCCAAATTATTCTTCAAGGTGTGCCTTGATTGCTATGAGCAGTTTAGAGTGCCGTAAAGATGCTCTTTGCATTTTATTTATTAAAGATATAGTATCTTTCCATATCAATTCCATTGATTTGCTTTCTGGTATGTCCTTTTATGTGCCTGAAAGAATTTTACGTAATAGAAATGAGATGTTTTATATTCCAGCTCATAGGACCAATTATGGACTTAATGAACCTATTACTCGCTCTCTTATTCTTTTCAATTCAATTTGTGATGAAGTTGATATTTCCATCAATAGGGCTCCAGATCGGTGATTAAAGCTTTAAATAATTTATAATATTTATAATCATAACTAATTGTATATAGTCTTAAGTGAACTTATTTTTGTAACCAGAAGATTTCCGTTGGTGGTAAATAAATAAATAAATAAAATAAATAAAATAAACGATACACTTCTTAAAATTTCGATTTACTTGTTTTTTGAATTTTTTTCCCGCCGACCGACGGCCACCGCCGCGCCGTTCTTATAGGGATTTTTTTGTTTTATGAAGCATGTCGTTTTTGTTGTCGTTACTTTAGTCATTTTTCTTTCATTTCTTGTGTGCACCTTACTTATGTTCATACAGGTGGTGTCAGTGCATTCAAATTTGATTGCGGTTAGTACAAGGGATGAAAGGAAACCTAGCATAATATATACATACATGTATAATTTCAACTCTTTTTATAAAATAACCATATTTTTAACTGGATATAATTTTTTAGTTCTTCCCGCTGAATACGCTATCCCGCTTAAGTCGCTATTTTCTGTCGGTCCCTGGAAAAGCGTCTTAAGCGGATTCTACTGTATCAAAAAAAAAAAAACATAACATTTACAATACCGAGAATGAATAAGCACAACGTCATCTTCTTGTAAGAACCGAAATGACTACAAAGTTTAGGAAAACGTTCCTTCTTTTTTTCCAATTTCCACCAGATACTGGACAAAGTGTCAACATTTCCAGATTTGCTCGTATTCTGAATTGATTTAAATGTAATTCTGTTTGAGTGTTACTGCTTCTGGTGCATTCGTAGCATTGAATACGTGGATGACATGAACTCTATTTCCTGTCTTTTGTACGGCTAGATGGCGCTTCAAAAGTGCTTCAAAAGTGGTACAAAAGTAAATCGCCTTAAATTCAATCCTTAAATTGAAATCGTTTACACCGATAAAATCGACTTAGCTTTCCATGGAAATTCGACTTGACTTTATTTTGAAAATGGATTACATCAATTCTCCTTTCCTATTGAAGCTTCTTATAACGGTAAGCAGCACTTGCTATACACAACAACAAGTAACTCTGTCTCGTATAAATATGCAAAATATATCGTCTCCCAAAATCTATCGCAGTGAAATCCTTAACCCAAACAATGTTTATATGCTTCTTCAGAGTTCCTTCTGTCACCGTTCGTACACATGTATGTAGATACAAAAACAACAACAACACAGCCTTGTGACTGTTGTAATCTAATGCCAGGGGTGTAAGCCAACTGTTTGACTTAATTCCTGCATCCTGTGCTATGTACCTTCCCAAATCGATGTAATAAGATAGCCGCTGGGTTATGTCTCCATACCTTGAGCGTGCACCGTCGCGTCGTCCTTCTTCCACTTGGCTGGCTGTAATCGATTTTGGCAAAGATGGATTCGGGATTTTTATTTTTTTTTATTTCCTCCTGCCGGCACTTTTACTCCTTGTTGGCTGTAATAATATCAAATTACACAAATATCCAAGGAACAAGTGCATAAGGCGCATTACCACAGATGGCCGGGGACTTTATGAGCCTGATACCTGAGACCGTTTTATGAGATCTCCGTGTGGCTTGTTGTTTTATAACCAAGGTGCCATTTTATCCTTGAATATCGATGAAGGTGCTGTTCCATTGTTACCAACACACCAACTCATGGTGTTGGATTTCATACAGCTAAAGTGATGGTGTGTGTGCCTGTGACGGACTAAAAATATCTTAAACATTCAAATGCATCCAATAGAAATGCCACTGCCAGTGGCAAGCCCCCACCCAGGGTTTTGATTTAATTTCGTTCCAATAAATTGTCATTTGCAAGAATTCGTTCGTTTGTATCTCTGTGTGGGTTGGCAGCAACCCCATCTCGTTGGGATTTAAGTGACTGAATGAAGTCAGTATGTCTGTTGAGCTTGGAAATGTCGGAATGGAACTAAACATGGCAATGAATGCACTGCAGAGTGATTCTGCTACCGACGTCATTCGGAGAAACGACGACGACGATGTGGAGTGTTATAAGCGTACTCGTACTTCATCTGGAAATGAGTGAAATAAATGAAGCATTGTGAAGCTATCACCATAAAAATAAAACAAAACCAAGGAGCAGAGGAGGAATATAACATCCTGTAAGTGTGTATCTGGTATTCACATGTGAGTATGAACTGTGTCTTACTCTAGGACACAATATTAATCCATTTTAATCGGAGAACAGGAAGACTGCTGCTCTTCCTCTTGACTTTTATTTACCGAAGGAGTTGTTCTTTTTGTTCCAAGAGAAAGTGATTCATCACAACGGACATGAACAAACAGAGAACAGTCCATTAGTCAATGCCAGAGAAGTTTTACACTCCACTCCCACAGCTGCTGAAGCTATACACATTCTGCATTCATTTTCAATTAAATCATATTTGCAGGACAAGCGATTCTGACGTTCAGTGTATTGGGAATTCACAGTACTTCAGGGCTATAAATGGACAAGGATTGGCTGCTCTGGTCTCTGGTCATCGGGTAATTTGATTGGATTGAATCTTTGACTTGTTCGAAAAGGACGTATATTTGCCAGATTCCATTCCAAACTCTTACACCCTTCTAATGGATTGGAAGTCTCTATTTCTTTGGAAGACACACGAGTATAGTTAGTTACCTGCTGCTGGTATTTGTTTATTCAGCAGATGAACAGAACAATGCGAATTGAATATTTGACAACACTAGCCGATGAATAAGAGATAACTACACTTCCTGTTGTTATAGATTTAAGGGATATCGGGTTGACTTTGGATTTGAATCGGTGATGTCGATGGAAGTACGTCAGAAACGGTGGTTTTGAAATCAGTTTTCGAATGGAAGTGGGTGGCTTTATCTGCCGGAGTTTTGGCCTTGACAATTTTGACAATTTTGACAATTTTGAACCATAAATATACATAAGTACATATGTCAGAAATTGTGTTTTGAGTAAAGAAGGATTTGAAAATATGACAGATTGTTGAGAGCGTAGCTGCTTCTAAAATACAAGGTCCGTTCGCGTACTATTCGAACTAAATATGCTTTTTTATGTCGAATTTCGAAGAGTGGCGGTGAAAATCTCTCAAAACTACGGGAAAGTCAACGAACGCTTTAAACAGCAAAAAATTAAAAAATATGTGATTTGACAGATTTGACAGTTTTCGAAATTTCTTGTGCTAAAATTCGTTTTCGTAACTTTTCATAACTTTTCGTAGATTTTCGCAGTTTTGGGAGCGTGCGCGAATGGACCTTCAAGTAAATTAGTTACAGTATATGTTTGACCTACCATTTGATATCTGGGTATGACCTCGTATTCGAAACGGGGGTTTTAAGTGATTCTTTCGGAGGTGCTCTAGCTCATCCGTTTTAAAACCTGGTAGAGAATGAGAAGTTTAGGTTAGGGAGCAGTTGCTGCGAGTACCAGCACACTCAGGCCTATAGAGGCCCATTGTGATACCAGGATCTTGGGGATATTTAACCCCGCTACTCATGAAAACCTTATGGAGCTTTGTATAAAGCCATGTCTTTTTGTGCTAGGTCATTAAGATCGTCGAAGAAGTGTAGTTTTTTATTACGAGAAAGAGCTGGACATGAACATAGGAGATGTGTTGGGTTCTCTTCTTCTTCTTCGTCTCTACAACTTCTACAAAAGTCATTTGAAATGATGCCAAGTTTAATTGTGTGCTTGCCTATAAAGCAGTGTCCTGTAATGACACCATTAGTCGTACTTATACATAATGTAGTCTATTTAGGGACAAAAGGTAGTTAGAACGATTTAGATCTAGTCTAGGCCAGAAGGTTGGAGGTGGTCTTAGAAGTGGATGGGACTGATTAAAGAGATTTCGAGGTCGCCTTACTATCCGAGAAGATGCTAATATCGCTAGTAGATATTACATTCCTCTTGATCCAGGACAGTGTTTTCAAAATCGACGTAATCTCCGGTTGAGACACGCTACAGTAATCAGGGAGGCGAAAGGAGAGATTCAGTTTTTATCTGTCCATCAATGTTTTAGAGCCATCAGTGTAGAAGTGTCTGTTATAGCTCTCAAATCATCCAAGAAGAACCTATCGGAAATAGTGACCTTAAAGTTTTTTTCAAAATTGGGCTTCGGCACAGAGCTTTCGGGGAGAAATAAGTGATCTAGCATTGTGGAGTGACCAGTGTAATTACCTGACAACTGTAAGATGGCAGCACTGACGGTTATATCAATGGGTGGGTGTCTTCTGCTACGGAGGATGTTGAACTCAGTGTTCCACTAATGCATAGACACGCTAATTTTTGTAATTTCCCCAGGCTGTCGCGATGTATTTTTTACTTTTATTTCCATAGCCAATGTTTTCGTTATCCGGTTGGAATAAGAAGACCACACATCTTGGGATAGGCTTAGCGTCGGCCTATTACTCATTTGAACACTTTTGAGTATTTAAGGACATATCAACCTTTTCCCTTTGCGACAAAAAAAAACCTCCTAAAGAAAACGCATGAAATGTTGAAAAGAGGTTCATCTCCCACTCTCTACCTAATCCGAAAATGCTTTGAAAACTCCCTAGAATCCTATCAGGATACTCTAAGGTAAAATTTATTACCTTAAATGGAGAGACAGGCAATAAAGTTCAGACTGATATTTATGCAGAGTAAATTATTCGTCGTTTAAATGACTTTTCGTTGCTGCCTCTCCACCAAAAGTTCACTCAAGGGCTCTTTACGTTTCTTATGGCGCGGCGTCTATACGTTACCCTTTCGATGAGTCTAAGACCTCATCACCATACCACTAGATGGGGGTGGCGCATATTTCAACTTAACCAACACCACCACCATCGTGTCGTAACCAAATACATACATACAAATCATAAATTAATTTTCTTCCAAAATGGTGGGTGGCGGTGTTGTTGTTGTTGTTATTTCCACCTTATGAGGTGTGTTTGCCAACATTGACGTTACGCTCCTCTCTTTATTAATTTTTAGTCCTGGTGGAACCCCTTCAAAGGATCGGGGCATCGCCATAGAAATAATAATAATATTTCCAGTTTAGCGTGAAGATTATCATTATCACTTGAGTTGCCTGCTGCCTCTGACGCTGCCGAAGCTTATTCCCCTAAAGACAGGACTACGACGACGACGACAACGAAGATGATGATGCTGCTGCTGATGATGATGATGATGTTGATGATGAAAAATCGCTGGAGCGTTGAATATTTAAATATGGCAATTTTTATGACACCACTGCGCTTTGGGTGGTGACGCGATGGCGGCAGGGTGTTCCTCCGTTAGAAGTGTCAAATTGTTTTCGAGGAAAACTGCCACACTGTAGGAGGAGGACGGTATGAGGTGTGGAGGTTTGAATATGAATTGTGAGCCTTAAAACGTTTTAAGAGATCAGGATGAGGATATTTTGTAGACATTTAGTTTCAACCACGGAGAAAAGGAAGTGCGAATTTGTTGATAATCTGTGGGTGCGGATATGCGAATACTGTGTATCTAAAACCATGGGATGAGTATGAGATGTGAGTAGCTTAGGGTTTTAGGAATTTTGAAATATATAGAGCTTAGTTCTGAAGGAGTTTGCTGTGTTGAATAAATTCTTTAGCGAGAATTGAGTAATCCTTGTGCGTGTCAACTGTTGACTGAGTTATTGCGAATGTTTTGAAATGAATATGTTAGCTGGTGACATTTGAAACGCTGACGGGTAGTCATTTTGTTTTTCTCAATTTACTTGGAAAGCTACTCACCATCTTTGTTTTTATTTTAGTCGCCATTTGCAGTTAGTTGAAAATTGCGTAATAAAAAGTCAATACCGTTTGTTTTAAATAGAGAACATTGAAAATCGGAAATAATCTTAATAGACTCTTAGGTTAGGTTAGGTATGCGGGCTGATGAGAATGTTCACATCCTTATCACACATGTGGAGTACCTACTCAAAAAGAATTGAAAGCAATTAAAAGAAGTTTAAGGGAATTTGAAAATGACTTGGATACAATTTTTAAGTACATAATATGTGCATATGGATATGTAAGTACTTAATATCATATTTTCAAGTACATACTTCGAAGGTATTCCAAGTACCAGTGCAAGTCCCGGTACCTACTGGTATTTGAAATTTTTAGTATAAGTACCAATGAATTGTTTGGCTAGTTTAGATTGAAAAGCGGCTGAGAGGCTGAGCCATAACAAAACACTAGGCACCAGACTGGACCCATCGCGATCCCCTAAGAATCCATCAGAGGATGGCACCTAAACCGCCATAATTTCCTCAAAGCATTTTATTACCTTGCAAAATTTTAGAAGGGGTCTATGATTGACTCTGCCCACCTCCTCCGGGTTACTAAGGAAGTAGGAGCCTAAAATGTTCCTGCGACTATGCTATGCACTGACATTTACACAGAATATGTGCGATATCATCTGTTACGCCTATATCGTTACAGTTTCTGCAAATATCCATGCCTATGAGTCCGAGCCTCTTGGCGTGTTTACCCAGAAGGCAGTACCCGGACAATATTTCTATAGCTATTCTCATTTGTGCCCTGCTAAGTATAAGGATTTTACTACTTCTTTAATGGCCCAGCGCCGGACAAAGTGTCTTGGAAACCCTATGTCCTCAAATTTTAGACCGTCTATGGTCACTAGTCAGCCCTTCTCGTAATCGTTTCTTTTACCTTTGATTTAATGCAGCAGAGCCGTGGAGCAACTTCCACCGCCTCGGATTGTGGGCAGTTAGAACTCCTATCATCATTGGCAGCAATTTCCTAGGTCTTTTTGTATGAGTCTTCTTATTCTTGTTTTATCGTATTCTAGCCACAGCCTTCTTGATATTTTACAGGTGTTAATTTCTTCGATTAACGTTTTTTCTTAAATTTTAATATTGAGCTTACAGAATGGAGCTGTTTTTCAAAATGTGTGATCCTGCCCTAACGCTGATACTGCGACCTAATCGATCTATTGTATCGTAGGATACTAATTAGTCCAGGAGGCAAACTATCTTTCTGATAAAAGCTAGTATGTCCTTGGTTGATGCGTTTTTTAAGTCATAAAGCCTTTAGTAGGGTACGCTATCTGACCGCATTCACAAAGGTAGTGCTCGGCTGACTCGACCTCCTCTAAACAGAGTCGACAACCGGTCTAACTTGTTAAGGTGGTATCGTAACTGACAGTGACTGGTGCGGAAGCTTGTTAGATATCTCATTCCTTCTTATTGTAGTTCAGAAGTTCCTTGTGATGGGTGTAAGGCTTAATAACAGTTTGGCCTTTTTGAGCCGCTGGGAACTTTCTCCAATGAGAGAGCCGAAGGTTATGTTCCCATTCGTTAATTCAATGCCTCTATGGCCATTCACCCATCAAAGTTGGACCTTATTGTGAGTGGCTAGGGATTGGAGAGCATTAAAGCGGCACTTTGCTAGTCTTGAGTTCAAAGAGTAGGAGCAAAGAGCTTTGAGTGCGGCTTGGCTGTTTGAGAAGACATTTATTTTAGCGCCCTTGATTCCTCTGTGTAGATTAATCAAGGCACAGATCACAATGGCATGGACCTCAGCTTGAAACACGCTGAAAAATGTTTCAAATGACACGGAGATTCTGGTAGTCGCCCTAAAGATCCCAGCATTTCGATCCATCAGTATACCATACTAGACTTTTTGGGTGACCCGTAAGATGACGTGGTTTGAACTTATCAATAAGTTGCAGTTCAATAGCGCTTCTAGCGGTTGCCTTCCTAATGTCACATGGCTTGTCTTCTTCAGTGTCGAATAAATCGTTTGCCTTTTACAGAATGGAGGCTAAACTATAAACCATCTACTTGCTCTCTATCTACCACTGAGCCCTTTTAGGCCAAGTCATCTGCTGCTTCATTGCCTGTTATCTCGCGCAGAGCTTTACATTGTGCTGCATCCCAAGAACTTTAAGTTCTTCACGACAACACTTCTGCGTAATAGCTATTGCTTGAATGGACGCCTGGCTGTCAATGTAAATTGTGATATCTTCACGCAACATTGTCATCATTGACACCGATTGGGCAGCTTTTGTCACTTCTAGAACCGCCACTTGGAAAATGCGGTTGTGGTCTGTGATATAGAATCTTATTGGAACCTGTGAATTTGGACTCTTTTTTTTGAAGTGAAACTTTTTTAGCCGCGGTAGGGCAAACTTGCCTGAATCAGACGAAAAGTGAAACGCTTCCCCTTCTCCCACTTCAAAAGGCAGTAAAATCTATACATAGTATAAGGAAGTCCCCAAAATGTGGCTTATTTCGAGAACCATTAAACGGATTTAGATGCGGTTTCACTATTTCACTATTATGACCTGCATTTCCTGGCGGAATTTATGGGTGTACTCAGACTACTCCATTACTTATAGGAGCTGAGAATTCGAGATCAAAGTGGCAGAAAATCAAATTTTCTGTCATTACACAGCCCTAACTCAACAATGGCTTATTGGATTTAAAACATGTTTCACTTCTAACGCGCGAGAGTCTCACGCACTTTTTTTTAAAACAGCTGTCAAGAAGCGCCTTGATCGTTTTAGTTAGGTTGCATGTGATTTACTGAGCTTTAACATAACAGAATAATTCAGATAAGTTCAACAAACGATTTCGACAGAATTGCTGTGAAGCTTTTCAAAATGGCCGCCTCCTTGACAGCTGTCACTGTTGTACAAAACTAAAATAAGTTTTAACGTTCATAATATCGATTATTTAATAACATATTTCTCTTTCTTTCCAGGTGAGTGTCTTCTTTCATAACGAATCGCTGTGAGTACTCCTATGTCTAACTATATGTACACAATGAAAACAACCAACACAAACAAATACTCTTCCTCGTATACTTTGTTGAAAAATGACATTAATTTGAGCAGCTTATTAGCCACTAACTAAGTTCGCTGATCCTTTGTCAACTCAGTGGCAATCCCAAACCACTCCCCCATGTGGTTCAAGGTGGTAAAATGATTAACATCCGCGAATCAGTGAATGGCAGAAACTGAAACCCACACACCCCCAACTAGTGACACACAGCGCTTACACAATTCATCATTTTGCGGTAGAGGGCGGCAGTGGAAAGTTCACAAATAGTGATCCAAATAATATGTTAGCCCTGGCCACCGTATCATACTCTGCCCATCGCAAAGGGGAGGGGAGGTTTTTTTTTTTTTGATACAGTACTGGTGGTAAATTAAATACCCAACCGTCGTTCTCCAACTCCAACTCGACGTCTACTCCTTCTAGTTGGTCATAAATCACTCGAATTATAGGCTTCGTCGAGGACTTAAACAAGTTCAGTTCTATCACACAGGTTTGGTGTGTGTGTGTTTGCCCGTTTGTATGTGTATAGGTAAAACTGTTGTTTAGGTAAATGTCCATCACTAAATGCCCGGTGTCGCAGGAGTTTGTAGTAGCATCCTGCTGCTGCATACTTTTTGCTGATTCCTGTAGAAAATTTGCATGAACTTTGTATATCCACTTTTGTATGTGTGTGTGTGTACACGGTAACCCATCCTGACCGCATGCATAAACTCGTAGAGTAGAAAAGCTGGTAGAGAAGTCGTCGCTCGAAAGATATACACCGGTGGTTTGGAAGGATGGGATGGTTGGGAAGGACATCACTTCGGCGCCACCACATGACTTTCATTTCACATAGCAAACCCAGATATGTCCGGAGACTACGTAACCTTTCTACATACCTACCTTATCTACCTAACATCGCATAGCAGCAGCTTACAAATATTAAATTGCAAATAGATCGGGCGGAAATAAGGAGAAATCCTTTCGTGTTTGTGCGGGTATGTGCCTTCGGCCAGGTGAACCCACCACACACCTGTGAGTATCATAACTTTGGGGAATTTGGCCTATTTCGATTAGTCCTTAATATTCCTGTTTCATATTCCAGTCATAAATAATGCCACAGGAGCTATTTTTCAAGTTTTTTGTTTTGTTTTTTTTTGTTTTTTGCCAAGATCAAGGGAATATTATATTAGACAAGCCATGTGCCAAGGGATTAGGAGGAGAAGCAGGCGAGGAACAAAATAAAAACTGCTAACACCGAATGAATTTTCTCGGATGATAAATATTTATTGTTGGGTGGTCAGATGCGGATTCAGATTATGGCAGTCAGTCAGTTTGCAAAAAGATTACAGGTGGAAAGGAAAAGATTTTAACCTTTAACTGGGTAGGTGGGGTGCTGACGACACCCCCAAGCCCTTATTTTTCAAAAATATTATACTTTGCGACTGACAACACCCGTTGTCGGTAAAGGGTGTTTTCTATTATACAGATTCAGATGGTTTTAAAGAACTTTTGTTGCACAAGTAAGCCGTGACAGACTGTTCAAACTACAAGGGTGATGTCAACACCCCACCTACCCAGTTTTTTTACTGTGTGAATTTTTATAATTTGAAAATGTCATTTGAAAGAGATCAGGAACGCATTCAGCTGTTATTGACACTATATGTATAAGTGAAAATTCAAGTGAAGAGCCGGTAGCGTTGCCGCAGAACATTTTTGCCCGTGCCACCACTGACCATAGAACCACTTGCCAGAGGAAAGATGAGCGTAATAAAGTGAAATCATGATGGGCTGTTGTCAGCACCCCACCTACCCTACTTACTTACGTTACTGTTACTAACCTACCTACTTAAAAGTTAAAAGGAAACCACATTTGTAATTTAAAAGGATTCTTTTTCTAGTATCGCGGGGGTTTTGAGTTTGACAACTAAAATAATGGTGGCCAAATATTATATTGTACAACGAGTTGTCAATAAAAAGAGACTTTCCTTGTGAACCATACTGTAACTCAAGTGAAACTTCAACGGTAACTGGAAGAGTGAGTGTAATGATTGATATCCCGTCTCATACGAAGATCCTTGATAAAAAGGATATATTCGATAGTGGAAGCCACCACATGCGGGCGTAGTACCGTAGGAGCGAATATTGTTCTTCGGTGGACATTTTAAATCGAAAGTGCGTGCTACAGTATGAAATTGTGTGATTCTTAAGTCGGCTTCCTGAATTCTCAGTCTCATTTAATAGCGAAGCCAATCAGACGTAAATCATTTCCCTTTTTTTGAATCTAAATCTTTTGCAATGTGCCCTTCAACCCTTGGACTACCTTTTGCCTTTTTTAGTTTTCCGTACCCAAAAACGGAACACTAATGGAATCAGTTCGGTGTCTGTCTGTTTTTTTTTGGCTGCGCCGATAGATGTGGTAATCTTCCCAAGATACTGGTAGCCCGGGCTATCAGCATGCACGATTCATATATCCAAACATTCGGTGACGCCTGTATACTAATCTACACCCTGCACACTTCTACTACTCTTCCCGCGGATCTGGCGGAGCTAGCTAGCACCTTATGCTCTGTGGCTGCCATTTCAACTCTTCTTAATCTTTCGAGTCTTCTTAGCTCGTTATGAAAGAGCGGTCCCCTGAGCTTATCATGTGGTGCACTAGAAGCTCTGGAGTGGGTAGGTCTATTCTTGTACCTGCGAAGCGTATACAGTGGGACATTGCGTGCTCCGTGTCTTCCTCTCCTCTAGACATTCTGGGCAGAAGGGCGAGCCGCCGTGACCGAACAAGAATTGCGTAAGGTGGAAGTTGCAATCGCCGTGTGCTCTTTTTGTCCTGGCCTCGAATCAACCTGTGGATCCATCTGCCTTTTGTTGTGGTGTCGAATCTGGCTTGCCACAGCGCTACAGATGTTGCCATCTCTTTTATTTTTACCCTCATGGTAACGTTGGTCTTTTTTTGGCTTGTCGTACGCCAAATGTAAACCCTTTGCATCTCGTTAGCGAGAATGTCGATTGGGACCATACGCATACCCAATATGACAAAGGCTGCTTCATCCGAGACTGCGTCCTGTTTTAATTATGCGGAGCCTGTATGCGGACGAGAGCTTTCTTTTTGTCTCCTTTGTTGTAAGAGCTCCCGCCCAGTGTCGGTCTGTCTGGCTATCTGTCTGCCTGTCTGCCTGTCTGTCACAGGTCTTTTTCTCAGAGAGTATTTAACGTGGCCCAAACACAGACCTAAAGTATACTTCGGGGGCTATAGTTTCGGGTGGTTACATGGAAAGTTAAAAACAAAAATTTGTGGTAATCGTGTCGGGTGTCAAATGAAAGCTCCTTTAAGCACGAATTAAAAAATGTATAAAATATTTTTTGTGTTACTTTTTTCTTTACACTTTTTCAACAAAAACATTAAAAAATTGCTGTCCCCCTATCTTATCTCCAAAAATATCGCTCAGAAAAATCTGAATAAAATCACATATATTGAGAATAAAGTGTAGATTGAACCAAAATTATCAGAACTGCATTACGTTCGACAATTTTTTTTATAATTTTTTATTCTGTAATTTCACCTTCCAAACCTTTCTGAAGTGACGTAATCCTATCACATAAAAGCGGATACCTACAGGGAAATTTGCATATGTGAGAGTAAAAATTTAATGGTTGCTCCTAGAAATACATATACCCTCAAAGTTCGCTTCGGGTATAACCATTGAGCTTAGACTTAAACCAATGATCTTAAGCAAATAAAGGAATTTGGTGGTCTCCTATACGTTATAATGCAGTAGGTGTGTCAGTGTCTCTACGTTTACTACATTGGGAAAAATTAAATTTGTGTATAGACACGAGTAGGAGACAAATTGCGAAATTCCGCGCATTTAATACATTTCAATGAATAACGAGACAAAGAATGAAATCTGATGATGTAATCTTGTATACTTTGAGTAGATGAGCAGATTAGAAAGGGCATTAGATTGATAATTTTATCAAGTTCCTAACATTTGTGTCCATAAATGTATCTCGTAAACCTGCTACATACATATGTAATGTAAAAATAACTGATAGCAGGGAACAGTTATTGCGCAAGTACGACTTGCATTCGACGGGATTTTTTTACTTTTACATTTGTTTATTTCAGCAAGTCCTTCCGTCGCTAAATCCTTTTCCGTTGAATTGCTGCAATCTCTTCATTCAGCTGCAGCACGCTTGCCTTCCATTCAATCGCCAATACAAAACAAAATGGGTAACTAACACTAATGCACCGACTGAAAAGTTTAACCCACTCACGTGACCAACTTAAAAGTTGGTTGAAACTTTTTCTTAATGTAGCGCGTAGTCCTCAAATCCAGGTTTAATCCAGAAAAGATTTAAAGCCGTTGCATGCCGTTGCACTGCTTAAACCACAATGGAAAAGTTCATTGAAATTGGATTGCGATTTACTACAACCCCCTCCCCCGGCCGCGCCTCAATCAACACGAAAGTTAAGAGACAATTCAAATGTCTCTACCGTTAGAATAACCGCAAGTTGTTTATAATCATAATTAACAATTAAATGATTAAATGTTGGATTTTAATTGCTTCCACCCTTCCCACCCACAAACGGGTCCTTGTGGTGCGGAAACTGATGGTTGACGTCTGGCACGCAAAAACACACAAAAATTGTGTGCGAGTTTGTTTGTGTCGTGAGAGAGTGAGAAGGCATCATTGTATTTCATGCCATGTGGAAGAGCGGAAGTTTTATAATAATTGTTCTCCAGTGGAATCTCCAGCAAACTCCAGTTCTCGCATTTCGAAAACGCTTCAGCACCGAAAAGACACTCGATTGCTCTTCATCTGTCTATGTCTGACTCTGTGTACTAGTATTCCAGATTCCAGACCCCTTGGTGCATGGGTTTGGGTATTTCTGCTGCTGTTCTCTGTACTCGGGTTGTTTTGTCTAAATTAAAACCTAAGTGGATCAGAGATAAGAATTTCGAAAATGTTATCCGGAGATTTTCGCAAAAGTTTTGCGGACGGTTCTCGACTTGGTCGGGGGGTGGTGGTAATGGTGGTTGTGTAATCCCTTAGTTGTGGTTGCCTTTTACAAAACAGAGTGTGTCTGTTGTGTCTGTATCTAGTACTAAAGTTCGCTTTTCGGCACATGAACACGAACGAAAAGACTGCGTGCGGCATTCCATTCGCCCACCCACCATAAAGAATGGAAATCATTTAATTTGTCACACAGCGCGGGCTGGGGGAAATTTTTGCATTACTCGTAGTTCCATGGAAATTTTAAATGATTTTCCCTCACCGTGTTTTTGTTGTAGATGATAAATGCAAACCTTGGGCAAAATTCATCAACATTTTTTTCCTTTGTATTTTTATGCATATCTTGCGTGAAGGACTCTAGAGGGAGATTGTGAATTTATGAAACAATATTGTAGTTGGCTGGTACTCGTATATAAAGGAATACAGTGAAGATGATGACGAGTCATTCGTAAAGGAGCACTTTTGGGTGGTACAATTAATACCAACTGCCAGTAATTTAGTGTGTGTGTGGGCAGAGGTGTGTTGTTAGGCAAAATCCATACTATAGGAGATCCTTCGACAAGATGGTCACTGGTAATAGTGAATTGCAAGGTTAGATAATACATACGTATATGTATATACACATATTAAATGCAAACCGTGTTACAGATATATACAGTGTACTCTCTCCTTACGGACACCTCTAATAACCGGACCTCTTATAACCGGACAGATTTCAAAGAACGGAAACAAAAACACGATTTTTCATATGAAAAATTCTACCATAACCGGACTCTCTCATAACCGGACACGGACACGAATTTTCGTAACCGCAATAGAATGTCGCTCTCTCTTAAAGGGACAAAACAGATCTACGTATGGCAAACTTTTTACATATTTTATTTTGTTTTTGTTTTGTTCCCCTCTTCTTTACACTTTGCAAAGAGACGAACCAAAAATGTAAACTGTGGAATTTTGCGGACACATGATTTTCGGAGGGGAACGCTAGATTGACATGCATATCTCCGGCATTTTGAGAAATATTTTACTATACGAGGGCGGTCCGATAAGTACTTAGCCTACAAAGGAAAAACAAATATTTTGGAAAAGTGGCGATTTATTTCTCACCATAGTCTCCTTTTAGCTCGATACACTTGATCCAGCGATGCTCCAACTTCTTTAACCCATCCAAAAAAAAAAAAACGTTTTCTCGAGGTCTGCAAAGTACCTCCTCATACTAAAATGAACTTTTCATACTAAAATTCGCAGACAAACTGTCACGTGACATGTGGTCAAAACAAAACTACGAGTCCGATTCGGCTGAAATTTTGACAGTAACCGTCTAAGAGAATGTACTAGACTATAGTACATATGTCTTGCGATACTGGCACCATCGGGCTGGTGGCGCACCTTGAAAATTTGCGATAATTTCAAATGATTTCGAAAAACACACTTTTTTAATACTATTTTGTTTATTAACATAAAAATAAGTAATTCATGTAAAAAAAAAAATATATAAAAATGGAAGAACTTACGAATAAGACATAAATTAAAGAAAATGGGCAAATGCTTCAGAACCTAACATTTAAGATTTTTATTTTTACTTTTTTTCCTAAAGAATCTTCGTTCCTTTAGTCTAGGCCTACGGTATTTGCTCCCCGAACATCTAATAAAGTTTTAATCCGCCTGGGCATACCTTGAATAAGATTCCTTACGATGTTGTCGTCCAAATTCTCCCATTCTTTGAGCAGAGCAGATTTCAGCCCACTGAGTGTCTCTGGAAGGGCAGGTCGCTTCCTAATCATTCTTCCCAGCAGGTGATTCATAACCGGGCTCATCACAGTCCAAGCCATCACGTCAATTTCTACTTCTTATAAATATTCGGTAACGCACCTGGCAACGTGTGGTCTAGCGTTGTCATGCATCAGAAGGAAGTTTTCCCCAATAAATGGTGCGAATGGAACCACATATTCCTCCAGAATGTTGGCGAACCTGGAGTTCACCGACCCTTCCGCGATGCACAGCTCGGTTTTTCCGTGCATGGAAATTCCTGCCCACACCATAAGGGTATTTCCCCAGAAAGGTTCCCTCTGGGCAACTCTCGCCGAAGGGTATCTCTCATCTGAACGTCTGCACACTCTGCTACGTCCATCTAGTGAGCGCAGACAAAACCTGGACTCATCTGGGAAAATAACTCTTCTCCAGTCGTCCTCGGTGAAGGCGAGCAAATTCCATCCGACGTCGCTTGTGCTGTACCGGAAATATCTCACGTTTGTTTTCTCTCTCGAAGCGAACAAGGATATCTTCACCCGCTTTCGATAAAGTCCATGCTTCTTCAGGATCTTATATAGAGACTCCTCGTCGATCGGGAAAGGGCTTTACTACTCAATTGCCTTCTTAGCCCAAAGAAACAGCGATTGGCAAGAGTAATCCTTCGTTTGATTTCCGACTAGATGTCATTTTTTGATGTTACAACAGAGCCAAGGTAGACAAAGTCCTTTACTACCTCGAAGTGGTAGCTGTCTATTGTGACGTTCTGTCCAATTCGTCGATGTTGGGTGTCCCTTTTCATTGACAGCGTATACTTTGTTTTGCCCTTGTTTACCGCTGAACCCATTTTAGCCGCTTCCATTTCTATATACTCGCAAACGCTGCGGTGACAGCTCGGTATGTTCTACCAATGATGTCAATGTCGTCGGCATATGCAAGTAGTTGGACTGACTTTTTAGTCCTCGTGTATTGGCTTGTGAGTTTCGAACAATTCTTTCGAGTATGATGTTGAAAAAGTCGCATGACAGTGCGTCACCTTGTCTGAATCGTTTTTGGACATCGAAGGTCTCGTTGAAGTTATTGCCGACCTTGATGGTGCAGCGAGCTTCCTCCATCGTCATTCTGTACAGACGGATGAGTTTGGCAGGGATATCAAAACTAGACATAGCTTTATATAGTTCATCCCTCCAGAGGCTTTCATAGGCGGCCTTAAAATCGATGAACAGGTGATGGGTATCGATTTGAACTTATTGGGTTTTGTTTTTCCAGGATCTGCCTTAGTGTGAAAATTTGGTCTATGGTTTCAGGCGTTCACACAATATGGCAGATAGGATCTTGTAGGCGATGTTGAGGAGACTGATCCCTCTGTAATTGGAGCAGTTGAGGGGGTCTCCTTTCTGGGGCAAACAATGCTGAGATTCCATTTATCTGGCATATTTTCATCTGACCAAATCCTAGAGATAAGTCGGTGTATGCTCACTACCAAGTCATCTCCAGCTGATTTAAATAGCTCTGCGGGTAGACGGTCAGGTCCAGCAGCCTTGTTGGATTTAAGCTTGGGGATTGCTATTCTCACTTTATTTGGTTTTGGCTTTCATCGTCTAAATTATATGGTTCATTCTGCCTGAAATTATACAGTCATTATATAGTCTGCAGAAGTAGTCTTTCCATATTCTCAGCACCGACTGTGTTTCTACTACAATGTTTCCTTCTGCGTCTCTACAGACTTCTGTCCGGGACTTGTTTTGCTGGTAAAACATCCGTACATTGTTCCTGGAGAAGCATCAAATATCATTAATAAACAGAATAAAGAAAATTGGACCTAGGTGACTGCCTTGTGGGACACCTGAGTACTGCCCTTTGCCGGCTGTGTTAAAGGTAGCTTGATATCCCACCTAAGAAGCATAGAACGAAATAGTGTAGTTTCAATTGTAACCGTTGATTTCCCTTTGACAAAACCATGCTGTTGTGAATATACAGGGTGTTCCAGTTAAGAGGTAATTAAGTAAACATTTTGAGAGAAATGCATTTTAAGTAAAAAATTGGAACAACGAATTTTTATAATTTTGAGTTTAAAGAGCCATAACTTTTTGTGACTACATAAGATTACACAAATTCTTCAACATTTTTTATGCGCTCCTGATATCCTCTCCAGAATGTACAGATCTATTTTTTTAGCTGTAGTATTTCAGAAAGAGATCTTACCACCAATTCGGAGGTACCTCACTTCGACGGGATATAATTTGGGGGGGGGGGGGGGGGGATATACCCCCCTGCCTTACGATCTTTTGTTCGCCAGAACTTCAAGAATCTCCAGTTAAAGGAGTATACCTCCTAACTGGCACACCCTGTATGCATATTATATGTAGCATCATCAAAATCTAAAGGCAAGCTAAGCTCCAATTTTCTGTCAAAAAAGCGCAACGAACAAAAATCGTAATTGTCTTTATCGCCACTCCTGAATCAAATTAAGACATTTGGAAATCTCGTTGAGGACCTTATCGAATCCTGTTCTAACTTAACCCCATTAAAAAGTCCTAAAAGTTCACTCTCAGGTTGGTTAGGAAAATAAAAGAAGGAAATCATTTTTTTCTTCTTTTTTTTTTTTTTAAACAACGACAAGGATTTTTTTTATCGTGCGTTATAACGTCCTCCTTCAAGTGTGGGGGTGCGTATGTGTTTGTGTGTATTTCTGTCTATATGAGTTTTTTTTTATGTTCGCCGGAAGTGTATTACCTGCCACATGTTACGACACTTACCTTCGTATCTGGCAGCCCAGCATTCCTGTGCAATCTCTCAAATGGAGTTGTTTCCTCTTTTTATTTTCATCATCTTTTTTTTTTGTACATTTTTCTGTACTTCACCTTCCCATGAACGTGTTTCCTGTTTAACATTTTTTTTCTCTCCCTGGCGGAATTTTCTTCTTTTTTTTATATTTTATCGTGTATCTAACCATAGCCAGCGTTTCGGAAGATTGTGGTGACATAATGATTTTTCGCGTAATAATATTTTATTTTATTTTTTTTGCTTTTTAAAGCTGAGTAAGGAGAAAGCAGGTGACCTGGGGATAACTCTGTTGATAAGGACATGAGGGTTGTTTGAAGAAAATGGTTATTTCATTTTTCGTTTAATTTTTTTTTTTTTTTTTGTACTATCGTTATTATTTCTAATTTCAAATTCGTATTAACCCACGCCAAGTGTAATATTATTCGCGTTGCGTCGCATTGAATTTTTTCAGAACAAATTAAAGGGCATGGGGTTCTTTTCTTTGTGAAAAGTTTTCTGAATTTAAAAATCCGAAATAACAGATTTGTAGCCATAAAATGTGAACAACTAAAGGATTGAGAGTGATTCAATAAATAGAAGATGGGCCGCGGATTCGGAGTCAGTGTTGTCACTTGCAATGGTGGATTTATTGAGCATAGTTACAATAATCCGATTAAGGCTCAAATAAACCCCGTTCTGTCCCATTATGCGTCTCTCATAGAAGCCTTCGTGCCCATTGACAACAAATTGGGACAGTCGATTTTCAGAAGGCAAATTTTTCACTAGTAAAATCTTTCGTCATGGAGAGGAGCAGGTGGTAATCACTTGGTGCCAGGTCCGGACTATAAGTTGGATGCATTAAAACCTACCAACTTCTGGCGAGTCATTTCATTATTGATGTGTGTGGCCTGGCGTTGTCCTGATGGAACACAATTTCTCTCCTATTGGCCAAAGCTGGCCGCTTCTGGGCGATTGCTTCCATCAGATGGTCCAATTGTTGAGAGTAGAGGTCCGAACTAAGAGTTTTACCGAAAAAGAGCAGCTCATAGTAGATGATTCCCCGCCATTCCCACCAAACATACAGAAAAGCCATCCCGGCCATCAATTCTGGCTTAGAAATCGTTTGCGCCGGTTAACCGCATTTCGACCACGACCGTTTTTAGTTTAAGTTCTCGTTAGTGATCCAGTTTTCATCACAAGTCACCACCCGCTTCATAAATGGGTCGATTTTGTTGCGATTCGCAGATGGAAATTTGATCCATTAGGTTTTTTTTTGCATTAACTCGTGTGGCACCCATACATCGAGCTTCTTTTTGCCGACATTTTCGATATTTGGCCTTTCAGAGCGTTGTTCATCTTTGACATCGAAATTACCGGAACGGAACCGACGAAACCAAAACTGAGCGTGACTGGCTGTTACAGTATCAGGACCATAAACTTTGTTCACATTTCCAGCCGCCAATTTTTGTATAATTTTGTATTTAAGCAAATTAGAAGAAATTATGAACAACGGTAATGTAGCTCAAAGTGATTGATATTTGAATCCAGTGCTGCCAAATATGCGCTTTTCTAACGATGTTTTAATGCACGTTACGTTATTTGGTAAATTAGAATACATTTAACAGCTTTTTTTAAACCCGACTTTCTGCCTAGTATGTCTCATAATTTAGACATTTTCCCTAGAGACTTGTAGGTCCTAAGAAGCTTACGTTATCAGCACTCATCACATTGTCACCGAAAGCAGCCATCGTAACTTAAACATAGTTATTGTCGATCGGGGAGTAACCCGTAAGAAAGCTAGTCTTTTCTACTAAATGTTAATGAGAGTATCGCGGATTTCTTACAAACGATTATGGCCATTAGTTCAACATATTTGCTTGCGTTTTCAACAAACAAAAACATCCACTAAAGCCGTGATCGAAGTTGGGAAACCCTCCTAGTCGCTTCCCGCTGAATTCAAACAGTATTTGCATTGTAAAGAAATAATTATGGCCTTAAGCGAAGCCTAATTGTCACCGTAAACGTTAATTCTTGGACCTGTTATTTTCTGCTTTCAAGAAGCTGGAGGCGGATTGTTCTTATTTTTTTCATTCGAAAACATTCAGTAAAATATGTAAAAGCCACTTGATACCGGCTTTTGTTTCTTTATATGAAGACATTCACTCAAGAAGTATTTGCAAGCTGTTTACAATTACGGTGAAATCTCCCATTTCAAACAGGACCCTTAGACGTACCGATCCTTTAGACGGACAAATTTTCGTTAACGAGCGTTTATGTTCCAGATTGCATACATTTTACGTCCCCTTAACCGGACACTCCATTGATCCGACGCAGACATGCATATATGCCTGAAATTATTTATTTTAATTCCATTAGACGGACAAAAATAAAAAAAAGTCCTCCGTACCTTCTTTTGGTTTTATTTTGATTTGAATTTGCCAAATACAGAAGCACGTTTTCAATACAGCCTTCGTAGTTAGGTTTGATGGCATTCCACCGTACTCAGTAGAATTCACTAAGTAGGTCAATTGTGTTGCCACTTGCGCTCGAAATCATTTTAAAAATTTAATAAATTTCCATCTATGTATCAAGAAATCATTTCCTAGAATCTTTATTCCCTTACACCACGAGACATTATAATTGTCGGACAGAGCTGGCAAGTCCAAAAACAAGATGGCGGAGCGAACGTCAAATTTTGTGTGGTGGGCATTTCAAGTTTTGCCTTTTCATATAACTGCTCTTGAAAACTTCAACGAAATTGAAAAATTTCCACCAAAGTGACAGCTGATGTCCAGGCATAGATGTCGGGCCGAAAATCCAGACATACATAGATGGCGGGATAGAAAATCTGTCTATTGGTCTCCACTAGACATTTTCCTAGCCAGACATGAGCGCATACATGAATTATGTCTCGTGGAGACCCCATGTTAGGAGGAGAGTGCCAGGCAGATGTACAGGAGGTGATAGGGGGATTATTCGTCTTCATCATTCATGCTGGTGCTAGCTACAGAAGTGATTTGGGAGGATTATTTTATTGTTTTGTTAATCGTTTCAAATACAGTTGCAGTGTGTTTTCATAATTAAATACATAATATATAATAATAATGTATCCCTTGAACGGACAACTCGCTTAGGCGGACACAAATATTTTCACTGTCCGCCTAAGGGAGGTTTCACTGTATCTATTTTTATATTTTTTGAAAACGGTGTTTAACTACTAAAGAGACTTGGCATTACTACTGAACACTTCTGTAGCGATGCGCCAAACTAAGTTACGTTTTTTGACAGTTTGGGAAATCAGCTATTTCGTCTACTATGAGTAAATGTCCGGAAGAATATTAAATTTAGTTAAATTGAATAGGTGTGCTTTTGAAGAAACAGAATTTCATCTTTTCAATTAAATTACAGTCTATCCATTGGCAGGCATTTCAAATCAACTTAACTTTTTTCTTACATTCAATGAAAGGATAAAAACAAATAAAAAGTCTTAAATTCATTCTTGTAAAATCTTTAACCACTCCACCGTCCATTTGACTAATTAAAACTGGCCAACATTTTTCTGGTCACCAATTAAACTCGCCATCTTGTCACACTCGACTGTCGACGGAACTGCTCTTACACCACCACAAGTTCGATTAGCACAAATTGAGTTCAACTGGAAATGTCAACATTCATTTCAATAAGAAAAAGGCGCAGAACACAACGGTTCTCTACTTTCGTTTAATTGAACATAATATGGGAGGACGAGAAGGAGGAGGAGCTATTCCGTATACTTTTGCACTTTCGAACAACTAACAGCAGCAGCAGTCGAAGCAACGTCACTCTTAGAAGCTTTCCAACTTTTAGTTAACAGCATCCAGGCAATTAATCATATTTCTATCAAATGTGTTTGTATGTACTTTTGTGACATCAATCAATTTCACAATTTCTCCATTCTCAGTGGCTTTGTGTGTTTTGTATGAACAGACCCAGGGATGAGTGTGTTTGTGTGTTATATTACAATGTCTCCATTAGAGTTTTTTTTTTCTTACTTTTTTCATATTCGCTCAACCTTAAGTAACTAACTTGTAAGTGCTTTTAAGGGGTAAGCTTGCAAGGACCTTCACAGTGCTTCACAATCTAGTAGGTATTATGATAGGATCTCGGGGCGGGGAGAAGCTTTAGCCAGCCACTTTGTCAACATTGCTTTTATGGTAAACAGAAGAAGCAAGAAAAGAGTGCAGAATTTTCTTTTTAATTGTTCATGCTTCCGCGCTCTGCCACGTAACGAATTCAATATCCTGAATCCAGTTGTCCCTTCTTACTATATAGGTACCGGTACCTGCCACGCATGAGATACGCCATTGTGTACGATGTCATAAATGACAAGCTAGGCGCATACACACAAATGGATTGTTGTCATGCACTATGTCATCTTTCAGCAGCGCTCGCACCACCTACCACCGCATTTGGGCTAGAACAAAGTAGGCACTTTGTATTAATTATATGGCCGTGTGCACAAGGACACTTACCTCAAAAGAACGTATACCTACTCTCCCCATGCCCCTGTCTCCTGCCAACCTTGCTAAAAACCTCATTTGACAACGACATGCAACGTGACTTTGGTACGATTCTGTTTCATTTTCTGCTTTCACGTGGCACAGCGTTTTTCAAAAATGTCTATACATACATTAGAGAACCCAGCATAGCGTATGTAGTTTGTGTATGCATTAAGGGATCCCGCGAACCAACACATACACGTAAAAAAAAATGCCCTCCACAGAAGTGAAGTTGAAGGGTTTTGAGAGCGACATGTGTACCTGCACCATAGGAAGAGTTTAGAACGTGTACTTCCACTACCACAGTGATCATCCGTCTAAACCTCAATGTCCTTCGCCTCTTTAAAAGCTTGGTTACACAATGCATTCTGCCTTTTGACTTGGAATGATGCAGGAACGACGACGACGACGACGACGACGACGATGATGATGATGGTGGCGCAGCGAAGTAGCGCCATCTCGCTAATTACGTGTGCATTTTTAATAACTTCACCTGTCATAGGTCATATGGTGGCACAGCGTAGACAAGAAACTTGAAACCACTTATTGCGGAGAAGGACGACAAAGAAGCATAAAAACTTAACGAAAGTTTTAACTTGCTTCTTAATATGTTTTCTTATTTTCCGTTGTCTTTAATTATAAAAAAAAAAACATTTAAAAACCACTTCTTCAGAGTAATAGCGGTTTTTTTGTTCCAAGTACTGCTACACCCACTGACACGCCCTTAATATATAAAATTTCCCCATCAATGAACATCGATAATGCAGAGCTGTCAAAATTTTATGCATGCAACGCGCGATTGTCAAGCCGTATGACATTAAAAAAAAAAGCTTAAAGCGTCGATGATGACGACAAGGGGCGGCGGCCCAACCGACTAAAAAAAGGGAAATTTCTCATTTAAAAAGCAATTATTTTCCGTTTGCTCAAATGTTCCCCGGTCTATTCGGCAGAGGATGTACAGTAAGAGTACGTGTGTATGTGTTCTGTTTTATAACGAACGATAACAAAAAAAAAAAAAATGCCATCCTTACTTTTACGAGAGGACAATAACAATGACGATGATAATATTTCCATCAACAGCATTACACGAAAATATATGCATACCGAGTTAAACGGAGGACAATACGGTCTATGTCCGCATTTTTATGCGTTTCTTTTATACGCCGCCACTGTCGCCACTGATGTCAAAGCAAAAACTATACACACACAACCCCAAAACCCCGTTTCCTTTGTCTGAGCATGGGGGAACCAAGCACCAACCACCACACAGGAAGAATGTTGCTCCCTTTGCTTTTTGTTATTTATGTATTGCTTCGGGGAGGAAACTACTACTTAAACGTAGCAAGACAAGTCCGGCTGTTATTAAAACTCTCCCGGAATTTCCTTTTGGCAGTACTGTTGGATGTCGTCGTCCTGAAATATGGAATGTTATACTTTATACGTATTTACGTATATAGCGCATTTTACTAGAGCCTTGTAATTTCGTCGTTGTTGTCTTTGCCTCGTTAAAATTGACCACAGGACATAAAGTTAAAGTGATCTGCGGAGTGTGAATGATGGCGCACCGAAATTTACATCTGGCAATGATTGCGGGAGCTCATCAAGTTTTCAAAAGGCCATAGAATGTCCAAATAAAAGTGATTTCTTTTTTTTTTAGGGTCGGTACTTTTAGGCTTGGTATTAAATGGTTTTATGAGGAAGGTCGGTCGGTGGGGTGATTGCCGAAAAAGTTTTGGGGAAAATTTTGGTTTGTTAAAGCGCATGTGAGTGTGGTAAATTTGGTTCTAGCTGTTAATAGAGATGAGTCAGGTTTTTTTTTTTGTATCGATCGATAGAAACCGGTACCCACGTCTCTTACATATTGAAGCATCTAACGACGTAAAGTTAAGTACTTTTACTTGGGTTCACTTACTGAACTTGGCATCACTTTAAATCGAGTTCAATCTTGAGAAATAGCATATATCAGCAATTCAATGCTTTTAAGCTAATTAAACGATTGGAGAGTGGAAATGAATTTAGAAAATTGTTAGCCATTTTGTTAGTAATTTTTTTAGGTTATGAAAGGTCTTAATTTGTTACACGTGAAGGATGAGATAAACAGAGAGACAGAGAGATTGACGAAGTGGTATGGATACAGTCTAGGATAAGTGAAAAGTTATTTTGAGTTTTGTCGTTGCTTTTGATTCACAGTATTTGTTTCCATATCATCATCATATATATTATTTCTGTAGTACCTATATGTAGGTACCATTTGCTTCTCTCACACTTAACCAATCTTAATAAATCAAGTGTCAAAAGAATGAGATTTTTCAGGAGCACTGACGAATTGCACTTTTAATTTATAAATTTTAACAAATTAAAAAATCTATCAAAACAAATATTCTATCCAAAATGAAATCCTAAAAGAAGAAACATTTCCCGTATGATTTCCATGGGATTTCCATGAGTTGACAGATGGAAATCATATGGGAAGTTTGGATGTTCGATAGGAGGTTTGGAATTTGGGGGTTGAATTTTCTCGAGAGTTTCCGCACAGGCACCCTAGTGTGTCTTACTATGCACTGTTTGTGCGATCAATGTCTTTCGCCAAAGTACCATCATAGTGCCTTCGCAGTTTTGACATTACGTTCTGAAATTAATTGATTTTTGTTTTTATAGCATGAGAAACAAATTGCTATGAAACAACTGGATTCGTGACAAGTGATGACAACTACGCCAAAGAGAACCGCACTTTAACAACGATTCGTTAAGTTATATCGCTCGTGTTCATTAATTTGACGAAATTCCTTGGTCACCAACTTTTCTCAATTAACCTGTTGAACGAGTTCATTTAGTAGATAGAGCATCACTGTTATACGGGATAGTAAAAGTGAATTTTGTCAAATTTCAGTCATGAAGTCTCGGTTTTTCTTTTACCATATTTCGAGGATAAATTCTTTTGCTATGCAAATTATTTCTGTTGGTAAAGCTTATTTGGTATCACTACGCCACAAAAAACCCACACTTTAGCAACGATTAGTTAAGTTATATTGCTTGTGTTCATTAATTTGACGGAATTCGTTGGCCACCAACTTTCTTCCGTTAACCTTTTGAACAAGTTCATAACGTGGATGGAGAGATGTTGGCATCACTGTTATATGGGATAGTGAAAGTGAATTTTGTCAAATTTCAACACGAAGTCTCTGTTTTTCCTTAACCATATTTCTAAGACAAATTCTTTCGCTATGCAAATTCTTTCTGTTGGTAAAGCTAATTTGGTATCACATCGCCACAGGAAACCCACACTTTAGCAACGATTCGTTTAGTTATATTGCTCAGGTTCAATAATTGAATCTGTTGAACGAACTCATTTAGTGGATAGAGAGAAGTTGGCATCACTGTTATATGGGATAGTAAAAGTGAATTTTTTCAATAAATCAAAAAGCCACAACCGCCGCAACAACACAAATCCATCATGAAAACGCCTGCCCTCTCTCCCATGCCATGATGAAGAAATAAAGGAAGCTGATCAATCACTCTCAATCATCTTTGCTGCGCGTAGCCATTATTAACAACCTCCTTCTCGAAAGATGAGTAGCTTTTTACAGAACACAAAAAATAAAAATAAAGCGAGTATACACTTGTCTAGATAATAAGTCGATTCCTCTAACCAACACAATATTCGAAGGTAGTGGCGACTTAAGGGTCTGTTTCTCAAGCACCAGCCGGAACGTGTTCAATTGTATTTTTTTCCCCCCCAACTCAAGGACCTTCTTGCAGCAACGAGACGACGTAACTTGAAAACTGCATTTTTCAGCAAAACTTTCAAGTGCGCACTTCAAGTGGAATGGTGGTTGTGCTGGTGGTGCGGGGACGACTTGAGGATTATGGGTGGTTATATCGTTCTTCCCACATAAATGAATATTACAGAAAAAATAAAAATAAACCAAACCACAATGCGCGTCGGCTGGCGGGCAGCATTCAGGTCAAAATGCTACCACCCACCAGAGTCGAAGAAGTTTTTTTCTTCACATAACCACTGCCACAGAGAGAAGTAATAATAGTAAAACTCCTAAAGTGTCCTTATCGAAAGTGTAAGATTTTGCAGTTTTACAGTCATCGTCCTTACCTCTCTTCGGGGGGCGAGACTCTTGGCCGGGCATACTGCAAAACTCTGAAATGAAACGTTAAATTGTGGAAAACTTCGCTTGTTCGCCGAAAATTGCATTTTCCGAACACTTTTACCGTTTATTTATTTTTTTTGTTCGCTTTGCTCCTTCTATCATTTCTTCTATTTAATAGTTTTGTGCGATGAAATTGTTTGCTGATGTCTGACCAAAAGAAAAACGAAAAAAAGGACCAAAGCTACGGGGGCCACTATTACTAATCTGCACTTTGTATGTGATTGCAATGGGAAACGATGAGGTTACCAAAGAGATAAAACGGGATGAGTAGGGTGTAGGGTATATAAAAAAAAAAAAAAAACATACAAAGAGGACGTCAAGTGGCCATTGTTTCCAATTAACTGTTAAGAGCATTGTCGAATCGAGGAGATTTTCTCCTTTATCCACGATACCGTTGGCCTCGCAACCCTTCGCCTGATCGTTCGTTTCATTTTCCTTTTTTTCTTTCGTTTTATTCCCGAAAGTCATGGCAGTGCAATAAATGTCGTGTTCCAGAAAAAATAAACGTTTTATCCTTATATCAGATGTGAGTGTGTTTTTGTGTGTGACCATGGCATGTATGGACAATCATATTCCCAAACTGTTTTTGGGGAGCTTTTTGAGTAATTTATATATGGCCGGATGTATGTACATATGTATGGGAGTGGGGATGGGCGCTAGAACACAAAGGATTTAACATAACCAAGGGTAAATAAATTAATTTTAATTTAAATAGTTTTTTTTTTTTTCATTTTTCGCAAAAGATTTTGCAGATGAAATATTTTGTAAAATTAAGGAATAATTTCACGTTCACTATAACGTGAAGGAAATTTCATAATAATACATTTTCTCGTTTTCCGATGGAGGAAACTTTTCAAAAGTTGCGTGGGCAGACGTCGTCGTGGGGATACATACCAACAGCCAATATATCATCTAGGGACTGGGTCAAAATAACACACAAAAACAACCGATGTGTGTGTCAGACGGCGGCTCCATGGGGAATGGGGGAGATGTGTTAAATCATATGAGTTCAAGATAAATCACCGAGTTAGCTTCTTCTTCTTTTTTTTGAGTTGGGCGTAGTGGTTACCTTTTTTGGGTTTACATATAGAGACTTTTGTCTTCAAAACTGTTCTACATAGGTATGTATGAATATCCAAGTTATAGAACTTATAAGATGTTTTTTTACGCCTTTCGGAGACGTAACTTACTTAGTTGGCGCAACAGCTCGAGGTGAACCGGGGCCTGCTTCTCGCAACCATTTGTGTGTGCGTGTTTTTTTTTTGCACGAATGGAAGGGACCTACAGTTTTTTGTCGACTCCGAACGGCGAGTTGAGAAGCTCAATCGTGACAAATGATACCCTTTGATGCTTGTCAGACATTCGAAAGAGGTGGCACCGTGAAAAAACTCTTTTAGGTGTTAGACCCGGCCAGGAGTTGAACCCGGGCAGCATTGCGTGGTAATCCAACGCACTAACCACCACGGCCACGGCGACCACGGAGACGTAACGCAGAACTATAAATCAGTAGAAAATGACTGCCTAATCAAACGAATACAAAAGTGTCTGCAATCGCAACGTAACGCGCACTCAGTTTCGTTAAGTTTTCGTTCACTTTTTCTATTCTATTCTTTTCGGTTTTTTTTTCAAACTCGAGGTAAAAAGAACGAAAACGAAAAAATGATGACAGATAATTAGCAGTACGCAGTATGCATCATTTCAGAAGTGTGAATGTCATTATTGAACGAAGAATACACTCAAGAGCTGTCAAATCACTATACTCAGTTCCAATCGAATTGTCAGTACAGTGAAGACACGACGTTTATCTCTCAGTCTTGTTGCAGTAGTTAGCATAAACAGTTACAGTAGTCGCCGCAAACCGAAGAGTAGGGTTACCATCTGCTGATTTAGAAACAACACAATTTGTTGAACGAACTAGAGATAATTGTGTACACAGCCGATACTACCTCGATTGTGATAAAATTTCAGTATGATGTGGAGGGTATTTTTGCGAGTATTTTGATGTGTCAATGTTATACACATATCGGGAATGATTAGTTTATGAGGTATAGGCTAAACATTCGTTTCGGCATTCACTATTCGTTTCCGAAAGTGAACAATTATTAACTTGCACTTTAACTATTTCTCCAGAATAACCATAAAATGGAAACAAAAACAAAAAGCAAGCGGCAACACCCTCACAAACCTTCATTTAATTCATTTATTGATTCTCAAATCACAAAATCCCAAAGCTCTTTGACAAAACCACAGAAAAAGCAGTAACGATTTGCCTTAACTTAATAATGGTAACACTGTTTGGATGTTCATATTTATTATACACAACACACATTGAGGTTCGATGGCAGCGTTGCCGCTGGTGAAATTTTAAAAGTGTCTAAAAATGTGTTCCGGACTAAAAAAAAAAAATACATAATTCGAATAAGATATTTGTATTTATCAAAAGGAAAAAACAAAAAAGTTTCTTTAAAATTCATAAAAAAATACTATTCTTACTACATATTTATTTATAAAGGAAAGTGTCAAAAATTCATCAAAAACAACAGACAGTAATGTGGTTTTCGATTTGGCTCTTCAGATTTTGCTCTCAAATTGAACAGGATTGATCTGTTTTTCTGAAATTGTATTATTCGCCCCAATTTTGTGAGTTGAATACGACTATAGTTGCATTTTGTAATAGCAAATACATTACAAAATACAGTTATGCTCGTATACGACTCACAAATACGACATTGAAAATTAGGGTGACTGTGTCACTTGACAACTTGTTTGTAAAATTAAAAACAGGAAATAAATAAAAAAGAAGAAAAATAATAAATACAATTTTTAATACACTTTCTTTACATTTTCCAAAAATTAATAAGTAGAACGAGTTCTTGACTGTATTTTTACCCGACTATGCAGAGGAAGGGTTATGATTTTAACAGGCTGGGTTTGTATGTATGTATGTATATAAGGATGTCACCTCGTACAGCCTAAACTATGGAACCGATTTCAACAAATGAGGTGTCGTTGGATTCGTCTTTATCCGGAGAGTATCCTAGGCTATGTGACGTCACAGAAAAATTCAATATGGCGGGCGCACCAAGCAAAATGGCGGACTACCTCTTTTTTTTTTCTATTTTACCCGACTAGTCTTTATAACCGCATTGATAGTGGTATCAAATGAAAGGACTTAGCGAGTAGAATATAATAGGATATGACGTAATTATAAATTAAATATGGCGGACGCCCCCAAGATGGCGGATTTCTGTTATCTTTACTACCTCCTTAATATGGGTATCAATTGAAAGGGCCTGGCGTATAGAATACAATACATTCTAAATTCAATATGATGGGCGCCACCCAAGATGGTGGATTTCCGTTATCTTTACCACATCCCTAATATGGGTACCAAATGAAAGGGTTTGACAAGTAGAATACGACATTGCTAACTTATACATAGACTACATATATTTTGAAACTAAAAAGTTGTAAATAAAAAACTAAGTTTGAAAAACTAAAACCCGACTACGGGAAAACCCAACTAAAAAGTACGAAACAATGATTTTCAGAGTATAGCCGTGGTCGCATGCCATTACAATAACATATTTATATAACTACGCATTCATTGGACAAAGCGGCATGCGACCACAGCTATACTCTGAAAATCATTGTTTCGTACTTTTTAATATGCCATGTCATCGACTGTATGGGAGGCTGGTCATAATGGGATGTATGCAAATTTGAGGAAAATTACAAAAACAAAACTTGTGGTGAGTCAGTGGTTTGGTTTTTATTTCAGTTGCAATTTTTCTAATTGAGTGCCGTTAAGATATGTATAGGCACCACAGTGTTAAAAAAAAAGTCCCCCCATAAGGCCTGTACTGTGACAGGCTACTTTTAAAGCTAATTTAATTAAAACTCCATCGTAACTGACTCAATCTATGAATTTTTATTATATCTAATAAAATTAACTCCAGTTATATTCCCGTACATAATTACAAAAAAAAAAAGAAGAAAATCTGCGTTTTCGTATTTTTCTTTGTGGATTCGCTCCTTTCTAAGTGAATTCTTTCATCGAACTTTGTCATTGCACTTTTGTCACATACAATTTGGTAGAGAAAGTATGGGAACAGGGCGACAAAATGAAGATGACATTTCCGTCTGGAAATTTCGAATATTTTCCCAACAACGCCTGATCAAACCTATTTTCTAACGATGTTAAAGAAAAAAACATCTTATCTCACTCCATGCCGCCAGACAATTTTCAATTATGTCTTAATTACATTCAAATACATTGAAATTAGTTTATTTACTAATGAACATCTGCAGAGCAAAACAAATTTTAACAAAAATACCCTTAACCCTTAACTCAATTTAAATACCGTCCACCGCCCGGCCCTACTTGACTCGTATAGCTGAACTCTAATCCTTGAAAACTCTCTCATGCGTTACTTAAATTGCTGTATAGGTTTGCCTCTTGCTCCCTAATTAATACCACCAATAATAATTGGATACATCATTAAGTGAGTCTTGGCGCGCTTAATTGAATTCCAAACAAAAAGGAGAGTGGCATCCAAAAGCACCACCTCCACGCTCCACCCCACCGCGGCAAAGGGTAGAAAATATCAATTTCCTCTGCAATGCGAAATTTTTGTGGCGAAAAATTAAATTAAATGAAAAACTTTATAATTTAATAAATCCAAACGAACTTTGTTTAGTTTCGAGATTCCAATCAAAAAATGTTCGCAGTCTATTCGTAGTCCTGTGAGCGGTTCGCTCTGTTGCCGTTGTTTTTGCCGGGATGGAGAAGGGAAAAAAATAAAAATTCTTCTGATGAGTGACCACTGGCTAAATCCCTACCAAAGTCCGCGGGATATAGATTTGTTTCATTTTTTTCCCCGGGACACCCATTCCGTGCCCATCTAGTCACCACTTCAATTGAAATGAATTTTCATTCATCCGTTGAAACGGGAAATCTCTGCGCTTGGCATTGAGTTGAGCCAATTTTGGTAGGAAATCCATTGGACACTGGACACGAACACGTTAAAGATGGGTGAAAAAAGAGCCCTTTTGTTGTGTGTCCTTTTTCCTCCCCCGAACCAGGGATTAATCAAAACACAATTGGAATTTAAATTTCATATATGTATAAACGAGTGAGTTATCCCAAATGTGAAATTTTAATCGAGAAAATATTGAATGGGATAGATGATGACTGTTTGGAGTGAACCACATACATACATACACAAACAAAGAAAACAACAACAGTGCTGTGCATGAGATAAATGATCAAGGACGACCGACGCGCTGTTGATGGTGCGGGTGCTGATGCTGATGCTGATGATGCCAATCGCATGTCGTATGGAAATTGAAAAACCAACGGAATGGAGTTAGAATTGGCTGACTGAACGTGGCGGCAAGGTGCAAAGGTACAAATGTATGTACGAGTAGTATACGAGTCCTGTCGGTCTTCAAATGTTTTGATAATGAATTGAAAATGCGATGAATTTTTATTTTCATTTCAATTGACAGTTCGGTTGGAACGTGTCATTGAGAGTTGTGTGTCCGTATACCTACATATGTATATACATTTTTTTTGTCCACCCACTCGTCCTCTAACAGAGGCTACAGATTTCAAAAGTTTTTATTCACTTTGAAAGTAAACTTCCTTTTTGCGAGGGGATTCAAATAACAACTGGCGCTGATGTTTGTGTATCCTTTTTTTTCTATTGGAAATTAATGGAAATTAAATGGATTTTTAATTTGCCTCTCTTTGACTTGCAATTTTACTGTTTTAGTCGAGATTTCCAATAAAATCAGAGGAAATTTTCTATTAAAGCTTGAGAGATGGTGTCGCGTGGATCACAGGTTTGAATCCCAATAACCGTCAGAAGCACCAACTTTCACGGATTTCTTAATATGTACCGCCACCTTTCCTATTAAAGTTAGAAAGATGGCGCCGTGGATTACAGGTTCGCATTCTTGTTCTTTATGTGCTCGCGCTGTGTGTAAAACATTATAAGGGTATTCATATCCTTTAGCGTGAGTGAACTGAATCCCAAAAGCCACTTCTTACTTCTCAACTCATAAATTCATCGAAGTACAGTGAACCAAGATGAAAGTTCTACCCTAATTTGAAGAAATACATCTCACTAAATAATAAGTTAGTAAAAAAAAACAATATTTTATTAAAAAAAAAACACACAAACAAAAACAAATAATAAATTATAAATTATAGTTAATATAATCTATACATATAATAAAACTGTAGATCAAAATCTGTTTGTTCGCGCATCACGTTAGAACTACTGGACGGATTCTCATGAAACATTGACATAGTGATTGCTTATGTTCTTGGACCATATCATTTATACTTTTTATCCCGGAAAATGGCATGGTTTTAAGAAAATATTGAAAAAACTGCATATTTGAAAGAAAAATTATAATTATTCAGCCCTAACTCAATAATGGCTTATCGGATTGAAAAACAACAAAAATGGGTGAATTTAGTAAATTCTCCACTGATTAATTTGAGGTATAAAACATCCTTCTGCGTTGTCCTGAAGCTGAGCAATGTTCAAAACAATTATTCAAAGCATCGCCCACAATTTTCTTTCAGCGGAGACCACTGCCAGCAGCCGTGCAGCAGTGGGTATCGTTGCAATAGTGTGTGTGTGAGTATATATTTATTTTGCACTTTAATGTGCTATAATCATCATAAGCATTTGCGGCTCTCATACTCAACCAATTTTAACAAATGAGGTGTCAAAAGAAAGAGAATTTTCTAGAGCAGTTTTCAGTTTTTAAATATTATTAACTTCTGTTGTTTTAAGAGTTAATTTTGGTTCATAATATCGCACTAATAATGCAATACTGTCGGAACTCAAAATATGACTTCTTTCTGAACCATCGAAGAACTGAGTATGTATTTATTTCCTGTTACAGACCATAACAAAAATTAATAGATTATTAGGATTATTAATAAATATTTTGTTTCTTGCACTATTCTACCGACGCTTTTGTGACGCGTAGGGAAGTGAATTTGACGTTTGAATATGGTGATACATATCTCAAATTTTAAAAATTTTGAGTTACAACAGTATTGTATTATTATTAGTGCGATGTATATGAATATATGTATATGTATTTGCTACATGGAAATCATCTGCGAAGCATTTGTTGTTCATTAGTACGCAGCTAACGTAATATTGCCCTTTGCTGCGGCGTCGGTCGTCAGTAGTTACGATAGTTCTTACGTACTGGCACGTGTTGATGGTCAAAGTGCAGAATACATGTAAATCAACTGGGTTATGGACGAAAAAATAACAACCAGCTATCTGGTCGAATTTTCAAATTCTTTATCTGCTCCATCACATAAATTAAGACTAAAAGTGGGTTTGACTATTACTCTTCTAAAAAATTTGAGCCCACCTATGTTATGTAACGGCACCCGATTTAGAGTTGCAACGCTGCATTGAAATCTGGTGGAAGCGAAAGAGTTGACGGGCTGCGCTGCCGGCGAACATGTATTTATCCCTCGAATTCCGATCATACCTAACATTTTTCCGTTCCAGTTTAAGCGTGTACACTTTCGCATCAGCGTCTGCTTTGCGGTGACGATAAATAAGGCGCAGGGACAAACACTGTGTACCGCGGGCATGAACCTCACCACCGGCTGCTTCTCACACGGTCAATTATACGTGTCTCTTTCCTAAAGGCGGGCACGGTTTCAGGTAGTTCATTAATAAAATTGTTTGTTATTGTGAATACTTTAGCATAGGCCCGCAGAATAATGTTTGATCGTACCACTCTATTAAAGCTTCCGATTTCCTGGTATATTAGAAAGTTAAAGAACATATTTTCTTAACACTTCAGCTTTGAAGAATCATTTAGAATTTCTAAAAAATCATTTAAATCGTTCTTGAGGAAATAGGTTTTGCAAATTAGTAAAAAGTTGCAGGCGGGCGAAGCGAGGCGAGCACGGGTCAGCTAGTAATTAATAAAATTAATAGTTTTCGTTTTTTTAAGTAGCTGGGTGATATATTGCACCGAAGCAGGTAGTTTGTTAACAATTTTTAAAACTTCAGCTACAGATTTGCCTTCTTCTTTTTGATAAACAATATTTTGTTAGTTGCGTAGGAATTTACTTATTTCTTCTCCGTATTAAACAAACTCACGTTTTCACAAAAAATGGGAAAACAATACGAGGGCTGTTCGATGAGTCAGTGTCTTTGTCTAATTTTTACAGTGATCGAAAGAGCTCTGGTTATTTGTTATTTGCTCAAAACGAAATGTGAGTTTCGTGTTTTAATAAAACACTACTTTTTGCGCGGTAAAACCATTTAGGAGACTGAAAATAGACTTAAAAAATATTATGGAAACTCTGCCCCCTCGCATGGGATGGTACAAAAGCGGTTCACTGAATTTCGTACGAGCTTAAAAGACACTGAGCGCCCAGGATGTCAAAATGATGTCACAATAAAAGATATGGTCGAAAAATCCACGATATTGTGTTGGACGATTGCAAGTCAAGGTTCGTGAGATAGCTGAGACAGTAGCCATTTCAAATGAAAGTGTCACTCGAATCCTGTATGACCATTTGAGCATGAAAGAATTATCGGCAAGATGGTTGCCGCGTTTGCTGACGTTTGATCAAAAAGGGATTCGTGTGAATTTTTCAGGCAGAATTTGGAACTCTTCAAGCGTAATTCAAGTGAATTTTTACGTCGGTTCGTAACAGTTCATGAATTCTGGATACACCACTATACGGCAGGAATGAAAGAACAATCAAAACAGTGGACTTCTTCAGGCAAACGTGCAGCAAAAAGGCAAAAGCGGGTTCGTCAGGCAGGGCAACGGTTTTCTGGGATTACCACGACGCAATCTTCATTAACTACTTAGAAAAGGGAAAATTAATTACCGGACAGCACTTTACCAATTTATTGGATAAATTTAATGCAGAATTGATTGCCTCATTTCAAGAAGAAAAAAATGCTCTTTCATCACCAGAATGCACCGGCTCATTCAACGCAGTAGCAACAGTAAAATTTGCTGAATTGCGCTATGAACTGTTTTCTCATCCACCCCATTCTCCAGATTTGGCTCCTATTGATTATTTCTTGTTTCCTAATTTGAAAAAATGGCTCGACCAAAAAAATTTTCATCGAATGATGAGATTATCGATACAACAAATGCCCATTTTATAGGGTTTGAGGAATCATATTTTTTGGAAGTGTTAACAAAGTGGGGAAAAGTGTATCGCGTTAAAAGAAGACTATATTGCAAAATTAATTAAATTTTGAGAAAAAAACGAGTTTTTAGTTTCAAATTCACTGACTTATCGAACAGCCTACGTATATCGTTCCCAGAAATCTTCTTACAGCTAGGTTCCAGAAATCGAGTGAAATGAAAACTAAATCGAGATTGCAAATCGAGTGAATTCAATTTTAGTGTTCCACATTTCGACCGATTTATTAATATCGAATAATTTTCGAAATCACTTTTTGTGAAATTATAAGCAGCTGATATCTGTCACTTGAGACGTTGCACGAATATTTAATTTTGGTGAATTAATTTTTTTTTATCTAAATTTCGTCTCATTTTCGCGATTTATTTAATAATATGAGTGCTGTGTTGATTGCTGTGGTGTTACAAATTCAAAAAGAAAAGTATGCTGAAGACAAAATAAAAAGGCGTATGCTGAGAGACCTTAATAGTCCCGTAGAAATTCCAGATGCCGCGTACGGCCACATGTTATTACAATTATTGGAAATGAAAGTTTAATTATTTTATTATGTTATTCCATATCATATTACCGACTTAATAAATGTGGTTTCATATACATATGTATATACATATTATACAAAATGTTAGTCCGCATCTTAAACAATCTTCGATTCCTTGCACATTGCAGCTAGCTGCAACTTTGCGGTTTGTTGCCGAAGGAAACTTTCAAAGATCAGTTGGGAAAAATGCTGATGTTGCTTTGGGCCGAAGCACAGTGTCATGTTCTTAGAATTTTGGAGAAAAAAAATTACCCAACATGGATTCAAATTTCTATGTTGGATGAAGAACAAAGCGAATCGAAACGACATTTCTTGGACAAGTTTCATGTTCCCGGCATCATAGGATGCGTTGACGGTACACACATTTCTACATAAAATTTATTTTTTTAATAAACTTATTAAAAAATGTACCGTAACATGCAATTAATTATTCACTTACATTTTCAATGACGTCTGCTTTCCACTATTTCACACAGCATGATATTATCGTTTTGAAATCACTTGGAAATCGATAAAATCGAATTGTGGAACACAAAATTTCACTTTAGATCGATTTCAAATTCATTTCGAGTGAAAGTGAAATGTAGAACCTGGCTGTACTCAACTTTCTGCATGACTTATAATACAGAAAACACCGTATCTAACGAACGGTAGTTCTACGAAGTCTTTTTTCCTCCTCAAAAACGGCCGTACAGGACGTTTGCGATCATAAACTTCAACTTCATAAACTTCATAAACACTACAGACTTTTTGTCGGCCGACAGTTTAGTCGGGCTCTGAATCAGTATGAAAATATATGAGAGTGCGCACACTACAACGATTCGATATCGGCCGATAAATAAGTTTGATAGGCTACACGATTGCCTTCAAACTAAAGTATCGGCAAACTATCGGCCGACTACTTAATCAGTACGGCGCTCTTCTACGGGCGCACACTACAGACTACATATAAAGTCGGCCGATTTTTTTCGATAGCTCAGTTTGCTCTGAATTTAAAATTAATTTTCTTTAAGTTCTGGATATTTCGTCGTATTTAAATATGGAATTATGGACATATTTGGACGTAGAGCAGTGATTACCTCTCTGGAATATTTTTTACTAACTACCATTAAGCGACTATTCTCTGCTAAATGTGTTTAACGACTAGCAAAACCAAATCGTTCGAGAACAGTCGGCCGATTGTTTTTCTAGTGTGCGCACTCACTACCAACCCGACTATTTAATCGGCCCAGTGTGCGCACTAACCAGCCCAACCCAACCAAACTATCGGCCGATAGAAAGTCTGTAGTGTGCGGGGGCTCAAATGCGAAAGTGTATGAAATTTGGTAGAAATAAAGAAGAAAAGATAATAGATTCTCTTTCACAGAAATGTTTCTTTGTTACTTAAATCATTCGATTGTATTTGGATTTCATTGAAGCACTTATTCCGAGCATGTGTCGATGTACAGAGACTTTTTGGACTCAGTGTATGTACAAGTTCGAACATCGATTCTCGCAAATGGCTTAACCAATAGTGTCCAATCGGTGCTGTGCTGAATTGTTTTGTATTGTGCTGTAACGGTTGATTAACGGATTTCTACAAAATTGTATGCGTTAAAATGTTAAAGTGTATATGTACTCAGCTAGTGTTCCTTCGTGTGAGAGCTTGTGGAAAAGTATGTAAAAAAAAAATTGCAAAAATTTCTGGGCTGATTCGGGTTGTACACAAAGTCTCTTCAAGTCTTCACGTGCGAGTGCAAATATACCAAAAGCCCCTAAATAATTGACCCTCTAGCCTCTTATGAGTAAACAGTGAGAGCGAGAATATATAAATTAATGACTCAAATATGTGAAATCTTGAATTGACCTTTCACTGCATTAAATATGTTTCACATTTCGTCAATTGTACTCACCCAGAGGCTTTTCTTGGAAATCCAGAATGGATGTCCTCTTATTGACTGATTTACCTTCGGTCTCTACACAACGAAGTGACTTACACATAGGTATTTAAATTGAGCCACTTTAAAGACTTAACATAGAAGACTCTTCAATTGAATTGAATTTTCCAATTATTTACAATTTTCCATATTCCTTTGGACTTAAAGAAGGTCCACATAACTCCAAATTTCAAGAGAATATGCATTTACCAAAATTTACTTCAATCTGATTATATTCGGATCTCCTCCTGTCATAGATGTATAAAGTATGAGTATTTACATATAAACATGTGTTCGTGTGTGTATTTGTTCCGGCAGGAAAGGTCCGGTTATACTAAAGTGTATTAACTGAAATTATTCATTGAGCAAACTTCCTGCACTTCTCTTATGCATGAGATTGACATTTTCCTGATTTACATGTAAACTACCGTTGCATTCTTGTAGTTTACTTCCTTTAACTGTAATTTAATCAACCAGTTGCGTGAAAATCTTCACCAGTCACCAGTTCAGTTACCAGCCGCCGCCGCCGCTGCTATGGTAACAAACAGAAGTGAGTTACCGTTGTTTTTTCAGTCCTTCTTTTTTTTCTATTTTACTTTCCTCTTGGCTATATATTTTCTTTACACTAAACGCACACAAACACCGACATACATATTTAGAATGGAAAAATAAAAGTGAAAAACAAACGAACTGGACACAATTTAAGGTCGTTTGTTGCACAGGACCTTTACCCAGGGTAATATTATCCCTGGACGGAGAAGTGAGAGAAGGAATTGCCAGAACAAGAAGAAAGCAAAAAAAAAAACAAAAAGAGTTAAGACCCAGACGAAGCCAAATTGAATCAGAATCACAAACTGCCCAGCCCTGCAGAGGGGGGTTGTAAAAATATTTTCACTCGCCTGTCACTTGGGGTGGCCCATATCCATAAACACGTACATATACAAGAAACCGAGTCCATCTGGAGAGGTGGTAGGAGAGGTTGGGAGCGTTCAACCTGAAAATTGAGCTCAGTTTTCTTTTCGAGTTTTGTACGGGATACCATTATGGAGGCAATTGAGCAGGAGTTTTGTTTTTGTGCGCTTTTTTTGTTCCTCTGCTGAAAACGCGAGAATTAATGCAATTAGCTTCTTTCGTTTCCCCTTTTACAGTTGTAAGTTGTTATCCTTGGGGCAGGACACTTGCTACAAGAGTAATTTCTTCGTATATAGAATAGTAGTGTTGTGTTGCAGATGCTGTGTTTTTGTGTTATGTTTTAAAGTTGTTCTGAGGCATTTGGGGATGACAAGTTGTGATTAAAAGTGAAGCGGGGGGGTTGGGGGGCGTTGGCGGAATGCAAATTGTTTCGTTTTCTTTGATGAAACTGCTTGGGAAGCTTTTTTTTGTTTTTTGTTTGGGGTGTGTTGTGTAGGTGGCTCAAATTGGGATAATATTTCATCGGAAAAGTGAGATTTTAAATGCCATTTATTACTTTTTGAGGCAAAGCTATAATTGAATTAAATTAAATTTGAATCTGATTATGTTTAAGTGTCTGAAGACGAAGGTGGTCGTTAAAAACAAGCACACATGAAGGATCTGTGAATTTTAAGTGCAAAATTATTATAAGCAAAATTGTCTAGACAAATTTGTGGCAAATTGTTCAACAGTAAGGAGGCCAGGAAGGTTTGCTTGCAACGTCGTGCAATTCCACTGGGACCCATCTGCATCTGAAAGGACATGGTGTGATATTTAACTTACTAAGCCAGCTACATTTTTGTGGGAATCTGTTAAGGTCTATAAGTAGTAGTAGTCCCCCAAGCGGGTTAGTCTTGGTTTATGGAGAGCAGGACAGTAGCTCAAATAATATGACTCTTTTCCTTCATTTTATTGTTCCTTCAGCTTCTACTTCTTATTCGAGAGAAAAAGTAGGTAAGCGTTTTGCCATGATTCCTACGATATGTAGTGTCTCCAGGAATTTATAAATATTATAAACCTGTAGTGGTTTTTTTCGTTGGTTACCTCATGACGTGAAAATCGCTTGACAGATTTCGATGAAATGATTTCTGAAATGCTGGGATGATAACAGGCTATGTAATTTTTTGCTCAGCCTACTGGTTCCTACATAATAGTCAAAATAACTGTATATTGGTGAGGAATATTATGATTATACAGCCCTAACTCAATAATGGGTTATCGGATTGCAAGGACTCAAGCAAGCAGTATTTGCCCTTAACCCTACCAAATCCAAGTCATTGGTTAAATACCCCAACTCGCTGGATACCTCAATCCTTCCAGCCATCAAACTAGGGTAGTGCAATATTGACTTTGTTGGGTATGCGTGTAACCTGGGGTTAACCTTCAACCGCACCTTATCTTCGGATGACCACATCACTGCCTGCACTGGGAAGGTGTATGGTGTGCTACGAGTTCTCTGGACAACATAACATTACATACCCGTCAAAGCTAAAATGCTTCTAATCCTACTGTTTTGCTGTGAAGTTTTCTCCAATGTGGACTGCAGATCTAGAGGAAAGTTGAACATGGTCTTTAACAGTGTTGGTCGCCATATCTCCGCCTACTCCAAAACTATTTTCGGCTGCTCACTCGACAACGTAACATACTTGAGCGCGTTACCTAGTTTCGCTTCATGAGATTCAGCGTACCCAGCAACCTTCTTCATTTTTAAGAAGCTAACTTTCCCTTCATCCCAACGAACTTGCACTCTTAAATACTAGATACTAGATACGCGTGTTTGGCACCCGAAGACAATTTTTAGTGTTCCGTAACCAAAAACGGAACACCATGGAATCAATTCAGTATCTGTCTGTCACAGGCCTTTTTCTCGAAGATCATTTGTCGTAGAATAGTTGAAATTTGGAACAGTAATAGCAATTAGTGGCCCAAACACAGACCTAAACATAAAAAGTTCAATTTCGACTTTGGGGTCTAGTTTTGGGGGATGTTCAAAAAAATTTAATTTTGAGGTCATCGTGTGGGATGTCAAATGAAAGCTCATTAATGCACGAATTCCAAAATGTATGAAATATTTTTTTGTATTAATTTTTTCTTAACACTTTTTCAAAAAAAAAAAAAAAAAAACCTTAAAAAATTGCCCTAACAGCAAGTGCTGCCAATCAAATTTAAATTTTGGGTAAAACAGGGTTTTTTTTTATAGTTTTTTGGTGCACTTGATGAGTTTAAGATACAAAGCAATTACAGTGAACTCTCTCGAGACCAGACACTGACGGTACCGAGAGATTTGTCCGGTTATGAGAGGTGTCCGGTAATGGGAGGAAAAAAAAATTTACGTTCTTTAACAAAGAAACACAATAGACATGTGGTATTCATTTTATTTTATAAAGGAATTCATTTTATGTCATAAACACAAATTACCAAAAAATACTAATTTCTGTCTATGACAATCAAGCGTAAAATGACACATACATACATACATACACTTAATATACAAACCTATTTAAAAATGCAATGGGATTTATAAATGCACATAGTTGTTGGATAACACGTTCGCGGACAAGACAGCAAATGCCGTCAATGGTTGACCAAATAAGCGGTTCATGACAATTTCAGATATGTTAGGACAAGTCGGGAACCCTGACAAGAAATACGGTAAACTTCCATATTCCGGCATTATTTGTCCTACCAGAGACAAATTTTCGCTTCACTGTGACCAGCGGAATCATTTTTATCTTTATACAAAATTCGCGACATTCTATTGCGGTTACGAAAATTGGTGTCCGTGTCCGGTTATGTGAGAGTCCGGTTATGGGAGAGTTTTTTATATGAAAAATCGTGTATTTATTTCGGTTCTTTGAAATCTGTCCGGATATAAGAGGTGTCCGGTTATGAGAGGTGTCCGTAAGGAGAGAGTACACTGTTTCTTTTTTACTAAATAATCCTGTTTCCAGACAGAACCGGAATTCCTCGCATTTATTGGTTTTTGAGAAAAGAAAAAGAAAAGTGGATGTCCCTAGAAGTCCTTTATCTCTTCACCTGTCACACTTGAACCTTAAACTCCCGTTCCAAAATTGTAAATATATCGTTCAAGACTTTGAACGAATGCAGTCTCTTCACCCTTTTGCCCTTTCACATTCGCTTTATCCTGGAATCGAATTTCGTTGACCATCATTGTATGGATACGTGTATGTCTTTATTTTATGCGTTTTTTGACAATTGATTCAATGTCACATGAAAAGCTGTAAAACATTTATTACCTAAAAGAAAATTCAATTCAATTTTACAAAATTTCATCAGGACACGACACAACTAATAAATTTCCTGCTGAATCAGGGGTAAAAACGACAAAGAGCTACTCGCTGACAGGGTACTATTATTGCGCGGGGGGGGGGGGGGGGGGTGCCGCTTGGGGGTATTATTCGAAAAATAAACAAGAAAAAAAAAAGAAATCAGCCCGTTAAAATGGGATATTCCACTATCTGTGATAGATGACGATCCTTGTGTTCGTGGAACGCATCAGTCTCTGCAAACAGAAAAAAAAAAAAACTAGGAAACAGGATGACGACAAAGACTACACACAAGCGTCATGCAAACGAAGGATGCGATGCAATTTTGTGTAACATTGCTGCAGGACGAAATAATCCACAATAATAAAATACACCCGCCATGTCACGCGTTTCCTTGCAGTCCCCCCATCTCTCCGTTCTTACTCACATTAGATACATATATGGGGAGCTATGCATCTATGATGGAGGCTGATGCTGCTGGTTCGGGTCGTCCTTTATGTTCCATGCGGTGTGCCGGGGTAGCATAACAAAATGTTATCTCCTGTGTGTTTATGTTATGCCCGCCACAAGGCGACTACTTTGGTTGATGGTTGTATTATCTGTGCCAGTGTACGCGTAACTGTGCACAGAGTAATTTCCCGTTTTAAATATTCTTTCTTTTTTTGTTAAGAGGTATCTAAAAGCCAGAATTCGGAATTCATGTGCTTTGTGGTTGAGTGGCTCACTTCAGCGTTTCCAGGGTTAGATTTTGAGGAGAGTACAGCTGCGTTGCCTTTGGGGATACTGTGGTTTACCTGTTCCTGTAATGCACTCAAATCTTAGTCCTCTTATGCTATGTATGTAATCGCTTTAAATCTCCTGTAAGCCTCTAACTCGAAGACGCCCCCCGAGTTGAATGGGCGCCGAAATTCCTTAAATCCAGCTATGGAGCTTTTTTTATCTTTCTCCTTTTAATGCTGTCGATGCCCTTTAGCCGTTCCTGTGGTGAAGAAACCCACAACAGGATGAGATAGAATACAAAGTGAATGAATGGCCATTCGAAAATAATAAAAAGAACGGATTTTGAAGGGATTTAGTCTCAGCGGGAGTGCGCTGTAGCCGAAAATGCGTTGTCCTTGTTGTTGTCGTTGAGCTTATGTGAAGCGCCGTGAAAGTGGTTAAGAATCGTAAAATACAATTTGTGTTTCATAAAAGAAAAACACAAAAATGCTACTCTGCTGCAAGAAGCTTGAAGGTTACTTAAAGTGCATTAAAAAAAGGGGGAGCTGCGTTGTAGTGGAACATTTTTAAGACGGAATGATACTTTGTGCAAAATGGAAACAGGATCTCTGCAAGTCACTACACTGTCGTTTGGATGAAGTTCTGGATTTGTGGATTTCCATAATCTGCTCGTGATTTTCTGTAAAAAGTTGGTAGAGACCCCATTGTTTGTCACCGAGAAATCTGGAAGCTTCCAGATATGTATGTGTCTAACCACACTGTTCTGTATTTCACTTTTAGTGAATTGAACCACCAAAAGTGGAATCAGGTGTTCTGTATACTGAACGAAATTATAAATTGTGGATTGTATGTTCGAAAGTGAATATTTAGGTGTTTTACATTCCACTCGATATGAAAACTGTAAATTCGTGTTCAGCATTCCGAAAATCGAAACGGTTTTGTGATAGGGGACAAGGCGTATACAAAGCATTTGTGGATCAAGTTAATATAACGGCTGAAGAATGAAAGTCTTCCAACGGCTGGATGGAAAAAGATAAGAAATTGCAGTTAATAATATTTATTAATAAAATAAAACATCAAAATAAAACAGTATACTTTTTAGGGGGTGAGGCGATTGCTTATATCATCCAAGCAATCTATAATACCGCAATCCCTTATTTTTCAAAAGTCTTTTCTGCTTCCACCTGCCCTAGTTTGCAGTTTAGTCCACTTCGACCACAACTTGTACTGCAAAATGTTTTACATATCGCCGAGAATTTTGCTGACTGTGGATCTACCTAGGCCAAGGTCTAAATCATTTCCCACTGACATTTGGTAACATCCTTCAGCCTCGCGGTTTTAATCAATCGTCTATATAATGTGTACATATTTAAAAATTAGCTGTTCGTTTGATACCTTGAAACTTAAAAACTAACCATCCGAAACTCACACTATATGTATGTATGTACATATATACTTTTTATGATGTTTGAAGTGTTCATACATCAAAAGTTTTCAAGTTCTCCGATAGATGGCGCAAGAAAACCAAATATCGAAACTAACCATCCGATTGAACTGAAACTTACACAATAGGCGTGTTTTTTTTTCAAATCTATAGATCTGAAAAAAAGCTTTTAAAAGCTTTCGAAGTAAAATACAACAAAACTTTAGCCTGGGTAATTATCCAGTCTATAAGAACTATGTTGCGGAAACATGTTCAGTCTATACAGATTTGAAAAAAACCACGCCTAATATTGTACCTATATGTTTTATGAAGTAAGAAATGTTCGTAAGCAAAAAGTTTTCAGGTTTTACGATAGATGGCGCTGGGACACCAAAATTTCAATACCATCCGATTGAGCTGAAACGTATACACAATATATTTTTTATGAAGTGACAAATGTTCGTAGACCAGAAGTTTTCAAGTTTTCAACACCAAAATATCAACTGACAGTGAATTCCTACAATGACATAGATACCATGCCTTAGTGGGTGAGTTGGGGAAAATATATAATTGCTTCATTCCTTAAATCGAATTTTCATAGGTAAACCATTGTCATTGGTTGTGAGGATCGTTTGTCTATAGCCTATTTAAGAGCCAACGAAATTGGCAAACAAAGTGAAGTACGACGAGCAACGTCTCGCAGACAGCATGCAGCAGCACGAGCCGCCAAAACAGACGAATAAAGTGCAGTGCATATTGAAAGCTTACAAATTCGTATAACTGTGATACGAGCATCTGAAATGACTGACAAGCATTCAAAAGTATCATTTGTCATGTAAAGCTTCCCAACTCACTGTTCGGAGACGGCAGAAAACTGTAGGTCCCTTCCATTCGTGCAAAAATATAACGCGCACACACAAATGGTTGCGGGAAGCTAGGCTTGGTTCTACCTAAGACTGCTGAAGTCAAATATTATTATTATGACCAACATGTCGCAAATGTACGAATTCCAGACAAAAGACGACGTATTTTTGCTTAATTTGTATTCGAACGTATTGTATTCGATGACGATCCGAAAATTAACAATAGTGAACATGCGTTAGTTGTTTTTGGACCAATGAACAAATTGTGTCCATATTGATATTGCCAACCACTGAAATACAAAGGTGAAACGCCAGGAATAAGCTGGTGCGAATGGAAAAAATGTGTTTCCGGCATTCAATCCGCCATCACCAGAGTCATTACTACTTTTAATGTCAGAAAAATTGATTCATAATGATATTTATATTTATATGTATATCAAGCAGACACATCCAATTCCAACCACTTCTTGAACAACCAAGAGTCACTCGAAAAAAATCACATTTTGTAACGTGTAGCGAAGCGCACCGGGTAACCACTAGTTTAAAAGATAGATTCCATTTAAAATAATTTGTTTGTAATATTTATAATTCACTTTCACAAAACAAGAAACTGAAAATCCTTACTATAATAAAAAGGTAACTTTTTTTTCGACTGCAAAGACTTTGTTCCCATTTGTCTTAAAAACTACTACACGAAATTGAATCTGGTTTTCACAGTTGGATTGCAAAATGTCAGGAATACAGCTTAGGATGTATATTATCATTATCTGCTATCCAGAAGCGGAGATCTAAGCTGATATCTGGGCATAGAGTATTTTTACGAACACCTTCTAGCTCCTAGCCTTAGAATGCCTTGGCCGATGGGAATGGAATTTCTTTTATTATAAATGACATACAATATGTATGTTAGAGCGCACTGTATTTCAGCGATGGACCTCACTGTTTTGTGTACTGCGAGGTTGCACTGTGCTTTATGACTGCACATAAAGGAGAGACATTTTGTATGTAAGACATATGAGATGGTGTAGGTGACACCATATGAATAAGAATAAGAACAAGGATATGCGAATCTGTGAGTGCTGGGGTAGGTTTGGTAGAAATCTCCTGACAGCCGACGCGAGTAGACTGCGCCACAGAATCGGGATTAAAAGTACTTTTCTATCATGTATATGGATATTAAAAGTAATGTTTTTGTGTTCCTCATTTATTTGCTGGCGCATCGTTCATCCGATTGCGGTAAAATTTAAGAATGTGCAAAAAAAAACATTGTTGTTGTGTGCACGCCGGGGAAGGTTCCTTCTATAATACATTGGGGGAAGATTTCTACTTCATTGCAATCCTATTTTTTTATTTTTTTTCCAAAAGCAAACGCATTAATCATGATCTCGAATCTGCACTCGGTGGAGACAATACAGGCGAATCCCTCTATGTCGAATTTTCACGGGCGATCAAAATTAGTGCAAGTTAGAGGATTTTTGAGAAAATCGAGCTTGAACGATTAGTCCTTTTTAAAACAGAAAGAAGAAAAACTTTTAAGGGGTTAGGCCACCCTACAGGTCGAAAAAATAGGCTTTTTTATGATTTTTTTTCAGAAATACCACAAAAAAATAAAGAGTATTTATTATACACATCAATCACTGCGATTAATTTCAAAATGGCGGCTGTGCAGCGGTTTTCGATGGCGTCTTCTTTTTTTTAAGGGTAGACTACCGGAAACAACTCAGACAATTTTCAACCGATTTACTTGAAAATTTGTACATATTATCTTGAAAAATACAATGTCTAGAAGCACGTAGGATTTTTTCGATACATTAATTTTTGGCCAAATGGCGCACTTCTAAAGTGAAAAGTGATAACTTTGCCTAAAAAATCATCAGATAATTGTTAATAACAAATGAACTATTCAATATAAATAAAAATCCAACGTACTTCCATAGATAATGTATTTTTCAAGACATTTTCAAAATTTCAAGTAAATCGGTTGAAAATTGTCTGAGTTATGTTTCCGGCCAACTTAAAAAATGCAGTTTTGAGATACACGCGTTTGAAGTTTTGATTAGTAGAAAATCATAAGGAAATTTTGCAATACCTCTAATTTGCGATGGCTGCACTGAGTACTTAGAGATTTTTCCCGACCATAATCTTTTGGTATATCATTTTTGAGGTCCCCTAGAATTTAAAAAAAAAATCCATTTTTCGAAAATTCTAGGGTGGCCTAACCGCTTAAGGAACATTAATTAATAAAAGAATAATTTGTGACACAAAGTACTGGCCTCTTCGAGTTTCCGATTTCCTGGTATGTTAGAAAGTAAAAGAAAATTTTTTTAACACTTCAGTTCGAAAAAACATTTGGACCTACCAAAAGATTTGAATACGAGGAAATAGGCCAAGTTTTGAAAATCAGAAAAACACGGCAGGAGGGCGAAGCAAGGCGAGTTCGGGTCAGCTAGTCTAAAATAATTAAAAGTAATAAAAATAAAAGTAATGTTTTTGTGTTCCTCATTTATTTGCTGGCGCATCGTTCATCCGATTGCGGTAAAATTTAAGAATGTGCAAAAAAAAACATTGTTGTTGTGTGCACGCCGGTGAAGGTTCCTTCTATAATACATTGGGGGAAGATTTCTACTTCATTGCAATCCTATTTTTTTTTTTTTTCCAAAAGCAAACGCATTAATCATGATCTCGAATCTGCACTCGGTGGAGACAATACAGGCGAATCCCTCTATGTCGAATTTTCACGGGCGATCAAAATTAGTGCAAGTTAGAGGATTTTTGAGAAAATCGAGCTTGAACGATTAGTCCTTTTTAAAACAGAAAGAAGAAAAACTTTTAAGGGGTTAGGCCACCCTACAGGTCGAAAAAATAGGCTTTTTTATGATTTTTTTTCAGAAATACCACAAAAAAATAAAGAGTATTTATTATACACATCAATCACTGCGATTAATTTCAAAATGGCGGCTGTGCAGCGGTTTTCGATGGCGTCTTCTTTTTTTTAAGGGTAGACTACCGGAAACAACTCAGACAATTTTCAACCGATTTACTTGAAAATTTGTACATATTATCTTGAAAAATACAATGTCTAGAAGCACGTAGGATTTTTTCGATACATTAATTTTTGGCCAAATGGCGCACTTCTAAAGTGAAAAGTGATAACTTTGCCTAAAAAATCATCAGATAATTGTTAATAACAAATGAACTATTCAATATAAATAAAAATCCTACGTACTTCCATAGATAATGTATTTTTCAAGACATGTTCAAAATTTCAAGTAAATCGGTTGAAAATTGTCTGAGTTATGTTTCCGGCCAACTTAAAAAATGCAGTTTTGAGATACACGCGTTTGAAGTTTTGATTAGTAGAAAATCATAAAGAAATTTTGCAATACCTCTAATTTGCGATGGCTGCACTGAGTACTTAGAGATTTTTCCCGACCATAATCTTTTGATATATCATTTTTGAGGTCCCCTAGAATTTAAAAAAAAAAAAATCCATTTTTCGAAAATTCTAGGGTGGCCTAACCCCTTAAGGAACATTAATTAATAAAAGAATAATTTGTGACACAAAGTACTGGCCTCTTCGAGTTTCCGATTTCCTGGTATGTTAGAAAGTAAAAGAAAATTTTTTTAACACTTCAGTTCGAAAAAACATTTGGACCTACCAAAAGATTTGAATACGAGGAAATAGGCCAAGTTTTGAAAATCAGAAAAACACGGCTGGAGGGCGAAGCAAGGCAAGTTCGGGTCAGCTAGTCTAAAATAATTTTGTAATAATTTCACAGCTATTTTTTTGACATTTCAAACAAATGAATTCGAAAAATTCGAACTCACTGGGAGTGCAGAGCACTGAAATCCATTTCGAGTGAATTCCAAATTCGATTTCAAGCCACGTTCACTCGAAATGCAGACCATGGCGGTAATTATTGCTATACGTCAAACTACTTCATTCGATATTAAACTCGGAACCGAAGATAGCCAAGAAATTCTTGCAAAAGAGTCAGAATTAAGCCTTCGATTCGTGCAATAGAGGGCTTTGAATTTGTGTCCTTCCATTTCATTTTCAAGGATTATCGAACGTTATACAAATACGTTCAACGTTGCGGTCACCATTCAACACTTTCTCATTAAGTGAACTTAACGTCTTTGTAGCTTTTATGTAGTCGTAAACCCGAAAAGCAAATGTGTAGCGTCATTCTCAAATGGCATCTTTAAGCATTTTCTCAAATATCAATTCGAATATCTCCTTTTTTTTATGACTCACAAAAAGACAAAGATGTAGACAAGGACGACGAAGGCGAAGAGCGAAGATCATTCGAATAAATAATGTGAATCCGCGCGCACCTACTTACGAGAAGATTTGATTTCAATTTAACTTCATGTCCTTGTAACACTTCTTCTTACATACGAGTATACTTACTCGTTCTCGTACATCACCCGAACCGAGTACGAGGTGGCTGCTTCACAAAAACAGGCTATCGAATTGACAGTCTTTATACTCGTACAAGGAACAAAGGCAACAACAAAAAAAAAAAACAGCAATGAACTGAGAGTCCTTAGCTGAGTAAAGCAGCACAAATATATAGATTTGTATCCACACATGAGCAGGGATTCGACATATGATTCCTTTCGGCTTTTTGCCGAGTTCTTATTTGACCTGAGATTTTTCGTTCCCAATGCTCCTTTCTTTTTTTTTGTTATCCAATCACAAGACAAAATAGGAAATATGTGGCTTTCCCGATGGGATTTTGTGGAAGGACATTTGCTCGTTTATTTTTTTCGATAGCACACACATCGCCGTCGAAATCGCAACCAGACAACAAAGTCAATTCGCAAGATGATTTATGGGATTTTATGGGAAATTTTAAAACCCCCAACACTTGGGTACTTTTCTTTTTATTTTTAATAATATCAAAATTTCTACATGGAAATTTTATGCAGATTTTTTTTTATTTTATTTTTCCTGCATAGACACACACCGCATGAAATATCAATTTCTTCGTATCCTTGTTGAGGATAAAAAAAAATAAATAAAATAAAACATTCGAGTGTGGTAGATAAAAAAAAGAAAAATTGAAGAAAATTTGTATCCTTTGCGGAATAAAATTCCCATAAATGCAAACATCAACTATCAACCAACACAGCAGAGTGTTGAAAAGAAAGAGGAAACTTCTTTCATCGTCTTCGGTATTACGTAGTATACGTCACCTCTCCAACACACCATTTCCCGAGTCAAACAACAACGCTTCGGAATATTTCCTTTGAACTTAGAATTTGACCCTCTGCCCTTTCACATGGAAGGAAAGCTATTCAGGATCAACAAATATACAGAGCCATTATCTAAAAGAGAGAATTGTTTGCATGTCATATGAAGAAAGTTTAAGGTTGCTGATGATGATGGAAGAGGGGGCGGGGCGTTAGGGTGGTGTGGAACATCCTTGTGTCTATGTGTAGCAACCAAACTTTGTTTTATCCCTTAGATGACTATACTCGTACATACAGAAATGTGAATAAATTATTTAAAGAAAAAAAAAAAGAAAGAAAGTCGTGTGTCTCCTTGAATGCGTGACTCAAAGGTGAGAGTCACGAGAATTCATGAAATCACATAATAATTGCATTTTCGAAGGAATGAAATTTCGTCCTCGCCACTGCCGCGCGCTGTTCTCATTGAAAATGTATATTCCATTTTCAACTAATGAACATGAGTCACCTGCCATGTCAAATTGTTAAGAGGAGTCGGGGACGTTCCTGGTAAATGTGAAAACGTCTTTGCTTGTCAAAACAAATTATGAAGAGTTCGACCCCGAGACAACGACGACGACGACGATGGAGACACCACGATACCACTTTTAAGGGATATACAACTTTATGCGAAGGGGACAAAAATTTCATTAAAAGTAAAAGCCTAAACGGTATTTAAGGAGAACCGTGGACGCGCCCGCCATATTATAAGAAAGTCACGAGAACACAGTGGAGTCCAATGGGGGGTGGGCGGCTTAAAAGTTTTAAAGTTTGTAACAAACGTGGGAAATTTAGGCGAACTATTTGAATGTTTTATTTTTAAGGGACATTGCTCTAAAATCTAAAGGAAGCCCATTTTTCTTTTTTAAACTTAACTACCGACAGATGAGTCAACTTTTGACATTTATATTGAAATTTTTTGTATGTATTATGCATTTGCTTCAAATCCACTCCGCAACTTGGCCAAGAAACGCTTCTGCACCTTTCCCCGTTGGCCAAAGGAGCTTTCAGATTAAGAGAGAATGACAACTGGAGGTCCAGTTCGTCTAGGCACACGGTCATACTAGAAATTTTCAATCACAGATTACGAGAAACCCCAGCTTGACTTCACCAGATACTTCAAAGTCTCCATACCAGACAGACAGATCTGAAACAACCTCGACATCCATCTTTACAGGCGGCTTAAAAACAGAGGGACGGTACGGAGCAGGTGTCTTCTCGGAAGAACTTCGCATAAGCCAGTCTTACCGACTAGCCGCAGCGTCTTCCAATCAGAGATATATGCTATTAAGAAAGTAGCACAAATTGTCCTAGCAAGGAAACTACCCGCAACGAAAATCACCATTCGCGTAGACAACCAAGCCTGGACTCTACTTCCGTGAACTCAAAATGCGTAAAGGAGTGCCTCACGGCACTTAGAGCGATAAAACACCACTCAGATCTACTCTACTGGGTACGCGGACATGTGGGAATGGCAGGGAACGAAATAGCAGACGTACTGGCCAGGAAAGGCTCTGATAAGGATACAACACACACGAGTTACCGGCTTTCAACATAGCTAAAAATCTAGGAGACCGCATCACCACTTATTTAGCCGAGGACCGATGGCCATAATGCCATAACCCGCAACCTGTGGCCCGCAGTCGACCAGAAAATAATATCCCTACCTCATATCGCTGGTACTCGTCGGTGGTATAACTGGACACTGTATAATAGGAAACATGGCTAAACGATAAGGCATCCTTACAATTGACTTCCGTAGAAGTTGCGTGGATGAAATAGAATATGTAGCACACCTTCTATGCCACTGCCCGGCTCTTCAAGAACGGCGCCTATCTTGTATGGGTGCACGGTTCTTCGACTGCCTAGATAGCTTGGCTAAGAAATGGTTTTGTAAAATGCATGTTTCGACATCCACAACTAGGGTTTTCACAATGGACCTTTACGGCTTCTGGGGTGGAATTGACTTTACTGCAAGTGACCCTAATAACCTAACCTAACCTAAGCTAAGCTATACATTTCCTTCGATTTGAAAGAATTTGCATAAGGGTGGCAGAAGAGAAGGCAATGTGAGCCTGTCCAACTGCGGCACTGGATGTGCTATTGGAGCTTACCCCATTGCACCTGGTGGTGAATGAAACTACTAAACGGACGTTTCTTAGAATGGCCAAAGAAGGAATAGGAAGAGTAAGAAAAGGATTACACTAAAATGACTGATAAACTTTTGAGCAATCCCTAGGGAAGATGGCATCAGGATGATTAACTGGTCCAAAGAAACACAGTAAGAAGAAAGACTGGAGCAACTGATCTAGAATCTACAGGCTGAGTACTCACACGGATGGTTCAAGAACTCAGGAAGGAACGGGTGCAGAAGTGTTTGGGCTAAGAACTTAACTATTCGCACCCATGGGTAGCTACACCAGCATTTTGCAAGCTGAAATCTTTGCATCGAGAGATGTGCTAATCTTGCTTGATAAACGCTTCAGCAGACGCGACATAGCAATAACGTCAGATACGCAAGCAGATATCAAACCAATCGCAGATCATCAAATCTAGAATCGTCTGGGAATGCCTAGATAAACTAAATAGAAAGGCCGAAGGAAACAACGTCATCATCTACTAGCATATACATAAGCTAATGAAGAGGCAGACAAACTTGATAGAAAAGGGGCTGCCACACCCTTTGTGGGTCCTGAACCCTTCTGCGTCATAGGGAAATCACTGGAAAAGGCAAACAGGACCAAGTCCTCAAGGTCTAAGGGCGAATAAACTTTTGGCCAATTACAACTTGAAGAAATTGAAAGCTTGCATCCGCCTTGACAAAAACAAACTCCGCAACCGGACTGCGTTCCTTACGGGCCATTGTAAACTCAAGGAACATCTCACGAAGCTGGGAAGCAGAGGATCTACCACTGTTAGTACCTAATCTCTTGTTTGTTTTTTCGGTTTGTGAGGGTGAGGATAGGCTTTCACATAGGCCACAAGTCCGGTCCGTTGTGCTCCCCTCTAGAACTGTGCAGAGAAAGAAAAAGGGTTGGGCTGTGCCTGTGTATGAGTGAAAGGGGGGTTGTGTAGTGGAATGGACAGTTAAGAGAAGGAATATGTGGATTCAAGAAAAACTCGTGTTTTCGAGAAATCTATGGATCTGAGCGATGTCAGCCCAGGTAGGATGTGTCTTCCCAGGTGTTTGTGCCTTAAAAAATAAATAAATATACGGTGTCAGGAGTCCTATACAGAACCAACCTAGCTTCTCGCAACCGTGAGCGTGTTATTTTTCCATGAAATGGAAGGGACCTTGTGCTCTATTCAAATTCAATACTTTCCTTGCCCACTATGGGTTTGGGTTTTCTATAATTTCTTTGGCAGCCTTGCATGTTTGGATTTAATTCCACATTTTTGAGTGGCGTTTAGCAAAAGACTGGCTATAACCCATTTTCTCCGCTAATCTCCTACTGCGATATTTGAGGGGAATTGGTCTGCATGAGGTGCTCTCTCTAACCGATTCCAATTGGAACAATGACGAGAGGGATGTTCCTTTATCTAGGACTTGTAGGGGGCACAATATGTCTTAAGGTCGCGATACATCTTACCCTTCAATAATCTTCTATATCTATAAAAATGGTGTAAAAACATGTATAGTAATTCATCAATTGAGAACGGCTGGGCCGAGTTGGCTCAAATTTGATTTCAGTTGTTCGTAATTGCCAGGAGAAGGTTTTTACGAAAGAACATTTTGGGAAAACCCTCCGGAAAAGTCGGAAAATTGAAAAAATCGAAATGTATGGAATTTTGTGTGCAATTGTTCCGGAATGGCTTTTTGAATGGAAAAATATAAAATTCTTAGTGGAAAACTCGGAAAATCCGGGAAAAACGCGAAAAGTTTGAATTTTTTTTTCAACGAAATTTTACATTTTATTGCATGTTGAAAATTCGTTGTGAAGCTCGGAAAATTTTGGATAATTGTGAAATTCATTGTGATACAAGACGTTTTGCGTGCATTTTGGGTGGAGAAGTTAAAGAGATAAATAATAGATGGCGCTGTGCTGCGATCAATGCCAATACTCGATAGATGGCATTATTCGTTGACTTAGGCTGTGCGCAATTCGACAGGTATCCTTTTCGCATTGTCATTTTCTATTGAGCAAATGTGCTATTTTTCTTGGTGCAATTAATTCGAATTTTGCGTATTATTACACTGATTCCGGATAGTCGTATATCGTGCATCACATCCGCAAACGGTACAAACATTACGATCAATTGAAATTCAATGCGATATTTATCAATTCGATAATTTTTTCAGAAAATAGATTTTCTTTTGAATAGGATTAGTTAAAAATGACTTTTTTGTTTTTTAGGGAGAGTTATTTGCTTGACTAATGCCTCCTATTAGACAATCAAACCTTGGACGATGTACACGAGACGATTTGGTGGGGCTATGATATTGCTCCCCGGAGATTTTCGTCAAACGCTTCCCGTCATCCCGAAATCTACTGCTGCCGATGAACTTAATGCATGTCTGAAATCGCCGTCTTTGTGGCGGCATGTCAAGAAGTTGAAATTGACCACGAACATGAGATTGGCATTGCAGAATGACCCATCGGCTGCTGAATTCTCGAGACAACTGCTGGCGTTTGGCAATGGCCAAATTTCTATTGATGTTTCGACTGACAGATAGACAGGTAGATAGATAGACAGATAGACAGATAGATGGATAGACAGATGGACAGATAGACAGGCAGACAGACAGACGGACAGACATACAGACAGACAGATAGATAGACGAATAGACAGATATATAGATATATAGATAGACAAACAGACATACAGGCAGACATTTCATTTTGATTTTTGGACATTTATGAAATTAATTCATTTCGAGTATTTATTTTAATAAAAAACTGAATTTAATTCAGCTTATAAGTTGACACAACATATTAATTTTGAGGCGGTACGAAGTTCGCCGGGTCAGCTAGTAATAAATAATTGTGGCAGTAATCTTGACAAGTCCCAAGTCCAGAAAAAAAAATTCTAACAAACCACTGATCGCCACCACAGTGATACCGATGACGCCTAACCTTATCATCCTCATCAATTCTGAATTCTTCTTCTTCTTCTTCCTTTTTGAAAAAAAAAAACTCAATTTACCAACTTTGTCACCGTAATAACGCTCATTTCTGTGTAGGTGATGGCTGAAGCTGGAGCTGGAGGACTCGTAATGATGGCATAAGCTTCCGCACAATACTCCCATCATCATTTCGTCCCCAAAAAATATTTATGTACACCTATATATGTATATGTATGTAAATAAAAAAAAAAATTAAAAACATTTTAAGGGCTGAATACCGAAAAATGACGAATGAGCTGGAACCACCCCCATTCCACAATATGCAACCAGCTTTGACACTAATGTGCTTATTTTTCTGACACAAGCTTAAAATTTATGAGATTTTAACGGTATCTATGTACACATATATATATTCCTCGCGATGGAACAAAAAATATCCAAACACACATACACACGAGTATGAAAACATGTTTAAATTATCTCATTGGATTATCTTTCGTTCCTTTCATCCACTAAGTACCATCATCCCTCGCCATCGCCACCGCCGCGCCCCCGGCACGTCTGTGTGTGTGGGAATTTGAAAATTGCTATATGCGATGATTATTGAATTATGCAAATCACAAAATGATTATCATTATAATCGACATTAATCCTGCCGAAAATAAGCACATACACTGATGGGGGGGGGGGGGGGGTATTGTGCCGAAAAGGTGTTATAGTCCTTTTGCGCGCTGGAAACTGGAATACCTATGTGTGACACTTTGTATCACATTCCGTCGTGCTATGCTATGTCATATGTAAACGGTGTGCGGTGCCGTTGCGATGGGATGTTAGAGATGTTACATATAAGAGATTTGATTAATTTTTCTTTTCTACTTAAGTGGTGGGGGGGTTGGCAGAGGAACTGTGGGCGGTGTTTGGCATACCCCAAAATTTTAATTAATCCCGTAATTGTGAACTTGTTACATCGGAGGGGTTTCTTAGCACCCTTTTTTTTGCGTTGGAAAGGATATCCGAAAAGGTTTACATGAAGTTATGCCTGCTTATGGTTATATGAGAGGGTGGCGAAAGCCTTTAATGTGGGATGGTGGGGGCTGTTTTTAATGATTTCAAATTGTAAGTATTTTGGGATACCGGTGAAGGCATTTTCATTATGTGCCACGATGATTTAAAACGTATTTTCAGAATCTAATAGCAAATTTGTTGTAAGATTTCGTAATAAAATTATGTAATAACACGTTGTTCCTTTTTAACCATTCTCTTTTCTCTTCTTTCTCTTTACAGGTGAGTGGTGGAAGATTTATGGTTTTTTATGTGATTCCGCAAAGAGAGTGAGTAGATCTTTGACATTTTTGCTTTTATGGTTAAGTTGTTAGACACAATGGACCAGTGAGCTATTTCGACGGTTTTATATTCATTTAAGATTCAATAGTTTCTAAAATGTTACCAGCTATACGAGCGTTATTGAAATTGAAGAAACTAGTCTGCGACTTGACAGTCACTCTAGTCAGATCCTTCAATTACTCTTGCCAACGTAGTGTGGTGGACTACAGAGCTAAGGCAACTTAGGGTGTAGACCAGGAAACTTTTTCACAAAGCAAAGTCCAGCAAAAAGGAATATGACGGATGAATATTGATCCAGCGTCAACCTATACCAAAGTTAAACAAAAACGTCACTTTGTCGCGAATCTCTGAACTACGTTAATGAAGCCGCAAGACTTCGGAAGATATTAGCTAAATACCCAAACATCCCAGCCTATATCAGGAAGTCCAATGGATCATGGACCAAATCCAGTAAAGAAGCACTGGGAGTGGAACAACTTATGGAAACACACTTCCCGGGCTGTTAAGACACTGGTACTATCTCTCATACAGGGGAGTTACCGGTTAACCACAGGCACATTCCAGGAAACTGTAAAGCTGACGAACTCGCTAAACTATAGGAACAACAATACCTATTCTACCCGATAAGGAAGATATAGGTATGCCACTCGCTACTTATAAGCTAGCACTCAAACTTGACACAGGCAATAAAACCAACGCTAGATGGGAAGGCGGAACAACCTGCCTTGCTAATAAACAAATCTGGCCTAATTGTATTGTATTATATTTGGAAAGGGGTTATCCCATAGAGACAACAAGCACGTAAACCTGTAGGCCCATTGTACTTTGGTGAAGTACCACCCCATTCGCTGAATTTGCGATTTATTGCTGAGCTATACATCGATCCAAATCTGCCTGTCGCTTTCGCAAAGCGAAGCAATAGGGTAAGACTGAGCTCTAGTAGAGTAAAGTCCCGTTGGACGTAGTTGCCAAGAGTGGCCTTTCTGATTCGAGCAAAGGCCGGACACTCGCTAATGAAGTGCTCAGTCGTCTCGTCTTCTTCCAGGCACATCTCGCAAAAGCCCGAGCTTCTGACACCAATTTTGACCAATTTTTAAGGTCAGTTCTGCTAAGGTGTACCAGAAACTTAGTTCTGTTTGCCCTGGGCGCGTCTACTAACATTTTGGCCTGTCGGCATGACCTAAGCTCGTGCCAATGGTTATAGTGCTGTAGTCGCAGCAGTTTAAGAAGTTTGTTTTTAGCTTAGGCTGAACTGCAGCCAATAATACGCTGAGGACCGATAAAAGGGGTCGCTGATCCAGCTCTAGCCAGAGCATAAGCTTTATTGTTTCCCGGGATTTCAAAGTGTCTCGGGGCCCAGACCATGGTGATCTTATTACATCGCCCAAGCTGGTTCAGTTTATTGACAGCTTCCTCAACAATTTTTAAGTTGATCAACGCTGCTGAACAGGCTTTAATAGCTGCTTGGCTATCAGAGCAGATGTAGATGGACTTACCTTTCCATCTCTTGTTAAGTGCAATGTGCGCTGTACTAGCGATAGCATACACCTCTGCCCGAAAGACAGTTGTAAATCTACTCAGTGAAATAGATTGCTCAACGTGGTATTCTTCTGAGTAGACACCTGCTCCGGAGAGCTCATCCATTAAGGACCCGTCCGTATAGAAGACTATACTTCCTGGTGGGAAACCAGACCAACCTCCGCTGTTCCATTCAGAGCGATCTGGAAGGAGACATTGGAACCTTTGCCCGAAATTGTATTCGGAGCTCCCCTCAAGGCTCCTGGTACTGAATCGAGAAGCTTCCCCACAATCTGGCCTAAACTAGATCTAAAACGCTCTAGATACATTTTGTCACTAAAAAGACTACATATTAGTATGATTATCGGTGTCATCACAGGACACTGCCTTATAGGCAAACACGCTACTAGACTTGAGGTCATCTCGAATGACTTCTGCAGAAACTGTGGGGACGAGGAGGAGGAGCAAAGTCCAACACATCTCCTCTGCTCATGCCCAGCTCTTTCTCGTAGTAGAAAACTACTCCTAGGAGAATACTTCTTCGAAGATCTAAGTGATCTAGCACAAAAAGATGTAGGAAGCCTTCAGCCTTCTTCGCTTTGTAAAAAGCTCCAAATGGTTCTCTTGAGTAGCGGGGTAAATATCCCCAAGATCCTTGGTATCACAACGGGCCTCTTTAGGTCTAAATGTGCTGGTACTTGTTCCCGGCAGCCACTGCTACCTAACCTACCCATAGCACTGGGAGCTACATATTTCCGAGATCATAAGTGAGGACAAAGAAAAGTGGGGCGGTCAGTTCTTTCTAACCGTACAAATCAGCCGGACCGGATAGGAGTATCCCAGCCACGCTACAATAGTCCCTAAACAACTGTTTCCAACACTTAGTAAAAATTGTCACAGACTGCCTACTAAGACGGTACATACCAAAAGAATGGAGAGAGGTCAGAGAAATGTTCATTCCCAAAACTGGAAAAAGTTTCACTCATCCGCAAAAGACCACAGGCCTAGATGTAATAGCATCTTTGGTCATGTCCTAGTTTTGTTTGGGGGGTTTTTCGGACGAGTTATAAAGAATGTGTTAGGAAAAAAGTCCTGGGGCCGAATTACCACACTCGATAGGACACAGCCCATTTCCTCTGTCACTGTCCTGGCCTCTGCCAACTTAGAAACAAAACCTTGAGCAAATTCTTTTTCGAGGATATCGACGAGCTATCGGATGGATAACCACCGGTCACACTTGAATTTGCCATGGCGTCTGGATGGCTGAAACCTGGAAATTAATACCACGAGTGGGGAAAACAACATGGGTATCACAATGGGTCCACATGGACCTAAGTGTGATGGGGATGTTATCATTCTCATCAGCCCTTTTAACCTTACCCAACCTACCGCACTCGATAATGAGTGAGTGAGTAGGACTCGAATCACAGTCCGTGCTGAGAAAACAGAAAAACTACTTCTACAGCGTTGGGACCAACATTCGGCTGTCAGGCAGAATGAAACATTTAATTAAGAAGATTCAAGCCAAAACTCGCATCCATTTGATCGAAATGAAGTGAGGATAGTTATTGCCAAGCTGCTGGGCCTTATGGTTTACCCACCAAGCTATTTAAAGTAGCTAGGGATGACTTAGTAGAGAGCATCTCTTAGATTTGGGTAGATGAATGTTTGCCAGATGAATTGAATCTCAGCATCAAAAGGATAAATGCTCCAAAGGCATCACTTTCTTCAATATCTACCATGTTGTGTGAACACTTGAAACATTTCGTCAGCTACATGATTGGCCCCTTTCAGTTCAGGAAAGTCCACTATTGACCAAATTTTCACACTTCGGCAGATACTGGAAAAAAGAAAGAACACGGAGAATTCAAATCGATATTCCCCACCTGTGCAACGATAGCAAGGCCGCCTATTGTAGGATTTGTAAAGACGAAAGAGCCATGTCTAGTTTTCACATTCTTGGACAACTTTGAGATAGTAGAGGCCTTTGTCTACCATGGCTTTGCTCTACTTTACTTTAGGTGGCGCCACAGTTAGGGGTGAACCTAGGCCTGCTGCTCGCATCCATTTGTGTGTGCGTGTTATATTTTTGCACGAATGGAAGGGGCCTACAGTTTTTTGCCGACTCCGAACTGCGAGATGAGAAGCTCCTTGACAAATGATACTTTTTGATTGCTTGTCAGACATTCGAAAGAGCTGGCAACGTGAAAACCTCTTTTTAAATGTTGGACCCGGGCTGGGATTGAACCCGGGCAGCATTGCGTAGTAGTCCAATGCACTTACCACTACACCACGGTGCTCACCACGGCTTTGCTATAGATCTGGTTCCACACAGTAGATTCCGGACCCTGTGCCGCCATCTGGCATACATTTGTCTCGTCTATATTTTCAATAAACTTCATTATCTTGAAAGATTATGAACAGTGTCACTGACAAAAACACGGCCATGCCTCGTCACATCATGGTGCGGAAAGATTCCGAAAAATGCTGACTTGTGACCCAATACCCAAACACAACATCGCTATCATTACAGATAGTCAAGCCGCAATTAAAGCCATAAATTCGGCAATCACCTCATTAAAACTGGTTGGTCAATGCCAAGAAAACCTTAATCGCTTGTGCAATCAAGGCAGAGTCACTCTTCTCTGGGTTCCAGGACATAGCGCCATAGAAGGAAGCGAGAAGGCCGACGAGCTAGCAAGGCGAGTGTCAATATACTCTCACACTTCCTGAAACTAGCCGGTCTCAGGTGGACCAGTCAGACACACTCTGTCATATCCAAAGAGATATGGCCAAGTTACAACGGGTCGAAAACAAACGAGCTGCTACAAAGAACCCGCGTATAGTAGTGGCAGTCAGTACAGGGCGCTGACCAATAGGAGACAATGCAGCAAAACTAGCGATCCTTCACAATAGTTTCTGCCGTAGCTGCAAAGATGAAAATGAAAAAGAGTCGCTTATTCACTTTCTGTGCAAATGCCCATCTCTAGCAACGCATCCTGGGCAAACTATTCTTCAAAGACCTTATAGCGATATCTGGGAAAAGGATTGGAGAGCTGATCCTCTTCTTAAACTCCACAGGGTGGTTATAGATTTCTCAACATTACATCCGAATAAACGAGTCACCTGAGGTTTGTGGTATCAAAACGGTACTTTTTGGGGTTTCTTCCATCAAAACCACCACTTCTACCTACCCGTGAAGCCTGACTTCCACACTCAGTGAAATAGTTATTTTCCTTCTGGGACCGCCTAATTCGTGTATTTTGACATCCTTGGATTTTTCTTTTTGCGGTTTCAAAGGCTCGTTTGCGGCACACATTCCATATTTATCGCTTCGATAAAACCTACCAAAATCGACGCTATCTAATGAATCGTCATTCACTAAAAGTCATTCACATGACAGTTAAAGTCTGTTTCACCAGTCAGTGCTGCTTCGATTTACAATACGGCGAAAAAAAAAGAAATCACAAAATCGACGTTTCAATTGAATTCAATCCGAAGTTCGTTGAGAGATTCTGTACCCATTCGCAAGCAATTCTACGTACGCAAGCAAACATCCTCTCTACATCACTTAAATCGCAACTAATTGATGTCAATTGCTTGGATAGTGGCCACGTTGACGATGGAAGGCAGCAGGCGACAGTCTTCCGCGCGCTGGCACAGAGCCATTCGATTGCTTTCAATTGGCTTAAATCAAAATTCCATCGAGAATCAGAAAGCAACAACTACAAGCAGGTATAGTCAGATCAAGCTGGCTCCATATGGACACGCCGCCATATCCAACAAACACTGATGCGCATATTTTATCTCTTCCTTCTTTGGTTTGGCCGATTTCCGCCGAGATGGGGCGGGTGTCGCCGCACTTCAATTGACCGGGACTGTGAGAAAGCGTATTGATTCCGCTGTGTAATTTATTTCAATCGTTCTGATTATAAACATCCCTATTGCATGGCACGATCCTTCGCTCTGCCCCACTGACTTTTATTTCCAATCGAAGTTGTTTGCTTCTTGTTCTTTTTTTTTTGCAATTTTCCTGTCTTTTCAATGTTTTCCATTTCATTAGTCAGAGTCGGAGCGGAGCGCTGCTGCATTGACGACGACGAGCCGGGACGGGGTGGGGGGTCTGTTGTGACTATTCGTGCCTGTTACTCTGTCTACATAACCTGGATTCGCCTTAACCATGGCTGTGTGTCTCTGTCTCTGCTTAAATGGGTTTAGCTTTTTTTTTATATTGTAGTGTCTCCGTTTCTCGTCCTTGCATGCAATTGGAATCGATATAATTTTCCTAGCAATTTGATTTTGATTAAAAGGACATGTGTCCTGTTCTAGCTGGTGGTGAAAGTTTGTTTATTTTTTGTTTTTTTCACGAAACTAATAACAAAACTCATATCAGTTTATTCGCTGTTGTTGTTGTTGTCGTCATTGTCAAGTGTCCTTAGGAATGATGGGCGTAATAATTCCAACAAAACATGATGTGTCGTTGCAAAAGGGATATTTTTCTTCCTTTTTTTCATATCTATTACAACAACGGAAAATATGTAACAAAATGACGTTACAAATTGTAAAACTTTTGTCATAACACACACACACACACATTCGTTGGATCCGCCAACAGTCCTTTCGAAGGACAATCGTGTCGCGTCAGTCGGTGTGAAAAATAATATGAAAACTTAAAACTTGTTAAACTTTTAAATTAATTTTTCTATGAAGTATGAGTGGGAGGGGCGGGGGGGTTTGTTAGGGTCAAACACACTACAAGGGTGTTAAAGCGAAGCTGGATAATGCTGTTCTCGCAATTACCGACCATCAACGTGTCTGTATGTGTGTATTGGTGTCCTGCAAACAATCACTTTATCTGAACAACTCTACATGTCCATTCTGCACTTGTGGCCAAGAGTCGACACTTATATTAGCGGGGTTTGTTTTGTTGGCAGCTGGGTGATGAAAGGAGGTGGAAAAAATTTCCATGTCCCTTTTTTTTCAAACACACGCCCCATCAGCCAGGCACCACCTGTGGGTTGTCGCTGGGTACTGCAAAAGTTTTGCATCAATTATAGTTCAACCCTTATGTTGTAGAAATGGAAACAGAAACAAAGGGGTTGATGCTGTAACTCCCCACTTGGCCTAAAATGTGTGTCCTTATTCGTCCTTGCAAAATATTTTCCACTTGCAGTCGTCGTTATCGAATTAATCATTTAACCGTGGACGGTTTGGACCCTAGTCCTTACAATGATTTTGTTCTGGAAATCCTTTATGACAGTTGAACAAGGATCAAAATAAAACAATGTATAGATATTATTTTTCTGTAGTCCTTATCCACATGCTGTTCGTCCATTCGAGTACATCTGCCTGTAGCATATTTGGAGGGCTTCACTTTGAGCTCAGCAGCTTGCTTGGCGACTATCACCCGACATCTACAGAATTTTCGTTTGTACAGTGAGACAAATAAGTATGCACACTCCCTTAAAATATATTTGTATTATATTTTTGCACGAATGGAATGGAAGAGACCTACAGTTTTTAGCCGACTCCGAACGGCGCGCGTGTTGAGAAGAAGCTTATTGACAAATGATACTCTTTGATTGCTTGTCAGAAATTCGAAAGAGGTGGCACCGTGAAAAAACCTTTTAGGTATTGGATCCGGGCTGGAATTGAACCCGAGCAGCATTGCATAGTAGTCCAACGCACTACGGTGCCGACAACAGTTCGTTCAGTTCTTAGAAATAATACCTATCACAGTAAATTTTTGCAAAATTTTATAATCAGTGATGAAAATAGGTACAATTTATGGTAAAGCGAAGGTTTAAGGAAAAAATTTATTTATTTATTCGTCATTTAGAGTTACAGGCTCCATCAGACAACTTAAAACTATAGATGTACAAAAATATCTTAATTGTTAATTTTTACAAAGGAGCATTAACATTAATGTTCCAATATGTCTAATTTATCAATAGGTTAGGTTAGGTTAGGCTGAGCCATCATAAAAACACTAGGCACCTATTGGGCCCATCGCGATCCCCTGGGACCATCGCATGATGGCACCTAAACCATAATTGCAGCAAATTGAACAGAAGACATCGGGTTAAATAGGGAGATGTACCGATGTTCCACCTTAGCTTTTTGAAAGCAAATCTTGTGAAATTTTTGGACCCTTTCTATTCTCAGCGAGTGATTTGCGTTCCAGTTTACTTTGTCTAGTTTAGTATAGTCCATTTGATACTCGAATGATATTGGATTATTGTACAGGAGAGACTTTGACACTTAGATATGTTTAGGTCCAAGAGGTTGTGTTGGCACCATCTAGCCAGGTTGTTTAGATCTTGTTGAATGAGCATACAATCATCCTCTGTTTTAATGGGCCGAAAAAGTTTTAAGTCGTCGGCGAATAATAAACACGAGAAATTTTTAAAGTACGACGGAATGTCATTGACGAATAGCAAAAAGAGAAGAGGTCCAATTTGGCTTCCTTGTGGGACACCAGACGTCACTGTGATGCGTTCTGACAGAAAAACTCCAATTTTGACAAATTGGATACGAGTTAAGAGGTAATCCAATCCAGAAAACTGGAATGACAATCTGATCAAATGATCATGATTCACTCTGTCAAAGGCTTTAGCAAAATCTGTAAAAATAATGTCTGTCTGATAACCAATTTCTAGGTTATTGATAATCTTCTCACATAAAATTGCTAAATTTGTTGCAGTTGATCTACCTTGAACAAATCCATGCTGAGAAACGGATATGATTTCTTTGACGAAAAAGTTGAGTTTACCGCACACAATCTTCTCAAAGACTTTGTGGATGACAGACATATAGGCCTATAATAGTTGGAAACCTTTTGTTTTGCCCGGCTTTAAAAATTGGTGGAATATAAAATACTTTCCACTCGTTACGTAAATTACCCGTTCTAAGGGATAAAAGAAAATGAAGAGATAAAACCAGAGAATCTTGTTCCAATTGCTAAGCATGGCGGAGGCTCGGTCATGGCTTAGGGGTGCATGTCAGGTACTGGAGTTGGAAAACTAAAGTTCATTGACAGAAATATGAATCGCGTTATGTACCTCGAGATCCCCAAAGATGATTTGACAGGGAAATTTGGCCTGTCACCAGTGTGGTATTTTCATCAGGACAATGACCCAAAGCATACGGAGGAAGTTATAAAGCGTTGGCTTCTTAATGTGCCTAAACAACTCGCAGTCCCTACCTAGTCCTATCATAAGTTTTGTTAATAATTCAAAACGCCATAAAAGAAAAACCAGAAAACATTTTGTATTCATTTATTAGACCATAATATTCTTCTTCTCTCCATTTAAACGACGAGGTTATGATCAGAATTATAGGGATCGCAACCCTTCCACTTCACTGCATTCCTACTGGTCCGCCTGTGGGGTTCGCTGGTTCGACCTCAAAAAATATCTGCAGGCCGATTTTGAATCACTTCATCATTGAGGCCAATCAAATGCTGGTGTTTCTGCATTTGTGTGATCCAGGAGTTTTTAGGCCTACCTCTTTTACGCGATGGTAAGGGAACGTTGATTGCCATTGCCTTTTTGACAGGGTTCGTAGGATCCCTCCTTTGAACATGACAATACCAACTGAGCCGGTCGTGCTCCAGTTTTTTCGAGATGGGATTTTGGAACTTCTTATTCGATCAAGCTTTGTTACTCCTGCTGTCAATTTGCATTCATACTTTTTGTACATTGTCCAGCCCTGTGAACCGTATGAGAGCTCCGGACGCACAACTGTGGTGTAGAGCCTTCCTTTCACCTTAGAAGACATTTTTCGGTCACTCGAAAATGATTGCCTTTTGGTTTCAGACGTTGTTGCCATTACGCTATAGCGGCACGCACGACTTCCATGGACATCGGTGACGCCTCTGCGGTTAGTATTGCTTTGAGGCTTCTTAAATTTCTGTGAGGGGTCTTGCAGACCATGCTTTCAAATTCTGACAATAAGGAATAAACCAATGAATTCAAATGTGGACCTCCCGTGGGCACCATAGCGCAAGTGGTTAGTGCGTCAGACTACTGAGCCAGCGGTCTTGGGTTCGAATCCCGCCGCAAACACCTAAAAGTTTTTCACAGTGCCCACCTCTTTCGAATGTCTGACAAGCATTAAAGACTATCATTTGTCACGATTAAGCTTCTCAACTCGCCGTTCAGAGTCGGCAAAAAACTGTAGGTCCCTTCCATTCGTGCAAAAATATAACACGCACACACAAATGGTTGCGAGAAGCAGGCCCAGGTTCACCTCGAGCTGTAGCGCCAACTAAGTAAGTAAGTAAGTACCTCCCGTTGGCCAATCTCCCGCTGCTTTAAGCCCAGGTGTTGTTAGGAGAATAAACAACAAAGAGAGGCAATCAAATGAAAGGCAGAATAGTAGTTTATTGATTGATAGCTTAATAGAAACTGATACATGAAAATAGTTAAGAAATGACAGAAGTGGGAAACAATAATTGCAACAGTTGCTTTGACAAACAATTACAGTACAGTAGTGTATCAAAGTTTTACAACACTGATGCTATTTAAGATAGTTATTTGCTTGGGTTGCCCAACATCGCACTTAACTTCAGGTGTTTTGTTTTGTCCAAGTTCCTTGTGAAAATATCCGCCATCATGTCTTCAAAGCAAAGGTACTTCAAGTCTATGGTGCCGTCTTCATACAAGTCTCGAATGTGGTGGTAGCGGATATCGATGTGCTTGCTTCTGCGATGATGCACCGGATTTTTCACCAACCGTTGAGCACCTATATTATTATTAAGTAGAAGAACAGAACGATTAGTAAAAAGTAAGCCTAACTCTGATACCAAATTTCGCAAGTAAACGGCTTCTTCACTCGCTTGCGACAGGGTCATATATTCGGCTTCAGTGCTACTCAGGGCAACTGATAGCGGCTTCTTCGATTCCCAGGAGATGGCTCCACCACCAAATGTGAAGACAAATCCTGTGTAGGATCTTCTATCATCAGTGTTTCCTCCCCAATCAGCATCCACGTAAGCTTGAAGTCCTTCCGACGATTCCGAATAAAACAGCTTTGCATCACATGTTGTTTTGATGTACCTCAACAGATTTTTCGCTGCTCTGAGATATTCTCCATGAGGTTCCACGTTGTACTGAGAAAGTTTGCTTATTGTGTGACTGATGCCTGGCCTCGTAGAAACCGCCAAATACATGATTGCGATTGGTAGTAGCCCGGATCTTCCTTCTTGCATGTTTCATTTTGGCACTTGACTAATTTTGTCCCAGGATCAAGTGGCGTAAAGCAGGGTTTGCATGCATCCATCCGGTATCGACACATAAGTTCCCGAAACAAGAATTGCAACAGTTGCTTTGACAAATAGTTACAGTACAGTAGTGTATTCAAGTTTTACAACACCAGGCATATTGACCCTGAGTCACTCCTGTTTGGGCTTAGGCGCTGGCGAAGAGTCCTGTTGGAAGATCCAGTTCTCTCTATTGAATAGAGTAATGTTCAAACCTTTTGCAATATCCTCTAGCAGTCTAGCACATCCGTTAGTAAACTTTTGCTTCCGTTTTCACACCTTTCCCGCAGAAATGAAGGGATGTGACACCTTAGTGAGAGACGCCGTACCAAATTATTCTGGAAGCGAGATGATGGCCACATTCAACCATTGGAACAACTTTGTTCGCTTCCTTAGTTGGAAAAAATAAATAAATAAATATTCGGCGTCAGTAGACCTATACAGAACCAAGCCTGGCTTCTCGCGACCATTTGTGTGTGCGTGTTATTTTCTCCACGAAATGGAAGGGACCTACAACGAACGGCGAGTCAGACATTCGAAAGAGGAGGCACCGTGAAAAAACTTTTTGGGTGTCTTGGCTGAGATTGAACCCGGGCAACATGCGTAGAAGTCCAACGTACTAACCCCCATAGCCACAGCGACGACCTTCCTTAGATGACGTAGCATAAATTTGGTTATTTTGGTTGTTGAAAACTTCTGCCACGGTAAAAATATTCTCATCCGTAAACAGAACGTTTTCATGGCCATTGTCATGCGTGTCACTGCAAAAACTGTTTGCATCTTTCCAGCTTAATTTTTTTGACGTAAGGAGTGAAAAAATGTCCCGTCTACCGCTGATAGGCTGTCATGTGTAGATAACCTTGAATCAGTCTAAATATGGTTCTGCTTGGTACATCCAATTCCTTGGACATAATTTTCTGCTTTCGGAGAAAATTTCTGTGAATTCGTTCACGAACCGCTTTTACTAAAATTTGAAGAATACATTTTGTATTGTTTGTTTAATGTTTGAAGACTGGATAAGAATTTTTTCTTTCATGTCTGGAACGGTGGAAAACTCATATTTGGAGGTGTATGAAAATTTATTTGTGTCACTGTGTTTTTTTTTTTTTTTTTTTGTGTAACAGTTAAATTAATACGCTCATCTGCATATAATTTTATTCGGAATAATAAATTGGTTATGACGGGAATGTCTAGCACTTGTGTGTATGCAAACAGACAGGACAGGACTGGCTGTGCATTGAGGACGAAGATGAAAGACCTTGCCGCTGAAATCAGTGATGCAACATCAGATGTGTCCTTCTTCTTTGAAGGGATGAAGATTATGCGCTTTTGCAATACAATACTGAAACTCATCAATGCAAATTAGGGTAATCGCATTAATTCACAGAAAACGAGTAACCGGAAGTGCATATCCACATAAAGTGTGACAACATAGGAAGGAAGTGATTCGATTTAAAGCCTTTTGGGTAGACGGTAGCATTTAAAAGTTATCAGCTCTCAATAATTGCCTTAAAACTTTTTCGATATTTCTCCAAAGTCACACTCAAAGTTATTTTAATAATCTTCTTTTGGGGATACCAATTCAATTGATCACAAGAGTTGCCAAACAATTCCCCAATGGGGGAACAATAACCTTTGTCTTCATGCTGCTGCGTCCCACAGCCAATCAAAGTTATTGTGCTCGGGGGAGTTTTGTCTTCTTTTAAATTTGTGCCACCTCCCCCGCTCCAAGGATGAATTCATATATTTTACAATTGTGTAGAATTTCTTAGCGCACAGCGCACACCCAAATCCTTGCTCGAGGATGGCGAGTAACTCATAAAATACCGCATCCATTACAAATTCCTGAGCTCTGTGCCAGGCAAGTACCGTTATACATAGTACTCGTATGTTTAGTAAAATTTAATTTTAATTATTATTATTGTTTTTCTGTGGCTGCCAATGGACGAGGCTCTCTCCTTTGGTTCGTACATGGTACAACTGCTTCACCTTCTAAATCCGATGTATCATCCGATTGTGTCCCGGTAATTAAAATTGCAGGAAATTCTTGTACTTGCCTTGGCACTGCTCGATGGTCGATAGAGATATCAAGACAACAACAGCGACGACGACTTAGTTCTACCCGAGTACATTAAACCTTCGACGTAATGAAATTAAACAAGAGACCGGCAATATAAGGGCATAGTAAACCCCTTAGGCCTTTTGAATATGTACATTTATACTCCTACTAATATGTATGTATCTATTACACCAAAACACCGTATGCGTGGTGTATCCGGGTTTATTGGCATCGACATTGATCCGATATGTGTGGAAAGGAGCAGCTCAACAACCACTATCGAACAACGAACCCACTCATACCTCTCCAATGTGAAGCTAATGAATTAAGCATCTATGTAAACGCAATAACAGTTTGGTTGAATAATTAATGCGTCTTTGTATCTAAGGCAGACCGGCATGTGACCAATTAGTGTAAAGCCCCATCCCCACCCCACCCTACTACTTTTCTCGTGAAGCCCTTCTAATTAACCCTGTTATGCCACAACTAATTCGCAAAAGTGATTACACCGAAAATTGCATTATTTGTATTGTGCACTGTTTTACCGGGTGTCAGGATCGACAAACGACAAATAAAAAACAAGGACACTAAATCAATACTTGAAGTTGGGTTGGACGTTGGGCTGTATGTAGTCAGTCTGGCAGGACTCAAAGGAGTATCTGGTTCGATTGTACTCGTGCAGAGTGTTAAATGGTGTACGTAATTATAGTCAAACTGTTGAGTCGAATGCTCCATTTACCGTAATTGGTGTGCTTACACAGGCAAAATGATTGCGAATACGAGTAGGTACTTTGGGATGCGTAGCTACGATGGAAAGAAAGCAGGTTTTTTACGAAATCACATGATTTGCAAATATTTCCGGGATAATGAGTCCTCTTAGCATGTTTTTTGAAGTCATAAAACCCAGCAAGCACTGAGCAATTGGATTAAATTAAAAATAACTTCTAGCGAAAATGCATATGTCTTCAGCTTAAACCCTAGTACAGGGACTGAGGTAAAATGTTACCCCAACGCTATTTTGAAATCGGACAAATTGTTTTCTGCCAAGTTTTGAAACCTTTCAAAAGTCTATGAGTTATTTTCAAGCTATTTTCATTTATTTATTTTATTTATATCTGCCTGGGCATTGTTTTTTATGCCATTTTTGTTGACAACTGCTTCTTAAAAGCAGTCCAATTATACTTGTTTGGTCTATAAAAGAATCACCCTTAATTGTATGTGAATAATCTTGCCACATCAAGCCCTCATTTACCGTTTACTTACGTCTTTTCATTTGTGGGGTAAAATTTTACCCCATGCATTAAAACTTGTAAATAGACCTTGCCCCTGTACTAGGGTTAAGTTTGCCAAAAATATATTGAAGAAACTAGTTAACTAGCATGAAAATCCCGGACATTCCCGAACAAAATTGGATGCAAAAAGGGTACAAAACTTAGACCAAAACGCATGTAAGTAATATTTATTACAAAAAGACACTTTTATGGCTGTACTTCATGTCTTTAATATTAAATAATGACTCATGTAGTATAATTGAATTCTTAATCGGGATGTATGGCATATGGCACCGTCTTGTTGAAACCACATGTCGTCCACATCCATATCTTGGAATTAAAATACAAAAAAATTGATGACCATATTATCATTAACTGTTATTGCCTTACCAGCCGCATTTTCAAAGAAGACTGGTCCGATGATGCCTCCCACCTAAAATCCGCACCACAGAGTGGCACGTTGTGAATTTGCATTTGCTTCCCAACAATTACTCGTGCAAAGTCATCAAGAAATCAAGAAAATGACCTTAACCGCTGAAGGTGATTTTGTTAAAAAAGTAGCTGCCAAACCTTCATTATTTTTAAAATACTGCTCAATTATGAAAACACGTTGTTTTTTTCGTGTAATACTACATTTTAAATAACATCTGAACTGTCAGCTGTAACGCGCTGTCTTTTTTTTCCATTGGCAACACTTTACCGCACAAATGGCGAACAAATCAAATCTTGCGTGTATTTTGGGACACACAATACGAGTATTTAATAGCATTTTTGTATTGGTAATCTATATCTATAAAAATCAAACCACCGAACCGATTGAGCTCAAATCTTTGGGGAAACCTTTAGTTTCTGTGGAGTTCGGTCTGCTAGGAGCTGAGCATGTGACGGAAAGGGTAAAAAGCTAATTTTTTGTCATTGCACAGCTCCTAACTAAGCAATGGCTTACCGGATTGGGAAATTAGGCGGATCTACTAAATTTTTCACCGATTCATTTGAGCTACAAATCATCTTTCTGCGTTATATTGAAACTAAGCTATGTTCAAAACAGTTCTTGAAATCATCGCCAACAATTTTTCATCAGTGGAGACATATGATTCAGTTCTTGAGACCCTTACTTACCGCTTAATCGAACATACCCAACTCTACATTGACACTGTGCTAAGATCCGTTAAATTTTCGTTCATATTTGCACTCTATCTTTCGTTCAATACGCGTTTCGGTTGTTTTACTAAATTAAATGACGTGTAACGAAATTACCCGTAATTAAGTGTTGTCATACCATTGTATATTTCCGCTAAAAGCGGGGTTCACATTGAACGATTTGTTTGACACACTTGTTTGACGACCGACCAAATCGTTCAATTCGAACTGTCATTCAAATATATCGTTCAATGTGAACGCTTGTCGTCAAACTTCAGAAAATTTTTTTATTTTTTTTCTTTTTTTCAATGAGTAAACATTGAAATTTGGAAATTCGAAGAAATTTGTTTGGGCTATTTTGTCAATTTACTGATGTGTGTTTTAATTTATTTTTTTATACATTTATTTATTCCATCACTTGAGTGACCAGATAATAACGATAGGAAAACAATTTAGAACCACGTTGTGAGATATAAAATTGATTCTGACTTTATTTTGAAGCCATTATGTGCGTAATAGCACATGATTTAAATGGCCCGGCCACCTCGGCTTCGCTGGCAGTGCGGTCGGTCCATTTATTGATAACTCGTCCCAATATGTACGGCGATAGTCCGACAATAGCGTCTCGAATGTTATCATCGAGCTCGGCCAAAGTGCTTGGCTTGTTAGCGTAGACTAAGGACTTGACGTAGCCCCAGCGAAAATAATCGAGTGGTGTCGAGTCGATTCGCATTATCGCGGCGGCCAATTGATGAACGCTCGCCGTGAGATGACCGAGTCGCCAAAATCCGGATTTCCGGCCAACATTTCCAGCGCCCAATTAGCGAATTCACGGCGTTGTCTATGGTCATCCACAATCTTATATGGATGTAGTACATAGGCCCAAATCAAATTCCAAAATAAGCCGATTTGACTCTCTGGCGACTCTCAGCTGATCGGCACTGAATCGACATTTCTGGGTCTTCCTCGATACTGGCCGCTACGGCGGCTATGTTTTCTTCATTTCGCACCAATCTCCATCTGGTTGGTGGCTAAAGGTCCAAAAGAGTGTACCCACTCTCAATCTTTCCACGGTGCAACGAATTGCCTGCACAATGAAGCCATGATGATGACCGACCTCACGACGAAATTCACGTCGCGTATTTTCAACTGAACCGGAATTTCGATAACATGCGATAGCGTGAAACAGTGCATGATGAAATGGCAAACCTAACTGAATATTTTGACAGCTCGATGTCATTGGTAACTTTGACAGCTACTGAAACATAACAATTGGAAAAAGTATATGTAATTGCTATCCGGTCAACATATACATATATGTAACGAATAGGTGTTTTCTTCAAATTTATTTATATTTTTTTACTTAGTCTCCTTGTAAGTCTACACACTTCTCCCAGCAATGCTTCCATCTCTTTAACCCGTCCAAATATTACTCGGCGTCTTAATCTACAAAATAAGTATTTGAGAGGGTTTTGGCCTTCTCTTTTGGCGAAAATCTTAATCCTCCCGATTTTTTTTTTTTGTTTTTTACTTACTATATATCTGGTGATTAAGATGGGTGGTCAAGCAGTTCAAACCGTAATTCGTAGATTTTCGCCATGGCAACCGCTCGGGTGTGTGACGGCGTATGGTCATGGTGAAACAATTTTTTTTTTTTTCTGCAAATGTCGCAGTTTTTCCGCAATTTCTGCCTTCAACTTGTCAAGTAATGATGCGTAGTACGCTCCTGTAATGGTTTTTCCTTCGTCAAGATAATCGATTAAGATGACTCCATGACTCCATCCCAAAAAATAGTCACCATCACTTTCCCAGCTGAAAAAGCAGAAGCTGATTCCTCCTTCGCAGTACACTGTTCTGACTGTATTTCTGTTTCTGGGTTTTAATGGTGTGTCCAAGATTCATCTACAGTAATTAATTGGCGCCAAAACTCTGACTTTTTTTTTGCCTTGGAACGTTGGAAATGTTCATTTGAACAAGTTTTTGGTTTAACGTGAGCAAACGCGGCACCCTACACGCGGTCAGCTCCTTTCTCATGCCTAAATCTTGATTCAATATGTGACAAACACATTCTTTGGACACATTCATAACCTCCCTCACTTTAATCGACGGTCGTCTAGCACCATTTGGTGAACTAAAGCGATGGTATTATCAGTGGTTGTAGTTTTTGGAACTCCCGAACGTTGATCGTCTCCCAAGCTGGAGCTGCCCAAAATTTCAGGGTGGTTAATACTGGTGCAGAGTCTCCGTACACCGCGTCCAACTCACCTTGATTGCGTCCTCAACCATGCCCATAGGAAAACTAATATGCAATTGAACATCGTCAGCATATATATGGAACTGGGGGTGAGATAAAACGGAGGGTAAGTCATTTATGAACAGAGAAAACAATAAAGGACCAAGTATAGATCCTTGAGGAACACCATTATTAACAGGAAGGAACGAAGACAATTTATTATTACATGAAACAGCTTGTAATCTTTTAGTCATATATGAATAAATAAGTTTGTTGGAAGTGTCAGAAAAGATAAAATATCTCGTTAATTTATCACAGAGGATGTTAGGATTAACATAGTCAAATGCTTTAGAAAAGTCAAGTAAAGTTAACACAGTTGTCTTATAAGCGTCAATTGCCTGTCGCATATTGTCAGAGACTTTTAATAAAGCTGTTATACAGCTATGTCTAGATCGGAAGCCTGATTGAAGAGGATTCAGCAGCTGTTTGTCTGAAATAAACTTTTTTATTTGGGTGCTTATTATAGATTCGAAGACTTTAGATAAAAAAAAGAAGGATAGATATGGGTCTAAACTCCGAATTTGTACCTTTTTTAGGAATCGGGATGATTTCAGAGCTTTTCCAGACAGCGGAGTAAGTAGATGCCATAATAATAGTGTTGAAGATATGGGTTGGGTAATATAGGGAAGTATAAGAGGAAGTAGGATTTTTATGAAGTCAGGATGAATGTTATCTAGTCCGACGGACTTGCATTTGATAGAGAAAACTGCATTTCCTACGCTGTATTCGTTAACTGCAGTCAACAAAAATTCGTACTCTCTATCGTGCTGTATTGACGTTACGCTTCTTGTAAGAGATGTTAACGAAGTAGAGGATTTTAAGTTAAACTCAATAATATCAATATCATCGTCCGAGACTGAAAAAGATTCCTTATTATTCAACCCAATTTTGCGAATCTCGTTCCACAGAAACTTAGATGAGCGATCGGATTTAAATCTATTATTATAATAGTTAAGTTCCGCAGATCTTATCAGGTTAGTAACAAGATTACGATGTGTTTTAAAAATTCTTAACATTTCAGTACAACCAAAACGTTTCCAACGACGATATGAGACATCTCTCCTTTTGATGGCCATAAGAATATCATTAGACAGCCATGGACAGCTGTGCGATTTGATAAGACGAGTCTTATAGGAATGTGTTTGTTAAACAGATAGTCAATTGCGGTGGCCAAGAATTCGGTTTGCATATTCACGTCGGATGTCAAAAGTATTGAGTTCTAATTAATTGTAGAACAATCACTAAAAAGACATTCAGTATTGACACTGCGGAAATCACGAACTTGGATGGACTGAAACAAATTTTTATGAACATTCAAGTCAAAGGAAGCAAAGATGAGACGAGGTCATGATACGAAAATACAGGAACAGATAGTTGACTATAACATGTGACAAGACTTTCATCACTAGCTAGAATGACATCTAACAAAGACGGCATACAATTAGGTTTAAAGTGCGTAGGTCCTGTGTGGTTGGTAGACGTATTGCCTGTCAAAAACAAATATTTAATGACAGCTCGATACTCGGTTTTTTCCATTTTCACAAAAACACTGACAATAGATTCGCTCACAATTGATTGCCAAAAAAACAACTGTGCGTCCAAAAGGGTTAAAATTGTGGTGAGTACCTTTCAGAATTTGCGTGACCACATTCCTTAGCTTTTGTTGATGAGTGCTGCTATCTTCATGTTGAGGTCGAAAACTTTTCAGACCAACCTCGCATAAGGTAAACTGGGGCACAGTCGGCACCTTTTTGTTAAGTCATGCCTTGACGAAATTTATCAACGCGCAATGTATTCCAAAATCTTTGATGATTGAAGAAAGGATCTTTTAGCTATCAAACCTTATACGAATTTTGCCGTTAAGATTAACGGAGCGGGATACATTTATTTTCATTGTACAAAAACATGTCGTATTACAAAATGTGCCCCCGCGCCGTTTATAAACGATTTAACTTTTTTGGTCGAAAGGTTTTACGGCGTTTCCTCTGTTCTTTACTTACTTACTTAACGGGCTCCCGACCCGTGAAGAGTCTCTGCCTGAGACACGGCAGCCTTCCACTCTCTTTGATCCAGGACACGCTGCTTCCAGTAGTCTAGACCAAGCGCACTGGCATCCGTGGTAGCTTGGTCCTTAAACCGGAGGTTCGGTCTTCCTTGTCGTCTCGAATCTGGAAGCTGTGATTCGTAGATCCTCTTTGCTGGAGCATTGTTGTCCAATCGCTCGATTTGGCCGAGCCAGTTTAGTCGACGTGTTTTAGCTTTTCGGACTACATCCACATCTTGGTACAGCTCATAGAGTTCGCGGTTGTATCTTCTCCTCCATTCGCCCTCCTCGCATACGGGACCGAATATCCGACGAAGAATTCTTTAGATTTCACAGAAAAAAAAACAAGAAAACAGGAATAGATAGAAAAAGAATAGAAGATAGAAGATCTTGGTGATCTCAACCGGCAGTTTATATTAGCAGGAGATTTTAATATTGACTGGCTGGATACATCAAACATTTATGCAAAAGAGATGAAAAAAACGATAGAAATTGTAAATATGTGTCAACAAATCATACAAGAACCGACCAGAATCACAAACGAAACACGTACATTAATTGATTACGTTATTACTGACTCTACCCCGGCCACAGCCAAAATCGACCTAGAGCTCAAAATTGGAGATCATGAAACTCTATTAATAGAATATGAAATAAAGCAAAAAATTGAAAAAATACACAAAGAAAACAAAATCAAAGTTCTGCAATACGACAAAACCTCATTTATAACCCAATTGAGAAGAAGTGAAATGGTTTTCAGAAATTGCGACCCACAAGTGGGTAGTAAAATTCTAAGTGATGAATTGATCAAAGTCACAAACAGCATGGTAGTTTCCAAAAATGTTTCAAAAAGTTGTAATGATTGGTTTAATAACACTCTAATGCAGTTAAAATGCGAAACAATTCGGAGTTACCAAGAGTTTATGCAGAACAACAACAATGAAACATGGAACAGATACCGAGAGTGCAGGAACATATACAAAGCTGAAATCGTTAAATCAAAGAATTCAAACATCAAACGAAAAATTGCGAATGCAACTGACCAAAAAACAATGTGGAGAGCCATTAAGTCCCATGTTCTGAATGAAAAAAGACAGTGTATCAAACATATCTACTTTAACAATGTAAGCATAACAAAAAATGAAGAGATAGCTGAAAAATTCAATGAATATTTTGTCAGGAGTGTTTCTGAAATTAACGAGTCTATACCATATGTCCAGTACATTCAACGAAATAATTTTACTAATGCAACGTTTAAATTTAAGAACGTCTTAATAACAGAAACAAATGGTATTTTAAAGTCACTGAACAATAAAAGAGACTTTAATTTTTTAAACGCGAAAATGCTATTGGATGCAATTGACACAACTGGTCCAATGATGGTAAAAATCGTAAACCACTCAATGCTAACAGGACTCTTCCCTGATACATGGAAAGAATCAATTGTCACCCCGACCGAAAAAATAAAAGGAACTGATAAATGTGAGAACTTTCGACCAATCAACGCTCTTCCTGTATACGAAAAGGTTGTTGAAAAAATAGTTCATACACAACTCGAAGAATACTTCGAAGTTAACAATTTATTTATGGAGAACCAGTCAGGATTTCGAAAAAAACACTCATGCGAGTCAGCGCTAAATAATGTTTTAATAAGCTGGAAAGAAGAGGTAGCTGAAAAAAAGTTCGTGATTGCTGTTTTCCTTGATTTCAAAAGAGCCTTTGAGACAATCGACCGAAGTATACTTTTGAAAAAACTTAGCGGATATGGTATAAGAGGGAAGGAACAGGAGTGGTTTGCATCCTATCTATCGAATAGAACACAAAAAACATCAGTGAATGGCATAATGTCCAACAGCATTGAAACAAGACACGGAGTTCCTCAGGGATCGATTCTGGGCGCGCTGTTATTTATAATTTACATAAATGACATTAAAGAAGTTCTTCGAAATTCCCAAATTGTGCTCTTTGCCGATGATGCACTCATTTTTATATCTGGAAAAAATGCGGACGAATGTGCGAAACTAATTCAAGAAGATCTCAACAGAATCAACGAGTGGTTGAAAGCTAACAAACTAAAATTGAACGTAGCAAAATCGAAATGTATGGCCCTAAAACATAACGTCAACCTCAACCTGGAGATGGACAACGAAAAAGTAGAGCAAGTAAATGTAATCAAATATCTAGGCATAGTTATAGACTACAAACTTAAGTTTGATATTCATATTGATTATTTAGTCAAAAAAATTGCAAAAAATAATGGATTCTTTAACAGAATTAGAAACAAGTTATCTGTAATATGTGCTATTAATGTCTATAATGTTATGATAAAACCCCATTTCGAGTATTGTTCATCAGTTTTGTACCTATGTTCTGATAATGTTCTGTTAAAGTTGCAACGCCTACAAAATAAATCTATGCGTATTATACTTAAATGTAATCGTCTTACACCAATAAGAACAATGCTTAATATGCTTCAATGGTTAAGTGTAAAGCAAAGAATTTTTGTTAATGTACTATGTTTTGTTTTCAAAATTAAAAATAATCTGCTACCTAAATACTTAAGTAAATATTTGAGATATGTGGGGGAGTCCCAACCATATAATCTAAGAAATAGAGAAGACTTCAGACTACCTAATTACATTGAAAATGTTACCCAAAATAGCATTTTGTATAAAGGCTGTAGGTTATTTAACACACTTCCGGACAGAGCAAAGAATGAAACAAATTTAAAAACATTTAAAAGATATGTAAATGAAACTATAAAAAGTAATTATCCTTATACAAACTAGTGGAATTAAAAAAAAAAAAAAAAAAAAAAAATTGTATATATAGATTTTAAGTTTGAATTGATAAAAATTGTTAAATTGAATTTAAATAGCAGAGTTCTGCTAAATAAACATACTAAACTAATAGACGAGTATTTAAGCAGGAAGCAAAATTAATTGTTTTGTAATTTGTAATTTGATTGGATAAGAAAGAAAATAAAGCGGACACCCCCTAAAACACCCATTCTTACATTGTTATGTCAAAATACACAGAGAAAAAGGATTTTTCCTTGGATCCACCTGCACTGTTACAGGTCATTTTAATTTCACCTAAACACGAGCCAGCCTCGCCCCCGAACGTCCCACCTACATATACATACGTAATTGCGATCAATACAGCTCGGTTTGCTACTCGTACACTGCCAATTAGTCCTTAAAATGGAACTCTCCTTGGAAGAAACACATTCACTTCACACTCAAATCCTAGTGCTGCTCGAAGTAGTGTTTCTTTTCCAACTTTTTACCTTTTTTTCTCTCCATCAGGCACGGCAATTCACTTTATTGTGGCAGCCATTCCAATTAGTTTCACCACTTCACAGCTATTTCTAGTACACATGTAAAAAGGACTCCCACAAACACACACACACACACGGGCGCATATACGAATATGCAGGGGCAGACAAGTAAAAACATATGAAGACCATCACTTTGCCATCATTAGCGTCCTAGCAAATATATTTCCTCCAGTGTATGGGGGGGAAATTCATACCCCAACCCACACCCAGTTTACGTATTTGCACACGCCAGGATGTGCCACCAGAATATATGTTGCGCGCACTCTAGAGAGGTGATATCGTTGTGATATATTTGCCACCATGGACAGTGTTTGCATACAAATCGACATTTAAGACTTTTACGTGCCTTAGCATGCGCGAGGTCTTCGTCGTGTACTCGAAGGCAAGGAGGCACACGGGCAAGTCCTTCTTTTCTTTTGTTATTACTATTTCCGGTAGGGGACAAGAAGCAAACGAGGGATCCTTTTCCGTCGCCTGACAAATGGTGTGCTGGAAAAACGTCGCTTACCACCACCGAGCGGGGTTACTATCAGTTCAATAGACAATTTTTATCGTTTAAAGTCCAATATTCCGAGACGTGTCCTGTTTACTGATTTTCAAGTGTTGGGCGCCATTTTTTTTTCTTCGTTTTTTTTTTTTTTTGCAAATCGAATTTTGGGCGCCAGGTTCTTTTATTGGCACCGCACACATCCTTTTTCTGTGTAAGTGTGTATTTTTCCGGATTTCCAAATTGACCATTTGTTGCATTATTGTTATTTGATTTGCACGTTGTGTGCTTGGATTTTAATGTCTGCTTTAGGGTTGCGAACGCCATCTCCCCATCTGTGAGGAGAATTATTAAGAAATTTAACGCAGTACCACCGCGCGTTCAATTTCAATCAGTCTTGCGACGAGCTCCATCTAATGACAGTAATTAGAATAAATTAATTTAACAGATAGGTAACTTGTGAACATGTGTTCTCGTTCTCGTGACATTTTCGAAATCCCTTACCACGGATGGGTTACGACTTGCGACTTTCGAAAATCATATTACCCGACGAGGTTTTTGGTGTCTAAAAACAATTTCAACAATCTTAATTGCATTAGGAACACTATCACTGCTAAAGGGGTGGAATGGGGTGTTTTACGTGGTATTAAGTGGGGTTCGACTGTATACCGTTGGGACTGGCATAATGACGAGGACGACGACGACGACGACGACGAAGGCGATGGCGATGGCATGGGCATGTTATCTTGATGTAAAATATGAAAACCCTCACGACAGCGACACTTTAAAGTTTTGTCGTAGTCAGGCGACGTTCTCGTTCTCGTTTTCTATTTTCTATTTCCTATGATGAATTTGCATTTTGGACCGTTTAAAGGACTTCAAGTTCTCATTTTTAGTCGTCGTCATCTTTTACCCATTCCACGCGTAGTTCCTCCGTTTGAATATTGTTTCATCTTATTCCCTTTCTTCTGCAGCTCTCACACAAGAGGAGAGGCGACGACGACAAGCGCGGAGACTAAATTAAGTTTCCAATTTGAGGAGTTGTAACTAATTTCGATTCTTTTTTTTTTTTTTTTTTGTTTCCTTGCAAAAATAAGGGGCGACAGGAAACAAGAAACAGGGCTTAGGTACCTACTGTAAGGAAGAAGTTTAGCTAATGGGAATTTCCGTTTTGTGTGTTTGGATGGTGTGCTTGTGCGTCCATATTCGATATTAATGAGGATGCTTTTATTTTTTTTTTTTCCTTCTCCGGTATACTTTAGGGAGGAACAGGGAAGCGACAAAAAACTTTTAATTGCATAACAATATAAATTTCGTTGACATTTTCTCTTTTTCTTATTTTTTTTTTTTTTTTTGTTACTTTTGTGTCGGGAAATTAGGAGAACGGGAATGGCAGGAAATAGCCATTTTAGATTAGGCCTTAAGACTAATTACTTAAGTGGAGAGCAGGTCAGAGGGATGTTAGTTGGGTTAAGCTGGAAACTTCAGGGGCAGATGAATAAGAATATTGATCCGCATAACGCGTTTAGTTTCCAAATTTCCCGCTAGGTAATGGAAAACAAATATTGCCAATCTACGTTTGGTGGAAAAAGTGGCCAAAGAAATGTCTCCGAAAAGGAGCTCTCAAGAAGCACAACTATGGGACGGAGACATGATATGCAATGTTTTCGAAGCTGTGATTTTTGTTTTAATCACCAGCTCAAATTTTGGCGTCTTCATATCTCTGGGTTTGCTTTTAGAATTCGATTTACAATTTTACAATTAAAATTGCAAATTTGAAATCTATTGTAATTCAAAAATAGACACCGCAACTAGGGAGTAAGCACTTTTTCAATTAACCCTCTACCGCATGAATTATGACCCACTTGAAAAAAAAAATAAAATTTGTCGGATTCACTTTTTATATGGGGGGGGACACTTGATCCCTTGGGAGACTTGATCACTGTGCGAATGTTTTTGTTTTTACTGCTCACTGGCAACACACTGTTTACCGTTGGTTAGAAGCGACAAATATTAATTTACAACTCGCGCGCAGATAGCAGTATTGTGGTGACGTGTTTTTCTATTTTAGTTGTCCAATTGTTTTTTTATAAGTATTTTTACTGTTTTTTTAACATAGGTGTTGGTAATTAATACGAGTTATCTCTAAAAATAATCGAAAACGGGTTCATTTAGATAGGTCTTCGAAGGTTTGTTTTTAAAAAAAATATCGATACGTATTAAAAATAATTTCAAAAGAAAATTATGACCCCAGGGTAGATTTGATCCCTATAATGTAGGGGAGACTTGTTCCCAACATATTGTTCTTCAATAAGCACAATATTTCGCAGTTTTTCGTAAATATACGCTTATGATGAAAAAGTTTAAATTTGCGGGCAGAATCTATATGGAACATTGACGAGACTAGGCTAACTGCAGTCCATAAACCAAAGAGTGGTTGCTACCAAGGGGAAAAAACAAGTAAACAAAATGACGTCAGGTGAGCGCGGTGAACTGGAAACTGCATGCTGTGCTATACCAGAACGCAACGGGGAACTATCTTCCCCCTTTATGATCTTCCTACCAGCGTTGCCGCTGGTAAAATTTAAAGAGTGTCCAAAAAGATGCCCCGGATTAAAAAAAGAGTCCACATGCATAACTCGAATAAGATATTAATTGCATTTATCAAAAACAAGAAAAAAAAAAACGCTTCTTTAAAATTTATGAAAAATACTATGTTTTTAACTACATATGAGGGTGGCTCAATAAGTCCATGAAAATTAAAACAGATGGCGTTGCCACCTCAAATCCAACAAAACGCAACGTGACTTCTTCTCAACACACCAGACACCAAGGAACAGTCGAAACCGTGGACTTCTCCAGGCGAATCGAAGCCGAAGGTGTCCAAGGTGGGCCTGTCGGCCAAGGAGGACATCAACAGCTAAAAGGAGACTTGTCATATATTGAGAAATAAAATGTTCTTTTGCCGAAAAGAGTGTTCCTTATTTCATTTTTCAGGGACTTAATTGACCCACCCTCGTACATATAGTATACATGTACATATTCATAAAAGAAAGCGTTAAAAGTTCATAAAAAAAACATATGTATGCTTTATCTGTCATTTTCTGTTGAGATGCACCTGTCTTCTATAATTTAATGGTAGTGGTTGTAAATTATTGTTATCGATTGAAAATACTTAAGTAATTTGATGGTTTTTATCGAAATATTAGAAAAGCGTCCAAAAGTCCATAATTAAGTCTGCCCTAAGTCCGGATCCAGTCTCCCTGAATGGGGGACACTTGGTTATTTTGGATAGTTTTAGAAAAACGGCAAAAAATATATTTTATCTTACATACTTTCTTAATTAAACTGTACAATATGATGAACAATTAAATTGTTTATAATATCGTTAAAATAAAAAGGCAATTAATGTTTTACTTTTTAAGATATTTGACAAAGTAAAAAGGGGGGATCAGGTGTCCCCAGGTTTCCCTACACTTTTCTAAAGTAATTTGTGAAAAAAAATGTCTAAAAAATAGGCAAGTTTAAAAAAAAAAAGTTCGCCATATATCGCATTTTATGCAGTCTGTATTTTTTCAATTTGAAAAATCCTTGCCATAATATGGCGTCTTATGCAATAACGATTTTTTTGATCAACAATTTTATTTGTTTTTATTGATTATTTTATTGAAATATTTACCGTTTGCTTATGTTGCCCTGTAAAGCCTTTCGGTTTAATTCATCTGCAATCCTTTGAATCAAATCTCCGGTGAAAAAAAAATGAAAAAATCTCGACTGGAGTTTCAAAATGTAATATCGCTCTGGAAGTTCACAGGTTCCTAAAAATGGAATATCTTCTTCTTTGTAGGGATCAAGTTTGCTAACAATCCAGATTATTGTTTGCTCTTTCCTTCGATCTGATTTTATTTTCGACACCAAACTTGCTAACGGGCCCCATCATCTTCAGAATCAAAATTGCTGGTTTCATTGGTTCGAAGGTACCACCTCTTCAGATTCCGAAGATCAAATAACCACTGCTTCGTCATCCGACTCCGGAATTTCTTCTTCACTTTCCGAGTCTTTATAGCAAATCAAATAAAAGCTTTTTGCTGGGATATATGTAGGTCATTGCTGATGCCATTATAACGCCGTTAAAAAAAAAAAAAAATGGTCAAAACCATAATTATTACTGTTTTGTTACTGCATAAGAGGCCAAATATGGCATGACGAATTAAGAACGATATTTTCGTAAATGCATAGACAGCCAGGCTGTTGGATAAAATGCACAGTTGCTAAGCTGTGCATGTACCAATTGGAAAACAAACACACAATTATTACTTACCAGAAACCAGAGTATATACTTTGTAAAAAAAGTTATATAAGAAAACGACCTTACTTGTAAGTTCCGAAAAAGTGTGAATTCTCAGACAGCGAAGTGACCTCGCACACTGATCATTTATAGAGGGATATTCGTTGCTAATAAGAAACAAGGAAACAATACAACAGGCGTTTCGCAGCTACAACTATGCATCGAATGCAACAGAAAACCTTTGGTTCTCAAAACTGTTTATTTATGCTGTAAATCTTATACTAAACATTAAAAGCCATATATAGCGTTGTATGCGGTAGAGGGTTAACCCAGAAATGACAAACCTCAGTTACCTTCTTGGTTCTATATTCAATATTTCCTTAGAGCCTATAAATGCTCTTTGTAGATGGATGAGTGCTCACCTTTTGCCACAGCCGGACAGGTCTTCCGTATTTCAAAGAAAAATGATATGGGCACCACTATACATACAGGGTGTTACAGTTACTTTACTCGGTGGTTTGTGCCTAAATAAAATTACCACAGTTTTCAACATTTTGCCTCCAAAATGTACAAAAATATTTTTGTAGCTATACGAGCTCAGAAGATTTAAAGTGGTTATACCATCAAATCGGATGTGCCCCACTTCTTGGATGTACCCCACAACTTGCAGGGCATTTAAAATAAACCCCCCTGCCCTACGATTTTTTGTTCGCTAGAACTTGAGGAATCTCCACGATTAAATGTCTTAACTGGGACACCCTGTATTATATGTCTCTAAGGCGAATACTTATACTCGAAAGATGTTGGGTGATATGGGCCCAAAGAAACTCCAGACTTCAGTTTCCATCTTCAAATTTGATATTCCGGGTGGCAATTCGAAATCCACGTTGATTTTTCGGATATTTTCATTCCATCTGAAATCTGAAATGGCAGGATCACCCTTTTACGTTCTTATGTCTTGTTGGCAACTAAAAGGTGAGATATTGTATTAGGCTTTTGGTAAAATTAAAAACATACTAAAGAGTCACATAGCCATGCGCCTGAAAAGGAAAGTATTTGACCAATGTGCATTGCGGGGACCCTAACCCTAACAAGATGTACCATCAAAAAACTTGAAGTAGCACAAAGAGCGATGAAGACAGCGATGCTGGGAATAAGTAGGAGGGACCGGTTACAAACGAAGAAATCAGAAGAAAAACTGGAATATATGGAGGTGGGCATGACACGTGGCAAGAATTACAAACAATAGATGATGGACAAAAAGTATGTTTGAAAGGAGACCAAGGGAGGATCTGAGACCAGCACCACGCTGGAGTAACGACATTAAACGAATAGTAGCAGTGAACTGGATCCGCATAGCACAAGACAGGACAGAATGGAAAATATTAGAAGAGGCCTACATACGTTTGACTTTGGACAAGACAGGGTGCATGATGATTATAATTATTATTATAATTGAAGGGTGAGATGCACCGCGACCTTAAGGTCTATTTGTGCCCCCTTCAAGGCTTAGACAAAGGAAAATCCCTCTCGTCAATATTCCTATTGGAATTGGTTAGAGAGGGCTTCGCTGACACCTATCCCAGGTAAGAATTCCATAGGTCACAGCACCTCATCCAGACCGATTCCGCTAAGAAATCGCAGCAGGAGAGTGCGTGCAATGAGTCGCAGATTCTCTACTGTAAGTAGGTGTTCACCCAAGCACTTGAACCTTTTCTGGGCTACCCCACATTCCGCCAGTATATGTTCTAGGGTTTCACTGGATTCGTTGCAGAATCTGCATGAGCCTTCATCTGACAGACCCAGCTTCCTGAGATGGCCCTTAAGCTTACAATGCCTAAAAAGGAATGCAGTCAGGATGCGGAGCTTGTTCTTGTCCAGGCTAATGCAAGCTTTGAATCTCTTCTGGTTGTAATCTTTGCCTAGGACTTGAAGGGTATTAACAGCCCTTTTCTGGCAAGTTTCTCCCCTCTTCGTTATCTTCTATCCCCAGTTGTCCTGGTACCCAGTAGATGGTGACTTTGGACTTGAAGGGTATTAGCAGCCCTCTTTCTGGCAAGTTTGTCCGCCTCTTCGTTATCTTCTATCCCCAAACATCTACTGGTATCCAGTAGATGGTGGAATTGTTGACCAGATCCATTACCAGTACCCAGTCTATTGAGTTTATCTAGGCATTCCCGGACAATCCTAAATTTGATGACATGAGCTCCGATTGCCTTGATAGCGACTTGGCTGTCAGACATCTGCATCTGCTGTAGCGTCTATGAAGATTGAGTTGGACACATCTGTCAATAGCGCAGATTTCGGCTTGAAAGTTGCCCATGGATTCGATTAGTTTGGTGCCGGGCCCAATCACCCAGCTCTTGAACCATGCTTGAACCATTTAATGGTATAAGAACTCAGCGTAGGTATAGATTGCTCCAGTCTTTCTTGTTACTGAGTTTGATGTGAAAGTTTCCTCATCCCATCCTCTCATATTTATGTGTAAGCAAATACATGCCTTAGTATAATTGAGTCCTTGAAGGTCCAATAGCAATAGCCTAAAAGCAGTCTTGAGTTCCACGAAAACTAGCAATCTAAGTCAATCTATGACCTTTTCGGTGAGTTGCTGTCTCTGTTTCTGTAATCCCATCGAAGATGTCTATCAGCTTTGGATTAAAAGGTCTGTACATATACTCAGATAAAGAAGGTTACATTATGAAATATCGACAACTCGTCGACTTCGGTGTAACGTGTTTCTGGTGGTTTGTGGGGGAGCCTTCTGGTGTTCCTTTTAAAATGTGTCAATCCCAGATCCTTAACTTCTTCAGTTTTTTTTTTTTAAATCACAATTATCTCCTTGAATTGCTCTGAAAGATTGTGAAAGCTGTTCTAGAATTATTCCTTTACTGCCACTGTCACTGCCATACGCTTATTATGGTATAAAAAACATCATCCTCTGTAACGTTGCACGTGAGTGTGTCTTGTTGTGTCAATTCCCTTCAAAATGTTCGACATACCAGTAAAGCGAGTTATAGGTTATCCTTACATATGCACACCCGGTTTCATGTAACCCCAATTCAATCGGATTGTTAATAATTTATTATCAACGTTTCCATTGCCTTTTGCCTTTACCTGACTGCACCTATCCTTTGGGGAAATGGGAGCAGGCAGCCCTTCCCCGAAACTCAAACAACATAACAAAAGAGGTCGGGTATTATATACATAAGCATAAGGCATAACCATTTTATTGAACAATCTCGGTGGAATTGTTTGGTATACAAATGTACGTGTATGAGTGTTTCTGTGCGCTTATGGCACAGGTCTGTCAGTCAGTCAGTCAGTCATTGGGATTGGGACGACGACTCCGTTCACAGTTCCACTCGTTATTTAATGGATCGATTGTTGTTATATCACCAACAACGAACCGGAGCGGAATGTGTAGGTTGTTCTGGTTCAGGTACCTAGGTATAGTGTCATCCACCCATGCATACTACATAATAGCATCTTAAATGCCATTTATATAATTTAAGCGTATTACGCGTATTCACAGGATTTATAAATTGATATCATTGTGATTTTGGGGGTAGGTACAGTATAAAAAGAAATCCTAGGGTTCGGCATATGAAATTATTTGCAGTCAACCCCCTCGGTTAGCTTCTTACCTTTGGTTACGAATTTTTTTTGGTTGATTGAGTTCCCCCCACCCCACCCACAATGAGGAAGGATGAATCGACAACTCTCAGTGGAGCGGTGCGGTGGGGTGGTTGATTGTATGGAATATTAAATTGAGTTTACGCACGGCAAGAAACTTAATTAGAATTGTGTATTTTATTTATGTGCCTGGCCTTGTGCCACAGACATGCAAAGCCAAATTTGCTACCTTCACTTTTCCCCCAAAGAGACAACAACACCCACCACCACCACCACCCCGAGCACCCATCAAAACCCCTTATCAATATGATATCGGGAAAAAATAGAGAGATATATTGCGGCGCGGGGGGATTAATAAAACTCGATAAAAATGGCACAATATGTAAGACAGATACGAGTATCTCTATATATGTACTTTGTGGTGGAGAGCGCGCGGGAGTATCGGTTTGGGCCTGATAAACGCAAATGACTTTTTCCAATTCGTAAGATACTCGTATTATTTGTTCTTTTCTCTGTTCGGCTATGTGTATCTCGCTCAAGGTGCTTTCAAGGCAACACACTCCCAACAAGGGGGTAACGCAATATTCGATAACACACACTTTAGGCAAAAAAAAGAAAAATGCTACAAAAAAAGTTCCATATGCTACATAGATAGGAAATAAATTTCCCACCCCTCGCGGCAACAGACTTTTGACTACTCCATCCAGAACAACTCTGTCCCTCTGTCAAGAGGTGTAAAAGTCAGCCTTCGTTCGGTGGCAAAAGAAGCTAAAAAAAAAAAAAATTTAAATGTTAAGTGATTTTTCGTTACTTCAATTTGTGATTCACCCCCCCGGTGGGGGGTGTGTCGATGAAAATTGGTATTTTGCTACCATTTGACGCTTAAGGGTACATTTTTGACGAGAGTACGGGATGAGAGTCAAAATGTCAACTAAATTGAATCTGATGATGAGTGTTGGCGAAAATTGATGTCATCGACAATTTGCGACGAGAGGGGCATGTTCCACTCGTAACAGTAAAATGGCTGTTAATGAAAATATTTCGCTTTATTCTTCGGTTTTTTTTTTTTATTTCTTTTTACTGGTTTTGAAACATTTTGAAAACCATTAAGCGGCTTTGATAAAAAGATGAGAGGTTTGATGGAGTGCCGACATAGCACATACATACATACTTTAGCAACTCCATTAAGTGTAAGAGTGGTTTGGGGTGAGATGGGAATGGAACACGATTTTTTTTTTTTCTCCCCAAAAAAAAATTATTAGAAATACATACTTACATACACTGAAAAACGTTCGTACATACAAAAATAGAAAGAAACAGCATATGATTTGCAATTTTCAAAAATGAATTCATTCCGTTCAAACCATGAAACACTACTCCAGGGATATGCGCTTTTTACATACAGTAGACTCTCGTTAGCGCGAACACCGGTTAATGTGAACTCTGGAGAACGTAAACAATTTTTTTTAACATTGACATCTCTTAAACGTGAACAAATCATGAACACTCTAAAACGTGAAAAACAATTTCCGTTCCAAATTTCGAACAAGATGTGTATTGAAATTAGTTTTTTTTTGGTAAATCATCTCGTCTTGTACAGTTTTGAGTCAGCTACAAGTCAGTTCGTTCGTAGAGAATGCAAAGACACTCCTCGGTGCTCTTTATCCTTGGTTTTTAAGATTTTGTCTTTAGAAAAATCATTTGCGTAGGTTGGCTGTACAATTGAAGACATTCATGAATGGAACGAAGATATAAAGGACTCTAATGTCGCCCAAAGTACCAACATCTTAAGTGGTGGAGAGAGTGATGATGGAGATATGCTTGAGTTGCTAAAAGAAAAAATTAAACCTAATGAAGCCATTTCTATTTTTAATAAGGCTTTGGAATGGGCTGAAGATGAGCTTGTTAGCCAAAATGACATAAATATCTTAAGACGCCTAGGGGAAGCTTTTTGAGAAAAAGAAGCCACAAAACCAGATGACCGACTTTTTCTACTAAATTCCGTTTCGTTATGTTCACGTTTTAGCTTCATATTTAATCTCATTTTTTATACCAAAAACTTTGTACATACTTATGTCCCTTTACAATAACTTTTTGTCAAAAAACTAAAAATACGGTTATGTAACAAATTAAATAAAAAAAACATAAATAAAATCATTTTGAAATCTCTAATGTGAGATTATTTTGTTAAAATTTAACTTTCGCACACGTGAACTCTCTCGCAAACGTGAACTGGCTTGGTTTTTAATTGTTCACGTTATCGAGAGTCTATTGTACATCTAAATCTTATGAAAAAAAACTTATTTAAAATGTAGTTTTCTGACTTGTTTTTGAGTGCCGATATGTGAACTAGAAAAGTTTATGTTAGAATACACTTCCGATGCTCTTAAAATGAAACAATTAGCAAAGCAACCACCTTCAATGACCTCAGTTCACCTATGTAAGTAGGTTAGAAACGAAATTACAGATTGTACGTACTATTGTCCGGTTGTCAATATGACAGATAAAAAGGGGGCAGGTTAATTTTCAGGGTGAGGCACGTAGCCAGCGGGGGCTAGAGGGGCTCAACCCCTTATTTCTTCCAAAACCATTCAAATGCAAATAAGACTTTTTAAAACGCCATACAAAAATACGCACCAGAGCAGAAAAAACGACTTTTGCGCCGTTGTGTGTGATCCCTCTACCAATGTTCTGAAACTGATAGATATATGTGACAAGACCTACTTCAGGAGTATTATAAGCTACTTGCTTACAATTTTGGCCACACTACCTGCTACAACAGCTAGCGTTGAAAGAACCTTTTCAACGATGAAAAGGATCAAAACAGTATCCCGAAGCACCATGGGCCATCCAAGACTTAGCGCACTTGCAATTCTGTTCATCTGGATCCATATGAAGTGATCGATATTATGTCTAAAATAAACGCCTTGTTTTATTGCTGGTAAAAAAACAGTATGAAAAGAATGATTATTTAATAAATTAAATTTATAAAAAAAAATACAAACAAAAATAAAATATTCAGGTAATATTCCAATTTTTTTATACAGAATTATTTCTTCAAAATTGAACAAGCCAAAGATACTGCAGCAGCACCTTTTTGGATAGCCTCTCTAATGAAGCGACTATTGTGATTGAGGAACTTTTTTGCCTGCTTCAGGCCGTCTAAGGTGTTCCAGTAACTTCTTAGTTGTTCATTTGCGATGACTTTGTTGGCGTCTTCACTTGTGAAGCTATAGTGAGGGCCTGGTCATATAAATGGACTGTTGACTCCTTTTTGGCCAAGATATCAGCTTTCTCATTACCCTCATGTCCTTCATGCCCTGGCACCCATATGAGTCTAACTAGTTTTTCTCTGCCCGTAGGTTTAGGTTTGAATGGATTTGTAGTTGTCGCTTCTTAGAGCCCCTACAGCTTGGCTGTCAAACATTATGTTTATCATTGTTTTGTTTAAGTTTCTCTCCAGTAGGATTTGTGCGGCTGCATTGATGGCAAATATGTAGTTCTGCGTGAAAAATTGTATTGTATTATCTGGGCCCCAAAGTCCCCGCTCCGATGCCATTCTCTGTTTTCGACCCATCGTTATTTATGGTGTAGCAGTGGTGTAACATTGTTTGGCATCGCTCTTGGTCCACTTTGGGCTGTTATTCCATTCGTCTCTGTTCGGGAAGAATGTTTCGTAGTGTGTAAAGAGGCTCATTCTTAGGGACATGTGGTCACTGGCACTGGTCTTTCATCTAGCCAGATAGACATTGTTTACTATACTCAGATGTTCCTTTAGGTTACCGTCTATGAATTTATATATTCTATGAAGAGCAAAAGCTTCTTCCTGTGTTGCTAGGTGAAGCGGGTGATGTTCAGTAGAGCTTCCAGACCTGCAGTTGGTGTGATTCTCATTGCCCCTGTTACGCTTAAACATGCTAGTCTCTGGATTTTATTTAGCCTGTATTTCACTTTGTACAGTATCAAAGTGCATCGGTACGGAACTGCCCGCATTTTTCCTTATAAAAGGAACAACCTTTGGGAATGAGACTTGGAATTCTCTCTCTGATACTATCCATGGTGGCGTGAATTTATATGCGTTCTACTTTTCTGATATCAGCCATTTGTTTAAGTATTTCTAGTCGCTATGGAACACTCCCTTTAAAACCTGCTTACTTTCCAGAATATTCTCTTTGATTGGCAAAAAAAAACAATTTTGAAAAAAACTGCTTCCATTTTCCACCGCGTCAGCATTTTTCTATTCCCTCTTAATAATTCAAAGCATCCAACCAATCTGAATTCTGAAGCAGATATCTACTTACAATTCCTTTTTTTTAATCCTGCAAATGACCCCCATGATGTAAACCGGTAAGCAGGTCTTAAAGGATAATCTCCACTTTGGCTGTTCATTATGATCTCCATTTGGGTAAATTAAAAATGCGAAAAAAATCCTCTTCCCATCTCGTAAACATTTCAAAAACTCAAACTCAACCCAACCGACTTGATAATTGCCCAAACCGGCCCCCAATTCAAGATGCCATACTGCGGACAGACACCAGGCCACAGACAGAGACAGAAAGACACCCTGCAGGTAGTAATAACTTTTATTCAACAATATACTCGTACATAACTGACACCCAAGCCCCATGCAGTTTTATTTTATTCTTTTTTTTTGTGTTTGTTATTTTTTCTGTTTCTGGATAAATATTTTATTTTGAACCGCATTCCACCCGCTCGCACCCTACCGACGACTTCTCGTACGTTAGACCGTTAAAATATTTATGAATTTATTCAACATTAAATGGAAATAAATTGTATTGCTCGAGGGCAGGCGGCGCGGCAGTGGGTCTTATGGTGGCGAGAGGCAAGTGGCAAGTGGCAAGTGACAACAGACAATCAGCAAGGATACGGTGGCCGGAAATCACAGGCGTTCAAGGACGGAAATGAGAAAGATATTTAGGATTTGTATTGAGGCTTTATCTCCGTGATAGGACGAAGGATGCATAATGGTTGATTTCTAAAGAGTATGTAGGCATGTTGTGTTGTGAAAAAAAATTAGGTGTCTACTAACTGGCTGCTGCCGCCTAGGGGTAGAAAGCTACTCGTGAGGGTGTGTTTTTATATGTTTATAGAATTATTTCCCATTTCAAGTTAATTTCCTTTTTTTTTTTACATCTTCGCACTTTTTGATGTTGTTTTGTTTTAATTTCCGGATTTCTTTTCTTTCGATTATTTATACGATTTACAGAAAATGATTTTAATTGGTTTTTTTTTCTCTTTATTCTATTTGCAGGTAAGCACTGGTTTTTATTATTGAATTTGGTAAGTTCGACAAAACAAAAAAGAATCGACGAGGTTTTGTTTTCTCTTCTATTAAGTTCCAACAAAAACAAATGTCACTTCCATTTCCACTGACAGTTCTCAAACCTCCTAATTGACGTATACAGTGAACCAAAAAAAAAGTTGGACAGCAGCTACACTGCAATTGTAACTAGAATATTCTTGCTCACGGTAATATGAACAAAATAGATTACACTTAACATCCCCAAAAACCCCAAATTTGCCAATAACGGTTACTGAGCTAGGCCTACGCGATAATTATTGCATTGATTATGATAATGAACTTAAGCACGCGTCCAATACTGTACGGTAGTTGGTTGCTCTATAACGTGCAAAATGTCATTCCCCATCCTCCACAAGGCTCGGGTTTCAACCCTATAGAGAGCACCTGCGAGGACACATGGAGAAAACATTTACGGGAAGGCCAATACGCAGCAAAAATGTCTTGAAAAGCGCCGTTCACGACATATGAATAGTTCGAACATTTTACATCATTTTTAAGAAAAACAAAATCTTTTAATTCTTTGTACAAAAAAAAGCACAAAACAAAAAAAACATAAAATAAAGATATTTTGCTAAAATTAATAGTTTTCTTTAATTTATAAAATTTCCAGTACACCTTTAAAGTTCAGCGAAATTGAGGATGATTAAGCACTTGGTATTCCCCCTCTTACTCTTACTACAGCATGATGATGTTATCGAAGCTTTCTTGGGATATTTTTGGTCCCATATATCAAGCAAAGCACTTTTAAGCTCCTCCAAAGTGGATGGGTCCGGATGTTTTTTTGCTTTAACTGTCTACCAAGCGTGTCACACACGTGCTCAATAGGATTAAGGTCAGGGGCGCAAGCTGGTCAGACTAGGGTGCTCAGTTGTGCCTCTCGAAGATACTACGAAACCCTATTTGCAGTGTAGGGACGAGCATTGTCTTGCATTGAAAGGAAATTAGAGCCGATACTTGTGGCTAATGGCAAAATAATTTCTTTCAAAATGTCTCTTACATACCGCTCTGCTGTTAAGGACCCATTTTCTACCGCGTGTAACTCTGTGCGTGCTCCACCACCTCCAGACCATTATGGAACCTCCACCATAAGCCACTCTTGGAACGATGTCTATACACTTTTCCCCATCTGTCGTCTGGGTTCAGGCAAAATCTGGACTCATCAGTAAAAAGCACTCTCTGTCCTCAGACCAGTTTTCGATATTTCGGGCGAAGCCAACACGCGCTACTTTATGGCATCTGGTGAGAAGGGGGGCCTTAGCTATCCTTTATGGTCCCAATCCAGAATCTTAGAGTCTTCTTCTTAAAGTTTTGGAAGATACCCGAACACTTCGTACTTCCATAAATCTACTCCTAATCTCAGTTGATGTTCCGGTCCTGTTTTGGAGGGAATAACTTACCAGAAATCGGTCTCTTTGCGTCATGGCCCTTTTCCTACCTTATCCCCGGTTTTTTTTTCAAAGAACCGGTTTCTCTAACGGACTTGGTCGCATTTAACATTCAGGCCACTTCTTGTCACGTTTGTCCATTTTCAATCCAACGTAACCGTTCGGCTGAAAAGTTCGTATCGTTTTGAAGAAAAAAACGTTTTTTTTTTTGAAAAATTCGATTTTATTATTCAATATAGTGGCCATCGAGCGCGATACACCGATTACAGCGATCTTTCAACTGTTCAATACCATTTTTGTAGTACGATTTGTGTTTTGCTTCAAAAGAGGCCTCTTTCTCGACGATTTCCTCTTCATCGGCAGAACAGGAAAAAATCGCTGGGGGCTAGATGTAGAGAAAACGGCGGATGCGGAAGCAATTCTAAGCCCAATTCATATAAGTTTGTCATCGATTTCATTGATTTGTTACATGGTGCATTGTCTTAATGAGACAGCACTTTCTTCTTCTCCAAATGGGGCCGTTTTTCCGCGATTTCATCCTTCAAACACTCCAATAACGCTGTGTATGGTTTTCCCCTTTTCAAAATAGTCGATGAAAATTATTCCACGCGCATCCCAAAATACAGACGCCATAACTTTAACAGCTGACTGTTGAGTCTTTCCACGCTTTGGCTTCGGTTCACCGCGTGCAGTCCACTCGGCTGACTATCGATTGGATTCCGGAGTGAAATGATGGAGCCATGTTTCAACCATTGTCACATATTGACGCAAAAATTCGGATTTATTACGATTGAATAGCTTCAAACAATGCTCAGAATCATCAATTCGTTGTTGTTTTTGGTCGATTGTGAGCTCGCACGGCACCCTTTTTGCACAGATCCCACTGGATTTTGTTGATGTTTTCGTCCTTAACAGCCTCTTTTGGACGTCCACTGAGTTCATTGTCTTCGGTGCTCATATGGCCTGTACGGAAATTAGCAAACCACTTACAAATGGTTGCTTCGCCTGGCGCAGATAACACTCATCAAGCCTCTTTTTGGTATCAGCAGATTTTTTTTCATAAAAAACAGTTTTCCGTTTCCGTTTTATCTATTTTTTTCAAAATAACACTAAATTCAAAATGCTATATCTCACAAACTAATAGTCAGGCAGCTGTCAAATTTATACACGACTTTTGTAGGTGGCGCCCTCTCATAGGAACGATGCAAACTTTTCAGCCGAACTGTTAAGTCACTTTAATGATAAACAATATTCCAATAACCGTTTGTTTAGATAATGGAAAGAACAACCGAAAAAAAGTGCGAAGTACTAAAGCTTGGTCATACGCATTTAAGGGCCAAACGCCTACTGGCTGCAATTGAAGTTCTTTAAGTGCATTTCCGTTAGCCAAATAAGTTTAAATCTGTTGCACATACCATACCATAAGAGTACATTGAAATATAAAACATGTAACAAAAAGCATCCCGTTAGTTTATATTTTACCATCAAACAGAAAACTATCATCCTTGCCCTAATTTTGTCCAGCAGTGTATTTGGAAAACTTAAGAAATGATGTTTCTGAGCGTTCGGACCCTACTCCAATCGGAGTAGATCTACTCCAGTTTAAAAAATAATAATAAATCTACTCCGCTTCGCTCAAAATCTACTCCAATTTTTTCGCAAAAAATTTAACGAAATAATGGAAAGCCAGCACTTATCATTTGGAACATCTCTATTAAAAAATCTGTTAAATGTCTAAATTTGAACAGAATATAGGTTTCTTTTCTTTCTCGTCGTTTTCATTTGTAATTTTGTATTACTATTTTCAATTACTAAGGCAAGTGTGTACAATTCTGTTTTGTTGTGATATCTTGTTACTTTCAATCTAAAATCCAATAACAACTAAACCTATATAGAATTAGTTTGGATAGCTATCGGATATTATGAGTACGATAAAACCTGTGCTTCCAAATTACTTTTATCGGAATATCAAAAATGACAGTACAGAGAAGAATGTCTTTAAATGAGAAAAGGTAATAATCAAGAATAAAAGCTAAATTTAAAAAATTCTGAATACAAATATCTTTTTTTTTTTCAATTGCCCAAAGAAAAATAAATACTACAATTGAAGTGTCACTATGCCCAGTAGTGCCAGGTGTATATTTAGAGAATTTAAGCCGCGAAAATAGTTTTTTATGCGAAATTTTTCTTGGCGTGCAAAAAGGCTTAGGTTGAAAAGAACACGCCTTCTGTCTCCTACGCTTTTGTTTTGCGAAGCTTGTTTTTATATTTACAAATCTACTCCCAAATTTTATTTGTGGAGTCCGAACCCTATTGTTTCATTAGCACTTTCATTGATTTTAATAGCTTAAGGGTTTGCGATACATATCAGCTTTGCCAACCAAATAGGAAAATACGTGCGTTTCTTTTTACCTCCCTTCTCTGTACACGCCCACATAACATACGCTTCAATCAACATGGCCATGTGTCCCCACTCTTATCCCATCCAACCACATACATAAATCGATTTTCAATTCCACAGGCAATTTTGTACAAGTTTATCCACTTTTTTTTTTATTCAATTTCATCCTTCCCCATTCTCATCTAAATTCATCATAATTTCCCACTCATTGTTTTCTGCCAAACAATACCAAAATTTTAAATGGAAATTTTCTATCGCTGGCACAAAAACTCCGCCGCGCAATCCCTTCCTTAAAAAGATGCTGACTACAACGAAAGGATAAAAGCGCCGTGAATATTCTTAAATTGTCCCTAAAATGGCGAGAAAAACACAACAAAAGTGATAAAAAATCTGTGGTGTACAATTTTTGGGCAACTTTTCTTGGCAGGTTTTCCCTTAGAGTCAGTCTGTCTGTTATTTCACCACTGGGAAAGGACTCTATCAGTTAACGCTTAACTCTGGTCTGGCATATTCAGCAACAGCAACAGCAACAACTCAACAAAGTATTTTGTCGCGCATCCGAGCGATGTGCAATAAAAATGGAAATTTAGATAAAAAAAAAAAACCAGAAAGGACGAACGAGTTGTTCCAAACTTTATCCTATCCCTTATCCACCCACAATGACTATACAAACCTACAGTATACCAACCACCGTAACCTCCTTTTTTTATTTTTTGTTCCTGCCATTCAATAGCAATGAGGACAAATACACTACACAGCGGTATCTACATAAAAAAAAATGGGAAAAAATGAGAAATTTGTAAAGAAAGGAATAAAAATGTCCTTGCGCCTTTTGTTGTGTATAAGTGCCGTCGTCTTCTTCATATCATCATCATCATCGTCGTGATCGTCGTCATCATCAAAAGCATGTACAAGCGCGCATAATACAAAGAGCTTATGAGTTCTGTGTGTGCTGTGTAGTGTGTCATTTGTCCTTATAAAATAATGCGAAATAAAAATAATATACATCCATGCACAACTCAAACAGACACCACCACCCTACCCACCTACACACACAGAAAACACAATAGCAGAGGAGAACGTTATGCTAGGAAAAAAATGGCTAAAAATGAAAGGATCTGAATACATATGCACGCAAGCGAGAAATGTATCTGTTGACACGAAATGACAAGTATGTTGCGAGTGGATGGGCAGATATACATAAGTGTACAACCGCGCCATCCTACATTCGATGTCACATCCACTTGGGGTACTTAAAGAGAAAAGGATTCACAGTTTAGCGAACTGCTTAGACAAAACAAAACAAAAAAAACCGTGTTCTTCCTTCGCCAAAAAGGAGCAAAACAGTTTTCCACTTCAAACTCCTTCACCCACCCCTGACTCCACCCCCTTTGGGGGAGGCTGCTGCAATTTAAAAGAATTAAATCGAAACCATTCGCTGAATGAGAGTAATAAGAGATTTTCCACATGAAAAGAAACGGTTTTGTTTATTTGATTTTCTTGAAAAACTTATTCCCCCACCCACCACCCACCGAACAAAGATGATGGATCAGTGCGTAGAATGCCGTGGAAAATTGTTGGCAAATTGTTGAGCGCGCGTAGTTTAAGGATAAAATTATGCGGAAAATTCCTTTGATGTGCGATTTTGTCCGTTTTCAGCTTTTGACCGAAAGCAAAAAACGAATTCAACGAGTTTTCAACAAAACCCCAACTGAAACCCCGATGAAAGGAATTCCAGGAGATGTGCCGTTAAATGCACACTGATTTCGATTGGGAGTGAATATTGCGGATAGATTAAGATGAGATGCTGATCCATCAGAAGAGCCAGAACACCTCCGTCGCAATAGTCGAAAATATGCCAACGGCTAAAGTACATAAAATAAATTCAAAAGCAAAAAGCACATTCAAATAGGTACTGTGTTAGATCTAGAAGCACAAACACAAGGTGGCGTTTAGGTAGCAGTGGCTGCCGGTAAATAGCACACTTAGGGCTATAGAGGCCCATTGTGATACCAAAGATCTTGGTGATACTTATCCCGCTACTCATGAGAACCATTTGGAGCTTTGTATGAAGCGAAAAAGACTTCCCACGTCTTATGTAAGTAGCGAGGGGCATACCTATATTAGGTATTGTTGTTCCTAGTTTATCGAGCTCGTCAGCTTTCCAATTTCCTGGAATATCTCTGTGCTCTGGCACCCAGCAAAGGTGAATACTAAACTGCTTAGCCATCTCTATAATAGATCAACGGCAGTTGGAGATGGTCTTACAAGTGGATGAGATTGATTCCAGAGATTTCAAGGCCGCCTGACTATGCGAGAAGATGCTAATATCGTTAGTGGATATTACATTCCTCTTGATCCAGGACAGTGCTGTCGAAATCGCCATAATCTTCGCTCGAAACACGAAGTGGTGTGTGGGAGGCGCAAGGAGAGATTTAGTTTTAATCTGTCTCAGAAAACACCTCCTCCTACACCATCATTGGTTTTAGAGCCATTAGTGTAGAAGCGTATCGACTTGTCTGTAATAGCACCTTAGTCATCCCAGAGTGACCATCCATTGGCACATGCTGTTCCACCTTAAGATAAGGGGACTTTAGCGGACTACCCAAGGAGTTAACCTTCTCCCCGCCCGATATGTTAGTCGACCCACCAGCAGAGACATGACCTACTGAATAGATCGTTACTGGCAGCCACCACGTGGAGGTCATAGCTGGACTTTTGTGAAAACAATAGTTACTGCACGTGCAACCTAGGTTACTACATGTTATCCCCCTATTGTGACCACAGCAGGCTACCTAGTGACCTTAAAGTTTTTATCAAAATTGGACATAGTATAGTCCATGTTTTCGGGAAGTCTAAAGGGATCTAGTATTGTGTAGTGACCAGTGTAGTTACTTGTCCACTGTGAGATGGTTTGGCAGCACTGGCTGCCATTTGCTTACCGGTTGTATTAAAGGGGTGAGAGATACAGTAGGATATCCAGTGCTGCGGAGAGCTCCACATATATACAGACAGACAGACCACAGGCCTTTGCGATGTAAAGCGTTTTCTGGAGCGGTCCACCAGACAACGACGCCATACATCAGAATCGGTCTGATAACAGACACATAGAGCCAATGCGCTATGCGGGGTTAAAGTCCCCATTTGCTGCCAATGGCTTTCTTACAAGAGTAGAAGGCTACAATAGCTTTCTATACTCTTTCCTGTATGCTGAGTTTCCAGCTTTTTTTTTATCTGGGATAAGACCCAGGTACTTTGTTTTGTCGTCGAAGACTAGTCTGGTACCATTAAGAGAAGTAGGGTCAACTAGGAGGATTTGGTATTTCCTAGAACCAGTTCCGTTTTCTGAGTGTTAGCTTGTTTAGTGCATTTAGCATGAGTTCATTAATTAAGATGCTTACCGGAGATAGCTATAGCGACGTCATCAGCATATGCGATTACTTTGTATCTCATACCTTACAGGAGTAGCAAAAGTTTGGGGGGTGCCTCTGCTGACAAATCTCCTGGAAGAGGACTCACCCAGGTTAGTGTTGGAAATTCGACTAGTATAGTAGCAAATTAATCAATTTGCTGAGAGAGTTCTCGACCTTGAGCTTTGAAAGGGCATCTTCTATGGCTTCCGATTTAACGTTATTAAAGGTAGCTTCTATGTCTAGGAAGGCGACCAATGTATATTCCTTGCAGTGTAGCGTCTTGTCAATGGTGTGCACTAGGGAACGCTGTGCGGTTTCCATTGATTCATGTTGGAATTCTAATAGCAGTCTTCATTCGATGCAGCTACGAAGGTGGGTATCAATCAGTCTGTGTAGAGTTTTTAGGAAGAATGATGATAGACTAATAGGTCTGAGATCTTTCGGGTTTGTGTGAGAACTTTTGCCCGCTTTGGAACTGAAGACTTATTTTAATTTCAACCGATATTGTTTATAAGTTGAACCTCAGAAACAAACTTCAAATTAAACAGCAACCAACGCATTCTCCTTATCAATCGTTGCAGTTACAGTTATAGTTGAATCGTTTCGAAGCACTATAAAATTTAAGGCCAATCAAAGTGTCCTTCCTTATCCTTCGAGAAAATTGCTGCATAAATAGAAAATACTTAACATTTACTCGTGTGTAGGTGCCACAGAAGAGCTTTCAGTTAATTCATCTGCAAGTGCACTTACAGTCATTTAAGGATCAGAAAATTCAAGTAAATTGCAAAAGTAGATAATAGGCCACCCCTACCACCACTAGCTTGAGAGCACACAGAACTAAACGTTTTCAAATTTGCATTCGAATCCTTATTGCGGCAGCATCCCCACACTACATAGGATGTTCTGGAAAATTAAGATTGCCCTCTAGTTGTATGTACTCTGGGATATTCCGGGGTAATTTGCTTATATTGTGATTGCAGGGATGCGTATCCATTGCACACTCTCTCCACTGGAGAACGAGGCAGGATTAAGTGATAGTCTGATAAAACCCATCAATGGGATGACGGTGATGGCAGTAACAACTGCATGACACCCTAAAGGTGAGCAGCATGTTTGATGTGAAACCCATTTTAACTACACAACTAAGGATGACGAAGCTCATAATGACGGTGATCATTGTGAATAAAACTTTTCCAATTGCGCCTGCCCCCCTCATTTATGTAAATCTCACGCGATTACCAACACAGGGATATTTATCCCGTTTCCAGGACCACCTGCCTCTTGTTTATGGGAATCATCTCAAAATGCCGAAAGATAGGGGATTAGAGATCGCATTACATGTAGTTGCACTTAGAAGATACGACAACGACAACGACAACGAGGACTATCTCTGCATCCTTTTGGCAACAACCACTTTGCAACTTTTTGGCACGGGGATTGTTGCACCCCTGCGAGCGGTTAGCTCATGTGTGGAGCGGGAATTTCGCAATGAGAAACAAACAGGAGCAATCAATTTATAAATGTCAGTCAAAATGCGGTTTTGCAGGAGTGTAATTAATCGATTTTCAGTTCTCGTGATCCGGCACCGGAAACCTAGGCTAGGCACTCCCCACTCCCTGCTTCAATCGGCGAGGGATAGACTCTGGTGGGTGGGTAACAAAGAAAGTGGTCGTCCGCCTGTGTGGTTATAGTACTCCTATGCTACTTCTGACGTCAGTCCCCCCACCTCGCCTAGCTGGCTGACATCAAACTTAAGGATACATACAACACCATGTGTTGGGAGTGTATTTTTGATTGAGGGCAAGCTACATTATTACTCTAGGGCTTCGCCCGAATGGCGAATGGGAGCGGGGGGAGAGAGTTTTAATGGATTTCAGAAACAAGAATGTATCTGACGATGTTGTCAACTTTATTGACGTTTCCCTTGTTCAAATCGAACGGGTTTCAGGTCTCAGTGGAAATCATCATCGTCATGAAGTGACTGTCATATTCTTCCACACTACAAACACACACACACTCTTGTCAAGTGGAAAGCATTTGAACACCAAAGAAGAACGAAGGACATTCACAACAGAGAACCGATTGACATTTGCCCAACAACAAAAAGGAGAGAAAAATTAAAACGATACTTGAGGAGAGAAAAGCGAGGATATCAGGTTCTTTTTTTTTTTTTGGGGGGTCTTCTTGTATGCTGGCAAAATAAAAGGATTAGAAAGTAAACTCCATTATTTTTGTATCTAGCGGTGGGTGGTTGGGGGGTGGGGGGGGGGGTGTTTTCTGCACATTACAAAAAAATATAAAATTTCCTCTGTTTGCCAAAACACACTCCTTTCGTAGATCATTAGGATACTCGTTCTCCTCCTCTCTGCACAGTACACAGTGTGCTTCTGTTTTTGAGTGCGGTTTTATATATTCAAAGGATTTCATGCGATGAAAATGAAGTGACTTCCTAAAGTACGTTATGGCATGTTTTGAGGCAATGATGGAGATTTTTAATCGAGTGTCAAGGGTGAGTTTTGGATTTGGATATACGCCGCCGAGCATGTATGAAAGCAGAACGGGGATTAATGTTTGGCTATTAATGTTTGCAAACGGTTATGTTTTTGGTTTTTATTATTTATTTTTTTTTTTTTTTGTATCTGGAAAGTTCCGTTGGGATTTTATGGATTGTTTAGTGCCAGATGTCTTGAATGGTTGTTGACTTTTAAGATTGATTTTCTGAGTTGCGAGAGGTTGGGATTTTTGTCTCTATAACAACAGCAGTTTGTAAATTGTTTGGGTTCTGTTTCGTCAAATTAAATGCCAGGAAATGGACAACATTGTTTACTCCAACATAATAATGATTTTATTGGCAACAATATTAAAAAAAATTGTGGGCTTATGTCTAATTGGAACGTTGGCTGCCAGTTTATCACCGCTGATCACAATAAAATTCACCCCCGGAGTCCAGTGTACCACCGCCGATGATCATCAAAAATCGTTCCATAGATGCCAATGTATCACGGTTGATACTGCTGGCAGCCAACGTCAGAAGCGATTATTGCCGTTGTATTGGTGAATGTCTTTGACTCACAGCGCCGCGCCATTTTGAATGCGAGTAGTCGTCCACTTTGCATTGCTTCAAGCTGCAAAATTTGCTTTCTTTTCTCTTGCTAATTTTTTTATTTTAAAATTGGCTTTTGAAGTGATTCTGATGTTAACCTGTCAAAATTTGTTATTTGAGACTGTTATTTACTAAAGAGCATCACAATCACAGTTGATTGGTTCACACAAGTGATTACGTTAGCGCCTTCTTTGATCTTAGCACTGGCTATGGAAGTTAGAAGAACAATTTGAGCGCCAATGCGATGATGACATTTGAACTTAGCTGTCAAATTTTAATTTAGACTAATGTCCGCTAGAGAACGCTACTGAAGCGCCAAATATCAACAGCTTACTGTTGGACAGAAACACAAGATTTATGGCCGAATCAGAATGTAGCGTTCGGGCGGTCGCGTGGTTGACAGGCTTTCTACCTACTTTTGATAAACATTTGTCCAACGCGCGACCTCAAAATTTGCAATACAAAATGTGGCTTTAGACGGTCGGGAGTTGAGATGTGACAAAATAAAAGTAATGCTTTCTTAAATTTCGTATTATACAAAAAATCGTTATCTTTTACGAGAGATACTAATTTCCTCGAAGGAATTCATTTTATGCGAATAAATATAAGTACATACTATGTACACGAAAAAAAAAATAACAAAGCAACTGTGTGTAAGATGTCAAAACGGACATAGTAAAAATAAGCTCTACTTGGGCGTTGCACGGGCGCTTACGATATCTACGATAAACCGCCTGAGGTCACATTTAGGCCAATGTACATGTAGCTAGAGTGCGGGGTGGACCAGGGCCTCAACCAATAACCCTTCCAGTTAGCCCAGTCCTTAGCTAACTGCCTCCAGTTGCACATTCCAAGTTATGTTTGAGGTCCTTTTACACTTGTGCGCGCTACCTTAGGTGAGGTCGTCCTCTATTGCGCTGACACTCCGGGTTAGAATCGAATATTCTCCGAGCCGGTTGTTGTGTGTTGATGTCCATACGCTCTATTGCCTTCTATTGCCGAAAGAAACAGCGATTGGCAAGAGTAATCCTTCGTTTGATTTCCGATGAGATGTTATTTTGTGGTGGTAGAGAGACACAGTCCTTAATTACCTCAAAGTTGCAACTGTCTATTGTGACGTTCTGTCCAAGTCGTCGATGTTGAGTGTCGCTTTTCGTTGACAGCATTTACTTTGTTGTGCCCTCGTTTACCGCCAAACCCATTTTAGCCGCTTCCATTTCTGTACTGGCAAATGCAGCGGTGACAGCTCGCTGTCGTCGGCGTATGCAAGTAGTTGAACGGACTTTTGAAAGATCGTTCCTCGTGTGTTGACTAGTGAGCTTCGAACAATTCTTTCAAGTATGATGTTGAAGAAGACGCATAACAGTGCGTCACCTTATCTGAATCCTTTTTTGACATCGAAGGTCTCGGTGAGGTCATTATCGACTTTGATGGAGCAGCGAGCTTTCTCCATCGGCATCCTGCGCATACGGATAAGTTTGGCAGGGATGTCAAAATTAGACATGGCTCTAAACAGTTCATCTCTTGAGGTGCGGTTGAGAGGGTCTTCTTTCTTATGGATCGGGCAAACGATGCTGAGAATTCATTCATCAGGCATACTTTCATCTGACCAAATCTTAGAGATGAGTTGGTGTATGCTCTCTAGCCAAGTCATCTCCAGGTAAGCCGTCAGGTCCAGCAGCCTTGTTAGACTTAAGCTTCGATATTGCTATCCTCACTTCGTTTTGATCAGGTGGATGAGATCATCTAAACTAAATAGTTCGTTCTGCCTGATAGCAGAGTATTGGTCTTGGTCGCCGTTTAAAGTTTAAATGGACCAAAAATGTAGTTGTCACAATATAGTTCCAAATCAATTGACAGCTAAGCGCTCATCATCAAATGTGTTTCAAAAATAAATAAGAATGTTCTGACTGCGCTCTGGGCACGGCACCGCTCGATGTACACAGGCTCTGTTCTTAAAAAAGACAATAACGAGAACTGCTATTTTTACCAATGTCCGTTAGCACTTTTTAGATAAAAAATAAATCTCAAGCTAAATACCTAATCCTTAAAATGTTTAATTTTTTTTAATCCAATCCTGTTAAATGTTCCAAATAATAATCCAAATTTAACTATCAAATTAACTTCGAATTTAACTTCAAACCTCGATTATGATTTAATTGTAAAAAAAAAAAAAAAACAGTTCATTTCATGACAACAAATCGTGTCCAACTCCATCCAGCACTCAATCGATTCCGTCCAGTCCACCTGATTTGCCTAATCCATCTGATAAGCCTAATTAACTCAAAGCAAACATACAGTTACGATAATTGACGATAAAATATTTTCAATATCATTCTGCCATGCTTATACACTGCTACTCCATAACGGATAGTGGTTGTTTAACGTCACACACCCCTCCCCCCGCCAATTCATCTCATTTCAATTGGAAATCCAAATGTTTTCATACAATTTTCAAACAGACTGTGCAAATATTTCCCTCATTCAATTATTTGCAAAGAACAGGAATTTCAAAAAAAAAAAAGATAAGGACATTTCGATGGATGGTCCTCGAAGGAGAGCGATTTAAATAAAAAAAAAAAAACAGTTTCTGTTTAAAAAGAAAATGACGATCAAATTCAAAATGCAAACGAGTTCCAATCAAATGCAGCAAGTAGGAGGAATATCCTAAAGGACCTCTATCACCCTGCAAGGACACTGAATATTTAATTAAATTTAATAATTCTTCAGCGCGAGTATACTTCTCTCCCCTTCTCTATCCATCCACACTAGTGTGTATTCTCGATGTAAGAGTAAACCTTCATGAATTTGAATTACCCAGTGGATTGGTATAGGGATCGCAGGACGATTGGATAAAGTATGTACGTTTCTTTTTTTTACACAAGTATAGGTACCCATATGATGTGCACCAGTAGTTCCTCTTATATGGTGTCGCTTCAAATTAAATTCATGTCTCTCATCTCTAAGGCTTCACTTGGGAGTATCAATTTTGTATTCCATTCCACATTCGACGTGTGTGTGTGTGTGTGTGGACAAGTAAATATGTCCATGGTACAGGTCATCCAGGATAAAAACCAAATAACTGAATAAACAAAGGGAGAAGCCCAAAAAGTGTCACTCCTCTCCATATCGTTACTCGAACAAAGAAATAAAACCAGAAAAAAAGAGCTGAGCTACAACAACAACAAAAAAAACACAATGAAGCCTGCGAGAGATATCGAATGACACTGGGGCTAGTGGAGGAGTTTGCTTATTTCCAATTAGGGACAACGACGATGGACGTTGGGTAGCAAACACACTCAAGACCATATGTGTGAAAAGTAAACCCGATTGCTACATGCACTGCACACTCTGGTCGCGTCATTATGTACCATCCACATGGATGCATCCAATTTCTGGACGAAGAGTAGTTGCTACTTACCATTGGATGTGGATTGGTAGTCGTCGTCGTCGCTGTCGGAATGAAATCGAGACGCTTCATTCTTTCCATTTGGCAACTGGGAAAACATGATTGCATTCATATTCCAAAAATAAAAAAAACCACGATATCGTGGGGGAAAGGAGTGCATTGAGTATGAGGAGCTGTTAACAGGCAGCCATATATGTTTTCTCTCTAAAAAAAAAAAAAAAAAACAGAATGGATCCTTTTGCATTAAATCGACACGAACGAATAGTTTTTCACTCAGTCCTTAAAGCCATCTTCCAACCCTACCTTCGACACTTAAAATGCTTCCATTGGGAGCATTGGTGGAAGTTTCAGTGAAATCATTGGCGGGAATGTTTACACGTTCACCGCCTGTGTTTCTTGATCGATCTGGGACCCTGGCTTTAGCGTGTCTGTCCGTCCGTCAGTCTGTCTATCTGTCTAGCATTTAAGGATTTTATTTCTTTAAGCTTTTTCATTCATCGACGAATAGAAGAGCAAAAAAAAACACTGTTCGAACTAAAATCGATTGTCACTTCTTATATCGCACAGCAACCAACCACACGAACGAACCAAACACCGAAAGTCTTCTGTTCGGACTCCTTAGAGAGTTGTCTCTGTCGTTTTTTTCTGCTCCTAGTTCTGTTCTGTTTTTTTTTTTCTATACTCGTATCTAGTTTCTTAAGATACCCACCAAGGGGCAATCATCCTTCAAATGTGGTATCGAATTTCCGACTGAACACACTTATACACTGTTAATGTTGTTTTTTTTTTTTTGTTGGCTTTGATAATCGGGGGTGTGTGCGTTATTTGCTTTTAGCATTTATGTTAGAATGGTGGGGATGGTGGTGGTTTTGTCTGACGTCAACTCGAACTAAATTCGATTTATTGGCCGAGAATAATTGATAAGAACGCTTCAATCAATCTTTTCCCTTTTTTTTTACCGATTTATGTATTTTTTTTATTTATAAATTTGATGAACTTAATAAAGTTATATTGATAAGGTGCGAGGAGATTGGCTTTGTTTCAATTTGTCAACGATCGTATGAGTGTGAGCCAACTGGAGTAGTGGACTACTATGCAATGCTGCCCGGGTTCAATCCCAGCCCGGGTCCAACACCTAAACATTTTTTCACGGTGCCACCTCTTACGAATGTCCGGCAAGCTATCAAAGAGTATCATTTGTCACGATTAAGCTTCTCAACTCAACGTTCGGAGTCGGCAAAAAACTGTAGGTCCCTTCCATTCGTGCAAAAATATAACATGCACACACAAATGGTTGCGAGAAGTAGGCCCAGGTTCACCGCGAGCTGTAGTAAGTAAGTATGAGAGTGATTAAATATTTGTGATATACCATTTATTGGTAAAGGAAGATTTGTCTCCCGTTTTTGTATAATAAAGTGAAATCTCTTATTACGGACAGCTCCATTCGACGGACAGATCCATTCGATGGACAAATTATCCTTACTAAGCTTATATGTTTCAGATTGCATACATTTTACGTTCCCTTAATCGGACGCGGACAAGCATATCTGTTAGAAATTATTTAATTTAATTCCATTAGACGGACAAAAACAAAAACACTCCTCATTTTAAAGGTTGGATAAATTTCCCTATTTTATTGATATTCGTTGAGGAAATATGTATCTTGAAAGTCTATAAAGAAGTATTCTCCCAAAACCTCAAAGTACTGGATGTAAAATGGCAACCGCATGTAAACACACCCTTATTGCGAGTGTCAAAAAATAAACGATACCTATCAAAAAATATTATTTAGTTATGGTATTGCGATTGTCAATTATAAATTAATGATTGAATATCGTCAATTTGTAACAAACTTCCATCGTGAATGGAGCCAAATTGCACCATTTATCCTAAACCAGTTCTACATTTTAGTAAATGAAATTCATGATTAATTGTCACTGAGAAATGTCAAAAGTGTTTTTTTCTCATTACATTCCCAATGATCAAAACCTTTATCAATCGAGTTACACAATACCGAAAATTTTAGAATTGATAAATTTATCAATTGTCAATTGATTGATAATTGACACTGGCAAGAGGGGTGACTCAGATAAAAAAAAAAACTAATTTAAATTTCCTACGGAATACCAAAAAACAGTGTGGGACAGAAATACCAGCTGCTTATGTCTATTTTTCATTTGACTAAGATTATAGATACATATATGCCCCTATTCTGATTGTGATGTGGTCACAACTCGCGAATGTCAGTAATGCGAAAATTGTGATGCTTCTCTTGTGAGGTTTCTTGTGAGCGATCAGCTGTTTGGTATTCTGGCCAACACCTCACAAGAAAACACCCAAGAATAGTTACCACGGTGTGGTGAATTCATTATCATGTCAAAAAATAATTTTTTTGGCAATCATTATTTTCGTTTCCATTTCCACATCAAGTTGGAAATAGAAGATTGGGAAATAAATAATAAAATAACGAATAATGGCGGAAATAACGAATAAACAGCTATCATTTAACGAGAAAGCATCATTCCTTTCCCGCTAATTCCTTAGAATTCTTCTACTCTGTAATCTTAAAGAATTGAAATATTAACAACATTTTGTATACTGTCCAACGAGAAATAAATATATTTTTTTAATTTTCCTCTTTTTTGTTTATTTCACTCACAAGCAGCAAAATAAAAACTTTTTTCTTCCATATGTTTTTCAAATTTAACAATATGTAATTCTTTATTTTTCTTTTGTGATCGGCTTGTGAGCTGTTCAATCGGACATCACAATTTTGACAGTTCTTGTGATGCTCACAACTTGTGAGGTTTTGGTTAAAATACGAAGACCTCACAAATTGTGACTCACCACGCTCTTGTGAGGTTGTTGTGACATATGAGGCATCACAGAGATTTGCCAGAATACGGGCAATTTTTTATTTTTTTTTTAAATCCGGATCCCGCCCCAAGGCTGATACTGCGACCTAAAAGATCTATTGTATCAGAATATGGGCAATAATTTATGTCAAAACTCGACCTCTAAGCTATTCAAAGGCGCTTGACTTACAAGTCACTAGAAAAGAAAACGTACTCAATAATACCCAAATATCAAATACTAGTTATTGCATTTAGAATTTAGCACAAATGTTATATTTTATATATTTCTATAGCGAATTTGGCAGCAATGTTCGCAAACGCTGACCTTAACTACGGCATCCACCGTCAGATGGGGGCTGGCTATTATATGTTCATTCTTCTGAATAAAACTTGTAAAATGCTCGATAGTAAGCCAACAATTTAAGGAATCTCGTCATTTGTTAAACCTTCAAAAGAACAAAATAGAACTGTCAGACAACAGCTGATATATTGCAAAATTCCGTTTAGTGGATCTGTCAAAATTAAACAACTTTTCGGGCTGTTTCTTTACTTTGTGGACTGATACAGTAAGTGCATGAACTTAATCGTATTGTGGGTGGGGTGAATAAGGTGCTGATAATTGAAATATGTAATTTAAAGAAATGAAACTACTTCGTATAACCAACACAAAATACAGTTGTGAAAGCAATTAATTTCGAGAATTTATTCAATGGATAATTTACAAAAAGAGGTGTGAAATTATAACACAGTTGATTATATTTGTGAAACATCATTTTGTAATTGAAATTATATAATTTTTGTACACGGTAGTCTGTTAAATATTAAGAGAATAGAACAAACCGCTTTCAGCGCCACCTGTCCATGAGATATCGCAAAATTCGTAGCCAGCTGCTTTTGGCTGGGGATAACATCAAGAGTTATAGCTGAAATTTGACTTTGCTAGCAACTACTGGGTAGCTACGTTTCAAAAACAAGCACAGCTATTATTATGCTTATTTGTAAAGTTCTTACTTGTTGTGAAGGCATTGAGAATGGGAGCATGCACCTTTCAGCTGTAGATCTGTGATCTTTCTAGCAATGTTCTCAGATCTGAATCTTCGTAATTGTTAACTTTTCAAGTATCATTTGTGTAATACGCACTTTCAATTTAAAATGTCCACCGAAGAAGAATATTCGCTCCTTAATAGCTGAACTCGGTACTGCGCCCGCATGTGGTGGCCTCTACGATCGAACTCACATTCAACCTTCCACAACTTCCACTCACAGTATCGAGCTGCGTTACACCCAGTCTCCACGAGCTAAAATTTATAGCATGATAATTAGCATGCTATAAAAATAGCTAATGGAGACGGCAAATAGCAAGATAATTGAGATAGCAAGCTATCCATAGCAGGATATTTAGCAAGCTATAGATATCTTGCTAATTTTTGACATTTGAGTGAAGTTGGTTGCGTTCGTTGCGTTTGAATAAAAAAAAAATAATTAGGGCTGACTGGAAGATGTCACAAGAAGAGATAATTAAATGAATAAACAATTTTCGGCAGTTTCCATGTTTGTGGAATTATAGAAGTGCTGAGTAAAAGCGGTTGGATTTAAATAAATATTAAATATCAAGCTATAATTTGCCCACACACAAATTTGACAGTTCTTTTTTTATAGCTTGCTATAAAATCCTGCTATTTGCAATAGCACGTGTGCAATAGCGGTGTTAAGGAAATTTCAAGAATCTTAGTATGAGACGGGATTTCCCTCATAGCACCCACTCTTCGATTTACCGTTGTAGTTTCACTTGAGTTACAGTGTGGTTCACAAAGAAAGTCTCTTTTTTTTAAACTCGTTTTGCAATAATTGTAGTATACCTTTTCCAAGTACAAAATCGCACAAAGTTAAAGCCATTTTCCATTATTCACTTCTGGCGCCATGAAAACAACTAACACCATATTTTTCTCCAACCTTCTGAATACGAGGTACGAGATACGATCAAACTCAATCACATTGAAGTTCTGCATCTAGTGACACATCGTTAAGTCAATTGCATTCGGTTATGTTGTCTGTCTATATAAAAATACCCCATTATGGGATTTTTTTTCTGAGAAACAAATGCTACAAAGCGTTTCTACATAACACAGCAACATAAAATAAAAACGGGAGATAAAAACTACACCCACACATGACACAACTGATGGGAATCCAGCCATCATCGTATTGTCACTGGCGCGGCGCTATCGACATATTTCTCTTCTTCATCTTTCCCTGAACCCCGCGCCGCGTGCAACATACACAAATACACTCGTCCCGGATATGTTTAGCGCGAACGATTGTGCATTCAACCGTCAAAGGATACCTTTTTGCCGGATGGAGACACACAAATACACGTTTTGTTCCTTTCTACTTTTTTTATTCACTGCGGTTACGACTGCAGCAGCACCCACACGAATCCAATCATCATTCTCGTAGTAAAGAAGAGCACAACGGGGAAAAAAGGATAATAATACCGAAAAAAAGGAGACATAGCTTGGGGCTTGCAAAACCTCAGTAAAAGAAACACATTTACTCCAAAAATTGAGGAAAAAACTACCCCAAAGGCACAACTAGGACGTAATCCATTTGCTCGATATTGAATTTGTCTCCCCTCCTGTATTTCAGTTTTGGGTGTTGTTTTGTGTTGAAGGGCTTATGGAGACAGCTGTCCTTCCGGTCGGCGCGGCGGTATCAATATCGTTCCAAGAACGGCGAACTAAATTTTAATGATCGTCGATGGTGGAAAACAGGTGATGTCGTATTCCTTGGAAACGCGTTGGTGGTGGTGCGTCCTTCGTCATTATTCACTTCAATTGTTACCCGATTTTTTTTTGTGTTTCCTTCAGGACTGCTTTTATGTAAGGTATTTGCCATTCACTTCTGTCAGTGTAACATGTTCTTCTGCACGAGGTGAGCAAGTTCTCACGTTTCTTGCCGCATGCAAAAAGTAACTGAATAGCGAACATCCTTTTAGTTCTTTTTTTAAAACTCCCCCGATGACACTTATAGCTACGCTCAATCCACCAAGGAAGAGGTGTAAAAAAAGAAAATTTGACAGGAAAAAGGATCTCCCCTTTGTAATGATTTTTTCTATATTTTTTGCGAAACACACTCGTTTATATGAATGCCTGGATTAAACCCGTCACAGAGCGCTGATAGTGCCCATTGGGTGCGCCTGTGTGCAATGGAATTTTCGGGTAAATATCCTCTAATCTGAAAAATCCTTTCGACATTGGCCTGATTTTGTGCTTGTTTGTGTTCATTACAGGTATAGTTAAATACAGTTTGGTCCATTCATTTGGGTAGATACTAGATAGTAACAGCAAAGTTTTGTCATTTTAATTAAGCTTATTCTCCCGCACAGTGTCAAGGTGTGTGTGTGTTTGTTTGTTTGCGTGTGTTTTAAAGTATTTTATACCAGTTCCTGTGTAAAACGATAGAAGAAGAAATAGGTACTAAATGCAATATTTTTTTCTTGCTTTGACTCACTCAACCTGGGTGTGATGTTTTAGTATTTGGTATCCATCACAACCTCCTTGAGTGAGCGATAGCAGGACAAAATTACATCTATACAATTGCACATTTGTTATTCTTCAAATTTATTTCACCAGATATATGTATGTGTCATGTATGTACACATAAGGACATAAGGATTATCGAAGAAAGTGGGTGGTGTACATATTCGAATTCGTACGAGGCTATGTGCTGCGCAGTCATACGGAACTGTAATTATAATTAGATTTCTTCAAGGATAATAGAAATTGATTTTTTTTTTCATTATACATATTACATATCAACACATACATATGTACATATATTATGTACATACGTATGAAATCAATACAATCAATAGGCGAACATATGAACGTGGGAGGGATGAAATGTATCTATAAGTATATATGGAAGGTAAACTATGACATGCCATTATAAATGTTGACAGGGTATATCAACATAATCATGATTGACAATGATACAACGGGAATAAGCTTATTTTAACTTTAACGAGTTCTGCCTTTGAGGGGCAAATAAAAAAAAGATTTTCTGAGAATTATAAAAATTTCCATTTACATATTATTTGATCCTTAGATTTTCTGTATTCCCTTAGATTCCCTTTTAATTGTTTAATTCACTTTCACTTTAGTTTGATATCGTAGATAGAATCCGCCGAAGAAGTTTCCTTATAGACCAAGAGCCCGCTGCAAATTTTTGGAATGAGATATAACCAAAAAATGTACACATGAATATAAAGCTTGGAAATGTGTGAACTCAAATATGACCGTCTGGCAGCCTTTTTCTGGTGCTTTTGTTAGTTATGCTATGTTAAAAATGTGGTTTTGTCAAACAAAAGAACAAAACGGTTTAACCCTATTACTGCCACGCTGTGACTGTGAGTCACTATTCAATTTCAATTCAATATAGATGATTTAAAACATATTTTAACGTACAATCAGTTTAATGTATTTTATTATTGGTCATTACGTTACTGATATAAACAATTAATTTGTTTTTATGTTTTGGTAATGTTTACTTATGACACAAAATATTCTAAAAGAACATAAACTGCTACGTAGTGACTCTAAGACACTATAACGACGGTGAATTTAAATTCATGTTAAAACACTATCTCTGCAACTATTGATCGATGCTAGATTACGTAGATAAGGTGGTACGTTCATGAAAACTTCTGGCATCCTTCATTTGGAAGTCCAATTTATCGGGCTTGCATGCCGAAAATAGATTCGTTGCACTATCGCGTTCTGATGACAAATCCATACGATCAACTCGCAGAGCTCAAGGTCAAGATATGTAAATTCGCGCCAATAAAGGATATTTGGTTTATTATCACCAAAGAATTGCGAAAGCATTACATGCCAGGTAGTAACTTGACAATAGATGAACAACTAGTCGCCTTCAGGGGAAAGGTATTTTGCCAATGTATGCCTTCTAATCCGGATAAATATGGAATGAACATTTGGTGAATTTAATGCCAGCACCAGTTATCCGCTATATGGCATTCCGTACCTCGGAAAAGAATTAATATCTCTACTCAAGTTGTCGAGATGCTACCTTTTGTAAAGACAAACAGGGACGTGACATTCGACAATTATTGCTATCGAAGGGACTAAGATGTGTCGGCACATAACGAAAAAATAAAAGATGCTTTCCAGCAAATTTTCTAGAATAAAGGAGGTTGAAAACAACGTGTTTGCCTTTCCTCGAGGCATGATAATGGTTGGCTCCATACCGAAGCAGAGCAGATCAGTTATACTTCTGTCAACTATCAAAATATACATTCAAAACAAATTCGTATGTACTATAACCGTACAAAGGGAGGAGTACACTCGCTTAATCAAATGTGACTGTCACGCTTTTATTGTAAAGCGAAAAACGAGTAGATGGCCTCTCGCACAATTTTATAATATCGTTGATGTGTGTGCATGTGTGGCATTGCGGCAAAAGTTATTGAGCTGAATTTATGCTCTAACTGGAACCAGGCGAAGCTAAATTCTAGTCGAAAACTTTTTTTGAAACAACTCGCCAACGCCTTGGTCATTCCGAATATGTATGTCATGTACGTCGAAATCTAACGTTGCTGAGATAGACGAGGTTTTGGAAAACTGATCATCAAATCTATCTTCAACTGTATCACTTTAGCAGTACAATAACATAAGAGGCGACGCTGTTACTACTGCCCTTATGAAAAAGGACGACCTTTTAAGCAATCCAAGGGTTGGTCAGGAACCCGTGTGTAACGAGCATTCACAGAAAACTGTAGTTTGCCTAATATGTATAAATAAATAGTTAAATAACAATCGCCACATTATTTGTATTAAATTTCCTTTTTTCAATAAATTAAATGAATTATCTATGTATTTTCAATTAGTGTCTCTATGTCACACCATGGCAGTTTACGTTAGTCAGATAGCATGGCAGTAATAGGGTTAAATACAAATATATAGGTCCCAAACTATTCATATGGTGATATCTCTTTGCCAGACGCACTAAAACATTTTCCATAAATACAATTACAAAGGGGTTTTCAATAGACTTTACAATTTTGTATTTAAATAAAACACATAATAATTTATTGAGGTATCGGGCTGAAATTTATTCCAGCTGTAGTACACGTATCATATTATTTAAATATGGAATTCAATATCTCATATGGTCACAGCGAACACGGTTGCAGCAATAGATTCTTTGGAGCCAAGTTTCCACCTTTCTTCTACACATATCGGCCGGAACGTTGGCAATTTTAAAATGAGCCAAATCAGTCGATTCCAAGCCGTTCACAGGAATCGGGAATCTTTTAGTCCACATTTTGGCGAATCTCGCGTAAAGATCTTGGCCTACCCCCTTACAAGCTCAAACTAACTCAAGAACTTAACCCTCGATACTTCTCCCATTGGGCTCTGCAAAAGTTTGAAGAAAATCCTGAATTTCATTGAATTTTTACCCGACTACGCAGAGGAAGGGTTATGATTTTAACAGGCTGGGTTTGTTTGCTTGTTTGTTTGTTTGTATGTATGTAAGGATGTCACCTCCTAGAGCCGAAACTATAGGACCGATTTCAACAAATGAGGTGTCATTGAATCTGTCTCGATCCGGAGAGTGTCCTAGGCTATGTGATGTCACAGAAAAATTCAATATGGCGGGCGCACCAAGCAAAATGGCGGACTATCTCTTATATTTTTTTTTTTTGTTACCCGACTAGTCTTTACAACCGCATTGATAGTGGTATTAATGAAAGGGCTTGGCGAGAAGAATACAATACGATATGACGTTATTCTAAATTCAAGGTGGCGGACGCCCCAAGATGGCGGATTTCTGTTATCTTTACTACCTCCTTAATATGGGTATCAAATGAAAGGGCTTGGCGAGTAGAAAACGACATTGCTTACTTATACATACATACACTACATATTTTTTGAAACTTAAAAGTCATAAATACAAAACTAAGTTTCAAAAACTAAAACCCGACTACGGGAAAAACCGACTAAAAAGTACGAAACAAGATGAAGCGAAACAATGATTTTCACAGTATAGCCGTGGTCGCATGCCGTTACAAAAACGTATTTATATAATTACGCATTCGTTGGACAAAGCGGCATGCGACTACGGTTGTACTCTGAAAATCATTTATTGGATAGCAACAAACACATGTGTCTCAAGAGATTCCATTGCATCCACAAAATGTGACCGTGCGGTGTGGATTTCATGCCGGGGGTTTGATTGCATCGTTTCGTCGATGAAAATGATCGCCATGTTACGGTCAATGGAGTTCGCTATCGTGCCATGTTACTTTTTACTTTAGATTGCGCTACAGCTCGGGGTGAACCAGGGCCTGTTTCTCGCAACCGTGTTTGTGTGTGCGTGCTATATTTTTGCACGAATGGAAGGGACCTACAATTTCGTGCCGACTCCGAACGGCGAGTTGAGACGCTCATTGACAAATGTTACTCTTTGATTGCTTGTCAGGCATTTGAAAGAGGTGGCACCGTGAAAAAACCTTTTTTTTTCGGTGTTGGATTGAACCCGGGCAGAATTGCGTAGTAGTCCAACATCGTGCCATGTTGGAAGACTATATTTGGCCAGAATTGGATGATATGTCATATGTTATAATGTGGTTCCAACAAGATGGTTCCACTTGCCAGACAGGTGAAGTTTGTTGTGTAATAATTGTGTAATCTCGAGCATTGGTCCGGTTGAATGGGACCTCGCCCTAGCAGTTCAATGCCGTTGGATTTCTTTTTATGGGGTTTCGTTTTGGTTTATGCCAACAAGCCAGCAACGTAAGGAGAGCTCAGGAACAATATGGAACGCGAGATTACCAATGTTCCGGTCGATATGGGTGGAAGAAAGGTTGAAACTTGGCTCCAAAGAATCTATTGCTGCAAATGTGCTCGCGGTGGTCATATGGAATAAATTTTCAGTTGTGTAGTGTAGAAAAAATATTGCCACGGGTGTCACTTCTTCAGAGCGAGAAAAATCTATTCTTGCGACTGCTCTGGAATGAAGTGATAAATTCATGTCTCAAAAACTTTCCAAAATGTTAACAAATGGTGAACTCATCTTTCCGATAGTTATTTTATACCCGAATGCTCATATTCTAAACATTTCCAAGAAAATTGTTGCTTTTGCTATAAATTGGAACCTCGAAACTCCACGTGCTACAATGATCAAAACGAGATTCAATGAACCATTTCCCGTTAAAGTTTTCTTTTGCAATTAGCTTTTCTTAGCTTACACAAAATTCCCTGACTAATAGGTTTTCAAACGCTTCTTCGAGTGTCATCTTCTTAAAAGATCAAATCAGGTCACAGCAGTAGCAGAGACTGGAAATTTCTCGGCATTTCCATATCCAGTAAAATCTTTGTACCGAAAAGTAGAGCTGCAGATATTTTTAGACAAGATTGAAATAGTCTGTTTAGCCCTTTTCCAGCACACAATCGATCATGGAGAACACAAAATCCCTAAAGGTTGTTATATATGTAGCTTCTAACAAAACCAAATTAAAAAACTATTTACAATGTTAATCTTGTTTTTAAATGGAAAGAGTTTTTCAACAATAAACCTACAAACTTTTCCAGCACAGCTGTCAACTGCTTAAAAATATAAAAAAGCTCCACTTGTCCTAAATAACCCTCTTCTCTATCTCTGCATCTCTTAGCATAAATTAGGATATGAATGTTCCATTAATACTTCAAACAGGGCCTTCATCTGCAAGCATTTACCCATGTTTAAATTCATATGTAAAATTCAGGAATCAAATACTCCTACATATATATGTACATGTGTATGTAGTACATCTCCAAACCGGTCCTCCCGTCCTACAAGACGAACCGTGTTTTTCCATTTCTTTTTTTTTTAATGTATACTTTCAGGTCCTCTCATTAATTCAGGGCAGTCAGTCGACAAAAAACTCTTCAAGTCCTTTAGGCTTAAAGGGTTTTTCGTTTTTTTTTTTTTTTAATTAATTTTTAACAACATGGCCAACAAGTAGGGAAAATTAATTAACCCCTTGTTAAGTATTCGAAGCTGTGTAAGGCATTTTAGCTGAGCGGTGTCGTTTCTGCTGAAAATACCAAATCAATGATGAAAATGAGAACTACTACTATGTGCCGATGCCGAGTAAAGGAATTTTGTATACCGTTCGTTTCCTTTCGACAAACACGCACGCACACGCTGGGGTGGCAGAGAAAACTTTTCAATCTATTAATGATCACAATCGCACCACTAAACATTAAGGACTCCAAAGCAGAGAGATAGAGAAAGAGACATTTCAGCAACCCCACCAAACCGTATAGCCGCGTCGCCAGTGCCGTTCCCAGGACTCGTCGAAGCCAGACAAATACAACAAACACAGCACACAACTTGTTGAAAATTCATTATGGCACTTTCAAACGAGCACCAAGCCCATGTTTATACGAACAGGCGAGGGTGGCAGCGGCAGGCAATGGTTGACGGGGGTGGTTTATGCGATTTACCGCAGGACACAAATGAACCTCAAACTACTTGCCGACACACTACACTTTGACCCTAGTTACCGCAGAATGAAAGCCAAAGATATTCGGAATCATCGACCAACATAAAACATAAAAACGAGCAAAAGGATAACCTAACCATACACCACACCACCCCACCCACCAAGCAAGGACTAAACAAAGGCGACGAGAAGACAAAAGGCATTGGTTGTTGGTATATGTGTGTCGGTTTGATTTACATAAAAACACATCACACGTAGGTTGTTTGCACGCTCGTCAACCCGTCGGTCGTCGCCTTAACTCTAATACATACCAGATGGCGTGGGTCATGTGGGTGGGTGGGTGGTCTGGGCGACAACGACGGCGAAGTGTCACACAACAAGGTCGATAATGAAATCAGTAGAACTTAATCCTGGTGAAATTCAATTCCAATAACTAACTTAAGATTAGTTTTCAAATTAACATAAGACGTCGGGAACCGGTTGGAGCGGGACAAAACTTTACAAATAGTTGCCGTCGTTGTTGTGCGATACTCCTGGTCTCCGCCTCACCATCTTGAGGTGAAGGATATACATGTAGCTGCTGCCGCCGCCGCCGCCGCACATATTCTACAAATTAGAATGAGTTTAAGGACTCTCTCTCTCTCCCTGTTGAATAAGAGCAGGAGAATAGACAAATAAAAAAAAAATCAAAGTACAACAAGCAAACGTAAAAGTTTTCTAAACCTGAAATAGAAAAGTTTATTATCCTGTGCCACTTAGGTTGAGACCAAGTTCTTTTTTTGTCTTACCCTCCCGTGTGTATTGGATCCCTTTTCTCTCTCTCTTGCTTCTTTTACTTTACGGGGAACTTGCTAAAGATAAGGATTAGTTTTGAGTTTTTAGAGAATGTCACAAGCATTCTTTGGGGATAGTTTTGCTCCAGTGGCAAGGACTACAAGGACACACCGCCACGCCGCGCCATTCCACGTGTAGATGATGCTTTTAAACAGATCTTTTAATCTCTTTCCCTGTCAGTTGGTCTTCGATGCACAGGGATGGATGTCGAAAATTAAAAAGTATATTGAGCGAAAGTAAATTAACGACTTTCGGATTATTAATTGCAAAATGGTCTGATTAGTCTGCTAAGTGGTCATTAGTATTAGTGCAGTAATTGATGTAAGTTTTTGAATTCATGTACTCCTGTGACAGCTGTCAACTTCTTTGGCTAAACTGTGAACTTGGTGTTTCGAAAGCCGAGCCTAAACTTTGACAATGATATCTTTAAAATAACAACAGCTGCCTTTCGCTGACGTTTGTACGTACACTGAAATCTCTCATTAGCGGACAACTCACATTAACGGCCACCTTTTAGGAAACTTATTTCTAATTTCCCATACAAAATGCGTTCTTATAAACCCATACCTCTCATAACTAAACAAAAAACTCCGTGGCTGACCGCTTAAGAGAGATTTGACTGTACATAGTTGTGTCATTTAACCATGGAATACGACAAGCTTATCAAACTTTGCATGGATCGGCACAAGTGTACTGCCGAGAGCTCAATTTAATGAATTATCGCGAAAAACGATTGAAAACCGGTTTAGTTTCTAATCTAGTCACTGCAACGATCCGTCAAAGAAGAATATTGCTGCTTTTGTTGTTGTTGCAAGTGTGCGTGAGTGCCATATTCCATGACTTCAGCTTGAATTACATATGTATGTACATACAAGATACAACACTAAAGCCACAAGTCCCACAGCGTGATGCACGTCATTTAACTGGCCCCTTGAGCAATTGATAAGAGTTGTCAATTTTTATAAAAAAAATGATGCGACTGTATCCAACAGTCCCGAGCTATGTGTAAACATCACTTTATTGGAAAGAAAGTGAATTACAACTAATCTATGTTCGACAAAATTCTAGCCAATCGCATATATAGTTTTCGAATACACTCCATGCGCAGCAGTCGACGCCAGGAAACGAACCTGGGACATCCAAACTCAGTAGTAACATACTGCGTCAAAATTAGAAAGTAGGTTATAAAAGCTTTTCATCCAAGTTCTTACATAAATAATATCAGCTTGTAGGTATGTACTCTGTTCTGTCATCTCATCACTGCTCTAGAAAATCCTCTTTCTTTTGACACCTCATTTGTTAAGATTGGTTGAGTGGGAGAGCCGCAAATGGTGATAATGATTTCAGAACATTGAAATGCAAAGCATTATGATCCAGTTAGAGCGCGCTCATATTCTCACACACACACTATTGCAAAGATACCCACTGCTGCCCGACTGCTGGCAGTGGTCACCACTGAAAGAAAATTGTGGGCGATGCTTTGAATAATTGTTTTGAACATTGCTCAGCTTCAGGACAACGCAGGAGGATGTTTTATATCTCAAATGAATCAGGGATGAATTTACTAATTTCACCTATTTTTTTGTTTTTCAATCCGATAAGCCATTATTGAGTTAGAGTTGTATACCTATAATTTTCCCTCCCAATATGCAGTTTTTTTCACTATTTTCTGAAAACCATGCCATTTTCCGGGATAAAAAGTGTACACATAAAAGCTGACCAGGAACATAAGCAATCACTATGTCAATATTTCATCAAAATTTGAGTTGCAAATTTCGTAACCGTTCGGTATTCCGTCCCCGAAATCGCTGAATTACTCCACTAGAAATGTTGTTAACGCGCGCTTAGATGTTTACACATCAAAAAATCTTGTGGCAGATGCGCTTCTTTGGTTGAATAGCTTCGTGTTCCAGGAGCAAAAGCAGAACAGTACGTCTCGTACGAATGCAGAGTAGCTAACCAAATAAACTGCAAAGAAAAAAAGTCCAAACGTTCTCTTTATGGAGTCAGCAAAAAAAATCTTTGGGCCAACTTCTCAAATGCAGAATTGGTATTCTTCTGCAGAGGCCGGGGTGCTCGGCCGTTCTGTTTCAGAGGTCCCAATGCTGTAGATTACATTCTAGATCTAGACGCTTTACACAGGGGAATAAAAAAAAATTTCTGCGGCATAAGCTTATGGAGTCAATTTAGATACATGTGACTATGAAATATGCAGCCTATAAATAATTTTGTTTGAATTGACTCTGGTTCTCCTGATAAACCGTTCTTTAAAAAATACACAGTTTTTACTAGTTTTCCCCCATTAACGTGTCTTTTTCGAAGTATAAAGGCTGAACTATAATAGTCAAATGGGTTCGTACGACCACGTACGAAACTGTGCGAACACAAGGAATTTGTATTGTACAACCATAATAGCTTTTCGCTTCGATTCGTTAAGTCTTCGTCCACTTTTGCTCACTTACGAAAGGAGCGAATGCATTCGCTCTTTCGTACGAAAACTTGACATTAGACTTTAACAGCTGTGTAAAATTAAATTGGAATTTCGGAAATAAAGAAATGTTGTTTTATTAGCTTTTGCGTTATCATTTTAAAGAATAATTGTCATTAGATTTCATTTACATACTGAAATGTATGCATTTGCAAGTATGTAGTACAATACATAACATATATATGTATGTACGTCGAACATAAAAAAAATGGCTTGTACATAGGACTACGATTTGCTCTCTAAATGGAAACATAAATTAATGTACGAAAAAAGTGATCATTTTTATTTTGTTAGGTAGTCATTTTTTTCGATTTCACTAGTTATTTTGCAAAACAACAAACAAATCACGAGCAAAACGACTAGAATCTGACAACCGCCAGTGACATTCGCTTCCGTTCGCATTCTCCTATTATGGGCAACTTGAGCAATTGACATTTCGGAAGTAAACTTAACGTAGGATTTTGACAGTAGCTTCCGATTGCTTTCGACTATTATAGTTCAGCCTTAATGTGACGAATACTTACCGTTGTCCGAGATTTTAACGAATAGCACCTTTTTTATAATTTTGCAGTGTTAAAAAATCCCAGTTGATTATATTATTTAATTTATTAGGCGTTATTGTCACAAAAATATGGGATCTTCTCGCAAGTCTTCTGTTAATAACCCTGACCATTTCTGCTACATACATATGTATGTGTTAAATTTTGTCAAAAGCAACGAAGGAATATAAATGATTTTGTAAAACAAAGGTATCGGGCGTATTTTGGACAGCAACTTGGACAACAAGACAAATGTTGGACTTGCGTGGAGTCACTTCGATATTGGAGTCAAGGAGGACGAAAAGGGTTTCCGTTTGAAATACCGATTACACAAAAGACCCAAAAAACCACCTTGATGATTGCTACTTTTGTGCTGTGAATGCAAATGGTATGAACCGATGCAAAAAATGCTCTTGGGCTTATCCAAATGTACAATCCGCTAAGCCACCAACGCTGCATAGTGCATAAATGGATTGCCTTTATCTCAAAAAGTAGAGTCAATTCAACAAAAATATTATTATTTTCGTATTCAACAGACCAAAATAACATAAAATTGACTAATAAATCCCATGCCGCAGAATCAGTGTTTCCCTGTGTTATATTCAACGTCAACCCCTACAAACGGATTTAGTCAACTTGTTGGCTTTTTTTTTATAACGAAGCATCGATAGGAGGAAGTTGATTCTATCTCTAGTTTTGGATGGAGTGACAGTTCGTTAAAAGTAAGACAAACCCTTTGCTACACGTATCGTTACTGCGATGAAGTTTTAATCCTTACAAGTGTCAATACTAGCGAAATAAGTAGTTAAGAGCGTTAGAGTATTTGTTAGATGAAAATACAGAAAAACGATCAAAGGATACACAACCACCGTTCTCTTCCTGTAAGGACAGTCGACAGATTGGATTTTAAGTTCCAATGATACCGAAGTTTAGATTTCTTTCGTCTTTAGGTGGCGCTACAGTTCGGGGTGAGCCAAGGCGTGTGTGTGCGTGTTATATTTTGCACGAATGGAAGGGACCTACAGTTTTTTACCAACTCCGAACGGCGAGTTGAGAAGTTCAATCCTGACAAATGATACTTTTTGAATGCTTGTCAGACATTCGAAAGAGGTGGCACCGTGAAAAAATTGTAGGTGGTCTCTCGCGATTAAGCCCGGACAGCATTGCGTAGTAGTCTAACGCACTTACCGCTACACCGCAATGCTCACCGAGGTTAGGACTGAACAATTTGTCAGCATCAGTATTCGAAGACACAAGGAGGATTGACACTCTTTCAATAACTGCTTCTGATTTGTCTCAGAGTTTGCCTTTTGCACCTCTTTCCCAATCTAAAATATTATCAGTGGGAATAATATAAACCTAATTTGAAGGTCCTAAAGAACTCCTTGCACAATGGAAGTAAAGCCTTAAAACGTTATTGGAACTAGATGAAGAACGACTATTATTGGAAAAAGCCTTTTAGTGTTTTGGCTTTTTGGACTTTATCCAACTTTTCATAGTTCATAGAGTTCATATTCTTCTCTTTTTTCTCCGCTTTTATGGTTTTTATCTAGCACCGTGCACGGCACCATACATCAGAACTGAGAGGAACAGTACTCTGTAGATCTATAAGCCCATGTATTTGACTTCACAAGGTACCAGTCTTAGTCCTTGTCTGTTTGATTGATGTTTACTCCGAGGTAGGAGGACTCGAACTCTTCGAAGTTATTGTGACCTTTTGCCATAGTATAGTCGTTCAACATATACTTACTTACTTACTTACTTAACGGGCTCCCGACCCGTGAAGATTCTCTGCCTGAGACACGGCAGCCTTCCACTCTCTTCGATCCCGGGCACCCTGCTTCCAGTCGTCTAGACCAAGCGCACTGGCATCCGCGGTAGCTTGGTCCTTAAACCGGAGGCTCGGTCTTCCTTGTCGTCTCGAGCCTGGAGACTGTGATTCGTAGATCATCTTTGCTGGAGCTTTGTTGTCCATTTGCTCGATGTGGCCGAGCCAGTGTAGTCGACGTGTTTTGGCTTTTCGGACAACATCCACATCTTGGTACAGCTCATGTCATAGAGTTCGCGGTTGTATCTTCTCCTCTATTCGCTCTCCTCGCATACGGGACCGAATATCCGATGAAGAATTTTTCTATCGAGAGCATTCAAAATCTGCTCTACTTTCCTGCATATCGTCCAACACTCGGCTCCATACAGCAGGACTGGCAGGATCAATGTTTTGTAGAGCATGCATTTCGTCTTCCGAGTTAGGAGTTTTGAGTTTACTCCGAGGTAGGTAAACTCCTTAACCACTTCGAAGTTACTATTGCCAACAGTGACGTTTTGTCCTAGGTGGTGGACAGATGTTTCTTTCTTTGTTGACAACATGTACTTGGTTTTGTCCTCATTCACTTCAAAGCCAACTCGTTTTGCCTGTTCTTCAATTGCCGTAAAAGCCTCTAACAGCTGGGAACGACCGATGATGTCGATGTCATCCGTGTACCGCGTATCCCAGTAGCTGGACAGATTTGTGAGAGATAGTGCCTTGTTTCAACAGATACTGCTTTGTTTTTCGGAAAAGCTTATAGAAGTGAGTTTTGTGTTTTTCGAAGGTATTGCAACTAGGGCAGTGGTGCCCAACCCGTAGCTCGCGGGCGCCTGGTAGCCCGCGGCCTGGTTTCTAGGTGCCCGTGAGCTCTAATCTAAAATCTTACTAAATTACGCCGTATGTATCTTGCGAAGTACAACAAGTGTAGCTGTTTCACCAGCTACAATCTTAACTCGCAATGAGTTTTGACAACATGTTCTATATGGAATCTCTCTTTATTTTTGTCAAAAATCAATTCATCAATATCAATATTAGTCAATTAGCTTCATTTATGGAAACTCATCAATAAAGCGGAAGCTGAATTAGGATTTATTACACTTTCCAGTGATATCATCATTAAAAGTACAAACAATTAAAGCGAAAAGGTTTTCAGGCTCATGGACCCTGTTAATCTTTAAGTAGGTAGATGAGTTATAGTAATGTAAATAGGTAGGCGGGATGCTGACAACACCCCATCATGATTTCACTTTATTGCTCTTAGCTTTCCTCTGGTAAGTCAAAAGTCAAATTGTCATTACTAGTATCGCCTGTGGTCGAAAGTCTACCAATTGTGCGAGATCAACGCACCTGGTTTTAACCTGGCTTAGACACAACATTTTGGAAGCAAAATTACATACTGCATTGCCCCTCTTAACAACCTTTTCAAGAAAAAAAATCAACCGAATATCTTGTGTTTAAGACAGTAAAAAAGCGGTTGCTATTTTGCCTTCGCCTATTTATATAATGATGATATTATTCTGGACTAGAACAATGTTAAAACAATTAACTTTAAGACCACTTCATAGAATTTTTAGTCGTCCTTTCCGAAATAGTGCGTTTGGTATTGATTTTTAAAACGATTTTTGGTTTTAACAAATTCGCCATCATCCGTATTAATTAAGTTCGGTTCTTCACTTGAATCTTCACATACATCTGGCAATAAACGCTGAATGCGTTTCTGATCTTTTTCAAATGACATTTCTAAATTAAATACATAAATTCATCCAACTAAAAAAATTACACAACTGGGTAGGTGGGGTGTTGACAGCACCCCTGCAGCTTGAACAATCTGTCGCGGCTTACTTATGCAACTTAACTTTCTTTAAACCATCTGAATCTGTATAATAGAAAGCACCAGGAAGGTACTGTACCGACAACGGGTGTTGTCAATCGCAAAGTATAATATTTTCGAAATAAAAGGGCTTGGGGTGTTGTCAATACCATACATACCCAGTTAAAATTTAAATACAAAAACGTACGTAAGTGTGCACTCATCGTTAAAGCATTTTTCGGGTCAATATACTATGTAAACGTGCTTTTTCTCAACTAAAAGTGAATAAATCCAAACAGAGAAGTATGTTAACAAACGATCACCTCAAAAATTGTATTATCTTGGGTTGCACAGAAGATAACCAACCAGACTTTAAGAAGCTATCTAAAAAGGTGATCAGCCAATTATCACATTAAGTTTGTGCTGTTGCGGTCTACTGGTTTTTTATGTCATAAAAAATAAAAAGTCAAGTAATGAAATAATGGGTCGTATTAATAAAACCTAAATTTACTCAAAAATGAAGCAATTGCTAATATTTTGAGCGTTTGCTCAGATTCGTATGAATAAAAGGCATAAATCTAAGCATTTGCTAGGAGAATTCCAAGTCTGCTTTTTAGCTGACTCAGAGCGTTTCCTCCGTATTTGTTTTTAGCCATACATCGACTGACTTGCTGTGATTTTTTGTTAAAAAAATAATTAAAAGGCAGCAGAATTGATAACACCTCCTTGTAATGCTGATGAAATGGAATACGATAGAAAACTGCAAAGTGTTACCGTCGATATATTCCACTTTTGCTTCATGCAAACTACAGTCCTTGTGAATTTTGTTCAATTCGTTGACAAAATAATTTTTGAATTACTATTGAACACTCATTTTTAAGATGAATTATATAAAAATGTCCCTAAACTAAATATTTTATTGACTATTGATTCAAGTTATTTCTGTTGGATACATTTTCTGGTGGCTCCGGAATAATTTACAAAATGTCAGTTGTGTGATATGATGTCAGATGTCAAGCAAATGCTCACTTCGAATTTTCGAACTTGCTCAAGTTAACTTAAGTTTTATTCATACCAATATTGAGCAAATGCTAAATGCCTTTACTTTGCTCCGAGATTTTACGGAATGTAGTTTTCTTTATCCCAGTTAGGTTTTTTTAAACTCGGCGGTGCCCGCGTAGCATGTTGGGATTTCCAAAATAGCCCTTGGAGCAATACAAGTTGGGCACCACTGCACTAGGGCTTCAGCTGCATTAGGTACCACATAGTGCGATACCAGGATCACAAGTAAAAGCCCCATCACAGCCTCAAAGTCTCATTTGAATCCATTCTCCTTCTTATCTAGTTTCACGTTCACAATTTTCACAACAATCTTTTCTTCATTCAGTTTCATCAAACGCACAGTTCATTGCATCCTGACACCTTCTCTACGCGAATTTCACTGACTTCCATTGTGGATGTGGACATCCCTTTCAACGACTTGTCTCCAAATTACAATGGCAACAAAAGATTTCATTACCAGTAGCAAATTAAAGGACTCTGATGCTTCTCATTGACTATCTGCTTGACAACAAACAAATGATGCGATTCTCCCTAAATGAGTCCTTGTACAGTCGTCCTTCCTGATGGTGTGGTGTGGTACCGCTTTTCTGTGTTTATTCTCCAATTTAGCGAGAGATGCCAGGCCACCATCATCGTTGACAATGGTAATTACAGTACATTTCGCCATTTCCCAATGACTCCCTGCTCGTTGGGTGTCCTCTTGCTTCTCATCGAAATTAACTCGAAAGCAATCGAATCAAATCTACAACTCGAATGCAGACGACACGTTGCAGTGTCCTGTGAACTGGTTTTCCCCAGTTTTTTTTTTTTTTTTTTTTTTGTCGCTCATTGCCCGCAGCAAAGCAAAGGATATTCAAGTAGTTGCACGTTTCTCATTGAATTCAGGGTATTAGGGGATTGTGTTTGTATGCGCATGTAGATTATGAAAAATGGGGTGGGAGTGGGTGCCAGGAGGTATCCTTCTAATTGGGTGTCAATACAATACTCGGGGTCGTGTAGAAAAAACAAACAAATTCTAAAGAAAAATGCAGATCAACAAAAACTATCAACTAGCATCGAACGTGATGCGAGTCCTATTTCTAATTGTACATATTTGCAGGATAGTGAATTTATTTGCAAGGATTTAATTTGATAAAATCTTTTTTTTTTCCAGTTTGGTCAATCAAACGATGTCGACGCTGAGGGCCGGAGAAGTGAGACGTGTCCTGACTAACGCTTTGGCCGTATGGGAGCGTAATTCCAAGTTGACATTCCACGAGGTGTACAGCAAGCAAGCAGACATTCAGGTCCTTTTTGCCAGGTAAGTTTTGAATTCCTTTTTTTTTTTGGTTCAGTTCGATTGGTGGTTGTGGCAAAGGAGAACCTCATGAGTCATAAATTTTCCACTTTAAACAGTTATTACGCGCGCTCTTTTATCCGCTTTTTTATGGTTCTCCTTTGGTACTGCGCCCCTACTTTGATCGAGTCCTTCGAATGGCATCGCATTAAAAGTCGATATAAACCGATGAAATGTCCTGATTTTATTATCAATCAGGATTCAGAGATTTTATGTTACAAATGACTTTATATATACTCTTCCCTCTGGCAGGCAAAATCATGGCGATGGCTATGACTTTGATGGTCCTGGCATGGTCCTGGCGCATGCATTCTATCCGGGCGAGGGCCGTGGCGGCGATGCACATTTCGACGAAGAGGAGAATTGGCTTCTAAACGGAACCCACACCGATGAGGGTGAGTTAAGTTAATCATTAAGGACGGGGTGGGCGGAAACGGGGGTTGATTTTCAACAATGATTAGCATTTAGCTTGTGTTATGTTGTCCTTGAGTGCTTGTGTGGTGTAATTTGCCGAGTCAACATAAATTTTTTTGTTTTGCGTCGAGATGATGGCAATGGCGGTGGTCAAACAAACGGACCGCGCGTTAATCCTAGCAATTTATCAGAGGAAGAACTCAAGGACTTTTCCCCATTAAATTAAGTGGGCGATACTTTTCTATGTGCTTATCCTGGTATAGAACAAGAGTTATACACTCTCGATGGCGCGGCGCGGCAGTGTGGGAAGGGAATTTGACTTTTAGAGGCGTTGCAACAATATTCTGTTATTACCACATTACATCGCACACATTGCGAAACACACAAACAACAGGACGCCGGACATGGCAGGACATGTGAAAGACGAAGAACGATTAAGGGTGATCAATCATTGGGAATGCGATTGAAGCTCGAATAAAAATTAATTGATATTGATTGCTTTATCTGCTATCGTTGCTAGTCTCGTCCATGTGGGTATGGTTGGGGGAAAGAGTTTAGTTTTTATCAAAAGTTAAATGTAGTTGTTATGTTAATTTATCATCATAAAGAAATTGAGTGCAATTTTTCACTGATAAGGATACGAGTAATTCTGAAATTCTGATGGAGAATGGGTTTTGTGTTCATAAAACATAATGAAAGGATGCTGAAAAATGAATCTCTTGCTTTGGAGGAGTTGTTTATATCTTGATGACGTCGAATTTCGTATTTGATGGCAAGCTATTAAAATAATCTAAGGAATACTGCAGTGAGGGAATTTATTATACTCGCATAGTGATGTGCTTTTGATGTTAAAATAAATAGATAAAGCTGAAAGTTTCCAGGAAATTAGGGGGGTTTTGTTTTTACTGCTAACGCTGCACTCAATTGGAGTACCCACTTATAAGTTAAGGGTGATTTAATCGCCTTAAAGGACACGAAAACAGAAGCTGATGTTTCTGTTTTAAATATAAATATTTTGGATAGAACTTTTTGCAGCTACAAATGTCCAAAAACCTCATATATTTGGCATCACTGTAATGCCCGGGTTCAATCCCAGCCCGGGGCCAACACCTAAAAGTTTTCGTCACGGTGCCAACTTTTTTGGAATGTCTGACAACCAATAAATCATTTGCCAAGAAGCTTCTCAACTCGCCGTTTGGAGTCGGTAGAGTCCCTTACATTCGTGCAAAAATATAACACGCACACACGAATGGTTGGAAGAAGCAGGTCCTGGTTCACCCGAGCTGTAGCGCGACCTAAAGTAAAGCACTACATAAATATTGCATGGCCTGGCAGCATTGGATATTGCTTAGATCAAAAAGTTTCGGTTTAATGAAGACTGGGCAATTCAAACAATTGAAATAAAAGAGCATTTAAAAAAACAAACAACTGTACAGTGTACATACAGTAGTGTGCAAAATATTTGCAAGTTTTTTTTTGTCTGGTAGGTTAGGTTAGGTTAGGTTGGGTGGCTATCCTTCGTAATCGGTAGGATTCACTTAGACCAAGGTAGATCCATTGTGTTGCTACAAGAGCCGATTCTTATCGAAACTCCTGGAACCAACTTGAGAGTTGGATGAATTTCTGTATTTTATTGATATCAGTTGAGGAAATATCTTGAAGATCTACAAAGAAGTATTCTCCCAGAATCTTTTTCCTTAAGGAGGAGAGAGCTGGGCAACTGCATAGTAGGTAGGGGGGTTCCTCCTCCTCCTCATCCATGCAGCTGTGGCAGAAGTCATTGGCGAGGATTCCTAACCTGTTGGCATGTCTGCCTATTGCGCAATGACCTATCAATACGCCCACTATATTGCCGATATGTGTTCTGCTAATTTTTAGCAGGTTGCAAGTTCTACGTTGGTTTAGCTGTGGCCAGCTCTGTCTGGTGCAGCTGCACCTGTCAAGATTACGCCATCTTTCATTTGCCTGTTGTAGAGCTTGCGTGGAGATTTTGTGTTTTATTATTTCTATTGGTACATGTGGTTCACTTTCTGTGGTAAAATTCCCCAATCTTGTACCTTTTCTGGCTAGCTCGTCTAGCTCGCCACAGTTGCCTTGTATATCGCTATGACCAGGAACCCAGCACAGCGTGAGCAGGCATCTGCTCGATATCTCGTTTAGAGATGCGCGGCAGTGCCTAACCAATTTTGATCTTATAATTGGTGATTCGAGTGCTTTTATAGCTGCTTGGCTATCGGTGTAAATAAAAATGTTGCGATTTTACATCGATTTCATCGAAAGCCACTTAGCGGCTTCACGAATAGCCATCACCTCTGATTGAAAGACACTACAGTGGTCTGGACCGGTTCAGGTTGAGCTGGCCCGAAAAGACACCTGCTCCTATGCCATCACCTGTCTTGGACCCATCCGTGTAAATCTCCAATGCGGATTCGTCATTTAGACAGATATTTCCTACCCATTCCTGTCGGTTGGAAATATTAGTCCTATATTTAATCTTGAAACCTAGGAGCAGAGTCATGTAGTCCGTAATACCTGCATTTAAATTCTCAACTAATAGTATTCTGGCGTGCTCTAAGTTGGAAGATACCCACTACGAGGTTTCTTTGAGTCGCAACGCCGTTTTTGTTGCTATGTCCCTGCCATAGATGTCCAGCGACAGCGTGTTTAACATTGTTTCAAGAGCAGCGGTGGGGTTGTTTCGCATGGCTCCTGTAACGCAGATGCAGGCTGTTCTCTGGATTTTATTAAGTATATTTACATAGCTAATTTTGTCTAGAGCCGTCCACCAGACTACAATTCCATACGTATGGGTCTGACTACCATCTGAATCACTTATCACTAATCAAGTGTCCCGAGAATAATTGTACATAAGCTCTCGACCAAATTCATCAATTGTTACCCTTCAATCTGGTGGTCGTCACCGAAAAACAGCCTGATGACTTAAACAGGGTCTTTCTAGGACATGAATGTGACTATGGCATCAACTCTACGCGATGCTTTTCTTGGCCGAGCATAGTTGGCATGTGGGATTTCGGTGGTGTCAACGCTTTAAAAACAAACGTTTTTGAACTTCTAGTGAGCCTGGCCAACCCCGATTGCGACTTTTCTTCCTGAGTGAGCTTTTGTATTAACCCTTTGACGACCATTGGGATAATAGTGACCCTTTTACCTCTGAATTTTTCCGGAAAAAACCATGGAACCGATTTTCCTCAACAATGTATCTTTCGATAGCTTATGAACGTAGCTTTCAGGAACTATGCAGTTTTTGCGGATGGACTTAACCCTTTGCATATCAGAGCCCCCAAAAGTCTGAAAATCTCACCTTTTTCTTCGACTTTTTCTTATGGCAATATTTTGGTAGTGGGCTGAGCTTGAGGTCCAAAATTTTGTGAGAAATTGCGGGCAACCTTCCTCTTTCCATTAAATAAAACATAATCTCAATGACCCATTTGGATCACCCACGGGACCACTATATTTGATGGGACCTATATGTCCCAATGGTCGTCAACGGTAAAAATTTATGACAATTTCCAATTTTGTTTACGAGTAACTTTATATTAGAAAGAAAGATTAATTTTTGCATTTATTGTCGATACAATGAAAACTTATTATTTGTGACATTTGTAAAGCTCATTGGTTTTCAGTTCTACCATAGATCTCGAAAAAATAACACATTTCTGCTCACAGTACGTTGGCTAGTCGACGGTTGCGGTTCTTCATACGCAGTTTTACGTTTCTGTACCGGGCTATAGAACAGCATCATCTTCAAGAAAAGTAATATCTTCTTCGTCCATTTCGTCATCGCTATCATCAGGATTCACCAGTTGAACAATTTCTTCCTCTTCGAGGCAGAAACGTTGTGATCTCGGCATTTTACTTATTTACATACTTACTTACTGACTGACTATCTATTGATCTATGTAAGCATATAATAAAAATGAAATGATGATGGTTGGTAACAGCATAACTTGAGATCGGCTAGACCGATTTGGCACACTTTTATTTTTAAAAATTCGTTTTAGGCCGAATGAGGTTCTTACGGAAAGAAAAAAATCGATAGGTACCCTGGAGTCAAGTTATTAACAAATTTTATATTTACTAACCAAAATGACTCATATTCACAACATAGGTATATATGTTTATTCGGTGCCAAGAGAGAAAATTAAAAAGTCTGGACCATATAGGTAGCGCTGTAGTCAAGTTATTAAAAAATTCTATATTTATTGACCAAAATGACTCATATTTACAACATATGTTGGTTTATTGCCTAGAAAATTACAAAATCTTGATCCGATAGGTGGCACTGAAGTCAAGTTATTAACGAATTCTATATTTTTTTTATTGTATTGGAGCAACCATTCGTGGAGCAATCTTTTTATTAGTTGGTGATTCAGATAGACCACGATCCACGATCAAGACTAGCAGATGAGTTCAATGCTTGCCTCAAAGCCTAACATCTTTGGCATTATGTACAAAAAACTTCTAACTGCCAACATTTAGAACAACTTTTGGATATAGGAGACGAAAAAGTACCACACAAAATATATGAAGTATTACATTTCCATAAAATTTTTGTGTCATCGTGTTATCTATAGGGGACAACCACTAAGTTCAGTTTATAAAGAAAAGTATAATGTCTTGTATTGACTCTAGAAATGTTTAAAATTATTTTTTTTAACTTAAAAGAAATTGAAATATAGAAGAGCCAGTGATTGCTTCCTATCATACTTTCTATCATACTACTTCGATATATGCATACATATTTACCATTGACGACCATTGGGACATATGTGTCCCACGGTTTTTTTTACACCTTTGCAGGTACAAAAAAAAAGTTTGCTAACACTTTTGTTTAGTAATTTGGGGTATTTGAACACGAATCCGTCCTCGGAAACGGAAATTTCCGTGCCGTTTAGGAGCGGTCGTCAAAGGGTTAAAGTTATTTGCATGCTGGTTTTATGTTTAAATAAACTGCTATAATATCATACGCATAGTTTCTATTTTTGTATTAATCCTTCTGTCAATGACTTTTCCCACTTTTAAAACCATTTTGTTCTAATTAACAGTATGTATTATATTTCAAAAAGAAAATACAATTTTTTTTTTCTGTTAACTAAAAAATGACACACACGTCGAGTGGTCTTATTACTTTGTCCACACGCTTTGGTAGTCTTGACACGTTTGTAAGCATTATTTTTGAAGTGAAACTTCTTAGCTCGCGGTGTGAATCCAAAATCGTGTAACGAAAATTCGACACGAAAAATATTGCATCTCTTTCAGAACCCAACGTATTAGCACGCGTTAGAATGAGATACACTCTACACTCAGTCTCAGCTTTGTTCACAGCCATAAGTGCATGTGTGTGCTACTTGGTGGGGTTTCGGGTGGTATACAGTGCTAGCGCGCTCATACATGAAAGCATTGTATCTTGTATGTGAAACCACTCTCATCAAGCTTCTTTCGAATTGAAATATTGAGAGCGTGAGGAATGAAAATAATGAATGAGATCGAGTTGAGATATGGGATTTGACTTTTACTACTTACGAGCTTACGACTTACGAGTAAGTATGACGGATTTATTTCTTTCTTTGGTAGGAATTTGAATGAAACCATATGAGATACAGTGAATAAGCCAAAACAAAAGTCAACATTGCGCAGGTTATAGATATTCAAACTTTTGGTAACTTTGGTGAATCAAAATAAATAAGTTGTTAAATTCAGTTGTCCGTGTTGAATGATGTTGATGTATGTAGGTATATGTATGATTATGATATCTTTCTTCTGTCTGTCCGTCAATTTCGCTCTTCGCTCTCTTGCAATCTCTATCTATCTGTATTTATCTCATTCGTAAAATTATATGACCAATACAAATACATAATATATACACCATTTTTAAAAAAAAGTTTCACTTCTACCGCGTGTGACTGACACACACACTTTTTTTTTAATTGTTTGTGTTTTCTTACCCTTTTCATCTCTTGAAATATAGTACAGTTAATTACACGAGGGAGAAGTTTGGGGGAACACATTGCCTACACTGCAAACACACATTGCGGTCTATACGGATGGGTCGAAAACCGACAACGGCACGGGCTCTGGTATCTACTCAAGAGAACCGTAGTTAAATATGTGTCTTAGACTTCCAGATGAGTGTAGTGTATTTTAGGCAGAGGTCCTAGCTATGAAGAGAGCGTCGGAGCTGTTAATGATGAAGCTAATAATGGATAAGGTTATCATCATCTACATCGACATTCGACAGTCATGCCACGCTTCGAGCTCTAGCATCGTGTATCGTTAAGCCGGCAATTGTAGAAGGATGTCGCTCTGTGCTCAGATCACTAAGCAGACACGACAGGGTCAAATTTTGCTGGATGCCTGAATACTCTGGCGTAGAGGGAAACTAACTTGCAGATGAGCTAGCAAGCCTATAGCCAAGACGGTTATAAATTAGTATGGCGGACTACAGATGGTCAGGAATAGAGGGACATAGGGTATCCAAGGATCTTTGGCCAGCCATATAGACCAAAAAAGACTGAATAGGGCAAAGTTAAGAAGTCTAATATGAATACTCTCCGGACACTGTCTTCTGAGGAAACATGCCAAAAGAATACGACTTTCAAACACGGACGAATGCATATACTGCAATGACAGGAACATCGGAGGATATCGAACATATCCTTTGTGATTTGGTTTGCTCGTTCTCGAAAGCAATTTTTAGGGAATTACTTCTTTTATACCTTGGAAGAGGCTGACCAAACTGGCCACAATATTAATATTTTTCAGGGAAATTAAATGTTTGGACGGAAATTTTTCGATCTAGGTACCATCATACGATGGTCCCAGGGGATCGCGATGGGCCCATTATGTTGCCTGATGTTTTTATGATAGTTCATAGCCTCATAACTCCTTTCAACCTAACCTAACCTAGTTACAAGTCAAATTATCTAAACTAGCATAACTGTTTTTTTTTACGAAAAAAAGAAAGTTGACCCATCTAAACCCGAATTAAAATGTTGCTTCCAATTTTGATGAAATTTTTATTGTATCCTTGTATCCTGCTGAAAACCATAAAATCAAGTTAAAATATTTTTCACGTTAGTGGAAGTGGAATTATGGGGCGTTGCGAAAACGCAACGCTGGGTCTATGTACACACAATTTTTTTTTTTTTTAATTTTTTTATTTCAATTTTAAAAAAAGCAGAACAATAGAAAATAACTTCAGATTCTATATCTACAATATAAGATCTGCATAAAAAGCAGCAAAACACTTATCATGAAGTGCACACCTTTTTACGGTTTGACTTCCACAAACTCATCGGCATCGCTGTCTATTGGAATGCATGAATATTGGGTTAACCTTTGAGGGACGTCCACCACCAATTGGTGCCCAACCATACTTCGCATCGCTCGCTTTAACGGTTTGGCGTCGAAACTCCATTGAGTCCAATTTCCCCCCAAAACTTCTTGAAAGTGTCCAGGCATTCACTACCGCAACATCTAATATCCACACAAAAATAGGACAGTACCACTTTTTTCTGCGAGTTGAAATTCTATAATTAGACACATTAGGCGTGTTTTTTTGAAACGTAGCTAGCCAGTCGTTCATTAAAACGATTCCCAGCCAGCCGAACCCAGCTGACTTACCTCCAAGTTGGTGTGTGTGATTTCGGTCATATGTGTGTGATTTCGATCAGCTGTTAAATGTGAACTGTCAAAGTATTCGGCATTCAACCACATCGATTTTTTGTTATTTGTTGTGAAAACAATTAATTTCGGTAATTTATTCAATGGATAATTTACATAAAGTGATATGAAATCATAATATAGTGGATTATTTCTGTGAAACATCATTTAGTAATTGAAATTACATAATTTTCCTACACGGCAGTCTGTCAAATGTTCTACAAGTCGCTTTAAGCGCCACCTTGCCATGAGATATCGCAACATTCCTAGCCAGCTGCTTTTGGCTGCGGATAAAATCAAGAGTTGTAGCCAGCTGGTTGTTGTTTTTGTTTTACGTGTGAAATTTGACTTTGCTAGCAACTACTGGCTAGCTACGTTTCAAAAAAACACGGCTATTGTTGTCCAATTGGTCAACTCCGCCCATGTATTTATTATACTGCTTGTTGAAGGGTTTGTTGTACTGTACTGTTTGTTGAAGGGTTGCGGAACTTCGCATCTCGTCTTAGTCTACCTGTTGAATCTTTTGGCACTACTTACAGGATGAACTCCATGCACATTAGACAGCATTGAAACGGCCTGATTGTCTTTCCAACGAATAAGGAGTAGTTGATTCTTCTGGTCTATAGGGGGTAGCAAAAAAATCGAGTCGGGAGCTTCATTATTGCACTTGAGCTCGTCCAAAATAGCGGTTAATGTCAACGGTTTCTTCCTTAACCCTGGAAAGATAATCATATTTTGATGTATAAAATGACACTCATGTATAAAATTTACTCACAGGGTTGTAAGTATTTCCAATTTGGTAAGACTTAACTCAATAACACGTGAGTTTTCTGCTCTGGATACCTACTGGCTTGAAAATCACGAACGCCAATCCCGTGATTCATAATAATTAGCAAAAGAGCGGTATATTTCGCTCGCGAGTGAGTCATTTTGACGCAGATTATCTTTCCAGGGTTAAATAAAATAAAAAAAAATATATTTGTGTATGCACATTGACCCAGCGATGCGTTTTCGCAACACCAATATTTATGCGCTCAGAAAATGTAAACCAAATGCATTGATTCGCATTTATTTACTTTATTTTTATGTTTGATATGTGAACAAACCAAACAACCAAACTTTGTGTCTATTCTTGCACACACTTCTAATTACCAAAATTTGTATCCATTGAACTTCTTTTATTTTCATAACAAAATGTTCACATTTAAAGAATGTCTCCTAAAGAATAACTGAACTGGATTAGACCAGAAAAAACACTATGACTTTGCACGGTAAATAATGTAATAGAAGAAGAATACATTCAAAGAATATAACGGTACAGTCAAGAAAAATCATGGAGTGACATGGTATTAAGTGTTGCGAAAACGCAACTCTGTTTTTAAATGGGTCAACGTTTTCCAATGGTCTCATTGTTTTGTCCGTAACTGTTTGTATAAAAACTTAAACTGAAAAACTTTAATTTCTCTAATTATCCGATGGCATGAACGAAAGCACATCACAGCTTAAATCCGATCCAACCAATCCACAGCCCACTCGCAAGAACAGCTTTTAAATCAGCTATAGTGTCAATTATAATATTGTTCTCCATCATTATGAGCCATCTGTCAATGTCAAAAATCTGTACATGTAAATTTATTGTATACCGTTAACCATTCCCCCCCTCCGCGACCTTAATGCAATTACAAATGGAGTTTCTGCTTTTGGTTCCTGGTTAATTGAATTTGTTCTCTTTTTTTTATGAAATTTTATCAATGCAATTATTATCGTCGTTCTCGGGACAAGATAATAATTACTTCTACGTTGTGCATACGTTCGCCGCCATTTTGCGTAGCACGCTGTGTTGGCTTCATAATTTATGAACCTTTTCCACTGGTTCACAGATACGGGCCCAGTTGACTAGTCAAATATTTGTCGATAGCAATTAATTCAGCAAAATGGTTAATTAACACGGGGTTGCTGTTGTATGTAGGCGGTGGTTAGATGGATGTGTGTCCTGTTTCCTGTTATCGTTTGTGATTAGACCAAAAATTCATAATCGTAAAGCTGACGCAAAACACGCAGCGGTGTATGATGCGATTGTGCTGCAATATGACGACGTGTAATTGAATTTTAGAACTTTTGCGTATAAGCTTGCATTTTAGATAACGGTAGCAGCGATAGAATAGCCAGCGGTTATTTGGAATACATGGCACACACGCGTGTAGATTAACTTGATTAGCGACTCGCTTCGTATGAGTTAATCTCTGATAATTTCGTTAACGGCGACGATATACTGCATTCTAGTATATGAAGTTGAAAATGTCCCAAAATTTGTGGGTAGAGTTAAATCACAGAATCACAGTGGGTTTGTGGGTTTATGCTTCTGCTTTCCATGAATTTTAATTATCCTTTTCTTCTTCCTCCTTTTTAGGAACAAATCTCATGGGTGTGGCTGTTCATGAATTCGGTCACTCACTTGGACTGGGTCATTCGTCGGCTGAGGACGCCATCATGTTCCCCTGGTATCAAGGTTATCAGATCAATGGTGAACTACCTGAGGACGATCGATTGGCAATTCAACAGCTTTATGGAACTAACGAGAAACAATGGGGTCCATACAATCCAGGTCCGCGACCAACTACCACAACCACTACAACAACAACCACCACAACAACTACAAGAAGACCAATGCGATACTATCCCGATCGAGTAGATCCGAACTATCCCAACAATCGACCATCGAATCCACGTTACCCGCCCAACGACCCACAGTATCCTCATTATCGAAAGACAACGCCACGACATCACAATCCACACCATCATCCCAGACCGCGTCCAGAATATGAGACACCTCCCCGAACAGCTCCGCCAAGAACCGAAACTCCGCCGACTCGTCGGTATCACCATCCCACGACAACACCATGGCCATGGCACAGACATCGCACAACCGTGCGGACGAAGAAGATCAAGCCAGATGGTTGCAATACCCATTTTGATGCTATTTCTATGCTGCGACGGGAACTTTTCATTTTCCGGGATCAGGTAAGATTTCGCAAAGCAATTAGTGAGTGTTTTCATATGACACTGTGTCTCTCTATTTCACAGTACCTATGGCGCATTGGAGAACGAGGACTATACCCAGGCTACCCGCATGAGACTAGAAGGCTGTGGAGCAAACTTCCCGCAAACTTTACAAAGATTGACGCAGTTTACGAGAATCAACGTGGAAAGATCGTCTTCTTTATAGGTAAGTTGTAAGCCTCTCAAATATCTACAGATACTGATAAACTGTTCCTTTCCCCATCTAGGCAGACAATTCTTTGTTTTCAACTCGGCCGAATTGGAGTATGGCTATCCTAGGCCGCTAACAGATCTCGGGCTGCCAGCCTACGTGGAGCGAATCGATGCGGCCCTTATTTGGGGTCACAACAATCGCACCTACCTTTACAGTGGCACTTTGTACTGGCGTTTGGACGAGGAGACTGGCAAAACGGAGTTGGACTATCCGCGTGACATGTCCATTTGGAGTGGCATTGGTTACTACATCGACTCGGCATTCCAATATACCAACGGCAAGACTTACTTCTTCAAAGGCCTAGCCTACTGGGAATTCGATGACGATCGAATGCGTGTGGCGCACTCTAGACCGCGACTGTCGGCTTACAAATGGATGAATTGTCCTCGAATTGAATCGAATGAAATCGATGATAATCCATCGATAAATGCGCCATTAGTTTCGGAAAGGAACTTCCCTGTGTCAACGGCGGCGGCGGCGACCACGAGACGAAGATCGTGGAGTTCCAGTGTCCTAGTAACAATAGTTCCATTATTTATGTACATTTTGTTGAACAGCAATTAGATCGCGTGCATTTCATCTTTAGATTCTTAGGTGCTTATTAAAAATTAAAAAAAAACAGAAATTGGAGAGGAAGACGCATGACGCATTTCAAAAACTTGTTACACAAAATGACTGACCCACCTTGAAATTTTTTCGAATATTGTCTTTTCGACTTTTAGACGGTTACGCAAGTTTGAAATGTGTGAGAGCGGCAACGCTTTAGTGGATGGAGTATGGCGGGATGGGATAGTCCTCAGAATTATTTTCACAGATGTGCCTTGTATCAGAATCACAGTGTTGAAATTAACACTTTAACCTCATACGCAAATATAAGCCTTTCGGTTTCTCGTAAACCGGAAAAGCTCATGAGTCATCAAATCAAAAATGCCTTTTTAGAGTGCCTTAAAAAACAAAGCAGCGGCTAGTAAATGACACAAATTTGCATATGAAAATGGTGTTTTGAAATGGAAAATAAACAAAGTCCATGCAAAACGTCAGTTTATTAAATTTCATGTGTCCGATGTCTAGCTCTCTTTCTCTCTCTTTCTCCACAAAATGCCTTTTATCTTACCGACAAGAAATTAAAATAAAAAAAAAAACCTCTTAGACTGTTCCATTCACCGCCAACCACAAGTCGTATTGTCTTTTTAGCCTTTAAGCGCATAAATAATTTTTAAGTTATAGCCTTACACAGCCATTTTGTTTTGTTAAGTTAATGTGATACTATGTTAATGTGCAGAAAAAATAAATGTAATTCATTAACGTTACTTACTGCAAAGTAAAGATTAGATTTAGAAATAGATATTGTATCCCATAGGAAATACAATTTAATTCTTTTTTTTTTTTATTTTATACAGGTAATTTTAGAATGGTTATTTTTATTTTTTGTTTTATCTATTTAAGAAGTTAAACTTAATACCTTAAAGAGAATAAATAACTGGACAGAGATCTGTAGTTAAGTAAAATAATTTTTTTTTATAAATATTGTAAACAAATTTAAGTTACATTCTTATTTAAAATAAATAAAAAATAAATAAAACAACAGTAATGTTCAAGGAATTGTTTTTATTTTTGTTTTGGAGACGTTTTCTATCATTTCAGCTTTCAGATATTGTAGTTCTTGTAGAGCAGTACATACAGTGCTGGTAAGGAAAATAGCACCAACGATGGTAGTTTTACTATTTAAAAAAAAACCTCAGCTGAAACAATTTCTTTAGCTGCTACTGTAGATCACTGGTATCAAAATGATAACGGTTCTTTTTTTGCAGAACAGTTGGAACATAACATTGCAGCATGTGTTGGAACACTTCGCAGCCGACTTAGAGATCACAATTTAAAGGCGTGTAGTCCAAGAAAAGTTCTTCTTTTAACCGCTAAGCATACCTACAACCAAGCGTTTGAACTAACATTTAAACTAGCCAGTAGAGAGATGGAGGAACATTTTATGGACAGACGAAAGTAAAATTGTAATGTTTGGCGGCAGAGGTTCTCGTTCTTACGTTAGGAGGCCTCCGAACGCAGAATACAACCCTAAATGCACGACCAAAACGGTTAAGCACGGAGGTGCAAGCATAATGGTATGAGCTTGTTTTTCCTACTATGGAGTTAGCCCCATACATTGGATAAAAACTATCATGGATCAACACGTCTATGTTGATATTCTTGGAGTGATGCTGCCTTATACTGAAGAGGAAATGTCGTTATTGTGGGTCTTCCAGCAAGGCAATGACCCCAAACATACCAGCAAGAAGGCTAAAAAGTGGTTTGGTGAATGTGAATTCGGTGAATGACGTGGATCCAATTGAGAACCTCTGGGCAGATGTCAAATAAGCTGTTTCAACTGTAAGACCGGCCAACAATGAAACGCTTTGGCATGCGGTTAAAAACTCCTGGAACGAAATTCCCGTCAAGAGGTGCCAGGATTTGAATTATTCTATGACAAAACGATGTGAAGCCGTATTAGCCAACAAAGGACTTGCGACGAAATATTAATTTTAATGTTATTTTAATTATAGTCATTAATGAAATCTTTAATTTTGCCTAGTTTTTTTTAGTTTTTAATTGCACAATGAAATTGTAGTGCTATTTTTGTTACCGCTTGTTTCTTAAGTTATAGTGAAAAATCTTAAATATTTTCCAAATTAATGAATTCATTTTGCGATTATGTTTCTAAACACTTTCATTTGAGTTTATTGTGTTTATTTGTATGTTCAAAGATTGTTTGCACGGATTTATTTTGTTTTTGCTACTTGATAAAACTTGCTCGTATCATGGTGCTACTTTTTTTACCGCAGCTGTATGTGATCTAATGGAAAATTACTATTTTAGCAGTGGTCTTAAGAAGCTGACAACGTTTTTAATGATCGACAGCTTGTAATTTATTTGAAAAAACAGTGCAAGGCGCAGACGTCTGTCTTCAGCCGTTTGTTTCAAAACAAAACCAAAAGCAGTAGGTACCTACCTAAAAATATTTAAAAAATAAATTATGCGATGTGACGTTGCTTATCCGAAGCGTTATTTCTAAACAGCATTATAGCTGAATGCCCTAGCAGCTAGCGCTCTTTTTTTATATATAACTAGTTGAACCCGTGCTCGCCTTGCTTCGCATTCTAATAGCTTTCTCATGCATACAAATATGCAAATATGCAATTTCAGTGGGAGCGAAGAAACATCAAAGTATTTGTCTAAGTCCACAAAAGTGTTTAGTAAATTTTTTTGATTAACTGCGTTTTATCAAAAACGTTTCAATGTGTAACTCAGCCCCTAAGTTCAGATTTCATAGTTCTCAAAAACCGCACCGCACCGCAGCCCATCAAGACTTCCGCCTCTACCAAATGTCGTTGCAGAATTGTAACTTTAGGTCGGGTGTACATAATTTAGGTGGGCTCAAGTTTCTTAGAAGAATAATAGGTACACCCATTTTTAGTTTAACTTTATGTGATGGAAGCCCTGGATGGAGCAGATAGAAAAATTAAAAATTCGACCATATAGCTGCTTGTTGCTTCTTGGTCCACAACCCGGTTGATTGAAATACATTCTGCACTTTGACCATCAGCACGTGAAAATATCTCGCTATCAATTGCTGGAGCTTGATCATTGCAAGGCAACAAAATAGCTCCCTCACAAAGCTAAGAATTCTCACGGTTTGTTAGTTGTGATATACTATATAACCGTAAAAGGATGAGATAAGTTCTTCGGTAGAAGACACTGTTTGGCACAAATAATGTGATAAATTTACTTTTCCAGTTTCTTCCGGAAGCGTTTCTCCACCAATTTTAAGTAACATATAAGAACATTTTGTGCGTTTGGATTGCCACCTGTTCGTGCCCGCATATTGACGGTCAAGTGCATTTGAGTAACATTAGACCACAGAGACTTGACTTTTTCAGACAGGCATTTACTTCATCAACTTTTGTGCCTCATGGTACTACTGATAACGTTTGCCTGAAGTTTATCCTGTTAGGTTCTGTTAACGGTTTCCACTGTCTTACGGTGCATTGGTCCCACACAATTAGACAACAGTCACGGAAAACTCGGGCTGTATCACTATTCCGGGGAATAACGTAGCTACTAACCCTGACGACGCCACAGCCACGGCCAATATTACCTTGGCTTTGTATCAATGAACAACCAATACTTTCCAGATGATTAATTTATGTGATAACGATATGCATATGTACATATATGAACCAAAATAAAGCAACAGGAGGAGTTCATTATGGGTTGAATATTTGTTTTTGATCGTTTTTTTTTAATATGTTACTAATATTAATAAAATGAAAATGCGATTCACTGCTCTAGAAAATTATCTTTCTTTTGACACCTCATTTGTTAAAATTGGTTGAGTATGAGAGCCGCAAATGCTTGTGATGATTGTAGCACATTAAAATGCAAAACAAATGGTCACGTCAGAGCGCGCACATACACTATTGCAGCGATACCCACTGCTGCACGGCTGCTGGCAATGGTCTCCGCTGAAAGAAAATTGTGGGCGATGCTTTGAATAGTTGTTTTGAAAATTGCTCAGCTTCAGGACAACGCAGAAGGATGTTTTATATCTCAAATGATTGAGGGACAGATCTACTAATTTCACCTATTTTTTTGTTTTTCAATCCGATAAGCCATTATTGAGTTAGGGCTATATAATCATAATATTCCTCACCTATATACAGTTATTTTGATTATTATGTAACAACCATTAGACTGAGCAAAAAATTACATAGATTGTGATCATCGCGGGTGCTTAAGAAGCATTTCAAAAAAAAGTTTCATCGAAATCTGCCCAGCCGTTTTTACGCCATTAGGTAACCAACAAAAAAACCTCTACAGTTTTATTATATTTATTTATAGATATAGATATAGATTTATAGATTATAGATTTACTAACATGCATCTTGAGCAGATGCACACTCACCGTGTGTTGGGTTCCTGGCCATAGAGACATTGCAGGTAACTGTGAAGAACTAGCCAAAAAACGGTGCAAAACTGGAAAATTCAACCGCAAAAAGGGAACCGCATGAACCAATAGAAACGTTAAGGCGCAAAATCTTTACGCAAGCACTCCAACAGACTAATGAGAGATGGCGTAGCAAAACTGACCAACTGCAAAAATTGAATTTTGTATTATTGATGGCAAGATTGGCAAGTATAGTAAAAGCATGTAAAAAACTGCAAAAACAGCAAGGCTGATATTTTGTCTAGAAATGTGAAAAAAATCTAAGACAATCGCAGCTAACATTATAGATTGCAAGGCTTTTGAAGAAAGAGAAAAACTTGTTTTGCTACAAGCAAGGACATACAATTCTATTCTCAATTATTATTCATAGATTTCCCTTTAATGACACTTGAGTCGTTAAAATTCGTTAACAAATAAAAAAGTCATTACAAAAACCAGTCAACATCATTGGTGAGCAGTTGAATAAAAATGAAGTAACATCAAAAAGGCGCTCCAAGAGTATCGAAAACATTTGCTGCTTTCTGGGATATTCTGGTGGCCTGGTAGTTCACAAATTTTTAGATCGAAATTTCGATTGAAATAAGGTAGGTAAGGTTAGAAGGGTCGCTTAGAGTAGATGCAATTTCAACCAGAAGCCATAAATGTCCATTATGAATACCCTACTTGTGCGCGTTGAAACATGTATTTTAACAAAACCATTTCGATCTTATAATAAATCTTTTTAGGTCTGTAACCGGTATTGTAGCCAGGTAGAGGTGGAGAACTATCGACTGCAATATCGATTATAATCGATAATTTTCACTATCGAAAACAATCGATACTTTATGGCCACTATCGATTGTTTTCGATAGCCATTTAAATATAGAATTTCAAAAATTTCCTAGCGAACGGAGTTTATTTAAAATTTCACAGCGGAACCCGATCATAAGCCAACTGTCAAAATGGTTTTAAAATAAAAAGGGGACTCCCCATTTTATGAGTCAGCAACGTAGGAATAAAAGCATTATTGTTTGTCTTTCTCTTAACTTAAAAAGGGGATTCCCCGTTTTATGAGTCATCAACTCAGGAATAGAAAGAGCATTAGTACTTAGAATCTAATCTCTCTCGGTGAGAAAAGCTTACCTAATATGGTGCATTTAACTTTTTGTATGTAACTTTTAAGAGGAAAAACTATCGATAGTCAAAAGCCAACTATCGAGAGCTATCGATGGCACTGACTATCTATATTTATCCACCTCATAGCCAGGTCATTCAAGCCGTCGAAGAACCGTGCTCCCATACAAGATAGGCGCCGTTTTTGAAGAGCGGGGCAGTGGCACAGAAGATGGGCTACAGATTCTACTTCATCCTCATCCATGCAGCTTCTTCAGAAGTCATTTGTAAGGATGCCATATCTTCTGACCATGTTTCCTATTGTACAGTGTCCGGTTATGACACCGACGACCGACGTGGATTTGGCTTCTTCTCATAGACAGAAGGGATATTGTTCTTTTCTGGTCGACTGCGGGCCACAGGTTGTGAGCACAATCACTAGCGTTACCCCATCGGTTCTCGGCTAAATTAGTGGTGCTGCGGTCTATTAGATTTTTAGCTGAGTTGAAAGACGGTAAGACCCGTCTGTCGGCTAATGTTATTTCTTATTATATATCCATATCAGAGACGTTCCTGGTCGGTCCATCTGCTGTTTCGTTCCCTTCTAATTCCACATGTCCGGGTACCCAGCAGAGTAGATAGAACTGTATGGTGTTTTATAGCTCAAAATATCGTGAGGCAATCCTTTACGCATTTTGAGTACACGGAAGTGAAGTCCATTGCTTTAACTGCGGCTTGGCTATCCACGTAAATGGTGATTTCCGTTGCGGGTAATTTCCTTGCTTGGATAATTTCTGCTGATGTCTTACTCTTAATATCATTGGAAGACGCTGCAATAGTCTAGTCGGTAGGTAAGACTAGTTAATGCATAGTTCTTCCGAGAAGACTCCTGCTCCGGTACCTTTCTGTTTTGAAACCATCTGATGGATGTTGCAATGATGGCGTTGTCGGAGTTGTTCCAGATCTGTCTGTCTGGAATGGAGACCTTGAAGTATCTGGTAAAGTCAAACTGGAGTTTCTGGCATTTTGTGCAGGGTATAAGTCCAGGATGACCGTGTGTCCAAACGAACCGGGCCTCCAGTTGTCATTATCTCTTCATCTTTGGCCGCCTATTATATGTGCTGATATATTGGGTTATAGGGCGTCGTTTGACTTTGGTGAATATGAGGAATGAGAGCTTTGGAAGTTCGTAAAGAGGAATGAAACGAGGAAAACAGACAGCATGTATGTATGTATGTAGTTCTTTTTAAGCATAATTTTATGTATAGATAGATTTAATTTTGCGTTTGAACATAAAGTTGAATAGGGCTTTGGATGGTCTTAATGTTCTTGGCATTGACCCGTATTGCTTTTGCGAAAGTGGAGTGAGTAGGGTTTATCGTTTATGTATCGTTTATGTATCGTTTATGGCGACATGAAGCTTTGGATTATCAGCTACAGCTTTTAACGACCACTTGTCCTTTGATTTGTTTGATTTCTTAATTTTCTAAAGTAGCCAACCGTCGCGTCGTCGCGTCGCCTATCGTCCGTCGTCCATAATGGTTATCGTTATTTAAAATGAGGAATACATTTTTGTATGTATGTGCATAAATCCTAATCGTTGAATTTATTTAAATTTTCAATTTCAATTGCTATTAGTGCAATTTAAAAATATGTTGCATAAAAAAAAATACCTTCGTTATAAATAAGTGACTATCAACTGAGTTTTTAACGACTCGTAGGAACGCGATGTTGTTATCGTTTTAAAGTTCAAGTTCAAGTTTGTTTGTTGAATACTTTCATTTTCGATTTAATGTACGTTGTTTCAACTAACATTGCATTTTCGTGGTTCATGTACACGCAGAAATGTACAAAACATCATCTTTCGCAACTTGGAATGAAGATTTAGTTTAGTATTATTATTATTATTATTGAAAGGTGAGATGTACCAAGACCTTAAGGTCTATTGTGCCCCCTACAAGTCTTAGACGAAGAAACATCGCTCTCGTCATTATTCCTATTGGAACTGGTTAGAGAGAGCTTCGTTCACACTACGCCCAGGTGAGAATTCCATAGGTCACAGCACCTCACCCAGGCCAATTTCCCTGAGAACTCGCAGCAGGAGACTGGGCGCAATGAGTGCCAGATTGTCTCCTGTAAGTTGGTGTTTATCCAAGTACTTGAACCTTTTCCGGGTAATACTCCACATTCCGCCAGTATATGTTCTGGAGTTTCACTGGATTCATTAGAGAATCTACATGAGGTTTCATCTAATAGACGCAGTTTACAATGCCCAGAAATGAACGTACTCAGATGCGGAGCTTGTTTTTGTCAAAGCAGCTGATGCAAGTTTTGAATCTCTTCAAGTTGTAAATAGTTACCCAGCAGTTTCTTCGCCTCTCTTAGACCCTGAATTTTTGTCTAGGACATAGTCCTGTTTGTCTTCTCCAGTGATCGGAGTTCCTCTTATATGGTGTATTGCCCTCTGCCGCAGAATGGTTCAGGGCCCACCTTCCTTTCTTAGTTTTTGAACCAACTGTGTACCATTTAATAGTATGAGGACTCAGCGTATTGATTCGTTGCCCCCCAGTTTTTCTTGTTGCTGAGTTTGATGTAAAAGTTGTCTTCCAGCTGAATTTACTCATCCCATCGTTTCTAGGAAAGCTTAGAAGGGGATGCTTATTGGCCATTGCTTCATGGTCTTTATGGCTGATATATTTTCCTTTCTCAGCCATTCTTATAAACGTCCTATTTGCAGCTTCCTCTACTACTAGGTGCAAGGGAGTAAGCTCCAATAACACCTCAAGTGCTGCAGTCGGACAGGATATTATTGCGCCTGTTATGCATACACATGCCAGTCTCTGTACTTTGTCCAGTGTGTTTCTCATTGTAATTAGACTGGTTCCTACTATTTCCCCGTAGGCCCGTAGTGATGCTACAGCAAGAGCACCAGATCCTCAATGATTTTTTCTCGGATCTGAAACGTCAAACTTTGTATGGAGGGATCCGTTTGTTTTCAATGATCAAGTCAAAAGTCATTCACATTACCGGCAAGTGGACGATATCCTTTGAACGGATTCAATCATACCGAATTTCGAATTCAAGTGATACATTCCCTCCGGCGAATTTAGTGATAGGGGTGTACAGGGTGGGCCATCTAGTGGTTTATTTTTAAATCACAGGTTATTTTGACACTGACAGCTGTTTCTCGCTCGGAATCTTGACAGAAAGTCAGTATCACACGCATACCTCCGCGGAACCAAATGAGTCGCTTTACGCTTGAACAACGTTGATAAATATTGAAAACTTATTTCCAAAGTGAATGCTGCGTAGCCCAAACATTGCGTTTTTTGAAAAGAAATTTTGGCCGATATGAAGCATCCACCGCGCCTGCTGTACGTAAGTTTCTGCATACAGTTCGTGAATGTGTCTGCTGTAGCCGAGATTATGAGACTCATTTCACGAACATCAACTCGCCATCGATCTCAACAGCTCAATAGGACCTCGGGTTCATGAAATATGGCGCGCCGTGCCACACAGCTATGGCACAATCGATCTTTTGCGCACCAAATTCCCAAATGGTGCTATCAGCCCTCTTGGCAATGTCAATTGGCCGCCTCAGAGGTGCGATTTGACCCCTTTGGACTTTTTTTGTGGGGAACCGTGAAGGACCGATGTTATGTCAACAATCCGGAAACGATTCAAGCACTTAAAGCCAATATCATCCAAGTAATCCATGAGTTACAGCCCGAAACCATCAACAAAGTCTTGGAAAATTGGAGTGACATAATGCGCTACTGCGAAACCAGCCGAGGCAGCCACTTGGACGACGTTGTGTTCCATAATTAATGGGAATGTTTGCTTTTACTAATTAAGCCATAATACATGGAAAAAATTTAATTTTAATAATTTTATTGCATTTTTAAAAAGAAATTTGTAGTTGGCCCACCCTGTATGAGTCTCACCATGGCGATAAACATCCCTCTTTAAAACGTCGACAGCTCCATGACTTTCTCGCTTTGCTTTCACATGTCACGAGTGCACGAGTCGATTACTTATACTTAGCAGTCTCCTCTGCGTGCTTCTTCCTGGTGAGCTTACTGTCAAGATAAACTCCCAGGTATTTAACTTCTAGCACAGGAGTGATGATCGTGCCTGAGAGGCTAATGGTTTTCAGATGTGGGAATTTTCTTTCCCTTGTGAAGAGCACTAGCGGATGCCTTGGCCGTATTATTAGTTTAGTAACCTATGGACCTTAAACATACAGACAGTAGATCGTACTGTATGGTAGCCACCAATGTGCTGTTAAATGTTTTATTTTCTATGGAACAACCAACTTGCCTACCATATACTTATGTACAGTATCCCACATCCATATTCGTACAAACACTTATTACTGCATTATCAATGAAAATCTCAAAATTATTAATTAGTTTTTATTATTTTTTTTAACAAAAAATCTTATTACTGTAATGAGTAATATAAAACAAAAGCTTTTTTATACAAAACAACAGTATTGAAAATTTAAAAAATAAAAGGAAAGACTTCATTATATTTACTACGTCACTTTCGTATTCGTACAAAGCAGTTTCGGCCAACTAAAATAAATTAAATTTAATGATTAGTATTTCGTTGGGTACTCATTTTGTTGGATGACGTTTCATAGACGATTCGACATCCAATCCGCCAGGTTTTTCATAACGTCAGATCCAATTTGGTCCCATTCCCTTTTTAGAACCTCACTCAGCTGATTTGCGTTCTTAATTTCACATTGGTGCCCTTTTTTCTTCAAATGGGCCCAAAGATATTTTATGGAGCTTATTTAAGGCGATTTAAGAGGCGTTTCCAATACCCGAGGACAGTTGTAAACCAACTACAGGCGGGTGTTTAGGGCCTTATGTTTGGGGTCGTTGTCCTGGTAATACTTAAAAGTAGCTCTAATTCTCAACTTGGTGGCGCTAGTATGCAAATTATTTTTTTGGATATTAATATACTTAGCACCGTCCATTATTCTGTCAATAAACACCAGATTACCCGTTCTAACAGTGGAAAAGCAACCCCACACCATAACCGACCCACCCACGTGTTTTACGGTGGATGCCAAATTTTCCTTATTTAACCTAGTTCTGGGTTTTCTCCATACTTGCTGGTGCCCGTCTGACCGGAATACATTAAAAAAATGAACTTCCACAGCCTTAATTACCGTTAGTTTCAAAGGTTTGAGCTTGTACGAATACGAAAGTGACGTAGTATAATGAAGTCGTTTTCCTTTTATTTTTTTAAATTTTCAATACTGTTGTTTTGTATAAAAAAGCTTTTGTTTTAAATAACTGTAATGATAATAAGAATTTTCGTTAAAAAAAATAATAAAAACTAATAAATAATTGCGAGATTTTCATTGATAATGCAGTAATAAGTGTTTGTACGAATATGGATGTGAGATCTTCGAAATAAAAACAAATAAAATGTATAAATATATATTTAAATTTTATTGATTTCACATCAGCCATAGTTAAAACAATTTCCATGTTATTTATATTTTAAAAAGAACGCGCGATGTAATTAAACAAAAAATCGTGTATTATTTTTTTTTTATCGAAAATGTAAATAACTGAAACTGCCGACTTCTATTTCTGCTTTCATCTTCTTCTCATTTTTTCTTTATATACTGTTTACTCTTATCGAGTTTAATGATATTGAAAAAAAAAATAATAAAAAAATACGCCACAGATAAAAATAAAAAGAAAAAACAAAACAACAGTCTGCTTAGGGCAAAGTATATCGCACATAGGGAACTTCTACATCGTTACCGTCTTCGTCGTTACAACAGATTTCAAACACCAATGACCTCTCGTGGGATTCGATGCGTTTTTTTGAAACTCGACGTACCACCTCGGTCATGGGCAAAGGCATGCGCTCAGCGCACTTGGCCTTTGGCATAAAGAACGAGTACAGCATCGAGACACCCTGTGATAGCATTGTGATCTTGAGCTTTTCTTGATGTTCGAAATAGTCGAGGAACTCCTGCAGATTCATCTCGCCCTTAACTTCGAATCTGTCCCATAGATTCCATTCCTTGCCGTAGTAGGTGTTCTTTTCTGCCGGTAGGGGCTCAGAGAAGCCTAGGAAGGGTAGTGCTAGGTTAATAAAACCGTTCTTAAACTTGGAGAGCGGTGTTTGACTGTAAATGAAAAATGAGGTTTTATTAAGTTCTGTATGGTGTTAAGGCTCCTCCTCTTCCATTACCCATGCAAAAGCTTAATGACTTCGAGGACAACGAAACCAGAAACTACGGATGTTGTCGTAGCAATAGCTGGAATAATTTTTCCAGCAATCAACTTGGACTTGTGTCTATCAGCTGGGGGAATATTGTAATTTGCTGCACGCAGGTTAGACGATGCCACTATAAAGTCCATGTGCAGGTTGTTATCGTCGTCCTTCTCGAACTCGAGAGGTGTGATTTTAAAGTTCAACTTGCCCAATGCGGTCAGCTCGGTTAGAATTTTATTCACGCGATCCTGATCTACTTCGTTGTCGTTGTCGAACTGATTGTTGGCTGCGGCGTTCTCGTTCACCTCGATTTTAACCCCGGAGCGTGGCTTAAAATCGGGAACCTTTAAAAGAAAATATTATCAATCAATTCCAATTTGTTACTTATTCTGGTTCTGTTCAACTTACATGGACTTGGGAAACAATGTCAGCTACTGCTTGTCTGTCACGGACCTGAGGAATACCGTATACCTCAGCCCTGAGATTTGCACCTGCGTAGATGTAGTCTAAGTGCAGCGGTTCATTAACATCAAAGGTTAGCGGCTCTGGACAACGTTTCGGCCCAGACCAGAACGGTTGGCCACTTGAGGTGACTTGATCTGGCGGGAAGTTAAACAGCAGCTGTTTAATTTGATTTGAATACTGCTCCTGCCAGTGGAAACGAGCCCATTTCACACAATCAGCGAAATCTTTTGGTTTGTCATCGATTAGAGCGATCTAAGAAAAACCAATAGATAAGAAGTGATCCATTGAAAAGAGAAAATGCAACCCACCTTAACAGATTCCAAGATCTCCAGCGGTTGGATGCCCGGCAACTTGACAATCCTCTCGATAAACATAGGATCGGAGATATATTGAGAAGCGTTCTCTGCTGCCTGCCTGAAAACACCCTCGAAAGTATCGCGTGCCCATTGCAAAGTATGTTCAATGGCATTGGGGAAGTTCTTTAGCGTACAGATTGGTATACTCTTCTCGGGGGGGTCCTGCGACGAACTGTACGACTCTGTTTGAAATGGCACAATCACTTGCACATTACCCATTGTGCCCAGAGTTCCAGAGTCAACCAATGGAATACGATTGAAAACACACTTGCGATCCATGTAAATACGAGCATCGACATTATCCAATGCATTGGCTACACCGTCTAATTTGCCGAAGAACTGTTCGGAGAATACCTTCTCGGTTTCTGCGCCAACACGCAACTCATAGGCAGTCACTTTCACATCGTTGTTCATTCGCTTGATCGCCGTAGCTGCGGTCAATGCTTTCGATTTTTGCACATCTTTCGGACGAAACAGGAATTGCCTGTTCAAGTTCGACTTTTCAATGAGATCCATATCAGTGATAACAATTTCACCCTTCCTCGAACCAACTCCAACCATAGCGAAATTCTTGAGCAGTTCACAACCGATGGCACCAGCGCCAACTATGAAATATCTAAAAAAAAAAAACGGAGTTTCATGAGCAAAGAATACAAACAAAGTATTCGCTGTAACTTACTTGATATCGCCCAGTTTCTCTTGGAAACTCTTGCCGAAGATTGCGATTTGTGCATCATATCGGGAACCAATTGGTTGGGCATCTGCCTCAGTGATCTCGCTCTCGGGTAGACACTCAATAGCATCGAAGTACAAGAACTGAAATATTGGGGTAAACTTGCCGCTGCAGGCTTTGAGCACCTCTTGGGCGACAATGCCGCCGATTGCAGCGTCAATGGGACAGCAATTACCAGCACAGATCTTCGAGAAAGTGAGCACCAGTTTCTCATTTATATCTGGATTTACTGACTTGCACAGCTGCAGGAATTTCTGAGCATCCTCGTCATTCCATGGACGTGGACAATCGCCAGTCTCCTCGATGAACTTCTGCAATGCAGCGAATGCCGTATGCAAAGTGCTTGGGTGATCAAATTTAGCGAAATCCGAAATAATAAACTCAGGCTCCTTCTCGGCTTCGGCCAGTGGCTTGAAATTCACCGTTTTTGGCATTTTTACTTGTGTCACAATACCTCCACGAATATATTCGCTGTTTGCATTGGTATCTCCAATGCTAAACGTATATGGTCCAAGCACATTGATCTTCAGCGGCTGGCAGCCATTCAACTCGGTCATTCCTTGAACTTCACTGAAAGTAACGTAATCTCCGTCATTTAGACCATGACGTGTCTCATCCAAACAAGTGACAACACCCTGCGCATCTTTGGTGATTCCAGCCACCATGGTTGATAATGGTTGCACCCCATCCTGATCGGCGATGGTGAAGTTCTCACCGAAATCACAAAAAATCTTTGTGAACAGACCACGGCTCTCGGCGATAATAAGTGCTACACCATTTTCATGGGCAAACTTTCCGATTCTCTGTTGCTCCTCAGCGCTGGAATTTGTCAGCACTACAACACGATACTGCTTGAGGAACTCCTCACTCAAATCACCTGTATAGGCAGTTGTGCGAACGTAGTTATTCAATTCAGCCAACTGACTGCACGAAGCTTCGGCACGATTCTTGCCAACATCAGCTTCACTCAAATAGAATTGTGAAGATAAATCGCGAACCTGCAAAGAAAGACTTGTTAACTCATTTATGCCAGTGTGATCATCATTTTTATAGTTGCACATGAATACATCGACAATAGACGGAAATACAAAAAAAAAACTCTTATACGAAACTGGAATTGAGTCAGTGACCACTAAACAAGCAGTCGTGTCATTAACCTTATCGTCGTATATGACTCCATAAATAAACACTGAGAATCAGCAGAAATATTCACACGAATAAAACAAAAAATAAACTCACTGCATATAACTATACGTTTGTGCTGGCATGACATCATAACTTATTTTTTTATCTACTAACAATGGTATGTTAATAGAACAATGGTTTTTTATAAATAAAACTAAATGAAACCTGCCTGCTGGTGTTTCACCCTCAGCTAATAGCCGTAGTCATGCCAATACGTATTTTTATGAGTTTCTTTCCAAGTTGGCAATATGTACCAACATCTAACGTATGTAAGTAATATGACAGACAAAGGTACACAGTTTGACTGCAAAGGAAACTATCCCTAAGAAGCTCCAGCAGCTTTCAGTAAACTGAAAAATATAACATTTGGCTGGACTTACAGATAAGGGTGCTCAAATCCTACGTTTGGTCCAATGTGGAAACATGAACGATTTACAAAAAGTAGTGAAAAGATGACAAGAAGTCTGTGGAATGTGGCTAGACAGGAGTTCATGGTCTGACAGACAGGCAGGCATATCAACACCAAAACCAGAGGTATGAAATGCTGAAAATCATTCTGCAAGAAAGAATCGAAGGCCTGTCGGACAAGAGATAACATGGAAGGTGTAGAATAATCACAATCAAAACATTTTTGAGCGTCATCTCACATGAAATCCAGAAAAAACAATGAGTCAACGTCCAGCCGTAAAAAGAGGGGCGCAAACTCATAGTCAGCCCATGAATAGTGCATATAGCCGACTTTAGTTATAGCCGGCGCTAAATAAAAAAAGTCGGCTGTAACTTTTCATGAACACATTTTTGCCTGTTACCCTCTTCCCACCAAACGAAACCACGAGGTTTTGGCAAATTTATCCAAACCTACGAGGTTTCGCTATACATTTTCGAGGCTTCGAAACCTAGTTGGAACCTTTTTGAGTTCATCCCTCCGTGAGAGTTTGACAAACCGAACAAGTCTACAGCGTGAGCTTCTGTTTATTTTGGTGTTCAAATATTAAATTTGGGCCCATTCATAAATGCAAGTTTTGCAAAGCAAAAGCAATGCAAAGCAGGAAAAGCTGCGCAAATGAAAGTGTAAGTCTACTGCAAAGCAGGTGCAAATGCAATACAATAATGACAGCTGCAAGATTGCGCATCGAAATTGCACAATGAATAGAGCTCTACTACATTTATGAATTCTCTGCTTAGCACTAGCAGTAGGTCTGTTTGGTGTGCGGTAAATTTACGTAAATTTATTGAACCTGTCAAAAATCAAGAGAATAGAGAGCCAAATGAGAGTGTCAAAAAATTTCCCCTTCTACGAAATCGTGCTAGACCACATCCATGTAGTAGTCCCGGGACATCTATCAAACAGCCATCTGACAATTCGTGAAATGTCAATCTTCATTTTTGTTTGTGTAATTAGAAGTTTCTGAGAGGATTTTCCCCCACTTTTCAAATTATTAACTATTTGACAGATGTCCCATTTGGATCACGAAAAGCACACCAAACAGACCTAGTAAGTTTGTTTGGTGTGTTTTTTGTGATCAAAATGGGACATCTGTCAAATAGTAATAATTTGAAAAGTGGGGGAAAATCTTCTCTTCTTTTTTAATTATTAAATATTTTCACGAAAAACTAAATAGTGGTTGACATTTCACAAATTGTCAGATGACAGTTTAATAGATGTCGCTCGGTGACTCCATGGATGATGGCTGTTTTGGACAGGTATGGGAACAGACCTAATGAAAAACTGCTTATTTATCATTACAGTAGAAGCTCGATTATAGTGAACAATCCAATATAGTGAACACGCAATATTTTATACAGGCTATTCTAAATAGTGAACAAAATAAATCTCGCTACAGTGAACCTATGTTTTTTTATTTTCTTTGAACCTTTCAACATGCAAAAGCACGTCTTAAACTCATTAGTCGGCAGTATCCATACAATCGTCAAAATTGACCGTTGGTTCTGCTCATCGTGTTGAGCGAGAATCTTGCATGATTATGTTTGTTTGTAGTGCAAATACAAAGTGGGTGTTGCTTATTTTGTTATTTTGTGAACGATCTTTTTTGTGACCATGTCTCGTAAGCATTTGACTCTTACAGAATTTTAAAGCAATTATCGGATGGCAAGTAATAGTATTGTTATACCCTAATGTTGTTTTTATACCCTAATACTGAAAACAAAACAAAATTTAAGGTGTTGCGGCTATACTTTTGGCCAAAAAATATGAAGTAGCTTAATCTACTGTCTGTAGTATTAACAGGAAAATAGAGGCAATTACTGAAAAACTGAGGGCACCTTTTTTAAGTTTTTAAGTACATGGAATGTATTATTTTTATTGCGATTTACGTTTTTTAACGGACGAGTTATTGTTTTCGTTAAAAATAAAATATTCTTTCTTATAAATATTGGTTTGCTTTTAGTAATTGCAAAAAATTGTAATTATATTCTATTTTCGATGAATTGTACGTAAAAACATACACATTTGGATGAAATTTGCTTCAAGGAGTCCCCGCTCGTTACAATGAACAATCTCGCTCTAGTGAACAGGCCTGGTTTTTATTAGATCACTATATCGAGCGTCTACTGTATTTGCAATTGCCAATTTTCTAATTGACCTACAAATACGTCGTAGCATTACCTCGGATCGAATTTTTGCATTTAAAGCACTCACACATAGTTTTATACAATGAAACTTAGGACGGTTGCATCAACTCTGTCCACATTACCATTTGTATGGATGGAGAATGATGATGAATGTGTGGACAATCTAAAGTAACTTGGGCTCATTTTAGAAAATAAACCGTGTTCTGTAACTTATGCGAAAACTTTTCGCTCTTCCTTTCAAAGAGATATTGGACAAGACTTTATAATCTTCTATTATATAAAAATGAATGTATGTTTGTATATCTGACTGTTTGTTTATTTGTCTTTTATAGACTCGAAAACTACCCAACCGATTTTGGTAAAATTTTCAGAGTATGTTTTTCTTAATATCGATACCTCCCCGTAAGAATGTATTGAGCGAAATTTTCAAAATATTACAGGAAACGCTAAGAGCTTCTTGCTCAGCTATTTATTTGTGTATTTCAACGATTTAGACAGATTTTATTTTCTCTCTAGCTCATGTTAGGGCAGTCAAGCCAAAACGTGGCGCTTAGCACAAAATATAAGAACAAATCAAAGCCATCTTGCGGGAAGAGATCGATATATAATACAACATAGCATCAGTGCGATTACTCAACAACTGGTGGTTTTGGTACCTATCATACATACATTTCGTATTTTCAGGCGACATGTGAATATGAATCATTTTGGTCAATTAATATAGACAGAAAGACAGATAGATATAGTCACACAGGCAGACAGATAGATATACAGTGACACAGACAGACGGACAGATGGACAGATGGACAGACGGATATATAGATAGACAGACGGACAGTCAGACAGACAGATAGATAGACAGATAGAAAAAAAAAATGGAAATAGAAGTTGAAAAATAGAACAGCAGTGATTGCTTCCTACTATGTACATAATTCCTTTCTATCATACCCGAATAACTACGTGCGCGGGCAGGTTTTGAAAAGATGGTGGAGCGAAACGCAACGGGTTACGGCTAGTGCTTTATAATTAACTAGCTGTTGCCCGCCCGGCGTTTTCCGTGCAATTTACGCATGCCATACACTTAGTAAGCAATTTTGACAGCAAAAGCGAACGAATCTTCGCTTGGGAAAGTTACAGAAACAAGTTTTCTCGCATCTTTCCAGTCATTTATTTCCAAAATGTTTCATGTGAAAAGTTATCCGACATCGAGACTTGTCATTCAATTCACAGCGTTCCGTCGAAAAATTTCTCGATGACAAAGTTACAAAGCATGGCCCCAGGCCCCCAGGTTTGGCTTAGGTAACCATTTGTGTCTGTGTGTTTTCGACGATTTCGAAAGTCGAGTTCTATCTTTTCACGATAGATGATACTCTATAATATTTGCCGAATTATCGAGAAGGTGTCAGTGAAAAAACTTGGTTGCTGAAATTTGAGCATGCGACATCGCACTGAGAAATCTTAGATACAAATGCGTGAGCCATGGCACCTACATTATGTACATTACATGTCATAACCAACTAAACAAAAATAATTCTATGCGACGATACTGATTATAAACATTTTACTAAAAGAGGGCTAATAATTTCCTCAAGTGTCCGATTCTCATTATAAGTAGCAGGCCAGCCAACAATCAATCCCTAACCATGTCCCGCTACAGGTCGCAGAGTCCGCTGTCTGGTAAGACACGGTAAGATGTAAGACTTACAATACTAGAGCAACGACGACTAGAATTTGAGTGGCAAGTGCGTTAAAGTCGTAGATTAATTAATAAAAAACCATTGGCGTCAATCTCTGAACACAGTTGTTGTTCTTGTTACTGCTGCTCGCATTAACATTTGTATAGAAATTAGTTGTAGATTGGTACCCATACCCACCAAACCAATGTCCCTATTGCCCAAACGCAAAAGAGATATCACTCTGGATAAGTGCGTGGGCGTTATATATACATATGTACACGCTCAGCCAGTTGTATAACAAAAGGACATGTGGTAGGTGGAATAAATAGGTACATACCTACACATGGGTATATACATATATGTATGTACTTATAAGTATAATTCATTTCTAGTGACAACAGTCTATGTTCTTATAAAGATAAAGATTATAAAGATACAATATATACATACATATGATGCATGTACCTACTATATTCTTTGTGTGTCAAAATGAAATGACCAATTTGTTGACAAATAAACGAGGTCCATCAAAATTTGTTTGCTGTTACAAGTTACAACCAAATGCCCATAACATACAGATGTGAACATCTATCCCAATTTGTAGCTGTTTACTGTTTGTTATCAGTGATTTACATGTGGTGGCAAGTGACCTATTATTGTTATCGTCGTGATTAGGTAGGTACCTACTTACGTGATATGATATCAAAAAAAAAATCCCCTTGTTTTCGTGATAGGTATACAGGATCAATTCATTCGATTCTAGTGAAATTTACTTCGTCTCTCTTTTATTTAAATGTGTCTGAATCGCAATAATAATAGTTAACACTTTAATTTCACAACGAAACATATAATGAGACATCGACCCATGAAAAGCGCTGGCATTGTTGTTGTGTACAAAACAATATTGCAGTTCACCACCTAAGAGCAGGTCATATTCAAAAAAGCCGATATGTAAATGTGATATTAAGGTAGGAAAATCAATAGAAAACAGAAAACTGCAGCTGCAAAACAAAAACAGAAACTTAAATAAAATGTTCCAAAATGCTCATATAGCCGCGTCGCACACACTCGCACATGTTTCGTTCGTCTGCCGGTGAATACGCGATATTTATAGCTCAACAAAGAAAAAAAAAACCAACTATGACGTGAAAATAATTTCCATGGCGAACGTCACTTAACAACAAAGAAAAAAATTATTTTTAGTTGCAATGTTGCATTGTCCCCACCACTGCAGCAAAAAAAAACTGGATGAAAATTTATCGATTTATCGCGGTGATCTAGTTTAACCTCACATCTTAATGACAAAAAAAAAAGTTTTTCATTTTATTTTGCACTCCCACCAAATGAATCATCCGTTGAATGGGAGAATAAACTGCTAGTCATTCGGTTGAACGAAAGAAAATAGAGAAAATGTTTGGACTTACTGTGCATAGGGTTTTGTCGTGCAATGTGATCGATTTCACACCGCCGAGAATGACGTTCTTGGCGATTTCCAGGCCGAGGCCGCCCAATCCAGAGACAAGAATGTCCGAGCTGGCCATGCGACGCATCGCATCGTGACCGAGAACGTACAATTGGCGCGAGTAGAGTGCCTCATCAATATCGGCTGCTCCAGCTCCAGAGGGATTTCCACTGTTCGCCATTGTTGTTGTTGTAGTTGCTGCTGTTCCTACTGAATCCTTTTCTGTGGTTACTCCTCCCGTAGAAGATGATGAAACGTTGGCTGCACAAGTACTGCTGCTGTTAATATTGTTGTTGGCACTGGGCTTGGAAGTGGTATTGGTGCTTGAAATGGTCGCAGAAGACGATGATTGTGCTGCTTTCGGTGAAGAATTTAACGAAACAGAAGAGGATGACGATACTTCGCTAAGATTGGTGCTACTAACGGCTGCTGCTGTATTGGTGGCGGTGGTGGCGATGGTGTTGGTTGACGTTGGAGTTGGAGAACCTTCAGCTAAGACTGCAATGTTCTTTTGTTCCTTTTGATTGCTGCTGCTGCTACTGCCGGCTGGTGTTGTGCTTTCCTCCACGGCTACTGTTGCGGTGGCCTTTGCTTTTTCGTTAGCAAGCAGCTTCCGCTTCTTGGCGGCTGGGGGCTCAACGGAATTATCGATAAATTCAGTACTAGACATTGGGGGGCACCAGGAGCGGTTTTGAATCAATTTTGTTCTACCTCGCTCGCTCCTACGTGTGGGCCTATATACTACTGCTTTTTGTATGCACTCCTTCTCCTTCCTCCTGTCACAAACGCCAGACTTTCCTTTTTTTTCTGCTTTAGCCTTTTAGCAAAAGCCAAAATGCTTTGCGAGACAATTTTCTACGTACTCCGGACGAAAATAAAATTTGATCAGAGAATCGTCGAGAACTAGAAATTGAGAATTATTGCGAAATTCACATGGAGCTGCTCGAGTGAACTGTGAATTTCTGATTCGACTCGGTGGGCGACGCACACAAACTCACTGCTCTGTAAGTCAGTTGTCGTCCCTCGTCGCAAGCCGATTTAATTTTATTGCTATCGAATTTCCCAATCGATTACGAAGCGCAATGATTCTATACGACTATGAATCTGCTTGATCTAACTTCGAAATTAATTAAATAACCAAATAACGAAATTTACCAAGCGATTGTGCGAGAACGAAGAACTCACGAGAAACTACAAAATTTCCACTCACAAAACGTTTTAGATTTAACAGTGGAGACAGAGTGAGACAACACCAATGATTCATTTGTAAAAAAAATGTGCTCGCTATTTTTGCACGCCGGTGTTGATTGCACAAACTCGACGATAGAATTTGATATTTCGCAGTTGGTAGAAACGTGGGTAAGCGACATCTAGCCGGAGAGTTGGTAGGTGACTTTATTCAAAACGAAAACCCGATGGAAGATGGGAGAATTCAGCAGACTATCGATTTTTTTTATGGATGGTAATGCAGTGTGGTTTATTACGTTTTGTAATTAATTTGAATGGGAAAAGCTACTTCTACAATACGATGATTACGTTAGCTTATTACATAAACGGCGTTGGGTAAAAAATGCTGCGGCCACCACCACTACAGTGGCGGAAAGATAAAGATGAATTTTCTCCTACGACCCTTGTAAGGAATTATAACGGAAGAAACAGTGGAATGTGTTTATAATAATACCAATTTTATATTTTCACTATTAACTTAAATACATAATTCAGTGATAATTTTTATCATAAAATCACAACATAAAAATGATGGAAAACTGGGTGGAAATATAAATAGCACTGCATAAACGGAAGTTGCAAAATGTTTGATAGGTATCTTAGCTTTTTATATTTTGTACCAGGGATGTCGCAGATATCTGCATCCGCATCTGCAATCGCAGAGCATCCGCATTAATTTTGGTATCCACATCCGCATCTACATCTGCAATACTTAATGCTAAGTTTTTGCGGATGCGGATGTTGTGCAAGTCGCGACAAGAAACTGTGGACGAGGGCATTGAGTGGCACGTGCTGCGAGCTCAACGAGCGCGAATAGATACAGAACAACCAGGAACGTCCGATAAGCCATGATTCAAAAGCAATCTTGCTATGAGGCTCTCAAGTAAAGGTGAAAGCCAAGAGGAAGCATCTGACAATAGCTATTAGCTGCGGTGTTGTTCTTAAGAAGGAATTGCTGTCGTATCGGAATAATAAAAGGATAAATGTATCTGAAAGTCCTGTTAACTGGTGGAGGGTTAATCATAGTGGGTTAAAAATGTTATCTGCCATAGCACGCAGATATTTGTGGCCTTCACTGTTTATAAAATAAAATGCACCAATTTTAAAATGTTTGTACTAAAAATTCGATTATCAAATAAAAATTATTAAAAACAACCTTCTCTTTCATTTATTCATGTTCCTAAAGTAAAAAAAAAATATTAAATCTGAATCAGCATCCGTATCCGCATCCGCGGATATAAGTATTAAAGTATTCGCATTTGCTTCCGCATCCGCGGATGTCAAAATTTCTGCATCCGCAACATCCCTGTTTTGTACATTTAATAGGTCCGTTCGCGTACACTCCCAAAACTACGAAAATCTACGAAAAATAAAGAAAGGCAACGAAAACCCGTTTGCGTACGCAAAAATTTCGTAGTTTTTCGTAGAAGAGAGTGCTTACGAGAGAGTAAGAAATTTCTCCATGCTACGAATAGGTCTGTTCCCTTACTTTCTGCACTAAAATTAGGTCCGTTCGCGTACCTTCCCAAAACAACGAAAATCCACGAAAAACAACTAAAACCCATTTGCGCACGCAAAAATTTCGTAGTTTTTCGTAGAAGAGAGTGCTCACGAGAGAGTAAGAAATTTCCCCATCCCAGCAGGAAAGTACGGTATGTATTCCTTGGAGAATCGAATACATAATAAGTTATTATAGATGAGAAATATAATGTATCCAAAAGAATCGACGTGGTAATGTCATATAATTACAAAGCAAATTGTTTACCACGTAGATTCCCACATCTGCAGAAAATGTAATGTAGTGTTTTTGAATTTAACGATTTTTCGGTTACAGTGTTGTCTGTCGGCGCCTTCATGTCGCCTACAAGTTTCGCGTTTTATATATAAAAACGCATGAAAAACTTATTTTGTGTTGCAACGCGTGACAGCGAGGAATGAAAAAAGTTAGAAATGTATTCTCAACGGATTGGCGAAGACAATTAACAAAAAAAAACTTTGTGCTTTGTGTGTGCTTTATTCCTTTTTAATTTTATCCTAGAATTTTTTGTAATAAAATATTTTAAAACGAAACAGTGTACTTTTCATTTAAAGCTGTATACATTTCTTTAATTTATGTCGGAGAAATGCATTATGTAACTAATTATAAATGCATGAATTACATAATACATTACAAAGAATGAATTCTATAATGCATTCTTAAAACACTTTCAGGTAATCGATTATTTTCCTAGGACATAGTCTGTGTTAAGAATAATGAATTCTGGAATCAATATTCTATACTAGCGATTGATTCCCTGTTCGATTCCAATAGATTACCTTTTCCTGCTGGGATGCTACGAATTTTAGTTCAAGAAATTTCTTTGGGGTATATTATGAAAACTGTCAAATCTGTCCTATCACATACATTCTTAATTTTTTGGTGCTTAATGCGTTCGATTACTTTTCCGTGATTTGTTTGTCATTTTTATATTTTGTAATTATGTTTTGCACTGATGACAGTGGTAAATTAAAATGTTCCGAAATTTTATAGCTACATGGATAACCCCGCTTGGAAATCCTTCATAATCGATTCCCTAAGATCTCGCGATCTTGGTTGATCAGAAACTGTAACTAACTTGCATGAACAAAATGCTAATGCAAGAATTAAAAATGTTCTCTCTCAATTTTTTCGTAACAGTTTACCAGATAACTATTAAAGTAGTACTAGACCAACTATTTTGCATCCACAAGAGAGTAGACCAACTATTATGCTCTTATTCTATCTCAGATAAACTGTAAATGATAAAGTATGTTTTGTTTTGTTTTTTTTTTCTTTTGCTTCCAATTTTACTTAAAAATTAATTAATTACTATTTTTATATCGTTTTCCAAATAAATGACTACTACAAACCAATTAATTTTGGCATGGAAAATCGTTTTCGGTTAATAGCTAGGTAGACCAACTATTTTGCGTTTGAATCGTATTGCTCTGTCCATGGCTTTTGTCGTTTTTCTGAACGGTTTTTTTTTTTTTTTTTTTTGAGGACCTTAACATATTTTATAGCATTATAGACCTTACGTCACCTCTTGGTTTGTTTAATGGGTTGAAAAGTATCGTTATACTCGCCGTTATGTTCAATATAATCAAAAAAATGTTTATAGTTTTAGTTCGAAGAAATTTACGAGTTTTAAGAAGGTTGTTCGTAAAGATGTTATTTAGCTTACCGCCACTGTACGTCTGTTTGTTTATTTTCCGGACTGAAAAAGTTTGTACAGACACTCAGTTGTATGACGGAGGTGATATGGTGAGAATAATGGAAAAGTAAAAAGCCCGTTAGCCCTCCAATAATTCATAAAACTTTATAAGTATTTGTTTATAATTTTATTAGTTAAATCATCATCTAAATAGGCTTAAGATAATTAAAAAAATATTTTTTTTTATTTCCAACCAACGTTTTTAGAGACACAGCTACTGAGTCCTATTTTCTAGAGTCAAGCTCTAGACCAACATGCTACAAAGTTTAAGAACAGAACATTATCAGAACTATCCACACAAGGGTTTTTCGCATGCAACTGAACTTACTCAGGCATGTAACCTGTCTCATTCTGCCTTTTCTTCGAATCGTACATTCGGAAATTCTCTGCCATATGTAAGATATTCTTTCCGATGCGCTTTTTGTCGATCACCCTCTGTGCCTCATCTGAGATTCGATCTTTATTTTCTGATATTCGTCCAACCAGGCCCTTATTCTGAAAAAGCACTATTATCAGTCTCTTCAATTAAACAACATATTGTCTGTTCTACTTACCAATGGAGAATCAGTGTCCCGAGGATTCGTCCAAATTTCGGTATCACCTTCACTGCCAGAAGTTGACGATAGTGCTGGTTGAGCTGTAATTAATGGCGAACGAACACAAACTCTGAAAGAAAATCCAAAGCCTTCAGATCACTCATTTCTGTTTTATTTAAACATTTAAAAATCAAAAGTAATGACAAAATTGGTTAACACTTTCGTCCATATTTTTGGATTGTGCGTATTTGTATTCCTTTCAAAAAAAACCTACTTGTTAACGTCCTCCAGCTTCTTGAGCAAACGTTCATTCTCCCTACAAACGATCTCCTGATCGCGCATAATAATCTCTCTGATGGTGCAGAGGTGCGAGTTCTCCTGGCGAAGGGTCTCATTCTCCTGCATGTAGAGTTTCACCAGTTCCGCTAAGTCGGATCCATCCAATTCGGCTAATCGCTCCAAATCTACTTTGGGCACGTTTGGCTCTGTGGCCACTGCCATATCCGCACTCATAGCTGTTTCGTGATGAAGATTAAGAGCGGTTTTTAGGTGCTCATTTTCCATTTCCAAAGAGTGAATATCACGTTTCAGGCTAAGGATAAGAGCCTCACGAGGATCCATAATGATGACGGGTTTCGTGCGTATAAGCTTAGCACGTGATGCATAGCGAAGGGTGTTCAAGGTTTCTGCATAGTTGTACTGAGACGGTGAAACGCAGGCGATCATGAGGGTGACTCCGTTTCCAGCCAGACTATCAGCTAGGAGTTTGGTCAGTTGGCTATCTCTGTACGGGATGTGACCGCTGCGTTTTCTCGAATCGCTAAGAGATGCAATGCAGTAGCCTGGAGTAGAAAAAATAGTGTATAACGACCAGAAGGTCTTAAATTGTTTCCAAAATGAACCAAATGTCAAAAATTGAAACTCACCTAACACCATGAGGCTTTTATTGATATTATTGGCCTCTTCCAGAGTCTTACCCTCGCTAAGGGTTTTTTTTGTCAATTCACTTCCCGCCAAATCGACGAAATTTATTTTGCCATGCTTAGAAATAAACACGTTACCATCTGCCTGCTGTTCTGAGATTATATGGACCGTTAAAATCGTATGAGATCTGGAGGAATGTTCATTCATCTGGTGGCAGCCCGTAGCTCGATTTCGCATTCCTAAAAAAATAGAGATTACGTTAATTCGGAACTGAGGAAGTTGGTACACGGACTCTAGCTCTGATATTGGAAAATATGCTATCCTAAAGATTAAAAGAGACACCTGTAGCTGCTGGGAAACAAATATAAAAGAAAGAAAACTTAAAAAGTAAGTTAGGTTAGGTTAGGTTAAGAGTTGTTGTGAGGCACCAGAGTGGGCCCATCGCGATTCCCTAAAATCCTTTATAGGATGAAGTAACTTAAAAAGTATCTTATCTGTCATATTGTATAAACACCTGAAACCTTTCGTCAACAACCTGAATTGGCCCCTAGCAGTGCGGTTTTAGGCCAGGAAAGTCCACAATAGACCAAATTTGCACATTCAGGCAGATCCTGGAAGTCCACATCGATACCCACCACCTGTTCATCGATTTCAAGGCCGCCTATGACAGATTGACAGCATCTGGAGGGATGAACTGTATAGAGCCATGTCTAGTTTTGACATCATTGCCAAACTCATCCGTCTGTGCAGGATGACGATGAAGAAAACCCACGCAGTAAAAGAGGAGCTCCGTGCACTGAGGATCCTGGAGACAGGCGAAGATGGTAGGGGCGGATAGGTAGGAGTGGTGGTTTCGATGGAAGAAAACCCAAAAAGCGCATAGAGGGCGCCGTTTTGATACTACAACTTCAGGTGACCCGTTAATTCGGATGTTGTTATGAGATATTTATATCCACCCTGTAGTGTTTCCAATCCGTTTTCCGCATATCTCTTAAGGATCGCCGAAGAAGAGTTTGCCCAGTATGCGTTGCCTACTTCTCGCTAGAGCTGGGCATTTGCACAGAAAGTGAATAAGCGACTCTTTTTCATTTTCATCTTTGCAGCTACGGCAGAAACTGTTGTGAGGGATCGCTACTTTGGCTGCGTGGTCCCCTATTGGCCAGTGCCCTGTACTAACTGCCACTCCTCTAGCGATGTCTACGCGGGTTCTTTGTAGCAGTTCATGTGTTTTCGACCTGTTGTAGCTTGGGCATATCTCTCTGGATATAACACAGCTTGTCAGACCGGTCCAGCTGAGACCGGCTAGTTTTAAGAAGTGTGAGAGAATATTGTCCTTAATAGCACCTATAGAAATATGAACGTTTTCCACTTGTGAGCTGTTAAGGGCTCACCCACGCCTGGCAAGTTCGTCGGCTCTCTCGTTCCCTTCAATGATGGCACTATATCCTGGAACCCAGAGAAGCATCACTATAGCATAGTTGCAGAAGCGATTGAGTTTTTCCTGGTGTCAATCTACTAGTTTCGATAAGGTGATTGTCGATTAAGACGAAGAAACTTTTGAGAAACTGTTGGGTAATGCGGTGCATCTCCCTTTTATAATAATTATAATAATAATAATATTAATACATCATCAGAACACGCAACTTTTCCCGCCATTAAACAACCTCTAGTGGCTCGTAAACTGTATCTAATTAAACCCTATTGCTCCAATCGAAAATTGATTATGGTCTCGCACATTCTAAGTTTCAGTATGGTATTGTGAGTTGGGGAGGATCATATATGCAGACACTCTGACCTGTTTTGATAACTCAGAAGCATTTAGTTCGCACTAGCTGTTGCCTGCCCGGCGTTGCCCGTGCTAAAAATCAGTCGCGTCATTTGATTGTAGTATGATAGAAAGGAAGTAGTAGGAATCGATATTATTTAAATTAAGATTCTAAAGAATTCTGAAGCCAATACATTATTATCTGAACTAAGTGGTTGTTCTCTATAATAGATGAAACGATTGCATAAAAAATTTATGGAAATGTAATATTCCTGTGTACAAACATGTCTACACACATATGTACATAATATGTATTTTATGAGCATCAAATAATGGTACTTTCTGGTTTCTTGTCTCTAATAGTTGTACTTAATGTTTATATTTAAAGTACAATAGCATTATGTAAACGCCGAAGATATTAGGCTTTGTTGTAAGCATTGATCGTGGAGTAACTGGTGAGGTTTGTCTGAAATCACCAACTAATAAGACTCAACATCGCCTGCCTACCCCTACTACAATATAATATGTATTTGTGAATTGAAATAAAAGGAAAAACTTTATTCTAAGGTATCCACCGACTTAACCTTAAGGTAACCAAATACCGCTGTAAAGTGAATAAAAAAAAAAGAAAGTAAAAAAAATCGTGCATTTCCCCCTTTCTGTGGATCTAGATCCGCACGCTGATGAAGCAGAAACACAACTAACTAAAGTCGGTAGCAAATATCAGCAAAATCATCCCTCCTCTACTTTGTGTCACAATCCGAAAAAGGAGCATTAATTATTAACACGAACAACCCTCTCTCAACAGAATGACGATCAATGGCAATGGTTTACCCCTCATTCAATGCGCGTATGGGTAGAAAGAAAATTAAAGAATAAAGCGATAGCGATGGATTTGCGGCGAAGAGAAGAGCATAACATATCTACAAAAACAACCCTCTCCCAACAGAATGATGATCAATGGCAATGGTTTACCCATCATTCAATGCGCGTATGGGTAGAAAGAGAATTAAAGAATAAGCGATAGCGATGGATTTGTGGCGAAGAGAAGAGCATAACATCTACAAAAACAACCCTCTCCCAACAGAGTGACGATCAATGACAATGGTGTACCCAAAAATAATGACCAAGTAATAAAAGCGGACATTGGAATAACTCGAATTATGGAATCAAGGAATTGTATGTTTTGTTTAAAAAGTAGCCTAATCTCTAATCCAGAAAGTAGACTATCTAAACATCAAACATCCAAACATCCAAACATCCAAACATCCAAACATCCAAACATCCAAACATCCAAACTTTCACATTTATATATTAGTAGGATTATCTCCAGTTGCAATCATCGGACTCATAGTTGGACCTTATCCAAAAGGCTAAACATTTTACCAATAAGGCATTTGTATGTTTTTAAGGTACTCAGGGAATTTTTCAAACAAAGTGGTAACATTCCAAATAGAAATAATCAAACCTAGAATTTACGAATAAATAACATGGCTTTTGTAAACGTTCCAGTTGCACGTACAACTCTTTTTCTCTTTTTTACACGGTTACAGCCCCTAAGTATTTTAATAAGCTACCATATTCCATCCGTATAACTCATAACTTTAAGGTATATGTACATTAAACAAGTAAAGAATTGGTTATTTACTCTTGATTATGCTAATGTTGAATCTTTATTAAGGATTACTTCTTAAAATTAGAATTTATCTTCTCTATTACATAATATACATTTACTGATTGTCACCACACATCAAAACTTTCAAAATTTATTAGAATAGTATTTGAAGTATCGTTCAACACTAATTTAGGACAAATTGTTCTTTAAATTATAGAACGTCTACTATTTACTCATTCTTACACTAGTTTTAAAATATTAATAATATTGTTATGTAAGTTTAAGTTGAAATTAAATGAATAAAAAACAAACAAACAAAACAAACAAAAAACCTCTACGTAGATTCCTGTGTACAATCGAAGACTTCGCTCCCTACGAAACAAGGGAAATAAGTTGTGGGCAGTTTTTCTGCGCACCAATTCTTTTTTGGATTACTCCGGCATTCACCAGCTTTATGACTATCTCTATCAGCGTTTCATAAATAACGCCCAAGCCAATTTAATAAGAAAAACCTTAATCTTTTTCCCCATTCGTCAACGATAAAAGAAAATCTGAGGGCTACCCTGCTTCCCTCTCTTTTTGAAAACAAATCATCAAACGATCCACAAACTATTGCCAACTTTTGTGCCATGTACTTTAAACAATCTTTTGCGGACAACTCTTTCGTACCGGACCCTTCTTATTTCAATTACCTTCTTTAGTTCTCTATTGGTCCTTTTCTTTCTCAGACCTTTGATTCTACTATTATCCGTACAAGATTCCAAGAACTTAATGATGAATTCGTACCCAGCTTTGATGGCCTCGCTGCCATATTCCTTAAAAAAAATTCGTCGAGCATTACATTCCTTTCTTATCTCTTTCATCTTTCACTCTCACACGGAGAGTTTCCTGATATTTGGAAGACCTCTTTCATATCCTTAATTCATAAAATTAATTTATCATCCCATCGCTACACTTTCCCATATACCTTAACTGTTCGAATACATTCTATATAAAGCCTAGTTTCGATGCAAGTCTCTTCTTTCCCCAAGCCAACATGGCTGCCTGAAAGGCAGATCAACAATATGAAATCTCGTCGAGTTTGTGTCCTTTGCCATCTCATCCTTAGAGAACGGCAACGAAGTCGATGTTATTGCAAATGATTTCAGCAAAGCTTTTGATAAGATATCGCATCAATTAATAGTTTTCAAATTGTCTGCCCTCGGTTTGAAATGTATTTCCTTCTTACCTTGAGAACCGTTTTTATAGCGTCCGATTCAGATCTGTCCTATCAGCTCTTTTCTTGGCCACATATAGTGTTTCCCAAGGTAGTCATCTAGGTCTCCTTCTCTTCATCCCAACTATTATAAATACGATCTTAAAAGAGTCATCAAATACTTCTCTCTCTCCCTTTATGCTGACTATACCAAATTTTTCAAAACCATTTCTTCACCCCATGACTCTAATATCCTTTAACAAGACCTCGATACTTTTTCTATTTAGTGCCTCAAAAATTGCTTAGATCTCAACATCGCTAAATGAAAATATAAAGCCTTGTCACGTTAGAATTACCAGTCTTCTCATCGACTTTATCTTCTCCACGGTCAACATATATCCGTCGTTCAATCTCTTCGCGGCCTTGGCACATTGTACGGCAAGGAGTTAAATTTCCGTTCGCATATTGATGCGATAATCTTAAAAGCTAACTCATAATCATCACTCGGTTTCGTCAAACGGTGGTCCAAAGAATTCTCTAACCCTTAAGTGAACAGATCGTTTTACATTACCTTCGATCGCCCACTCCTTGATTATGCTAGTCAAGCCTGGTCCTCCTTACATCGAGTTCATGTGCAAAGAATCGAGAGCGTATTCAACGTTGCTTTCATCGTTTTGCTCTTCGAGGCCTATCGTGGAACGACCCTTTTGATTTGCCGCCCTATCTAGACCGTCAAGGCTTTAAAGAAATCGAATTTTTTCCTGTCTTGATAAATTCAACAACAATTCTAGAATTTTGTCCTAAATTTTCAAGTCAATCGGAGTAATAATTTCGAAGATAGAGGCTTGGGAAGTTGCCCGCTCAACGCCAGTTGGGCTCAGTTTTATTGTCACTCAAAACTTAAAACGCGTGTTCCTCGAAACTGTATTTTCAAAGCCGATTGTTAAAATTTCTCTTCACAATCATAAGATTGTTACGCATTTCGTGTTTGTTAACTCAAAATATTCGTAAAAGAGAGAGCCCAATGACAGTTCAAAAAAATTTTCCTCAACTAGAGCTGCACTAAAATTTATAGATTCTCAAATTTCAAGGAGTGGGTGTAAAAATCTGTCAGAGAGAGGGAAAAGTGTTCAAAAGTAGAGGAACGCATTAACAACAAAAAACAGAAAATGTATGACGTTTGACAGATTTGACAGTTTCATAAAGCTGCCCAAAGAAATTTCTTAGGCTTAAATCGGCAGCATTGGGAAATTTCTTACTCTCTTGTTAGCGCTCTCTTCTGTCGAAAACTACGAAATATCTTCGTACGGGAACAGGATTTGACTGATTTTCGTAGTTTTGCGTAGTTTTGTGCTGTTTTGGACAGGTACGGGAACAGTCCTAATATTTCACCGTCTTTTTCTTTGCGTAAGGTTGAACAACTCTGTCAAACCAGCCATCTGATAATTGTGAAATGTCATAATCTTCATTTTTAGTGGAAAACAAAAACAAATTTACAGGTTTTACGCACAACGTTTTTGGTTCATTTTACGAATTTTCGGGGGTCAAGTTAAGGGGCTACCTCTATTACATCGGCCAAAGAGGTATCCATGATTGTCTTCGGACATTAAGGGTGGGTTGGCCAGACCTGTGCCAATGACACCAGGCATGTCTCGGGTTCTTGACGAACCTTTACCTTAGAGAGATAAAGGAAAGGAGGAGATTCGATCTAGGAATAGTCATAGGTAGAATTAAGTTAGTATAGATTTAGTGTAGGGTTTATTCATAAGATTTAGGCTTAGATTAGATTAAGTTAGACTAACTAGGTTTAGTTTCGCGGCTCCTTTCCTCTCTTTCTCTTTGGTATTGGCATAGGTTCTTGGATTTTCTTCTCTCTTCTATCCTATCTTTAGGGTCCGTCCGTGGTCTGATTAACGTAGCTTTCTCTCTCTCTCTTTTATTTGTATAATGGCACGAGATTTTTGTGTATGAGCAGGTGGTGTATGGTGGGGTTGGCAAGAACTACTCCCGTCCGACGAGCTTTAGCCGAGCAACCGCGAGCGTGCCGCCGCCCTCCACACCTACACCTAAGCTGCCCCTGTGGCCTTATCCTGCCTCATAACAATGGCAACAACGAATTTTACGAATTTCCCATTGCTGAGAGGATTTTCCCCCACTTTTAAAATTATTTATTATTTGACAGCGATGTTAAGCCTTACACATAAAAGATACCAAACAGACCTACTATCTCGCAAAATTATGATAGCGGGGGTACACGGTCGGAGGCGGGAATAAACTCATCGTAATATGTCTCGTTGCGCCGTAAAAACATTTTTAAATCGGCAATCAGAGCCGTGACGGATGATTCCGGATAATCGGATAATCGATGTTCGGATAATCGGGATTCTACTGTATTAACTTAAATACGTATTTTTTTTTTGACTTCAGTTGATCCTGTCATGAGTTCTACTGTCAACGTGCAAGCACATTTTTTCCGAGGGGTCACCGGAAATGACGTCGCAATGACAGAATTTTAAATATTTTTCTACAAAAAATTCAAAAACTCTTTGTCAAATGTGTATATTTAAAACAATAAAAAGTTTGAATGAAATATTAAATTTTTTATATAAACAAAAAATTGTTAAAAATAAGCCGTGGTCTTGGTGGTTAGTGCGTTGGACTACTACGCAATGCTGCCCGGGTTCAATCCCAGCAAAAACACCTAAAAGTTTTTTCACGGTACCACCTCTTTCGAATGTCTGACAATCAATCTGAGAGTATCATTTGTCATGAGAAGCTTCTCAACTCGCCGTTCGGAGTCGGCAAAAAACTGTAGGTCCCTTCCATTTCGTGGAAAAAATAACACGCACACACAAATGGTTGCGAGAAGCTAGGCTTTGTTCCGTATAGAAGTGCTTACTTGAATACCCTTGAGAAACGCAGAAAAGTAGCAGGGTTTCTCTTTATTCATTGACTCCTCTCAGGTTTGATCGACTGCACATCTCCTTACAACTCTATTTACTTTAATACTAACCCTTGTAATGTGCAATGCCCTCGTTTCTTCTATCTACCTACCTACCCACCGCACCTCATATGGCTCCAATGAACCAATCTCCCGAATGTCAACTCAAACTTTACTGTTTTCGACTTCAATCGTAGCTCTCCTGCTATTCTTTAACCTGATCTCCATCACCTCCGCCAACCGTAGTTTTTAAATCATAGTTCTTAAGTTTCAGTTTTTAAGTTATGTTTAGCTTGTAATAAGCCGAATAAATGGAGGCTTTCGCCGCACTAAAATTATGTACTTTTATACCATACCCTTTAAGAATGCGAAGTATCGAATACACCATAAGTTTCCATAGGACGGTCTCTTCTAAGAAACATACAAATTGGGCTTTTCTGGTTGCATCATTTACAAAACGCCCATGATATTTCTGGGAAAAACACAATCCTACCTAGTTCTTTAATCCACCGTACTTAACCACCTTCTGATATCGCCATATAGTTGAAGTAGAAACAGTAAATTCACCTCGTTAATGTGCGTACATAAACATTAAATCAAAAGTAACAACAGGACATCAATCCAATAAACATTTAATTGCCTCCTCCCTCCGCCAACAAACTCATAACTTAGTCAACAGAAAAATAGTCCTACAGGTACGTGGTACACCTACACAACCAAACTATAAATAAAGGACCTTCAGTGTGTACAAAGCTGGGCGCTGTATTGTAATAAAAAAAAATCAATATATATCTGCTTAAAAATTCCCTCTTTCCTTCCATTAAAGGCGGGCGCTTTCGCAATTTCTATTTCATAATATTTTCCTCGTTTAATCGATTTTCTTTTTTATTTCGAAATAGATCACATTCTTGCTTACCTTCCTCTAACACCGCCAACAAATCGTCTAGCTCCTCACAATCGACAGTGAATAGATTCTCCACAAAAAAGCCGCCAGACTTTTTCGACCATCGAACTGCAAGCGGCTTCCTGGCTGACCCTGGATTCAGTAAATCGATGACCTGTAATTGAAAATCTTTTTAATTGATTGGGAAGTTATCTAAAACAATAAACAGAAGTTCATGTGGAGACATCTAAAATTCCATGCAAACGGAAGTATGCAATTTGGTTTTTTGCAAATGTCCGCCTCCGCGGTAGTCCTAGTGAGCGTGACCTAATGTTAAGCAATCAATTGGAAAAGAATTAACTTCTAAGTAAATACGGTGCAGTTAGGAGGGGAAGGGGGAGGGAGAAATCATGCAAATAATGACAAAGTTGTTTCATATTTTATAGTTGGTCAGCTTGTTTACTTAGAAAAGATACGAGTATTCACATTGAACGGGACAAAGTGATTAATTCAAATGGAAGCTAATTGCAATGAAAGTAAAATTAATTAAGGACACTTTGAGGGACCATATTTCTTTTTTTGTTTTGTTATCGATCGATTATTATCTTTTAATCCATTAAGTGCACAATAATGCGATGGAATAGCTGATGTGTATAATTTGTCATACTAATAGTTTTACGAGATAACAGTGAATCAGGTTCAGGGAATTGTATGCCCCATCTTCAAGAAAGGCGATCCTATGTCTTGTAAGAACTACCGAGGCATATCCCTGCTTTACGTCCCATATAAGATACTCTCCAGCGTACTCTGTGTACAGCTAAAACCTTTCTGCAGCACACTAATGGGCTCATACCAGTGTGCCTTACGGCCCGGTCGGCAGATCGACGATCGACCAAATTTTTACACTAAGGCAGATCCTGGAAAAGACCAAAGAATTTCAAGTCGAGACTCACCATCTCTTCATCAACTTTAAAGCCGCATATGATAGCATTCATCGTCTTGAGCTCTACAAGGCGATGACCGAATTCGGGATCCCGGCTAAACTGATCCAGCTATGCCGCGTGACGTTGGAAAATACGCGATGCAACGTGTAATTTGGAAACAGTTCCTCCGAACTATTCCAAACATGCACCGGATTTCGGCAAAGAGATGCGCTGTCATGTGACTTCTTCAATCTTGTGCTGGAACAGATAGTGCCCAGGGCAGGTGTAAACACGGAAGGCACTATCTTTCACAAATCTGTCCAGCTACTGGGATACGCGGACGACATCGACATCATCGGTTGCTCCCAGCGCGCCACGTTAGAGGCTTTCATGGCAATTGAAGAACAGGCGAAACGAGTCGGCCTTGAAGTGAATGAGGTTTGTCCTCAAATACATGTTGTCAACAAACAAAGAAACATCTGTCCACCGCGTAGGACAAAACGTCACTGGTAGCAACAACAACTTCGAAGTTGGAGTTTACCTACTTTGGAGTAAATATCAACTCCACGAATGACACCTCAGTGGAGATTCGACGAAGAATTACGCTAGGAAACCGCTGCTACTTCGGTTTGGCAAAACAAATGGGTTCAAAATTCCTAACTCGGAAGACGAAATGCATGCTCTACAAAACATTGATCCTGCCAGTTCTGCTGTGTGGAGCCGAGTGTTGGACGGTAAGCAGGAAAACAGAGCAGATTTTCAATGCTTTCGAGAGAAAAATTCTTCATCAGATATTCGGTCCCGTATGCGAGAAGTGCGAATGGAGGAGCAGATCCAACGGCGAACTCTATGAGCTGGACCAAGATCTGGATGTAGTCCGAAAAGCCAATACACGTCGACTACACTGGCTTGGCCACATCGAGCGAATGGACAAAAATGCTCCAACAAAGAGGATCTTCGAATCACAGCCCCCAGGTTCGAGACGACAAGGAAGACCGAACCTCCGGTTTAAGGACCACGCTACTGCGTAAGCCAGTGAGCTTGCTCTAGGCAATTGGAAGCAGCGTACCCGGAGTCGAAGAGAGTGGAAGGCTGCCGTGTCTAAAGCGGAGACTCTTCACGGGTCGGGAGCCCGTTAAGTAAAAGTAAAGTAAGTATTGTCTCCTGGGCAAACACGCCAATAGACTGGGATTCACTAACACTTGGAGATACTGCAATGACATAGGTGTAGGTAGCAGAAGATTTCCAACATATTTTGTGTGAAAGTCAGGGCGTAGCACGCAGTCGCAGGAGCATTTTAGGCTCCTACTTCTTTAGTAACCCGGACGATGTGGCCCAAATCAACCATAGACTTGTCCTGAAATTTCGCAGGGTAATAAAATGCTTTGAGGAAATTGTGACGGTTTACGTGCTATCCTTGGATGGATTCTAGGGGATCGTGATGGGCCCACTCTGGTGCCTGTTGTTTTTGGGATGGCTCAATCTCTTAACCCATTTTAACGAAACCTAATGTTCGTATTATTTTTATTTTTAATTTAAAAAAAAAGCATGCGTCTGACTGTTCTCCCAGAGTTAAACCTAAACCTCCATAGCATCCCAAAAATGTACTGGAAACTAGACTATGGAAAAATCCCTTTATTTGTAACACTGACTGGTTAAGTTTTTCAACTCGCCGTTCAGACGCGAAAATAAGTCCGAAAATCTGTAAAGCCCAATTCACAATGTCGCGTTCGGGCGCTCTCGCGTTGACAGATAAAGTAGAAACAATGCAAACATACATTATATGGTGCTCTTAAATGTCACCTCAGGCGTTATATCGTATAGATATCGTAAAATTCTGGGCAACGGCCGACTAGAGCTACTTTCTACTAGGGTGTGCATTGTGACAACTCACAGCTGTGTTGACATTATACTATTCGATGGCCTGTTCGATTAAAGTACAATTTTTTAACATTTAATATGTAAAAGATTTAAATGGCTAAATTAATTTTTTTCAACACAAATTAATTGAGTGGGGTCTTTTTTTTAATTTACATATTCGCACAATCTTGTTTGCAAAGTTATTTCTCACATTTTGTGTTTTTTAATAAAACAATACAGATAAAAAGAAATACATTTCAAATCTTCTTTCTATCATAAATTCGTGAATGGGAGATTTGAGGAAACAGAACATATTATTTTTCATATATGACACCATGAACGCCTGAAGCTTGAAGCGGTATTTAGTTTTGCAAATTTCGACTTCGTGCGTTGGACAGAAGTTATCGTAAGGTCGATATTAAGCCCATTAGCGCGAGAGCGCCCGAACGCGACATTGTGAATTGGGCTTTACGTGTACTGTGGTTCTACTCGGCCGTTGCCCAGAACTTTACGATATCTACGATATAACGCCTGAAGTCACATTTAAGAGCACCCCATATGTTTGCATTGTTTCTACTTTATCTGTCAACGCGAGAGCGCCCGAACGCGACATTGTGAATTGGGTTTAATATGTGTAAAAGATTTAAATGGCGCCTATTTTTGATATTTATTTAAGTTCAGCATTAACGTACTGCGTGTTTGCGTGTGTTTAAAAGTCAAAGATCGGATCACGAACTAGATTATCGCTTGTTAGATATCGTAGCAGAAACTGCATCGTATCAGGATGTGTGAACTGTGTTCTGTTAAATAATAAAGAATAAAGATATACAGTGAAATCTCTCCTAAATGGACAGTCACAGAACCGGAGTATTTTGCCCAGTAATGAGAGCTGTCCGTTTATAGGAACTCATTTTGTATGGGAAATTAGAAAATGGTTTCGCAAAAAGGTGTCCGTTAATGCGAATTGTCCGCTAAACAGGATGTCCGTCACTGAGAGATTTCACTGTAATTCTCGACGAAAACGGAACCTGCTTCGCTGTAAAATGGACATGACCGTTGGTAACAAAACTCACCTTTTCGTTGTAAATCTCCAAAAATGAAGCCTTCAATATAAAATGAGTTTCCTTACGATTTTTAATCAACTGGAAGAGGTACAAAAATGATCGGAAGATAAGTCCATGACGTCGGTCTTTTGGATTTGGCTTCCCAGCAAACTTTTAAAGAGAAAACGAAAAATGTAGTTTTTTTTTATAGGATGAAAATAAATATTTGTTTTTTTTTAACTCACCAACTCTGGTGGTCCAGTCAGAGTATGTGTTTTACCCGATCCAGTTTGGCCATAGCAAAACGCAGTACAACTGAATCCTTCAATTGCCATTTCGATGATCCTTTTAATTCCAGAATAGTCCAGGATATCCTCTTGAGTTGCACCGGGTTCGAAAACCACGTTGTATGTGAAAACTTTAACATTTTCCCGATTCCGAGAGGCCTTAGTACCCGAGCCATGGCCCTCAATCTAAACAATAAAGATAAGAGTTTTTTTTTTTTGGGAAAATAAGGGAAAATTCGCGTACCATGACTTGTCCATTTCCAGGAAACTGCAGAATCATTTCATGTGTTCCACGTTTCTCCTTCTCACTAAGTGGCCTAACACGCACCACCACATTTATGTTGTCGTCTGGAGTTGATGGCTCACTACCTGTAGACTTGGATGCGATTATTTCCAAGGTATCTGCACTACCGATTCTGGAATTTAATTTTCGAAAACATGAATGTGGAGTCTCCAAGAACGGTGCTAGGGATAAGGGATGGCGCAACACAATTCAAGGGTGACGGCGAAGGTCATGTCCACGGGTGATTGTTGCGTGACTAGGAGAACTTTCTTTGCTTCCGTTTTTTGTTTGCATTTTTTTTTAAGAGGTTATTCCACTTTACGAACTCGAATTCGGACGTGAGGGGGTGGTTTATTCCTGTTTATCTGATTTTCATAATCAGACGAAAGGCGTCAGTGTTCTGCTTCTATGGGTTTTTACTTTTTACCGCCGCAAAGGACTTTATAAATATTCATGTACTATAACTGCGGCAGGTAAACGTATTGAATTCGTCGAGCATGGAATGGAGTAGGTAAATTAAATATGTACATATGTGCGTTCCAAGAAAGTCATAATATTTACTTTAATCAGCCTACGAGGTCAGCGTAATGTGAAACGATAATAAAACGAGTGATTGAGTTGAGCATGCCAGTGAATGTTTTTTTGTACATACTAGGGCACGTGGTATCAAAGCCAGTAAACAGTGGCAAATCATATAACAACTAATCGTGTTTTCCAAAGATGAGTTATTACCAAGTATCAACCCGCAGTCCAAAAGTGACTACCAACCAAACAGTCATTAGCAAGTACAACCAACACTGACACGGAGGAGTTCTATCAACTAATGACTATCAAAAAGAAATGATTACCATTTGGCCATAAGGGAGCTCAATCAACTAGCTAAGACATAAATAAGTGAGTAGTTCACTGATCATCATCAGGATGGACTTAAATCCATGGGTGACTGTTATATGGTGGAAAGGGCTCCTAAAAAAAGCATGCTAAAACAATAGGAGAGGCTTCAACGACTACTGTGTATTGAAATAAACGAGCTTACTACAACACAACTGCTAATTAGATACTTTTCACAGAGAGTGTACCTATACCTACGTAGGTTAGGTTAGGTCGCAGTGGCTGCCAGTAACGATAACCAGCACCCTTAGGCCTATAGATGCCCATTGGGATATTTAACCCCACTCCTTATGAGAAGGATAAAGGGAAATAGGCTTCCAACGTCTTTTTGTGCTAGGTCACTGAGATTGTTGAAGAAGTGTTCTCCTACGTGTAGTAGTAGGTAGCATAAACAAAATTGACTGCAAAGCAAAAAGTTCTAAAACGTAGTAGTTTCTGCAAGAGCATCTGCGCAACTATTAAATAAATGCTGATCAATTTACTCTGCATCTGCATATATGTATAATGCTTGTAAAGGGTTTTTCAATAAGAGCGATACAAAAGTTTTTTTTAAATAAAACAAAAACGGTTTTGGATATCAATGAAATTCTTTATTCTTATGAAAGTACGTTTGATGCCATTATGTATGGAACTCGATTTCTTTTGCATGGCCACCACGGGCACGCTTGCAGAAGTCCAGACGCTGAACCCAATTTTCGACGGTTTTCAAGCATAAATCGGCCGATACTGCTGCAATTTCACGTTCGATATTCGTACGAAGTTCATCAATCGTCGCTGGCTTGTTGTCATAGACCATAGACTTGACGTAGCCCCACAGGAAATAGTCTAACGGCGTCAAATCGCACGACCGAGGCGGCCAAGCGACTGGACCATTTCGTGAGATAACACGTTCTCCAAACTTGGTTTCCAATAAATTGATTGTGACATGCGCTGTGTGGCTTGTGGCGCTGTCCTGTTGGAACCACATGTCCTACAAGTCCATATCATCCAATTGGGGCCAAAAATATTCGGTTATCATTGAACGGTAGCGATTCCCATTCACAGTAACGTGCCGGTCTTGATCATCACGGAAGAAGTACGGCCCAATGACGCCGCCGGCCCATAAACCACACCAAACCGTAATTTTTTCGGGATGCAATGATGACTCATGGAGTACGTGTGGATTGCTGCCTGACCAATACCGCATATTTTGTTTATTGACGGCAAGAAATATGGCGTCGTTTGCTGTCCCTGTCGCTCTACTTTTGTAGCGTCCCTGTTGAAAAACCCTGTATTATATAGAGCAAATATGATTTTGACGTTGCAACTGCTTTGTAACATTTGCTTTGCAGATGATTCGATTTGCAAGTCTTGCGTTTACGAATTCACCCACAAACTAGAGTTTCAGGAGCAATGCTCAACAATGGTATACAGATGTGTCGAACACAGAGAATGGCGTCTGAGCAGGAATAGTGGAACCAAGATGTCACAAACTAAGAAAGATGCCAACATTTTTTACGCGGAGCTATTTACCACCAATACAGTAGGATATGTGCGCCTACTGGGGAGACACTTAAACGAAACAAATGTAAATATAATACCTATATAAAAAGTTACTGGAACAACTAAGAGGGCCTAAAGCACTCGAAAAAGTTAGTCAATCACAACTACAAAAGAACAAATGAAACTCTAAAACTCAGAAGAGGAAATCTAAAAATCCTTTGCGCTACTGGTCTGACGGGATATTTATATATACTGATGGAAGAAGAAGAAGAAGAAGAAGACATTAGTTAACATTTAGAAAATTAAAAATAAAAAATTCAAATGTTATAACTCTTTTGCATGAGAAATTATACAATTATACACATAATGACTATTTTTGGGGGGGGGGGGGGGAGGGGGGGGGTTATCTCATAGAGACAACAAGCACGTAAACCTAGGCCCATTGTACTTTGAGGTTTTATATTACTATAAAAGTTTCGATAGCTTAAAGCAGCCCATACACAATTCAATTCAATTGTCAATTGAGTTTACAACTGAATTTATATTCGGCCACACGGCTGACGGCACACACTGCGCCAACTGAGTTGAAGGACTTTGTATAAAATGCCACAAATATCTGGAATTTTCTTTATGTGTGCATTTAAAGTCATCTTATTGTTTACATTTCGCTCACACACACTTTCACAAATTTCACAAACCTAGTACAAATTCCCCTCAATTTGACAGCAAATCAAATGACTTCCCCACACACAGTTCAACTGAGTTGAAATCAACTTCCAAAAATCAAAATCTTTTAATTTTACCCCAACCAACTCGTCAAACGTCAAATCGATCACTGACAGCGCCACACACGGGTTGATTTCACCATGAACCGACTAAGTTGACGGTTGAGTTGAATGGTGTATGGTCAGCATAAGGCATGACTGCAGTACCAAAAAAAGTGGTAGACGTCTTCCACTGCATTCCGGTAACAAAGGCTATGTAAATACTTGAGGCGTGCATGTCTTGTAGATAAGCTCTGTAGCTAAGCCTCAGTAATTCAGTTCGCGTCCTAAGGATTACTCTTATTTGATCAAGTCCAAGGCGACTAGAGGCGTAATTACTAGTGCCCAGAGAATGGTTTAGAGAGCTATCTATGAGTATCTCGATGTGGATGACTGAGCCCTTCTTATGGAATGCTTATATTGCCTGTAGTCTACCTTTTGGATGACCTCATATAATTTGTCTTTCCAATCAAATACATTATATTCAGATAGAGTAAGATTAAAATTATTAGAAATAGTCAGTTTATGCTAGTCTTTGAAAAGCGATTGACTTCATTCACAGGCAGATAAGAGGAGCTTTTTCTGTAAATTATTAATATCCCTATACATATGTACCTTGGATCATATAATCTGCATTGGGTTTAAGGTTACGAATGTCAATCTGCTGAAGACCAGATTCAACATGTTTGGCATATGTTGGAGTCGTCAAGGGAAGTTTAAAAATACGTTTAAAGAAGAACCTCTGTATCTCTTCAAGAGCTTCAACATATTGAAGGTTATCTACAGACAGGCATTGACTGTAGAGTTAAAGACTTAGAATTTTGAACTAGCATCAATAATGTTTATTGAAGAAAAAGTTTCTTCGCAAAACATTTATTGCTGGTTTTTCTTCCAGTGCCTTTTCTTGGATGTGAGGTCGCAAATTAAGTTTGGTAGATAGAGGAAAACCTAACTATGTACTTAAATTGATTGATAACTTCAATAGGTGCGGCTCTCAGCGACCAATTCTCCCGTGAAAATCTTGATCCTTGTGAAGTACCAAATATCATAATTTTTGACTTTTTTTTGAATTTACTTTAAGGTCCCAGATATCACATTACTGTTTAAGTCTATTTATTTGTAATTGAAGAGTTGAAGGGCTTTCAGCTAAAATGACTATGTCGTCAGCGTAAGGTGTGAGAAACCGCCCGGTGAACAGTGTGAGACATCATCAACATAATAATGAAAATAAAATAGAGCTGAGCACACATCCTCGTGGTACCATCGCACCAGTGTCAAACTAGTTTCAATGTGAACTACCGTTGAATACAGAAGCAGATGTATTGGAGATAAGTTATCTGTAAACCTTTATAAATTTATCAGAAACGCATATTGTTGACAGCTTACAACACAATAAAGACTTTCTGATGATCTTGTCGAAAGCAGACTTAAAACTATAACATTTCTAAAAATTCTGTGTGATTTCGACATAAAAGAGTGCACAATAGATCAACTCTGGTAGCGAACATCTCTACCGCACTCCAGATTCATCATATCATATCACCTGAGCAGCCCCAGCTCTATATACTTTCAGAGTCATAAACCAGATCCAATTCCATTTACAAAAATAGTCCTTGAGTGCATTAAGTGTTGTCACCAATCTGTCCCTTCAATCACAAATCATAATAAACTATTATTGTCCTGTCCATTTGGTATATAGCTCTTGCATACCAAAGTACTTTAAGGTTCATGAACTGTCGAAATACAAAATAACCACCAAGTTACCATTACTCCTGAGCTACTCGTACCTAATGGATAGAGTATTTGTATACCAACTTTCAGGTAACATAATAAACACTCTCCATTGTTAATGAGACAAAATTATAGAAAATTTCGTTCACATGATTTTGCCTCTTTGAATAAGAAAATGTGCTCACATACCAAATAAATCGATTTGTCTTGACTATTCTTGACCTTTCAGCTTTCATATTGGGACAGCTCCATATGAACATTGACGTACAAGGCTCTCAATCTAATGCGAAGCGCAATGTACTTGGAGTCTCAAATTACTCGTACCACTGGCTGGACAAATTTCATTCAAAATGCTATGTACTCGAAATGGGAATCGGAATCAGAACCATCAATCATGAATAATTCCCTTCGAATGGAACCATTAACACCGACAATTTAGTCAAATTGGAAGAAATCAAATTTTCCTGTTTGTCCAAGTGTAACCCTCTTGGGAGACAATAGACATCACTTTGCTATTATATATGTACATACATACATTTATCAAAAAGTGGTCTTCATTTTGTTTTGTCGTACGGTCTGTCTCCTGCTATTTTTATTTATTTTAATCAATTAATGACACCAGGAGTAAATTAATGCGATGCCATTAAATGGATTGCGCCCGCGGCCTACAAACATTGTAGTCCACGTCTACACCCTACCTATAAAAATGAAGATCCTCGAACAGAGATAAACGGAAGTAAACTACGAGTACTACATATACAGGGAAACATCAATAGTTGTGGGTGGTTTAGTAGGAACCAGGGGTTCCTTAAAAAAAAACCGCAGCGAGTAATTGAAGTGAATTCTAGATTCACGTATAGCGTGCTTGTTGGGGCAATGCAAATATAAGGACACGCGTCAGTGGAATTTTCACATGGATTGCAGCGCGAATTTTCTGTAATTTGTTGCATTCGATGAAGTTCTGTTTATTTGCTGTCTTTCATTGCCTGACAAGAGTTCAGAAAAAAAAACAAGGATTCCTAATAATTTGATGACAGGAAACCAAATACAAGCACAAGCAAGGTCGTTATTTTGATGGCTATCATGATTCACGAATAATAGTGACTCTCCTACTTAATTACGAAGTTAGATGGCATTGTAATTTTGGGATAGTTTTGGGTGAGGTAAATTGGTCGTACGCCGCACAGTGGTTTGAGAGGCGAAAAAAATCAAATTTTTAAATTGTTTGAAACACTTAGTGGTTATGCATTCTTAAAGTATATAAGTTGGATAATACATTTCGATGGAATGGAGAAAAATTTACACTTGTGGTAACAGTTGCGACAGCTTTAAAATCGCTTCATTATGAAACCATTTTTAGTGCATATAGCGAAGTGCCTTGTACTCTAGTCAATATAATTATGTTACGCGACAAGTTGATATGAATTTTAAAATTTAAAATACTTTTTACAATATGTCTAAAGATTATGTAAACGTTATCGTAATTTTAATTTTCGTATTCTTCAAGCAGCTAGGTATGCATTTTTAAAATAAATGGTCTAAAAATCAATCTGTGGGAAAGTTAAGCAGAGCAGAACAAACGTGCTCCCCTCCATTTGGATTCTTCACTTAAAATATTCTTTGGAGTCTTACCTAAACAATAGTACCAGTTTCAGCTGCGTCAAGCTGCGACCCCGCTTATCAGTTCAATAATACCGTTGAAAAGTCAGCTCTTTTTCAGTCTGTCGTTATATGGAGATGGAAATCTCACTATACCCTCCCCTCCAAAGCAATTTAGTTTTTTCCTCATTTGATAGCTATTGTTTGAACTAGTACGTGTGCTAATTAACTCATAGTAGAAATAATTTTAGGCTGTGACCGTGATTTTTTCATTTATATTTTTTCGGAGATAGTAGGTGTGTTTTTTTTTAAGCCTACTATATAGAATAAACATGTTTCAGCAACATGTTTTCAATATAAAATACAACAAAACCTTAGCCTGGATAATTATCGAGGCTAAGGTTTTGTTGTATTATGTATTGAAATTTTTATTTTTATTCTATGTAGGCTAAAAAAAAAACACGCCTAGTATATAGTTTCGGAGATAAACGCGGGGACTGGAGTTTTTTACACGTTTTCGGCAATAACTCCTACAGTTTCTTACAGAAAAAAATAAATAAATATTTTTGAAATCTGTGCCCTTTCGAATGATATCCAAGATGTTGTATTTTTTTTTTTTTTGAGTTTTAATTTTGGTCACCCTGTATAGTTGTTTCACAATATTTTTCAGTGATAAGTTATCTCAAATATGTGGACCAGCGTGGTGTATGAGTAAGCTAAATTTCAAGTTTCTAGGTAGAACGTCTCTTGATGTTTTTATCGTGACAGATATTTTAGATTTAGAGCGAACTTATAATGATTCCGTGTTACCATTGGGTACGGAACCTTAAAAAATTATGAAAATACAAATACAGCGGACGCTCACGAATTAGAACTTTCGGAAATTCGAATCTTCCAGAAATTCGAACCTGAGTTTTTAATGCATTGAAGGGTTCTAGTTTCTAGTTTCTGCGCGATTTTTTCCTTAGCTTTGTACACAAAGGGGAATCCCCATGTTTTGTATTGTATTTATTTATTTTATTTTATTATTTTGCTTCAACAAGGCAAAAATAAAAAGAGGAATCACCAAATTATGTATGTGGTGATTCCCTTCGCATTTTTTTCGTCATACTCAGATACATATTTGGCTATACGCCTGTGAATATTTGATTCGCATGTACATATTTGTCTCAATCTCGATCAAAAAGTGAATGTACTTTATTAAAAAAAAAAACACTTTGTCTTCGAAAACCAAAGTTAAGATTTTAAAAAAGCTTGATGAAGGCGTTCAAGAGAATCATTTAGCTCTAGATTTCAATGTGACAAAATCTGCCATCAGCTATATAAAATCGAATAAAGAAGCGGAAATATCCGGAAATGGAAAGTCTTCTTTTTAAATGGTTTTTAAATCAACGTGAAAAGAAGTGCACAAGTTCAATTAAACCAAAAAAACAAACAAACATTACTGATTATGTATATGCTACAAAAAGATTAATTGTTAATTAATAAAAGAGATTTTTGTGAAAATAATAAATTTTGGAGGTAGTTTCACTCTTTATTATATGCTTTAATACTTTCAATGAAATTTAAAAAACGTCCAGAAATTAGAACATTTCGGAAATTAGAATTACCCCAGGAACAAAGTGGTTCTAATTTCTGAGCGCCCGATGTATAGGTAAATACATTTGAATTTATTTTTATAAAAAATCATTAATATTTATTCGTCAGATATTAGTTTTTAGCCGATTTTTAATGAATTTTATTATTTAAAAGCTCAAAGATGCGCTAATTGCAGTGGTAGTCATAAATCCACCGATCTCACATGTGTCAGCAGGTCGAAGTATTTGGAGCTTAGAGACAAATCTGTAAAGCAAGAACAAAATGTCCAGCTTAAACCGCTGCATAGATCACAAGTCTCTTCTTACACTGGGCAGAAACATGTCTCTATCGCCTCTCTCGCAGATTTCCCTTCGCTACCGCAACGCCACCGACAGGCTCCCATTGTCCATACAGACGAAAGCATAAACTCTCACTGGGTGAATTTTCCCCACACTTCAAATGTTAACAAAAGCGGTGCTCCCAACAACATCTCATGTGACATCCCCAGCAACATGTCCAGCAGCATTTCTGGCAGCAATCCTAGCAACATTTCAAACACACTCTTCACAGCTGAAGAACTTAATTCTCTAGCTATGGAAATGATTACAAAATTATCTGTTTGTAAAACAAAAATTGAACAATTTAATGTTATCGCACATTTAGCGACTAAGTTTTTGTACTCTAATGATAAGTAATATGGTAGTCGAAAGATATATAAACATAATAACTTGGAATGCGAGAGGTATTCGCAGCAAAATTACAGAATTTTTAAATTTCTTAAATATCAGTAAGATTGATGTCGCTTTGGTGACTGAAACTTGGCTAAAACAAGACTTGCATTTATCCACGCCTGATTTTAAATGCTATCGATGTGATAGAATCGGTAGAGTAGGGGGAGGCGTTGCGATACTAGTAAGAAGATCAATTCAACATTCGCTTTTACCTATCGTGAAAACTCGGTACGTGGAAAATGTTGGCATTCAGATTAAATTAAATAACCAGAAAGTAATCAAGATTTTTTGTGTGTATTTCCCTGGCGGCAGAACATCCGATGAAAAAAGATTGAGTCTTAAAAACGACCTACGAAAATTGTTCACTCTTAATGATGAATTTTTAATTGGTGGAGATCTTAATTGCAGACATAGGGATTGGGGTTGCCTAAGAGCAAATACGTGGGGAAATATTCTTTGTAGTCTTTCTGTTACGTTACCAATTTCCGTTTTATATCCTCCTAGTCCTACATATGTTCCAGCTAGTTGTCGTGGTAGTCCTTCAGTCCTTGACTTATTTATTTCCAATGTTCCTAGTTATCTGATACAACCAATTTCCTTAAATGAGCTAAGCTCAGATCACAACCCGGTGCTCTGTCGACTACTTTGGTCAGCGGACAAAAAAGTGCAATATATTCAAGACCTAAAAAATGCAGATTGGAAACTTTTTCGATCTGAAATAAAGTTAAAGTTGCGAGATATTCCAACAAATGTTGAAAATATTTCGAGTAAAGAAGATGTCGACACCATTATTAAAAAATTTTCAACAGATATTTTAAGCGCTGTTGATAAAAGCATCCCAAAAGTTCCAAAAACTGTATTTACCGCTAAACTTCCTCCTTTAGTCCTGGAACTTATTAAGTTAAGAAACCTCTGCAGAAGGAATTGGCAGAGATATCGGCAGCCCCTTGATAGACATCGGGTGTCAATTTTGAATAAATTGATATTCAAACATATCTCGGAGTATCGAAATTTTGAATGGAATAAAAAACTGAGTGCACTGGAGAAGAACGTAAAACCTTTCTGGAATATCGTTAAGGTGGTAAAAAATAAAAACAGAAACTTACCATATCTTAAAGACTCAACAAATACCTTCTTTACAGACATAGAGAAGGCAAATGCACTTGCCTCAAATTTTTCCAAAAATCATGATGTGTCATGTAACTTAGGTGATCAACATACGAATGCATTAGTAAATAATACTGTTCAAAACTTTTTGGCTCACAATTTTAACCAAACGTCCTCTATCGTCTATATCACCGAAGAGGACATTGAATATGTAGTGAATGATCTAAGGGTACGAAAAACCGGAGGTATTGACTTAATAAGAAACATCTACATTAAGCAATTGCCCAGAGCTGGACTAAGATTCTTAACATTCATTATAAATGCCTCTCTAAAAATGCAATATTTTCCTGAAGCATGGAAAAAAGCTAAAGTTGTGCCCATGATCAAAGCCGGTAAGCCCCCCGAAAATCTTGATAGCTATAGGCCAATAAGTTTACTTAGTAGCCTAGGTAAAATCTATGAGAAGGTGCTAAAGGAACAAATTTCAAAATTCATTAGTGACAATAATATATATCCTAAAGAACAATTTGGTTTTAGGCGAAATCACAGTACCTCCCATCAGGTACTTCGAATATGTAACCATGTCAAAAGAAATCGTTCCTTAGGCAGGTCTACTGGAATGCTGCTTCTAGATATCGAGAAGGCATTCGATACTGTTTGGCATGACGGACTTATATATAAAATGATTAATTTCAACTTCCCTCCATATATCTGTAAAATTGTTCAAAGTTTCCTGTACAGTCGTTGTTTTAGTGTTCATGTCAATAGTAGTGTGTCTAACTTAATTTATTTTCATTCGGGTGTCCCCCAAGGGTCCGTTCTTGGACCAATTTTATATAATCTGTTCACGTCAGACTTGCCAAATCTACCAGAATGCAATACAGCAACTTTTGCCGATGATACTGCAATATTTTCATCTCATGAGTTCGCTCTTATCATTGAGAGGAACCTTCAAAATGCGATAAAAATATTAGATATCTACTATACAAAGTGGAAAATTAAGCTGAATGAGGGAAAGACACAGGCTATTTTTTTCACCCGAAAAAGAAAACCTTGTTTCCTTCCCAACAGACAGTTACAGCTGAATGGGAAACATGTTAATTGGGAGTCATCCGTAAGATATCTTGGTATATATTTAGACACCAAATTAACCTTTAGCGATCATATTAGTAGGTCAATAAAGAAAATTGCCATCGCCATAAAGATGCTGTATCCGTTTATTAATAGAAAATCGCTACTATCGACTGAAAACAAAGTGATTATTTTCAAAACAATTTTTCAAGCAATTCTGCTGTACGGCTGTCAAGTATGGGGAACTTGTGCAAAGTGCCATATAAAGAAACTGCAAGTGTCGCAAAATAAATTATTAAAACTGATGCTTAATTTGCCTTGGCATCACTCCACTATAGATATTCACCATAAAGCGAATGTTGAATTGATCCTCAATAGAATTGAAAAACTTAATTCACGTTTCTTAGACCGCTGTAGTCTTGCTGAAAATCCGCTCATAAATGAATTAATTGAACACTAAGTTTCCAACTGTGATATCTACCTTTTAATCAGTTAATATAGTTTTTGTATTTACTTATTTGTTAATTTATTTACTTGTTATTTATTTATTTATACATTGTTATTTATTATTATTTAGTATGTATTTATTTATTATTTATTTATTCATTATTTATTTATTTATTATTCATTTAATTATTATTTGTTTATTTATTATTTATTTATTTATTATTTATTTATTTATTATTTATTTATTTATTATCTATTTATTATTTATTTATTACTTATTTATTAATTATTTATTATTAATTTATTATTTATCTTTTATGTATTTATTATCTATTATTCAGTATTTAATTATTAAAATGTTAAATATCATATATTATTTATCCATATTTGTCTGTTTGTACTCATTTCTTTATTTATTATTTACATACATATATATGTACATATATACAATTTCTATCATATTTAACTTGTGTCATATATCTTTGTACTTATTTTGTACTTATTATATTAATTTCACTAATTTATTACTAGCTTTTTTTTTTTTGCTATTTTTTTATTTTTTTTTATTTTGATTTAAATTGAAGGTTTTTGTCGTATTTTCCTTCAGAATAATTTATATTTTCTCTTTGTAAACTCTATATCTAGTTATAAAATAATGTTTCAGAAGAAAGATAAAGTCTATCAAATCTCTGTATTGTAAAATGTGCGGTAACAAACCCTATGTAAATTATACACGAAATAAATAAATATCTAAATCTAAATAGTAGTGAATAGAACTAAAAAAATACAAACACTTTGGTGAAAAAATCATCAAAATCGGTCCAGTACTTTTAGAGATATTGAATTATTCCGGCACTTCCATACAACCTGAACCACTGTGCGCCGTGTATTCCTATAATTCCAGCATAAAATAGAGCTAAAGGGCTGCAACGATTGTTTTTATAGTACAGTACTGCTACCTCACTAATTCGAACACTCGGTCATTCGAACGCTCTACTAATTCAAACACCTATTTTTTTACAGCAGGCATGTACTTACAAACTTACATATATCTTGTAATTCGAACACCTCCCAAAATTGGTACTCTCTAATTCTAATTTTTTTTCCGTCGTTTCTATACTAAATGCTAAATGCATCGACGATATCTACCGAATTAAAACCATATTGAATATCGTGGTCAAAATCGAGCCCATGCGTAGAAATTTAAAAATAATTCCGCAGTGCAAACGTTGCCAAGGATTTAATCATACGCAAACGTACTGCAAAAAAGAACCGCGTTGTGTGAAATGCGCCGGAAATCACCTCTCCCAAGACTGTGGAGTGAACAAACAAGCCTCCGCAATCTGTGCTAATTGTAAGGGAAAGCACCCGGCAAATTATAGAGGCTGTGAAGTAGCTAAGGAGTTGCAAAAACGGAGAGATGCACTCCATAAGCCTCAAAATAAAATAACAAGGCCGCTAACTAATGCAAATAGTAAGATCGGTCAGGCGAACGTAGGCAAACAAAAACCACCGGGTTCAGAGCGGAAAAAGTTGGTGACAGGAGAAAAGCCCTCGACTTCTGGCCTTAAGAGAAATGGTAATGAAAAGCCATTAGAAAAGACATCAAGTAATAGCCCTCGGACAACAGGAGTGCAGACCTACGCCCAGGCTGCAGCATCCGAAAAATCAAAAAACATCGAAATCCCGACGGACCCTGCTTCTCAAGTTTTCTCAATTATTCTCGCGAAACTTGAAGAGCAAAGCAAAATAAATAAAATTATTCTCGATAGGTTGGTTAAGCTCGAGAGTTATTCACGGAAAACGCGTACTTCACCTAGAATATGAATGAAAAAAGAATGTTAAAAATATGTACTTGGAATGCAAACGGACTTTTGCAAAAACTTGACGAATTGGAAATATTCATGCGAGAAAAAGATATTGACATTTGCTTGATTTCTGAAACTCACGTGAAAAAGGAATCGCATTTAAAAATAAAAGGCTATACTGATTACCACGCTTGTCACCCTTCGGGAAAAGCAAGAGGCGGATTTTCCTTGTTTATTAAAGACTGCATTGAACAATGCGAAGACCTAAATATAGAGCTTGAAACTCTGCAAATGTGCACAATTCGAGTTAAAAATAGTCAGCGTACTATTAAAATCTCATCTATTTACTGTCCACCGCGTTCCGCGCTTTAAAAAAGAGATTTTACTAACTTATTTAAATCGCTGAAACCTAATTTCATTATTGGCGGCGATTTTAACGCGAAACATACGTTCTGGTGCTCTAGATACATCTCGCAAAAAGGTAGAATGCTCTATGGGGCAGGTATGGAGTACAGTTGTGATTTCCATTCGACGGGCAAACCGACTTACTGGCCAGCTGATACTTTGAAAATACCTGACCTGATCGATTTCTTCGTGGTGAAAGGAATATCTAACAACCACATAAAAGTTGAAGAAAGCTTTGATCTGTCGTCTGATCATTCCCCAGTTATTTTGACATTGAGCGAAAAACTATTATTTAACCGAGAGCCAGCGAAATTAACCGGCAGAACAACTAACTGGGAAGGCTTTAGGAACGAAATCGAAGTAAATGTTGAACTGAGCGTACCGCTTACGACACCCTATGAACTTGAGGTTGAAGTCGATCGCTTCGTTGAGATAGTACAGCTCGCCTCTTGGAATAATACGCATAATCCAAGAAAAACGCCAGACAAATACGGTCTACGATATCCTGCTGAAATAAAGGAATTAATTAGGGAAAAAAGAAAAGCGCGTAAAAGATGGCAACAAAGTCGTGCTCCACAGCATAAAACCCATCTGAATCGTCTCTGCAATTTGTTAAAGAATAGCATTAAGGATTTTAAAAATCGTGCGATAGGCTCTTACCTTGAAAGTTTAACAGCGAAAAAAGATTCCAATTATTCCCTTTGGAAAGCCGTAAAAGGCACCAAAAGGCCCAAAATCTCCGCGCCGCCACTTAAAATAAATCAAAATGAATGGGCAAGGGAAGATAAAGAAAAAGCGGATATTTTTGCCGCCCATTTGGAAGAAACCTTTAAACCGAACGATGGTCAAGTGGTTCATGACAACATCAACCTCACAAGGATGGTAGTTCCACCATCTGACGATTTAACGCGCAGATCTGCAACGCTTAGAGAACTCGAACGTGAGATCGCGAAACTAAAACCTAAGAAAGCTCCTGGTTATGATTTGATTACCGGAGAAATTCTCAAAGCCTTACCTAGAAGAGCATTTATTAAGCTTCTCCATATTATAAATGCTGCACTCAGATTAAAACACGTGCCGAGCCAATGGAAAGTTGCGGAAGTCATTATGGTTTTAAAACCAGGAAAACCGTCATATGAAGTAAAATCATACAGACCAATCTCGCTTCTTCCAGTCGTATCAAAAATTTTCGAGAGGATATTACTAAGGCGTCTCCAACCGGTTATAGAAGAAAATTATCTAATCCCTGACCACCAGTTTGGGTTCAGAAGTAAGCATTCGACAATTGACCAGGTGCATAGAATTACTAACGTAATCGAAAAAGCACTAGAAGAAAAAAAGATATGCTCAGCCGTATTTCTTGACGTCTCGCAAGCCTTTGATAAGGTGTGGCACGATGGCTTGAAATGCAAATTACGACAAGTACTCCCCGTGTACCTATACGAGATTTTGGATTCATATCTCGGAAATATACTCTTCCGTGTTAGAAATGGAAACGAATACTCAGAGCTCAAAAAAATTTCGGCCGGCGTACCGCAAGGAAGCGTTCTGGGGCCGCTTCTTTATCTGTTATATACTCGTGATATACCGAAAGAAGATGGCACTATGCTTGCTACGTTTGCCGACGACACCGCTATCCTAGCAGTAGGTAAAACAATCGAGGAAACGACTGCCAAACTGCAAAACGCAGTGAATAAAGTAAATGAATGGACGAGGGACTGGCGGATCGCCCTTAACGGAACTAAATCTGTTCACGTGAATTTCACTTATAGAAAAATTAATGACTTGCCAATTTTTATAAATTTGGCCCGAATTCCTATTGCAAATGAAGCCAAATACCTGGGAATGACACTTGACGCAAAGCTGAAGTGGAATTCGCACGTGAAAATGAAACGTAAAGAATTAGAAATCAAATATAGAGAAATGTACTGGCTGATCGGGAAACATTCCCACCTCAGTACCGAGAACAAACTGCTTTTATACAAGCAAGTGCTAAAGCCGGTGTGGTCCTACGGTATACAACTTTGGGGTTGTACCAAGAAAACAAATGCCAATATTTTACAGACCTTTCAAAATAAAGTGCTTAGAGAAATTGTCCAAGCACCGTGGTATGCTAGAAACGACGATATCCACAGGGATCTCGGAATTCCGACAATCGAAGCTGAAACTAGAAGCTTCGCGCGAAAACATAGAAACCGACTAATCGGACATGTTAATAATACAGTCCTACTTATTTTGGATGAGAGCAATTTATTGCGCCGACTACAAAGGACAAAACCTTTCGACTTGGCGAGATAAGGATTAACCGCATCTAAATTGCGGAATATGCAGGATCTTTCATTGGAAAGTAACCTGCCAAACGTTTATATTTCGTGATAGAAAAATTGCTTGATAAGTAGTATAACTTAGTTGCAGTATCTAACAAATTTATATCGAAGGGAGGTGTTTTTGGTCAGTAAGAATCTGACACTACTATGAGCATGCGCTTGCTATTCTCATAGTGTCTATGGAAGATTTTCACCTACCCTCGGGGAAAAAAAAAAAAAAAAAAAAAAAAAATGCTAAATGCTTTTACAGTTACAACGTTAAAAATATTTTTCTAGAAATATTAGGGGACAACCCTTGGGAAAACCTTTTTGATAAAAACTGGAAGTTCAGTAGGCTGTGACCTGCGTGAGTTGATTTTTTTTTTTTGAGACCATAACAATGAGGTAATTGTGTGCAGTTAGCATTTTTGTGTAGCGATGGGCAATCGCGAATAAAAACAATCGAATAATTCGATTGATCTCAGAATTCTAATTATTCGAATAAAATTGAGAGTCGATTGCTGCTCGTCGATTGTTGCCCCGCGATATCCACCAGCTACCACATATTGCAACCAATATAATCGACAACGACTGTGTGTATTCACTACGCCGATTCTTCAGAGAGAGAGAGAAAGATGTTTTAAATAAGTATCGTGCCGTACCGTAGTGTCACGTTCACGGTAGGTGTAAGTATTTGTTTACATCTGTCAGATGGTACATTGGTACTTATGTCTGTTTGGTGTGTTTTTTGTGATCAAAATGGGACCTCTGTCAAATAGTAATATGTAATTTGAAGAGTGGGGTAAAATCCTCTCTTCTTCTTTTTTAACTATTAAATATTTTCAGGAAAAACTAATTTTCTTTTATTTTTCTAACAAATAGTGGTTGGCATTTTACAAATTGTCCGATGGCTGTTTGATAGATGTCCCTCGGTGACTCTATTGATGAAGGTGTAGGGTGTAGCACGATTTCACAAAAGGGACATTTTTTTGAGACTCTCATTAAATTTGTTGACACCTCATTTGGCTCTCTCTTCTCTTGAGTTTTGACAGATTCAGTAATTTTACGTAAAATAACAGCACACCAAACAGGCCTAAATTGGGTTGTGACTTATGGGTTTTCATGTATTTTTTCTTTGATTGTATGTTATTGTGTGAGTGGGAATATTTGTAGTGTACAATTCGTCGATTGTTCTAGTGCGATTGTTTCAGGTGATAGTTCGATTACAAAAATTAAATTTAAATTGAAGGAAAATCGTTGTATTTTAAATATCAATGCATGCATTCAGATTTCAGATCCAAATTCAAAAATCATACTGATATCATACATTTCTACAATCGACCATTAGTAGTAGTAGTAGTAGTAGAAAACATTATTATAAAGCATACTTTCAAATTTACAACTTTGGTCTTAAGTTTAGTATGGATTGGCCCAAGGCCGTTTATCATTTTGACAAATTCTATTCTTAGTTTTTATATTTCATAATTTTGTTTGTACTGTTTTCATTTGTTTAAAAGTCTGCTTCGATTATCCGTTGCCTGTATTTAAATGCAGTTGTTGTATATTTATATAAAGTTTCCCAACCGAAATAGCCATTTAAAATAATCAGGACTTCATTAATTTCCATCGAAGTTACTCCAAAGTACTTCAGCCTGAACTCTTTTAAGACGGGACATCTGGCGATGAAATGGTATATATCCTCTCTCTCCTTAAGATTGCATAGGTCGCATATGATTGGCAGGTCAGGACGGTGCGGAATGTAATTTAAATTTATTAATTCACATCAAGCTTTAAATATTACACTAATCATGTTAATGGGAAAACGATTGTGGAAATACGTACGTTCCTGATGGTCTAAATTGAGCTGGCTGTAAATCATTCTATGTTGAGAAGACTGTGCTTTGAGTTTACATCCTTCATACGTAGATAGGCTTGCTCTCTTTAATATTTTATTAAATACGTTCCTTAAATTTGAAGAGTTAATATCGGTTGAAATGCGTACGTTTACACCCAGACCAGCCCCCAGTTCTTCCCACTTTTTGATAAGATTTCCCCTAGAAGATATAATGCTCTTAAGCACTTGCTTGGGCAGCCTTTCCTCTTTCATCTCTATTACTTTTAAGACATACTCAAACTGCCGCTTAAGGGTGGTTAAGAACAATGGTGGTACTGTTGTTTCCAAATGCAGCATATAGTTTGGCGTGCAGGTTGGTAACCGAAAAATTCGTTTTAAGAAATACCTCAGAAATTGTTCTACCTCTTCGCATTGGCAGTAACCCCATACTTGCATGAAAAAGTTTAAGCTTAGAACTATGCTCAATATATTTATTATCGATACACCGGCCCCACACTGAAGAAACAGCCCTTTTCGCCTCAGCCAGTTTGTACTGAAAATGTTTGTTCATGTTGAGATTCGCTGTGATTAATACACCTAGATATTTATACTCTCGAACTATTGCAACACTTTCTCCATTGTAGGTCCACTTTTCTTTGCGCGAATATCTACCGCCCCCATTTCTGAAAACCATAATTTTGGACTTCTCTAAATTAACGGACAGATTCCAATGTTTACAGTAGCTTTCCAGTTGGTTCATCACTCGCTGCATTCCTGCTACCGTTTCAGCCAGAAAAACAACATCATCGGCAAAAATGAGACCAGGTATCCGCATATTTCCGAAGTCTATTCTTCCTCCAATTGCATCCAAGATATCATTTATAAATACATTAAATAGTAAGGTGCTCAAGACACATCCTTGTTTAACTCCCATTTGCGTTGTAAACTCTTCCGAAACAAACTCCCCATCCCACACGTATGCATCGTTATTCCCGTACATCGCCCTCAATATTAGGACTATTTTGCTTGAGATTCCCATCTTGTATAGCTTATAAAAAAGGGCTTCTCGTGCAATTGAATCAAAAGCAGCGCAAAAGTCAACGAAGAAACCATAAAGCTTCTTGCCTCTTCTTTCGAAGCTCTCCGCAATATTCAGTAGAGTCAATATTTGATCTACTGTCGAATAGTTTTTCCTAAATCCAGCTTGGAATTCATTAATTATTTTCTTATCTTCGATCCACTGCGTAAGCCTATTGAAAATCAAGGCACTAAACAACTTGGCCGAAGAATTCAAGAAAGAAATGCCTCTATAGTTTTCCGGGTTATCACTTCCCTTTTTGTGCAGAGGATATATTATTGCCCTTTTAAAACTTTCTGGGACAGTTGCGGTCTCAAATATTCTATTGTATTCAATTGTTAGTGCAGACAGGAATTCTGTTGAACAGTTCTTATAGAATTCTGCTGGTACTCGGTCATCTCCAGGAGCTTTCCCATCTCTAGCTTTCTCAATTACATTCTGAACTTCAAAAATTGTAAATGGGGTATCTAAAAACTCATCGGTAAAACATGGCGCTGCGTAATGTGGCAGCGGTGAAAATTGTGGGGCATTAAGAAGCTTCATGAAGTAGGTACGCAATTCAGACGCTTTCAGGGATGATGCCAATACATTGGTTCTACCATTAATAGTTTTTGCGGCTTTCCAAAAATCCGCTGAAAACCGAGACGAATTTATGACCGCTACTGTTTGAATATTAGTATACTCGTTATTCTCCCGATTGTAATGTAGACGTAATGAAATAAATTCTCTAGAATATGATTCGATAGTTATTCAACTGTTTTCTGTTGAGACCGAATAAACCGACAATCGAACTACATTTTCAGCAATTGCCAATTTATTCGATTGTGAAATTCATTCGCAATCACCCATCGCTAGTTTTGTGAATGGTTTGTTATTTTAATAAATTACATTTTTAAGTTATATTTCAAGCAGGTTTGTTGTCAAATAACCATGAGCCGTCTTCAAAAGCACCCCAAGTCTTGGTATTTTACTACTTAAAACCACTTAACACTGCTATCTCATCCGAAATATTGAATATATGAAAAGAGGATCGAGTAATTCGAAAACCTCCGTGGATCGAATTAGGGTAGGTTCGAATTACCGAGGTAGTCCTGTATACATTTTCAGAGTCAGAATATGCAAAACAAGGGACCAGATAAGCTATACAGATAAGGTAGGTAATAGCATTACTGCAAGATGCAGTTTGTTAATGCCACCAACGACCCCAGAAAAACTTGGCAAATCTTGAACGCGCTTCTAGGGCGCACCAAGCGATCATTATACTCGTACGATACAGTTTTGAGTAACTTTGTTAGTGGTAAGGAGATCGGAACAGTTCGCGGAACAGTTCTAAAGCTAGACATCAAAAATAGTACACAAATGTGATTGCATAAGATCCACTCACCAAAACATGCACATATGTTGTATGTAATGTGTCAAACTCCATGTATTTGATAGTTGTTAGAGGCAGAAATACATATAATGAAGGTCAAGGTGTGGATCACATAAGATCCGTTGAACTTAAAATGAATAGCTATAACGCCAAGTACAGACCAATATCCACATTACATGTCATCGTCTGGGAATAACGTAACCACTGGGTACCAGGACACCTGGGGATAGAAGGTAACCAAGAGGTGGACAAACTTGCCAGGAAAGGGGCTGCCACACCCTTTGTGGGCCCTGAACACTTCTGCGACATAGGGGAACAAACCATAAAAGAGGAGCTCCGATCACTAAAGAAGGCAAACAGGATTTTTGTCCTGGACAAAAATTCAGGGTCTAAGATAGGCGAATAAACTTTTGAGTAATTACAGCATGAAGATATTCAAAACTTGCATCAGCCTTGTGAAAAACAAACTCAGCAGTCGGACTGCATTCCTTACGGGGCATTGTAAGCTCAAGGGACATCTCAGAAAGCTAAATCTACCAGATAAAGGCTTATGCTGATTTTTCAATGAGTCCAGTGAAACTCCAGAACCAATAATGGTGGACTGTGAGCACTACCCCAGAAAAGATTCAAGTGCTTGGGTAGATACCAAATTAGAGCAGAGGATCTACCACTCATAGTACCTAGTCTCCTACTCCGATTTCTCAGGGAAATCGGTCTAGATGAGATGCTGTGACCTATGGAATTCTCACTTGGACTAGGCTCTTTCTAACCGATTCCAATAGGAATAATGACAACAGGGATGATCCTTCGTCTAGGACTTGTAGGGGCACAATAGATCTCAAGGTCGCGGTGTATCTCATCCTTCAATAATAATAATAATAATCGTGAAAACGCATAAACTCCTTCACCCGAACTAGGAGTCATCATCGACTCTCACTTCTTATGGAACAAACACATTGATGAGCTACGTATGAACCTAAAGAAAGCTATCTGTGCACTCTCACATCTACAATACCATGCCACGGTACCCGTTTTAAGACAGGTCTACTACGCTCTAGTGGAGTCCAAACTGCGATATGGAGTGCTTGGGGCAATACAGCATCACATCAATACAGCATCACATCACACATCCAAAAGCTGCGTAAACTGCAAAATGCTGCGTTGAAGCAATACAATTTTAACATTAGAAACAACGAAATAAGCTTCAAAGTTCTTGGAGTAGAAGACATTTTCAAGATGACGATCACTTTGGAATACTATTAAGGAAACCGATCTATTCGAATCGTGAAGTGAATACGCAACATCGTGCTCAAGGTATGCTTCAATTATCAAGCATTACTAATGAATATGGTAGACGACAACTCTTATACAGCGCTCCAGCAATAATCAACAACCTACCGAGGTAATTAACTGATTGTAATTGTAATTGTAAAATTGTAAAATTAGAAAAACAGCGATCAAAAACTTCTTTCCGAATAATTAAATTGATTCGTCAGTGAAAATGCCATAACGACTCCAAAGACGAAACGTGCTTTACAACTGCTCTATTACTTTACTCAAATTAATCAGAAAGAGTTCTTTCCTTGCCAAAAGAGTTTTGGAATATTAGAAATGAAGTCGCTAGAGTGTGTAAAATAAAATTTAAATTTCCAAGTCCCTAGAATTCTCATTTCTCTTCTAACCATAGACCCTAGACTAAGAGCCAGAATTCATAGATCTAGCAACACTACATTCATGCAATAATCTTCTTACTGGCTCTAAATATCCTGACAACTCCTTATCCTTTTTAAAAACTACTTCGTCTATGCAGAACAGTCAATCAATAAAAACAAAAAAGGAAACAATATAAAAAATGCAAAAGTACATTTTATTCGGAAAGAAAAAGGCCGTGCTACTGTCAAAATGATTAATGATTTTAAGTGTTCCAAACATTGACACGTGTTTCAGTTCTGGCAAAGAAATACAAACGTATACACTAGTATACGTACAATGCATTTAAGTTCAATGAACAAACCAAAAAAAAAATACTCACACAACCGCCCCCACATTTTGAAACTCTCAAATCTTAAATTAACTTCGAAAGGACGTCAAAGGTTCTTTTGAGGAGATATTGTAAGTATCATCGAATACAATATTCCCACATATTGATCACATTTTAATTACAGTGGTGACGAATATTCTATTAGCTTGAAACAGATGTGAGAAATTCCAAAACCTTGGCATTGAGTTACGAGTCGAGTATCTTCCAAAAATTGATTCGAAAACGTTTTTCAACCTACTTGCCCTTGGACTCATTGACGAGTACACGTACCATGTGAGTTAAAATCCAAACCTATGACACTAAATTGTTTGAAATATTTATCAATTCACCTCTGGGACCAAAGGGTTTTTTTTTAGGATCTCATGTAAATCGCAATTTCGCATGATTTAAACAATTTAAAAACAAACCTCCGGCACTTACTCATTCTCACGGGACCGTAAAAAGACAGGGGTATTCCGAGATCTGTCGTTACTGCTGCTGCCGCCGGAACTCCTTTGGCGTATTCCATTGTTAAGACTGCGGGACCGTGGTACTCGTGTGCTATCCTTTTGCTTTGGTGGAGTTTGCGTTGCTTTTCGAGTACGCGATGCGTTAATTTTATTTATCGAATGTGGTACACTTGATGCGCGAGTGACCATTTTAAACTCATTGTGTTTTCTCTATCACTTTTATTCACTTGAAATAAAGAAGATTCGAATAGAAATATACCGAACGGTCTGCTAGCTTGAAAGGCTCTCAATTAACTAAATCGAGGTGCAAATGGCAATGGTCTTTTTGAACGAAAGGACGTCGCTCTTGATGACCGTAAATCAAATTGAGTGAGCGCCAAACAGTTCGCTCTTTTTGACGGTCAACTGTGTTGTGTAGAGTCGTAGGAAATTACCATAAATGCTAATGGATTGCACTGAGAGAAATGTTTGGTATTTTTTAAGACAGCCGAAGTAGTGCATTCCAAAAAATATATCAAGTATCTAGTCTAGGAGTAATAAATGACGACAGACTAAACTTTTGAAGCCACATGAAAGCTATTCTCGACACTATCGAAAATGTTGCCGAACGTTGGGGGGCCAAAAAGTAGAAGAAGACTATTATTGTTAGCTCAACATTTCTCTATGCATCTCCAGTTTGGGCGGGTGCGTTGAGCATTAAGAAAAACCGATCGCGGATGAATAGCGTCCATAGATTGACTTCAGTAAAAGTTATAAGTGCTTACGGAACAATTTCGAAAGAGGTAGCGTGCGAAAGTGGCAACAGCGATGGGATGTCTCAAAAAAAGGTAGATGAACGCACAAGCTCGTTTCGAAGATAGAACCATGGTTAAGCAGAAGTCATGGAGAAGTAAATTACCAACTGACACAATTTTTGTCAGGTCATGGCGGCTATCACCGATACCTTCATCGCTTCAAGCTCGACGACTCTCCAAAATGTCTTGCATGTCCTGGATGCTAAAGTACACCTGTCAGTGTTTTAGGCGTGACTTATCTTCTCTTACTAGGGTCATCAGATGATCCTTGTTATGGAGCGTTCATTAAGGGCAGGAAACCAGCATTTTTTTTGGATCAATATTTTAAGTGGAAATAACATATTGAGACAATTTGTAAGATCGTAAGTTGTGTTGAGTGGGTGGGACGCCTGAGGTTGTGGTATCAAAACCGCGCCCTTTGCGCTATTTGGGATTTCTTCAATCGAAACCACTACCTCTACTTACCTACCGGGGTGTGACGCGGTAAGGTATCATGGGGCTATATTAGTATTGAGGATCGTATAGGGACAGGACCTATCATATGACGTATGATATGGAAAAGTGGGTAGTCAATGAAAGCAATTTACATCGATTACTATACACCCATTGTGAAAAGTGCTCAAACTTAAGCTATCAAGGCAATCGGAGCTCATGTCATTAAATCTAGGATTGTCTGGGAATGCCTACATAAACCTAATAGACTGGGCGAAAGAAACAATGTCACCAACTACTGGGTACTGGCAGACAAACTTACCAGAAAAGGGGCTGCTACACCCTTCGTGGGTCCTCAGTCTAAGATAGGCGAAGAAACTTTTGGGTGATTACAACTTGAAGATTTTTAACGCTTGCATCAGCCTTGACAAAAATAAACTCCGCATCCTAACTGCGTTCCTTACGGGGCATTGTAAACTCAATGGACATCTCAGGAAGCTGGGTCTATCAGACGAAGACTCGACAATGAGTCCAGTGAAACCCCAGAACACATACTGGCGAAATGTGGGAAAGGTAAAAGTGCTTGGAAAAACACCAACTTATAGCAGACAATCTGCCACTCATTGCACCCTGACTCTTGCTACGATTTCTCAGGGAAATTGGCCTGGATGAGATGCTATGACCTAAGCAATTCTCACGTGGGCTAGGAGTGAGCAAATCTCTCTCTAACCAGTTCCAATATGAATAACGACGAGCTGGAATTGTATTGGGCAAAATAGACCTTAAGGCCGCGGTGCACTTCACCCTTCAATAATAATAATAATAAGGTCCTGGTGCTTAGTGTTTAATTTCAATAATTTAAGTTAAGGCTATGAGAAACCTGCAATAAAATGTGTTTCATAGAAATGGTTCTTCTTCTGACGGTGCTACAATCTGGGGTGGAACTGGGGCTGAACTCATATGCTCCATTTGTCTGTCATGTTGCCTGAGGTGTTTTATTTTTTTCATACCCTTTAGTAAAAAACTTAATTTCTTTCGGTGTAGTTTATGTATGTACAAACTCGTAACAAGAAAAACACATTCCCTATAATTCAAATTACCGTCGATAAGAAGTGACCAGTGTGTCCCGCACTTGTAACATGCGCATATTGTGCTACAATTCGGCTTACACTAAAAGGACTCTCCACCCTTCCAACCATAAATAGGAGTATGTTTGTATGTAAATGACTCTTAGACTGATATAAAAAGGGTGAATGCATTTTCCCTTTGACTTTTTTCATTAGAACTTGTGTGTGTGTGTGGTTTATTTACTGTGTACATTGCACATGACGCGAGTGCTTCACACCACGGACGGGAGGTGGCATATCATCCGTACATTGTGCCTAATTACATGGTGAGAGGAGTCAATCAAAAAACTGTAAAGGGGACGACATGTCCATGAAGTCCATGAAAAGATACGAATTCTTGAATTAATTGTTGAGTCCAGAGGAACCAGCACAGAATACACGGTTAGTGTGACAACGTCGTCCTTAAGATTTTGAATGACAGAAATGTAGTCTGTGGACTTCGGAAGATGAGGCCGAGTAACCAAATGCAATTTTCAGTGTTGGTGAAAGCCTCTTATGACAGGCTTAAACTAACTTTAAAACTAAGATAGAGGAGAGTGAAGGAGATCGAATTTGAGGCGTGGAGTGTTACGTTTGAAGACGAAAACAGTTTGCGTTACTCGTAACATTATCCAGTATACGGGAGAGTTCCAGATTATGACAAGATAAGTATGAAAAAGTCGATCGATGTCTGCTCGGCTACATAGGGGACGTCCGTTATATTTTGCACGAATGGAAGGAACCTACAGTTTTTTGCCGACTCCGAACGGCGAGTTGAAAAGCTGAATCGTGACAAATGATACTCTTTGATGCTTGTCAGACATTCGAAAGAGGTGGTACAGTGAACATTTTTTTTTTTTTAGGTGTTAGACCCGGCCAGGAGTTGAACCCGGGCAGCATTGCGTGGTAGTCCAACTGCACATAGGGCGCTTAAGATGGCGCTCCGGCTCGGAGAATATTCGATTCTAACCCGGAGTGTCAGCGCAACAGAAAACGACATCGCCTAAGGTGGCGCGCACAAGTAGAACAAGACCTCAAACAAATTGAAGTGCGCAACTGGAGGCGGTTCGCTAAGGACCGGGCTAACTCGAAGAGGTTGTTGGTTGAGCGGTGAGGCCTTGGTCCACCCCGGACTGTAGCGCCACCTACGTGAGTAAGTAAGTAAGTAACAGTTTTAAGAAGGCACTCTCAAGTCACTACGGAAGATAAATTCGCTCTTCACCACATTTTTCTTAACTTTACTTTTGTTTAGTTTAAATTTGACTTAATTTAATTTTTTAAGTTTTCTAAAAATATCTATTGCATACATATCTTTATTGTTAACCTCAATCTTGTATTTTGTATAAATTAAAAAGACACATATTCTTATTATACTTAATGTGATGAAATAAATAAATATCAAGTAAATATTAAAAATATCATAGGTCCCCTAGTATGACAACGCTTCAGAAAAAGAATAGGGTAAGTATCCAAATAAGCTATTTTCGCCTTCAGGACAAGGTTATTAGGGATGAGTTCTCAAAGTTAAGTGTCGGTAGTAACTCGGAAACATCGCCACTGAGGCCTTTATCAATAGTGAGGCCCGGGATCGTGTTGTTCGCGCTTCTTTTTGAAAATTTCGCTCTCCTGTAAAATCGCACTTTTTGACCTTCCGGTACACTTTTCTTCCGAACCGCTTGAACGATTTCGCCAAGATTTTGTTTTTAACACTTATTACTTGATAACAAATAAAGCTGATGTAAAATTAAAAAAAAAAAAATGTTTGAGAAGTTGCTGCAAAAAAAAAAAATTGTCTCACAAAGGCTGTTTTGTGAAAACTACTGTAAAAAATATTCAGTCAAACATTTTCCTCAAAGTTCGCCATCATTTTCGTTCATTCAGTTGAGATGAGTATTGCTTGACCAAGGTATATAGATTACATGGTATGCTATTCCGCGATTAATTTTTCATTTGTTCTGCGCATGTACGTCATTTGACGACAACTATTTTGACGTTTCTGTGAAAATGTATACAAATACGTGTAGTTATCGGTGCGCGCTTCTCATTTTTAATAATAAATTGGTTTTATGTGCTATGTTAGAGTGCAATAGCATTAATAAATAATAGCTCATAAGATAGGTGACCCAAATAAGGCCCACCTTATAGTTTTTCGCTAGTAACTTGCAAACGCCTAAAAGAAAATTACTAAATTGACATTAGCATAAGCCTTAGTTCAGTTATCTATATAAAAACACAACATTAATTTGTTAAAACCCAATTTGAAATATATTTTTTTAACATTTTTAAAAACCTTACCTAGGGCCTTATTACGAACACCTTTTCCAAATAAGGCCCATACATAATTTTGTTCAATTACTTTGGTTATCCTGCTAAAATAAGAAGTATTTTGTCATGAAACAAATACAACAACGTAGTTTATTATTTATATATATATTATGTAATTATTTATTAATACAAAACAAAACGCAAACACAGCCTTCTTGACTAGAAAGAAAAATTAAATTAAAAAAAAAAATTGAATAAATTTGACATCAATAAATTAATTTAAAAATAAGGAGATTATTTTTTCGGTGGGCCTTTTTAGGAACATGAAAAACTTTTCTTTACAAAAATTTTAACGATAATCTACTCAAAGAATTAAAATAATACTTAAACCATACTAAACCTTAGTTTTATATGTAATATATTTAGTGTAAAAAATAGACTTACCCGAATTATTATTTTACAATAAAATCAATAAAAAAAACCACTTTCTTATAAAAAAAAGCGCGTGCGTGCACATTCACTAACTTGTATTGACTGTAAGAAAAAACAGGATTGCGTCAGATTGAATTTTCCATCGATTTTGGTGTAGACATAGGAGGCCAGAAGCATATTTAAAATATAATTCCTGTAGCTTGTCGGTTATGCCACTTTTTGTACACTGGGCCTTATTAGGTTCTGGGCCTTATTTGGACAACCTACCTTAGATCTAATACCCAGCCGCAATGCAATATCCATTGAAGAAATATGGTGACCGTCAAAAATGCGACCAAAAACAACTATATTGTGGAAAGATTTTATGTTATTGCGTAGTCATTTGCAGAAGATGCTAAACAATTTGCTAGAACCAGTTTTAACATAATGCAAGACCTAAATAATGAAAAATTTTTGTTTCAATTTATTGTTTTGTCTATTTTGCGTTTGTTCGAATTAACATTTTCATGCATTTCCGAGTTTAAAATTTTAATTTTAACCCTTTGTTGACCGACGGTGCTTACAAGTACCAACATGTCTTCAAATGAAATCTCTATACTATAAGAACAAATTTAGACACTGAGCCCAAACCATAATTTCTCAATGAAATTTGTTCTTTATTTACATATGTTTACCTTAGTTTAGCCACAGATATAACAGTTTTTCTGACATATATTAGACTGCCCTTAAGTTCCAGTAAGTATAAGTCATTTTTGTTAGTTTGTAAATTCGATTTAAGCATGTTTGCCTAGTATGTAAGGTTTATATTGAAAAGGGAATAGTAAAAAAGTTGCCCACATTCACATTGCGGGTAAATGTGAAATAACAGGCAGTTTATCTTACACAGAGTACCTCGGAGCAAAAAAGCTAATCGACAGTTCATTTAAAAAAAAAGTGCGTGAGAATCTCCCGCGTTAGAAGTGAAACTTCTTAGGTTCTATACTCTGGTCCACAAAACTTGTCAGAACAGCGAAGATAGGACATTTGGCTCTCAGTATTGTTACACTAACAATAGCTTGCATAAATCCGTCCCTCTTATAAACACTCACTGACTGGATTACCGTAGTAGCATGACAAATCGCCGCAAATCAGAGAGCAATCCCCGTAGGGTTACCATCTCCTGATTTGAGATAATTACGTACAAAGTGGACACCACTTTTGGCATCGATGCATAAAAAATACCCTCTACGTCTACATCATACAAACATTTCATCAAAATCGAGGTGTTATCCATTTTGTACACAATAACCGAAATATGTAGATCTTGTATTGTAATGTGCATTGCACAAGAAAGAAGTCTTATCTGCCACTAAAAAACAATCGAAATATTCAAAAGGGTATTGCAAGCTGAATTTTAAAGTTTGAATTAACCCTTTACGGCGCAAGATCGTAAAAACATCAAAGTACTATTGATTTGATAGCTTTTCGAATTTAATGAAACACGTATTTCTTAGAATTACAAAATTTTATTTATTTTTTGAAAAAATACTTAAAAAAGGGTTTTCGACACTTTCAGTCACAATGTATTATAACGTATCCCTATGATGTATGGAATATTTTGAAGCAATTATTTTGCTTACTGTAGCATAATGCACCGAACTTACTGAAATTTTTACGCAAAAATATGCACTGGATATCACTTTTGAGTATTTTTTCAATTACATACCCATATTCACACATGTGTTTTTTCACAAGTTTCGCGACAAGTGAACTGCAACTCAGAGACGAGCACCTAACGCAATCTCTTTCAGCTGAAACTTACTAAAATATAATAGAACGGACAATACTGTAACATTGAGTTATAATAGATTTAGAAAGTTTTTCGTTTTTGTGAGCTTTAAACGGTATGTACATAGCATTACTGCATCATGGCGCTGTAAAGGGTTAAAAACGACGTTATTTATTCTTCATATTCGCCCCTGCGATCAATTTCGACCGGTTTGAAAACGGACGGAATTACAAGCGATGAATTCGGAAAATCCGTTAATTTCGAGTTCTTCCCTTGTAACTCCGTCCGTTTTTAAACCGGTCGGAATTGATCACAGGGGTGATTATCTTAAGGAATAAAACCAAAGAATATACAAACCCAAAAGAAGTCGCATCTCATATAAAATTTTTGTATGAAAACATTTTTTACCCGCAGAAGAAATTGTATACCTACATAAACCCCTTTTCACTGTGGTAGCAAATTTTCAGTCGTTTCTTACCGCAGACCTCAGTCCCTTCGCCTACAAAACCGATTTTCTGTCCGCAAAAATCATCTCGTGTGCGATGGCCCTGTTTGTACTGTGGGGTTGAATATAAGAATTTTATTTTCTTCGCTTGTTCTGTTGTTCTTTTCTTCGCATGTTTGTACTTTTGATATTTTGTGGCTCGATATGTGTGTATTTTCTTTTAGAATTTATTTTACTGCCTGTTGAAGTTGGAGAAGGGGAAGCGTTTCACATTTTCGTCTGATTCAGGCAAATTTGCTCTAGTTTCACTTCAAAAAATGAACTCGTACATACATATCGCATTTCCTATAGCTCCGAAAGTAGCACCTGAATGATTAGCAAAAAACCATTTTTAAAGAGCCAACTATTGGGAGGATTCCAAAACGCATAAGAATCAATTTTTTAGCGCAATGACAAAACCTCATTTAAAAGCAAAACCTATTCACTATCGTTTGGGGTCATTTGTCTGCATGCAATTTCATCCTACTTACCGCCGGATTTATAAAACAAAATAATCCATCAGTTAGACATTAGATGTGCATTAGTAGTACACCTACAAATATATATGTATGTATGTAATTGCACAGCTAACATTTAAACTTTTATCCCCCGTGTCTGGCATGGGCAGATAATTCATTTCATGGACAAGTTCTATTGATATGTGATTCGCTAAATTAAAGTTAAAAGCAATTACATACATCTGTACATAGCTACATATAACGATCGATTACAGACTTCGTGTGAAACCACCGGCAATCACTGTCAGCTTATTGATGTTTATTAAAGCTTTGTACTGTGACTGTCCCTATTATTTTAAATGATTTTCGATACCAAAGAGAAACAGTTCTGGTTTTGTAGTTTATTTTATTCATTTTATTTTATTTTTTTCGTATGTATGTAGGTATAGTAGTTTAATATCAGTATATTTTTCGACGTATGTGTACTATTGTATTGAACAAGATATTACAATTTAACAAATACATAACAACTCTTATTTATAATTTTTATTTGTTTGTTGTTTTTTATTCGGGCTAAGCTATAAGGTTCAAAAGTGTAATTGGTGGAGAAAGAAAAGGGCTGATTTTTGTTGAAACTATTAGCGGGCAATTTAAAATGTTTTGTTTTATGGTCTACTGATACACATTTCTATTAGAATCACATCCATATATATTTATGTATTTTTTTTATTTATTAGAGCTGATACCGGTATACACAACTACACATAAAAACTAGTTGATGGGGTGTTGTATTTATCTCTCTTGCTAGATTCTTAACTTAATACTTAATAGTTACATTATGAGCCTTTTATTTATTATTTTTAAATAATTAAATTGTACATTATGTAGTTATCATCATATTTTCTTATTTTTTATTTATAATTGTATATTTACAAGAAAAAATAAACCAATAAGCTCTGTTTTTTGTTTTTATTTTTCCTTAATCACAATTCAACTCTTATTATATTTAATTATAATGAATTTTCTGTGTTTCTCATTTAAACGATGACGTCTAGAGAATATTGTATGTTTTAGTAGTTAAAGATTAATTTATAATTAATAAGCGTATTTCTCGTGTGTTTAAGAATAATGTTTTTTTTTTTAATTCTAAGGTATTTACAGTTTGTTGAATATATGGAGTACTTATCCTGCAATGGAAAAACAAACATAGACGACATCCACAATATATAAGACTCTTCTCTAACTCACCATCTACAGCTGGGGATATAATTCATTAGAGTACTTTGGTCGACATTCGGCGCAGAACCATTTGCCCTGCGGTGCAACCATTATGCCAACGCATTCAAAGTGGAACCATTCTATCAAGCATCTCTCCCCATCGCAGGCAATCATCTCGGAGACTTCATCGTAGGGACAACGACAGTAGCAGTACACACTTTCGCCATCACGCGGATGTCTAGCTCCGGCGGGTGGCCTTATCGGGTAGCGTATGTTGTTGCGTTTGAAATACTGAATCGTAGAAAGGTCAGGATTTGGTAATAGCGCTGGTGGAATCGTTTGTTTAAAAACCGACGCTTGAGGTGGTGGTGGTGGTGGCGGCGATGGTGGTGCAACGTATGTTACCACTGGTGTGGGGGGAGCTGAAGATTTAGCGGCTGAATTTGAATTCCATAGGGGAACTGCTGGTGGAACTAAGGAATTTACAGTAGAAACTTCTAAATCATCATCACTGCTGTCGCTTTCCTCGGAATCATCTCGACTTGAGGAATATGTTTGGCTGGCCAGCGGGGGTGGGGGAGGCGGATGACCGGCTACTATAGCCGGAACTATACCTATTTCCGAAGGGCGAATTTTCAACGTCGGTATCGGCGGCAACTTGTGTTGTTTCCTTTTAGCGCTGGACTTCTGGTGTACACGCTTTTTCACCTGACCACTCGGACCAGCGGGTATTTTTGGTGTGCGCGGTGATCGTGGCTGCTTGTTGAGTAGTATACTCTTCGAGGGGGCAGGCAGGTCTTCTTTTCTCCACGTGAGCTGAGGTGGCGGTTGCGGTTTAAATGTACGCGTGCCTATCATCAGCGGAGTACCTTGTGTATTCTCATCATCACTTGTGTAGCCGTAGAATTTGTTTGGTCTTCGGGCGCGCTTTGATCGCTTTAGGGAGCTATCCGCGTCCGAGCAACTGCTGCCTTCACTCATGCGACTGTAAAAGAATGGCACCGATTTTCTATTGTTATTTTGTAGAAGCGGCGTAGAAGGTTGCTGTGCAACTGGGGGCTCTGCCGCACCAGGCGAGGCAATCAAGTCATACGGTGGCACCAGATACACGTCAGGAACCTGCATAGACGACTGATGCACCGTCGTCGATTTTGTGTTTGGAATTTCCACTTTTCTGGCGGATAAATTCAGTTTAATAGGCGGCACCGCCTGTGACTTGCTCGTCGACTTGCGATCGCGTTTCTTTTTCTTTTGCTTAACCTTCTTCTCTTTCACCATCTCCTCCGGCAGAGACGGTGTCGATGGACGACTGTTCTCTATGATGTCAAAGTTATGTGAAGGACTTAAACGCATCTGGGCTCGCAGTTGGAGTCGTTTCTGTGCTAACATCTCTGAGGCGAACTTTTGCGGATGCTCATCATAAAACTCCTCATCGGTTTCCGACTCAGCAGTCTCCAAATCGGTCTCGACTAGAACTGGCTCCAGATTCTCCTTAACAGGTACTACTGGAATCGGTTCCTTATCCTCGACAACAATGTCTGCATTCTCAGAAAGATTCGCCTTCTGTGAACTCTCACTCTTCCATCGATTACGATCGGCGCGATCTTTTTTCTTTTGAGCGATTCTTCGACGTCCCTCTGACGTTGAACTATCACTGTCCTCTTCCGAACTAGAACTACTGTTACTGCTACTGCCGCTCGTACTGCAGCTGCAATTCGAACCACACGAGCAGCTAGAATCCGAGCCGGAACTTGAATCACTTGAAGATGAACCACTACCAGCTGATTTTCGCTTCCTCTTATTCGGCGAAATCGATTTTTCATGCATCGTCACGTCACGATCGGTATCCGATGTGATATCCACCTGTTCCGGCTCTACCGGTGTTTCGATTGCCACTCGAGGCCGTATCTTGTACATGGCACAGTAGTCGTGATCTGAAGAAGCCACATGAAGTATCGGCGTTAGATAATTGCTCTCTGAAAGCGATTCAGTGTCATCTTCCTCCGGCTTGGGCTGCTGACTAGCCTGAAACGATTTGAAATTCTCCCAAATATCTATAATTTTGACAGCATCCGGGTCTATCTGTTTGTTGACCTCCTTCTCCTCGTCTTTATCCTCTTCGGATGCCGGTGAAAGCATTACATTTGGCACCAGAGAATCCTTATCATCAGTCTTGGTTTTCTCGGTGTCCGACTCTTCGCTACTATCGCTTTCCGAGAGATTGGGAGCTATCAAATTAAGATCTTCCAGGCTCTCCTTATTGCGATTCTTTTTCTTTTTCCGTTTCGATGTTGGCTCCATAGTTTTATCTAGCTTCTTATCTTCCACTTTCAACACATCCTCCTTCTCACCGTCTTCTGTTGCTGGTACTGCTTTCTCGTCCTTTGGAGTTTCTTCCACTTTTACCTGATCCTCTGGTAAACTCTTTACATCCACTTCAATCTCCGGCTTCTCTTCGACTTTTATCTCTGGCGGCGCATGCGTTGCACTATGCTTTAGCAGTAGTTTTCTCGAAATGAATTTCTCCTCACAATTGTCATCGGTACATGGATAACGGAAATCCCCAGCGTGTACTCGCTTATGGACTTTTAAATAAGTCGCTTTGGAGAAGCATAAATTGCACAAGTCGCACACAAAAGAGGGCGGTGGCACACAAAAGTGGTAAACATGGCGCCAGCGTTTTTGCAGGCATCGCTTGCAAATGATACTCTCCGTGCCGTGCTTCCAAAACAGATGTTTTGTGATGTCCATCTTGTTGCGGTACGCAATGCCGCAACGATAGCACAAATGATGAAGTTTATGCTTCCAAACATGACTCGATAATCTAAATAAAAAAAACAATAGATAATGTTATGTGTTCTAAAATAACGGATAAATCTTAACACTAACCTTCCTTGTTCGCCGCAATCCTCCAAGCAAATATCGCATGCGAAATGTTTCTTCCTCAGATGGACCATTAGACGGAACGGTGATGGAATTCCGTCAACGTCACACAAACAGCAGCGAAACTTTATGTCAAACACAACGACTTTGTTCGGCTGCCCCGGACAGATGTGACACAAGATCTCACTGAAGCTGAAGAAATTCGCTCGACACATAAAACACAGTATTGCCGTCTTAAGATGCATCTTCCTATTATGCAAGTACAGATCCTTGTGCATTTTCGTAGAGAACCTGCACTGAAAACACTCGAAAACGCGCTCATTGCAGCTGATCGTGTTCTCTTTGGGTGGTATGGTACAGTAGCTCTCCAAGTTAAGGTAATGCTCCTCCAGTTCGGGCAGGAAACTCTTCAGCTTTGAAACGATTGTGGACGGCAACAGCTCTTCTGCGGTAATTGAGTCCACGGTAGCAGAGAAGCGATGTTGAGCCAGCAAATGAAGAACCAAACTGTGGCCATTCACTGCTATGCGCCTCGCGTGGTTGCAGTACAGGCACATGGAGTACACTGATTTCACACACATTCGCAAGAATTCAGCGATTTCAAATTTTTCTATTGGTCTGTCCAATAGAAGATCTGTGATTTGCACATCATCGCTTGCGACCTCGATTCCATCGGCTGGAGGCAATTTCTCATTGACAACTTCGATTTCTTCTTCACCCTCCTCTGTTTCTGGTTTGCGTTGCAATGGTTCTGCTGCTGTCTCATCAGGATCTATCACCTTGCCGGCAACAATAGGGGTGAAGTCCATTATGGGTGAAGGAGGAGACGAATTTAAATCGTTCTCCATGGTGGAGCTCCTGCGATTATTAGACTTTTCCCCAATATCCAGTGTGGATTCCTCCTGCATGTGGGCTGATTCCACATCCAAATCACACGAGGTGTCCATTTTTTCCGATTCTGATGGCTGTTCTTTCGCTTGCTCCGACTCTTTTTCCATGTTTTCTATGTTTTCACGTTCGGAAACGGCTTGCAAAACTGCAGGACTGACTTCCGATAGGTATAAGGGCGATGGCCAGGCAGAACTTGGAGTTGCCGGAGGAGTGGGTGAAATCGTTTCACGCTCTGGAGTTGTCCAGCTCATCGGGTCATACTTTACTATCTCATTTATACTAGGATTCTCGACAATTTCTGGGTCATCCTTCACCATCGCATTTATACTAGGATTCTCGACAATTTCCGGGTCAATCTTCACAATCGCATTTATACTAGGATTCTCGACAACTTCCGCAGTACACGATGGAGGGCGCGGAAAGTTCGGCAGATCAACAGGTGAAGGTATCTTTTTCAGGTTGTTCACGGGCTCTAGCATCTCTTTCGTTCGCTGAATATCTAGTTTTGTCTTTTCAATCTCTTTTAGGATTCTATCTAGATTCGAATTGGAATTGGATTCATCCCAGTCGTGGGTGTTGTCCATTGAGACATCATTGTCATCGGAGTCTTCATTTTTGTCGGCATTTAAATTATTTTCCAAAGACGCTGCAGAGTTATGTTGATTCTCTATATCTTCTTCTTCTGGTTCATCGTCGATGTACTCTTCATCGTCACTTTCTGTAGAGGAAAGTTCGGATTCGACTGCTTTTTGAAATTCTTTTGGAACTCTCAATTTGATCTTTGGAACTATCAACGGTTTTGGTTCGGGTATCGTCTCGGGAACTCTATCTGGTGGTAGGGTTGTCTTTGTCTCCGCGGTGTTTTGTATCTCCTCTTGTAGACGTTCCCGCTCGTCCAATGCCTTAAATGGATTAACTCCGGTCATCTCATTTGCGTAATTGTTACTTGAACAAGTCTCATCGATAACCATGTTTGTGCTGTCATCGGAATGGTAATTAAAGTCGCCGGAGAGCTTATCCGACAAAACTCCAAGCGATGACGGCTCTGAGAATCCGTTTTGCTTCGAGAACTCATGCGGCAGATGTGGCACTGGCGCTATTGGCGGCAATGCTAATGGCAACGTAGACATTACCATCTGGTTGTTGTTGCATTTGTTATCACAGACTGATAGGGGAGTCGTTAGCGACAACGCCGACGACGATCGAGTAAGTTGGATGTTTGATTTTGTAATAGTAGCAGGTGTTGCGGTTTTTGTCTTTTTCTTCACTTTGGGCTGATTCTCGGGGTTTGCTTTGCAATTGTTTAGGTGCCTTCCTTTCTGACTACACAGCGAGCACGGTTGCATGTATTCGGTGCAGATGTGGTCTGAAAAACGTTCGTGTTCGGAGAACACATGCTGACATGTACAGCACATTAGGAAACGGGAATTGCCATCACTTTTCGAAACACTACGAAGCTTCTCCTCGGAGTTAAAGTGATTCTGTTCGAGATCATGTTTGATTTCCAAATGCAAGGAAAGTTTCTCCGCCGTCGGGAACAAACGAATGCAGTATAAACACACGTGTCGGTTGTGAATCTCGCGGATGTGCAAAAAGAGATTCCAGTTCTCGTGGTAGGTGCCACAGGATGAGCACAAGTAGAAACGCTTTTTCGTCGGCGTTGTCTGGGGTTCACTCGGTTGGTGTTGTTGTGGTGCGGGTGCGGTTGCAGGTGGAATAGAACAATTTGTTTTGGAAACATTATGGCACGCAGCGGTAACTGTTGGCGTCTGTGGCAACTTCCTGCGATTTTCTTTAAAGAGACACACCTTGTGATGCTCACGTAGCTGTGTAAATGTGTCAAACACAGCGTTTTTGCACTTGAAGCAGTCGAAATTTAATTTGGGAGCAGGTAAGTTGCTACTTGAGGATGTAGCTGCATATTGTTCATACGGATTTGGAGAGAGTAGCTTTGTGGCCGGAGGTGTTTCTATTGTAAAATTCGGTGCTATACTCTTTTCCCAAATATTAGGAACCATCGAATCACTTTTTACACTCTCCAGCGGATGAATTTCATTGCTTTTATCGTACGTCGCTGTATGCTCATGAAATGCTTCTACGTCATCCATTTTTTGTGGTTCTTCCGACTCCCTGGGGGGGCTATTACTTACAGGATCCAAATGTAATTGTTTGTACAGCGGCGAACCATTCTCACAGTAGCTTAATTTTCGCTTCAGTGATTTCTCCCCTGTCCTCAGTTCAGTGATACCATTGACTTCCGCTACCGTGGACTTTCTGACAGAAATTTCTTCCGCCAACGGATGATCTATAACTAAATTGTGTGAAGAAGCCGATGAACAACTATCATCATCATCATGCATGGACAGCGAATGATTCCCGTTCAACTTGGGGATTTGTGATTCTATTTGTTTGATTTCTTCTTTCACTACTTCCTTTTCTACTGCAGCAACAAGCTCCTCCCGAAGTGTTATTGTTCTTTCGGACGCATTTTTAATTGTCTTCTCTGCTATTATGTTGTCGGTGTGATTTACATCGGTTACTTCTAGTGTGGCGTAATCTTGTTGTACGTCAATATTTTCCCCCTCCTCTTTCTTCTCATCAGCATCAGCTTTTGTGGGAGATTTCTCGATTTCTCCATCGTCTGTCAACTGACCTTTAGGATTCTCAGTTTCATTTTCTTCAAGGTTTGCTATTTTAAGTACGTCTTGGGGTTTTGTAAGGATTTCTTGTGGTTTCAAGTCGTCCGCTTTATTTCCAATGGTTTCCATTGTTTGTTTTTTTTTTTAACTGGAAAGATTAGGATTAGACTCGGAATTAGAAAGTGGACAAGGGATTCATACGAACAAGTTTGAATGGAAACAATAAAAGTGACATCTTAAATCTATTTTGGAGCTTCTTAGTCCTTATTGGGACATGCAAGCAGGCTAATTTGGTCGAAAAAAAACACATAAACGTGACTGGGAGGATGTGGAAAAAATTGTTTTTTATCGCTCATGAAACTTTGTGACAGTGCCAACAGTCTGTGGAAAATGCCGTAACCTTGAGTTGCGTTTATAATCAGATTTGTTTATTGTACTACTTTCAAGCAGAATTCCTTCAATTGCTGTTATTATTAATTTGTCATCGTGAAACGTTAACAATCGTGACTTAATTCTTGTAATTTTTTTTTGCTAAATTACAATAGACCTAGATTAACATACCGGCTCGTTGAATTCAGAAAACTCAAATATGCACATCAATTATTACGAACGAATAGGTTGTGCTTAAATCGGCTCAGAGTGATCGGCTGTGTGAGCACAATCAATAAGCCCTTAGCTTAAATAAAATAGTTTCTTGTTTGGGTTTACTGTTTATTTACATGATTGTTGGTTTATATTGCAACAGCCAAAGTTATGCACGTACATAAATATCGAACAAAAACTCGAGCTCAGTAAACATGTTTTGAATTAATTACCAACAAGAAGTTTATCTGGGAAACCCACACAAAACCATATTTATCACAATTTCGCACTTTAAATAAGAATAATCTAGCTTTATAACCTACTTTTTGAAATGTTTAAAATGAAAACACGTTTTTATGACCGCCCGCCTTTTTTCCAAATGCCATGCGACGACGAACAAAGACAGAATTTACTGCATTAAAAGCGTACAAATTGCTTCCAATTACTTTCAGTTTTTACCTTTTCCTATCTATGGGTTTTTTGTTTTCCTCGTTTGTCTGTTCCCTTTAACTCCAGAACCACCCCGAGCAATGAATCTTAGCCGACTGAGCACAAGAATTGCAGTTCGAGTGTTATTGGCACGGAATTTTTCTCCTTTTTATTGGTGGTGGTGATTTATGTGCGAGATCCGTCGTGGTCTTCGCCGCAGAGTGGCCCAGCCAACGAAAAATGGCGTCATTGGGTGTTGCGCGACCAGCGGAGTCTGCAATATTTGAATTCCTCGTGAAATGTTTCGAGTTTAATTCCTTTTCACGTCCTTGTACAAATGATGATACAATATTCTTTATAAACTTCAGTTTTCTCAAGATCTTCTTTAACTTTTTATATTTTAAGACTAAATTTTTCAATTAAAAAAAAATCACTTTTATCGCACAATTGGAACAAAAAAAATGTTTCAAAGAAAATCTTGTGTATGTTCGCGAAATTGAAAATTCTGCATGCAAATTCACACGACAAGCCTTATCGATAGACTAATGAAAATATAAAAAAAATGGGCAGAAATTGTTTACGAACAATTTAAGCGTAATTTTATTTAATTTCCTGCGGCCGAATTACACTTTTATTCAATTGAAATACCGAGCACAAACAATTCGTGAAATTTTGGCGTTAGCCATTTTATTTCGTTCAGCAGGCTGGCCAACATTGAAAATGCCAGTGTCACGCTGAAATGACAATTCGCATTAGTTTTTTTTTGCATAAGCACCCACGAGGTTTAGGTTAAATCTGATAAATTTCATGCGAATTTATAAGATATCGAGAAAATTGTAATTTTTGGAATATAATAATATAGAAAAGAATCGTGTGCATCGAGAAAAATGTGAAAATTTGTGAAATTTTGTTTCCATGACTTCAATTGTCATTTTTTTCTTGGGGGCATTGTTTATTGAATAAAAAATTTAACGAAAGATCTGCGCTGTGGTTGGTGCCATTGATGAGACGGGTAGTTGTAGTAGTCGAAGTGTAGAAATGAGAGGAGCAGAATCCACAGTGGAGTAGAATTTATATAGAAATCTACTACACTTTTTAATTAATTATTTTATTGCCCCTATTCTGACTGTGATGTGGTCACAACTCACGAATGTCAGTGATGCGAAAATTGTGATGCTTCTCTTGTGAGGTTTCTTGTGAGCGATCAGCTGTTTGGTATTCTGGCCAGCACCTCACAAGAAAACACTCCAGAATAGTTACCACGATGTGTTGGTTGAATTCATTGTCATGTCAAAAAATTATTTTTTTGACAATCATTATTTTCTTTTCCATTTCCACATCAAGTTGGAAATAGAAGATTGGGAAATAAACAATAAAATATCGAATAATAACGAATGAACAGCTATCATTTAATGAGAAAGCATCATTCCTTTCCCGCAAATTCCGTAAAATTCTTCTACGCTGTAATCTAAAAGAATTAAAATATTAACATTTGTTTACTGTCCAACAAGAAATGAATATATTTTATTACCTTTCCTCTTTTTTGTTTATTTTACTCTCAAGCAGCAAAATCAAAACTTCTTCCATTTGTTTTTCAAATTTAACAATATGTGATAGTTTATTTTTCTCTTGTGATCGGCTTGTGAACTGCTTAATCGGACATCACAATTTTGACAGTTCTTGTGATGCTCACAACTTGTGAGGTTTTGGTTAGAATACGAAAACCTCACAAGTTGTGACTCACCACGATCTTGTGAGGTTGTTGTGACTTATGAGGCATCACAGAGGTACCTATGCCAGAATACGGGCATATGTTTAGACTTCAGAGCATGATAAAGAATTGTAAACCGCTGGTCGCCAGTAAGAGTCAGCAGTATTAACTATTTCGAACTGTCTTCTATCGAAATAAAATTTCGTTCAATATAACATTTTATAGCATACCCCGTTTACATGAACGATTGATTTCCGATTCAATTCAATTGGAATTTAAGCCAAGTCAACGCAGATCGAGTTGAAACAGAATTGAGTGAATCCAATAACAAAATTTTCTGTGAATGAAAATGGGCATGCAAACGCGAGTTAAAAGATCGAGTCAGTGACACGGCGTCTCCACGAGATATTATTCATGTCGGACCGATCTGGCAAGCACAAACACAAGATGGCGGAACGAACGTCAAATTTTGTGTGGTGGGAATTTCATGTCTTGCCTTTTCATATCACTTCTCTTGAAAACTTCAACGAAATTGAAAAATTTACACCAAAGTGACAGCTCATGTCCAGATATAGATATCGGGCCGAAAATCCAAACATAAGGGGAATACACACGATACGACCGATCTGACGGGCTTGGTCTGTCCGGCCAAGTCTGACGTGTGTGTGCGCTCGAAACGACCGGCCGGACGGACATGTCGGATGGTTTTCAAATTTTTTTGATATTCACTTTTCCGTCCGACCTAGAGCAATTTTCATTTCTGAAATGTATTTCAAGCGGTGTGGTTGTTAGCGGAGAATTATTAATGGCTGTGTATAGAAATTTTGAATTTTGGAGAAAAAAAAATGGAAATATAAAAAATTCTGATAATCGTCTGGAGAATTCAATATTGTAATTCGTTTAGCAAATTAATATAAAAAAACTTTCTTAGTTTTTTCATCCATTCCTGTACCCAAATTCGATTCCTTTTTCTTTCCTTTCTCTCTTAAATTTTTTCTTTAAAATTTTATCAATCATAAGCGCTTCTCTCAGAACGTCCGACATCTTTCAAATCCACTTGCAAAGTGAGGTCGGACGCTAAGGACATCGGTCTGTCAGACATCCATCCGACCAGGTCCGTCAGAACGGTCGTATCTTGTGTACCCCCCTATAGATGGCGTGGTACAGACCCTGTCTAGCTGATTGTGGTCTCCACTAGACATTTTCCTAGCTAGACATGAGCGCCGACATGAATAATGTCTCGTGGGGCCCCATGTGAAGTTCATAAAAATGAAACTAGTACATATCTACAGTGGTGTGCAATATAATAGGTGTGGAGTACTTCGTTTTACCAAAAGTCAATTTGAATCCGGAAGAACTTTAAAATAAATGTAAAAATAATAAATAGTTAAAATTCATTTAATTGTTTACTGTCTGTATTTTCATATAGTTTAGGAAGACTTTAGTTACCACTTTTTCGGCTTTCTTGATTGGTTCTACGGTAGTATCCATTTTCTATAGATATAGACTTGTAGATGCTTAGCTGAAACGGTTGGCTGCCCGCAGAATATGGTCACCAATGGTCCAAAATGGCATAAAACCGATAAAAGTCTAGGTAGGCCACTTAAGACGTCGAAGATAGCCGATGGCCAAATTGTCAGAATAGTTAAAATGGATCCGTTTGCTACTTCTACGCAAATAAAAAAATAACTTTGACTAAACATACAAAGCTCGTCCATAAGAAGAAGACTCCTGGATAGCAAATTACCTGCTAGAAGTCCGATAAATGCCCACTGCGATACTGCAAACCACAGGGCACCGACAAATATGAAAGCAAATTGCCCAGGAATGGAGAAATGTTTTTTGGTCCGAAAACTCCCAGATCAAATTATTTAGATTAGATGGCAGCAATACTTATGTAAGAAGACCTAGAGGTACTAAATTTTTAGCGTCACACATTATACACGACCATTACACCGCGTCTCCACGAGACATATTTCTGTCGAAAACTACATCTTGACTAGAAACTGGTTTTATTTTTGTTTTCCTTCGCTGGGAAAATTATGTCATGACATTTCACTCCACAAGATGTCGTTGAGAAAAAAACAACGCGCAATTCTCGCTTTAAAAGCAGTGAAATACTCTACGGAAATAAAATATAATGGAAATCTACTTACCTACCTTGCATGTTCACTCTATGAAAATACCAAAGAATGAAAATTTACCTACCAAACCAACTCAGCGCGACATGTTCACTCTACCGAAATACCAACCGAATGAAAATCTACCTGCCAAACGGCCAAATGTCAGAGAAAAATCTGGATTTCAGTTTGCCGAGAAGACAAAACTAAAATGCTGACATCTCGTTAACTTGAACAAGTACGAAACCAGGGACATTCAAGTTATTGGATTTTTCAAGTTACTGGATCAAAACAAAAAGTCCTTTTTTTTTAAACATATTCAGTTTAATGTTAGTTTAAATGCTTTAATAATAATAAGCCACATATTTGTTTTTAAGACAAGTTTAAAAAAAGAATTGTTATTTTAAATTGTTTGGCCTTGCGCAGTACGTTTTGTAGAACAAATTCTCGAAGACTCTGGGGAACTGTCAGTTCCAAGAATGGCCTTTCGTTTTAGCTGGCAAATTCGATGGTTTTGTCGAACAGTTAAACTGATTCCTTATTGGTAACAATATTTTGTACAATAACGACATTAACAAGATAAGACGTTTTGTTTCCAACACGCACTAACTTGTCACAGTAAAAAACACTGATTTAGAACTTTCAGCTCAGATACATACAAATGAAATTCTATGGGATTCCCCTTTATGAAAACCGTTAATATTTGTAGCAACATATGTCCAAAGCCAAGATACAAATTTAGAACGATTTTGCTTGTCACATAAAATTTCTTCAAGTTAAAGAGGTTTTAATTTTTTAATTGTTTAACTTATAGAGTACCTAATGGAAAAATTCAAGGTATCGAGTCTTTAAAACTGTCCGTTCAAGTTAAAGAATACCTATAGGGGAAAAATAGCTTGTTCAAGTTATTGGATTGTTTAAGCGATCGGATGTTCAAGTTACCGAGAGTCCACTGTACTTTGAAATTTTGCACAAACTTTTAAAACTGTTTTGTTTTCCTTATGCAGCGCCGAATTTTATCAAATCTAACTGCAAGCGAATTATTGTATTAAATATGTTCGCAAATGTGTGTTTGAAGGCGAGCAAAAAAAAATGAAAATATTTTAAAAACTGCAAAATTAACGGATTTACTAATTTTTTTAACGGAATATTGGAGTGAATAAGTAAAAAAGCTTAGTACTTTATTGCGTTGTTTATTAGCCACAACAGCGCGCAATCTATTGGTCATTGTGTCAAACAGGGACACCAATAAGTCCGGGGAAATTTGGTTATTCATTCCACCAGCTCAGTACAATTAAATGGCTATTGCTTCCTTACCTCCCGATCTACAAGATTTCATACATTTTCTATAGGATCGAGGTCAGGAGATCGTGGCGGCCACTCCAAAACATCCAGATTTTCCTCTTCCCCGAAGCTTCGTACCAACCGACTGGTGTGTTTTGGGCCATTATCATGTTGGAATAGAGTCTCTTCAGGCATATTCGACTGCAAATGTGGAAGCATATGGTTTTTCAGTATTTCCTTATACATTTGGGCATTCATCCGATCGGTTACTTGAAACTATTGACCCACTCTTAGACAAGAGAATGAATCTTTAAAAAGCCTGATTAGAAATTCGATTTGATAAATATTTTAGATTGCTTGCCCAAAACCATTACTGATTCCCTCCCATGTTAAATTGTCGGAACTTGATATCTGGAGTTGTACTATTGTCCCGAAAGCTTTCACAGTCTTGACACACACGGAATGCCATCTAATGAGAACAATTTGAACTTGCCCTCATCGCTCCATAAAACTTTTGCTCATTGCTCCCTCGTCCAATGCATGTGGCGCTTCGCAAAATCCAGCCGCTTCTTTGTATTGATGAAACTGATGTATGTAGAGGTGGAGAAATATCGATAGTCAGTGCCAACGTTAGTTCTCGATAGTTGGCTTTTGACTATCGATAATTATCGATATATATCGATAGTTTTCCCTCTTAGGGTTAACATGAAAAAAGTTAAATGCACCATACTAGATAAGCTTTTCTCACCGAGAGAGATTAGATTCTAAGTACTAATGCTCCTATCCCTGAGTTTCCGACTCATTACACGGGGAATCTCATTTTTAAGTTAAGAGAAAGACAAACAATAATGCTCCTATCCCTGAGTTGCTCACTCATAACCCCTTTAATACCCTTTTTAAATTAAAACCATTTTGACAGTTGGCTTAAGATTGGGTTCCTCTGTGAAATTTTAAATAAACTCCGTTCGCTAGCTATCGACCATTTAAATAAATGTTTGAAATTCTATATTTAAATGGCTATCGAAAACAATCGATAGTGGTCGCAAAGTATGGTTGTATGGTTTTTTAGCTGGTCGTCTTGCATACAGTTTCGATTCCTTCAATCGTCGCCTAACTGTATGCACTCCTACGTTAACACCCTTCGCAAAGACTATTTGAGCTCGAACAATGCCAGTCGCCATAAACGGTTTTTAAAAGACTGAAATATGGCCGGTTAATCCAAATGTATTTAAGAAGCATGACTTTTTGCCATGTCAAACCACGGACATGCCAAATGAGGAGGAGTCTCCACTTTTAGATGAAACCACTCTTGTCGACTCATATTCGGTGCCACCAAGTTCATACACAACCAGCAATCCATTGATGTTATCTCCAAGCGCTGTTACCGAAACGAATCATTCCACAGTGTTTCCCCAAAATTCCGTTAGCCTGAGACCAGGGTTGGCCGAATTAACTACACTACATTTTCTACATAATTAACTACGTGTAGTAAATTGAATAAACTACACTCCTAATTTACTTCAATTTGTTACGCCTGCTCAATACGTAGTAAATACAGAAAAACAATAGAATTCCAGTAAACAAGATTCGAGAATTTTGATAAATGAAGAGCTGAAATGGAGTAAAAATCCGACTTCGACTTGAGTTTTAGTTATTTAATGTTATTTTTTTTTATTTTTCTTGTTTTCTTATATGAACTAAGAAAACAACAACCCAAGAAGCAAATAATCCAACTTCAAAGTGATAACTAAGATCATTTGACAGTTGAAACTACGTCTGCCACAATTTGTTTCATTTACTACATTAACTACATTTAACTACATTAACTACGTAGCAGACGTAACATATGTAGTTATTCGAAAAAAGTGACAGTTCGGCCAACCCTGCCTGAGACCAATGGATCCATTGACATCATCTCTAGGGCCCGTTTCGACAAATGCCAATGCCCATTCAAAAGTTTTCTCCGTCTCATATTGAGATTGAAGTGAGCAGCGACGGTGAGAGGTAGCCATTTTCTTGAAAGTTTTAATTATTTCAGCGTGACTTTAAAATTCGCTTAAATCTAACAAATCCCTGCAATTTTTACATTCATCTTAAGTTTTTGCAATAAAAGAAAGTTATTAAATTTATTTTAATTAAAAAATATAACAAAACGCCACGTTGGCATAGGGTTTTTTCCTTGCCCATGCACGCGGTGGTAACGACGCTCCACACATGCGGTGCGCTTTTGGGTGACCTAAAGTGTGGTAATATCGCATGATGAGCCCGCCCAAAAGAAAACCTCCTGATGAAGATAAGAAAAATTCTTCCAAAAGAATTAACTTGGATAAATCTAAAGTCCTCGAGGCAGCTAACCTTCTCCTAGAATTAAAGGAGAGCTCACAACTAACGAAACTAAAAATGGAGGAAACTCTTACATCACGTCCGGCCAACGAGACGTTACAATATCGTAACACTTATGACAAAGAGGTGTACATGCAACACGAGGCACAATCATCCTCTATAAATCCATCAAACACAGATGGAGCTCTACGGATGGATGGCAACAGATTTGCCATCTTCAATGATATAACACCGAAGACAAAAAAAGTGAATGCAAATTCCACATGGAACTCCAGGATTCCAACCCAAACAACAGTTAACGACAGTGAGGATTCCGCACCGATGGACCACCAACACGCAGACGCACCTATTATTACAAATCCAGAGACCATCAAACAAAACAGTGAAAAAAATCAAAAAAAAGGTAGGTATTGCCCTCCGATATTTTTACTTAATGTAGACGTTCGTCAACTAGTGGCGGATCTTCGTAAAAAGAACATTAAATTTATTGTCAAAAATAGTGGCAATCGGTGTAAATTATATATGGAAGACATTGTAGTTTATCGTGAATTTATGGAGAAACTGAGGGCAACCCCTGAAATTCGGGCTTACTCGTTCACTCCCAAGGAGGATAAGACAGTAAACCTGATACTCAGGGGGCTGTCCTCAGATTTCACCGAAAGAGAGATCTTCGATGAGATTGGTGCATTGGTGCCAGAAACAGTTGACAAAGTGACCAAATTTTCGACGATCAAATCCAAAAGAGAGGGGTTCGATTACAACTTATTTATAGTCAGGCTGTTGCCAAGCAAACTCCCCTCAGAGTTACTTAAAATAAAATTCATCTTTAACATTCAGATAAAGTGGGAAAAGCCCAGAGGCAATAATCAACCTCTCCAATGCAGACGTTGCCAATCTTTCGGGCATTTGGCCAAAAACTGCGCATGCGCTTATAATTGTGTCAAGTGCACATCTAACCACCCTCCGGGCGAATGCCCTATTACAAAAGAACCTGGCTCTAAAGCCTCATGCGTGAACTGCGGGAGTGAACACCCGGCTAATTATCGCGGATGCCCTGCATATAAAAATTTTGCGACAAACAGAAGGAAAATTATTAATGAAGCCAAAGAAAAAAGAGACCATGCTAAATCATTAGTTGAATTCTCTTTTCAAAAAAAACCAGCTCCACTCACGGTATCGTATGCCAGTCATTTTAGACAAAATGTGGACATCCCCGCAGATTCACCCAGACCGGTGAACAGCAAAAACAGTGTGATTGGTCAATTCTTTGACCTCTCTAAAAACCTTTTTGGCGTTAACATACACACGCTAATCCAAAAAATAGAACATTTTCTGAAAAATATCAACAATGGTGGCTCGACCTTCGAAAAGCGCATACAGTATTTGGAACTGATGGACCAAATCATTATTAACAATATATAATGTCCCTTAACGTTATTACATTTAACATTTCGTCCTTGGTGGAGCAGAGCAGGAGGATTGAATTACAGAAAATCCTACTTGCCAGCAATTGCAATATAGCCTTCATTCAGGAAACCCATCTAAATAGTAGACACAAAATTTTTCTTGACTCATTCTACTTCATCAGAAATGACAACAACCAGGGAGTAGCAATAGCTCTTAAAAATAATATAAAATACACCAACGTTACCCTTCCAAATCATAACCCCTTTTTCCCCAGCAAATTTATCTCTATTCAAGTACAAATAAATCGCCAAACCAAAATATTATTACTTGGTTCTATATACATTCCATGCAACAGCCCATCGACAGACCTGAAAGTCGAACTTAGTAAAATTGACACACTATGCACAAGATATGACGGTGCAGTGATAGGAGGGGATCTCAATGCCAAAAGCCCAAACTGGGGCGATTACACGTATAACAATAACGGTAGAACGGTGGAAAGCTGGCTTTCCTCCCAGCTGCCTTCGATTTCTAACATCACCTCTTCTACACCCACCTTTGCTAGAAGCTCTTCTTTCCTGGACCATTTTTTAATATCCAGCCATCTGCTCAATTCAATAAACAGTAATTTTAACATAAAAACACTCCCCACTTTTACTGACCACTTTCCCATTTTATTAGAACTTGCTATCAATAATCTTGAAATTCCCAACATTGAGCCTACTACGGGGCTTTCATATAAAAACACAAGTTGGGCTTCCTTTCGCGAGGACCTTGATGCTCAACTAAGCATCTGCTTTCCCCCTTGCTCATACTCTTTATCAAATACTGAAATAGACCGCTTTATAGAACATTTCAATAAGGCAATATCCACCACATTGGACCGCCACTCTGAAAGAATCCCTTTCAATGTCAAAAAATATAAAAACCTACCCCCAGATATAGAAAAACTTTTCAAGACTAAGCATCGATGGCAAAAACAACTTAAATATATATTCCATAACTCTTTCAACAGAACAAACGCGGCTTATACTGAACTTTCTAATAGAATATCACTGCTTAAGACTTTAATAAAACAAAGAGTGAAAATCTGGCTTGACAAACAACTGAGAAACAGAATCTCTAAGATTATACCTGGACCTCGAGCTTTCAAGGACGCCTTTAGAATAATAGGGAAAAAAAATTACCAGCACTGTGGAAAAGTAGTAGTTAACGAAACCTTGTTCACAAACGAACACGAAATCGTATTGGCATTTGAAAACCATTTCAACAATTTATTCTCGGAAAGAGCCCCGATTTTTGACCAAAATTTAGTTAGCGAAGTTAATACTGCACTCCATCAAGCAATACAGTCTCAGCCAACCCAGATCCTCCCCTTTGATGAGAACTTAAGGGCTCTGAATCCGTTACCACAACAGATCTTCACAAACAGCGAAGAAGTAGGCACTATTATTAGAAACCTAAAGCCCAAGAAATCATGCGGTCCTGACAATATCTCCAATTTTGTCCTCAAAAAAATTTCCAGCCTAGCCACAAAGTTTCTGACAATTTTGTTCAACAACTGCCTTAACATCTCATACTTCCCAGTTATTTGGAAGACAGCCCAGATACTGCCGATAGCTAAAAAGCAAAACGTCTATGAAATCAACAACTTTCGCCCAATCTCTCTCCTATCCAATGTAGGAAAAATCCTGGAGAGCATTATCTCAACGAAAATGGAATCTCCTGAAGTAGCACCTATAGAATTTATCCCGGACTACCAGTTCGGGTTTAAAAAACAACACTCAACTGTCCACGCGCTAATGAAACTTCAAAATGACGTCATCAATAATCTCAGAGACAAGAGATGTACCGTCGCTTGCTCATTAGACGTAGAAAAAGCGTTTGACAGTGTCTGGCAAAATGGTCTGTTATATAAGATACTCAAACTATTCCCGCCGCAAATATTTTTCATTCTTAACAGCTTCCTAAGTAATAGAACTTCTTATATTAAGATTCAAGGATCTCGTTCAAATAACATCAATTCTCGTAGCGGTGTAGCCCAAGGATCTATTTTAGGCCCCAAACTTTTCAACATTTTCATGTATGACTTCCCACATACCCTTCGTGTAAACCAAATCACAATATCCAGAGGACTACTTTACGCTGATGACACACTTGCCTATGCCTCTCACGAATCGCCAAAAGTAGCACTCAGATTCCTTGAAATTCACCTTAATAGAATAAATAACTTTTACAAAAAATGGGGTATCAAAATTAATAACTCCAAATCCGAATGCATATGTTTTAGAAATTCAAGCGGGAAGGGCATAAATGGTACAGTAAAGGAAAGCAAAAACCTCCAACTGATACTAAATAATATTACAATTCGGTTCAAACCTAACATTAAATATCTTGGCGTCAACTTTAACCATTTATTTAAATTCAACCGCCACGCGAGACTAAACTTAGATAAAGCCAGACAAATCTCTAATATCTTTATGCCATTGTTCAGAAGCAGTGATCTGCAGAAAAGAACCAAACTCTTGTTTTACAAAACCCTGATCCGACCTATCCTAATATACGCGTTCCCGGTTTGGTTCACAATTTCGCCTTAAGTTGCTTCTGAGTTGGAGATCCTCGAGCGGAAAATCTTAAGACTCTGCATTGATAAGGACTTTGAATCCCGGAATAAGAGGTTTTCTAACGAATTTGTATACAACGAATCAAAAATAACCCCTCTCTTAAAATACTCACTTCAATTAATGCATAAAACCATAGTAAAAATGAACCATATAGATAACGATCTCATCGAGGAAATCTACACATCGCAACAAAACAATATTTGGTCAGACTCCATGTACCCTTCTCCAATAGGGATACTCTCCGAAAACTTGGATAGTGTACCTGATGGATCGCAGGTACCATACTATGTTAAAGTGGTGCAAGGCCACAATCGCGGTTAAAAGATTGCCTCTATTTCTTTGCATTAATGAAATAAATGTTAATTATCCATTCGTTAAAATTGGAGGACAATACCTATCCTTACTGAAAAATAATAAGGAAAAAAAAATAAAATATAAGAATAACAAAAAGATAATTAAAAAGAATGTCACTTTATATAACCTTGTTAATTTACTAATAATTGTTTAAAACACTCGCTTGTTCTCTTTGTTTTTTTTTTATTTTTTTATTTAAATGTCTTCATATTCTTCATATACTCCAACAGGGAAAATAAAATGTACTACAATACAAATCTCATAGAAATCTAATCGATAAATTAAGGTTAATAATTAAAAAAAAAAAAAAAAAAAAAAAAAAAAAAAATCATGTTCTCATTCATAAAACCATTTGTAAACTTACAAATACTCGAAAATTTATTTATTCGCTATATATCGATAGCAAAACATGTACCTGAGAAAGAGAGAGCGACAGAATATATTATAAACACTTACTTCGAGAACATACCTGAATAAACAATATAATAACATGTATATTTAAATATACTCGTTTATATTCCCTCGCTCCCTCTCTCCTTTAGTTTTTAAGTTAGGTTAAGTATCTTTGTACACTCTCGACAAACGTCAAAAGAAAGAAACAACATGCTTGTAGAGCAAAAGCAAAATAATCAATAATCAAACACACGCCATGTGGCGATTTCGTTAATCTTGTTTACAAAACCCAAGCAGGCCACACTTTTACAGCCGCTATAATTATAACAATACCGAAACAAATGTATAATATCTAAGTAAAACAATTGTAACCAAAAGACTCAATAAAGAATTCAATTCAATTCACTCCGTCTCATATTGTAGCTTTTCCCAAAGCACCAGCAAAAAAAAGAGTTTCTAGGCGCCGGGGAAATACTGCTATAATCACAAGCTCTCCTTACAAAGCCCCGCTTGAGGCTGAATGTACCAAGTCCAAGCTCCTCACTTTGAAAAAGAAAAACAAAAACCAACACAAGAGGGAAAATTACCACGAAGGAAGAATCTTCATCAGAAAGCGAAGAGGACGAGGAACGGGTACTTATACTCCCAGTCCTACCTACATAATGTCCATTGTGCTTCAGCACCGGGGTATAATGGGGAAATTTAATCGTTTTTTTAAATTAATTTATCATACTGAATTATTCATTTGCATTTATTTTTATATTCCATATTGATGTATTAATCAATTTTCTTTCCAGTAAAATTATTTTGAAGATAAAAAACCCGTTTTTTCAGTTGTTATTTAAAAAAATCCTTAAGGGACCCGTTATGCCACGGCTTCCCCTACAGTATAATAAATTTGCGAAAACAAAGCATTTACAATTTACTATAAAACCTAATTACTTATTAGCTTTTTAACATTGGCAGCTCTGTATGGCTCCTTACCTAAATAAAAGGTGACTTCCCTAAATTATTTGTAAGTTCTATGTAGTTTTGTGTAAAAGTGAACGCCACCCACCGAAGTAAACCGATTCGATAATCGGGACATTCCCTGCGAACAGTATATTTGTTCGGCTGGGATTCCCCTTTCACGAGCACTTTCTTTTCGTTCGGGACAGAAAATAAAATCGTAATACACCTGTTTTCAGTGCCCAGGGCCGCCAATACGTTTAAGACGGCCCTGCCTATAACGTCCATAAAAAATGAAAAATATAAAAAAAACTTCACTCCGAGAAAATGGAAATATATTTTATTTGGTTCTTCTGTTCTAAGATTAAATCCGTTAAACATTACAAACATAGAAATAGTGTCAAACTGTTAAATAAAATCCAACTTTAATAGTTCCTTCCGATTACCCGATCCAAATCGTTCCAACTACAGGAATAATCGATCTGCAACAGCCCCTTTTTGCTTAATCCAAATTTGTTGCCATAAGTGTTGCTATAAAGTGAAGCCGATCGCCGGCCCAATGTGCTGCCATAAAAACTGCTTTCATACGTTGACGGGGGACTGGAGTAAAGCAGTGCATTCTGATTCTGTGACAAACACTCATAGCAATCCGGAACACTGCACGCGTATGGAGTCTCCCCGTAAGGACTACAGTAGTCGTATGGAGCAAGAGGGTAGTCAATTTTCGGCTCAGGTTTGGGTAGCACCATGCTTCGTCTGCGGGAAACAGTTCCAAATCCGGGGGTATGTAGCCTCAGTGTAGACACACTCTCTTCTCCGCAGCTGCTGTTCCTCTCTGATGGTGACGAACTATCGAATTCTTTAAAGAAAATACATAGATGTGCTAAGTAAAACACGTTTATATGAAAAGTGGATCTGGACTTACCACCATAGACGTTGTACCTCCTTGGATCTTCTTCATCTGCATATTCGTCATATTTCATTGTATTAAAGAGTCCCCTCTCGTCCATCTGACCAAAACAATCTCTGCACTCTGGGCCGTCAGGCTTTGGCATGTAGTAGTACTGTGTCGGCACCGGTTCACCAGCTGGGCTTGGAGACATCGACGAATCGTAATACGAAGCATTTCGCGGCGTGGAATCTATCTTCCTATAAGAGATGTATAGCAAAAAGAAAAACGTAACAATATATCGGTTCTTCTTAGGAGAAATTAGATAGCTGCACGGACTTGCGCACGTAATCATAATTCTCCAAATCCCATGGATCAATATAGGACCTTTGCGATGGCAAAAGATTTGTCCCGTAGATATCTTCTGTCGTGTCAATGGAGTAATATGTGGAATCAGAAGTATCCGCTGGTACTGGATACTTTGGTCCACGGCGTAATGTGCGTGTACTTCTTTCACGCATCTAAAAAAAAGAAGAAGAAAAAAATACAAATTAACAGTTTGAAATTATACCATGACAAAAATATGCTACCTCGAACCTCGAGGACTTGATTACGTGCAGCACACGACCATGTAACGCCATTTGCATAGCCATAGATAAATGGTATAGGGTATTCCAACTTCCACGCTGTTTTGCGCCAGCAGGTGCGTAGCGCGCCATTTGGGAAGCAATAACAAAAAAAAAGTGAAAATTCTTCGATGCAATCACCTGAGCATTAAATTAACCACTCACTGCAACGCTGTGCAGTTTCTAATAAGTTAATTGAAAGTATTTCAACATAATGAATCGAATTGTTCATAGGTGAGTGGTTCTGCTTGGAAACATTCAAGAGTCAATGGAGGGAGAAGATTGAAATTATATGATTTGAGGTCGGTTGGAGTTGCATAAGCTACGAGTATGTACATACATATATAAAAGGTAAGGATAGAGTGGAACTCTTCACTCAAAATTGAGTGAAGTTTTTGTGAATTTCGGAGGTGAAATGCCTAGAAATCCAACATTCAACATCATGTTCCAGCCAAGAGAATCTCCGAATTACTGACTCTCGTTATAAAGGAAAGCAAAAAATACCGCAGGATTTTTTAAAGCAACGATGTAGGCAGTTAGTTCAGCATCTGTTACATACATGAAGCTACTGCATATAATTAAAAACGATTATGAAAGATCCATATTATTTAGTTTTCACCTAATTGACAAATTGGCAAAGATGAAAAAAGCTCCTGGCAACGATCGCATTCCTTTTGAATATTATAAAAACTGTACGATAGAGTTCGTGTTGGCGCTCACATCGGAATTCAATCGAGTCTTTGATATGCAGATTAGGAATATCGTCTTTTTCGCCGAACCAATATATGGCATGCAGGTTGATGATTAATAGGCTTGAAATGTATTGTAAGACGTGGAATTTATATGTTAATTTAGAGAAGTCGAAGATTCTAGTATTCAGAAGTAGCGGCGGGAGATATTTTCGAAATGAAAGATGGACTTACCAAGGCGAAGACATCGAAGTACATAGTAAGAGAGTACAAATATTTATGAGTATTAATCACATCTAATTTGAATATGAAAAAACACCTCACTTCCAAATCATCTGAAGCTAAGCGTGCACTGGCATCTATATGGGGTCGATGCATTAAAAGTAAATATGTAACTCACGTTGCAAAACAAAAAAAAAATGATGCGTCTGTATCCAACAGTCCCGAGCTATGTGTAAACATCACGCGGATGGGGTGTGTAGCTTCACTTTATTGGAAAGAATGTAAATTATAACTAGTCTATGTTCGATAAAATTCAAGCCAATCGCATATATACCAATCGAATCCACTCCATTCGCAGCAGTCGACACCAGGAAACGAACCTGGGACCCCTAAACTCAGTAGTACTGCGCTAAAAGTAGAAAAACCGACGCGCTACACACTTAACCGTCGCGGTTATAAAAACTTTTCATTCAAGTTCTTACATAAATATTATCAGCTTGTAGGTACATAAGTACTCTGTTCTGTCATCTCATCACGAATAAGAAAAATAGAAAAAAAAAAACAACAAAACAAAAAAAACCGCCTCATCTATCTTCTATATCTATATAATATGTATGTGTGTAATTAAATCGCTAGCGCAAGAGCTTGTGATTCCTCCTGAGAGTTTATTTCTGCACCGATTTCAATGATTCTCACACTGATTGAAGGCTTCATCAGTATAAATAATTTTGAAAAAAAGCATATGAATGAAGTTATTACGGAAAAACATTATTTCAACGTAACTACATTCACAAATGAGGTGTCTAAAGAAAATAATCTCTTGGAGCAATTCGAAATGCACTCTGATTTTATAAATAGAAACAATTTGTTTACACTTAATCTTAATATTTATCAGGATCTCTATCACGAAAAGTAGCTCTTATTTTTTTGATCAAGGTGCCAGGACACTAGAGGCCAGTAGGTAGCCATTTTATTCGTAAATAGGTTGTAGTTTTTCTACATGCGAGAGTGTTAATAATATTTATAAACTAAAAATCCAAATTACTGCTCTAAAAAAATTTCTTTCTTTTGACACCTCATTTGTTAAGATTGGTTGAGTGAGAAAGCCGCAAATGGTGATAATGATTGCAGACCATTGAAATGCAAAGCACGCACATATACTCACACACACACTATTGCAACGATACCCACTGCTGCCCAACTACTTTGAACAATTGTTTTGAACATTGCCCAGCTTCAGGATAACGCAGCAGGATGTTTTATATCTCAAATGAATCAGGGATAAATTTACTAATTTCACCTATTTATTTGTTTTATCAATCCGATAAGCCATTATTGAGTTAGGGCTGTATAACTGTAATTTTCCCTCCCAATGTGCAGTATTTTCACTATTTTCTGATAACCATGCCATTTTCCGGGATAAAAAGTTTACCTATACATAAAAGTTGACCAGGAACATAAGCAATCACTATGTCAATGTTTCATCGCGCTGCTATGAAATTTGATTTACAAATTTCGTAACCGTTCAGTATTCCGTCCCAGAAATCGCGGAATTTCTCCACTAGAAATTTTGCTAACGTGCGCTTAGAATCTGATATTTATACATCAAAAATATTTCGTCACCGTTGCCTCCATACTTTTCTATGGAGCTCAAGCTTTGGGTTTTTATCAGTTTGAAGTTGTCGGATAATTACTTCGGTACTTTCTTATTATTATTATATTATTATTATTATTATTATTATTATTATTATTATTATTATTATTATTATTATTATTATTATTATTATTATTATTATTATTATTATTATTATTATTAGAAACGGGGTGCTCGCCTCTATTCTTAGATACGCTAAATTTTATTTTAACTATATAGTGAAGGTAATGACATGGGATCAGGAGAAACTGCCAAAACTACTATTGTTACATGCTCTATCATCAAGAGGAAAACTTGTTCAAGAATGGAAGAGACTAGCATCGAACTGCGACTTAAACGTATCGTTTACATCCGATGATGACCCTACCTCACGAAGAACGAAGTTCAGCATGTTACTGAAGGAAACAAGCCGTACCATGTTTGAAAAAGCAAAATGCGAAGTGCAGTCATCACGGTACAGAGTACACTACAGCAAAATGAACCACGATCTTAGAGAGAGAACATACATTTTAAACCACTACTCGACTAATATGAAAAGCACCATTTTTAAAATACGAGGCGAACTGACCAACCTGCATTTTATACCGCATCGACCAGTGGCCTATTTCACCAAATTACAAGTACAATTACAAATTTGTATTTGTTTATTACATTTACAAATTGTAATTTACAAGCACTTTTTCAACAAATTTGTAGAAAAATCGATTTATTCTGTTTCATAAAATATTTGTGCTACAAAATTGTAGTTGTAGTTTACAAAGGGAAATTTGTAGAAATTTCATTATTTCCGTTTCACCAAAAGTTAATTTTCTTTGTTGCTAACAAGTACAAAATTGTTAAAATTCATATTTTTTTGTAAGTTTGTATTTCACGAAATCAAGAAATTTTACATATTTGTTCAGTTGCTGAAAATTTCTTACAATAGAAAGATCGTGTGTCGATTTAATAACAATTTGTATTTTTCGAAAAGAATCGCATTTCAAACCTAAAAATATCCTTACGTCAAAGGCAACGATAGTGATATACATATAGGTAAGTGTAGATTTTGTGCTTAATAGACCAAGGAAAATATATCGTCCGCGAATTAACTATGAAATTGCAGAATCTTTTGTTTTCAACGAAAAGTTTCGGTTAAAACGAGTTAAGGCAGAGGAAATAATAAGACAAATTGGACCTAGGATTGCAAATGAGTCTGAAAAAATCTTTTGACTGACACCGAAACAGCAACTTCTTCTTATCATTAAATCGGTGATGAAAATTTTGTTCTGTTTATTAATTTTTGTCTTTGATGCTATCAGTTAGTGTGAACCCACGCTGAATAGAGCAAAACTGTGTTAGATACACATATTTCAATGCGAGTACCCACATTGAATAAAGCAAAACAAAGCAGACTAAGGGTGAATACACACCAAATAAAGCATGGACAAACAAAGCAAAAAAGCCTGTTAGTAACCCGCACCAAATAAAACAAGTCAAAAAACACATTTTTGTTTTGCTTCATTTGGTGTGGGCTATTGATAGGCGTGATTTATTAGTTTTCTCCTAGCCAGCCAAACTTTAACTAGCTTAACTACACAAAAATTAGAAAACGAATGAACGAAACATTATTTTGACATTTATGTACACTTAAAGTAATAATAATAATAACTTAAAACTACACAAAAATTCGAAAAGTATTGAACGAAGCATTAATTCCGAAAATTAATCGCTCGCATGTTTCAATCAATTTTGTTTATTTTGTCTGTTTGACTGAGTTGAAGAAGTGGGCGCTCTCATTTGATTTCATGTATTTTTCGCCTTTTTATGCCTAAACTGTCTTCTCGTGTCTGTGCCTTACTTGACTAACTTGACTAACTTGACTGTTTTGCTTATTTCAATGTCCGTAGCCCCATAAATACACGTGGGATTTATGACTTAGGCAGTCAAGGAAAATCGTTTGCGTTAGTCTGCTTTGTTTTGCTTTATGCATTGAAATGTGTGTATTTTATGCTTTAAAAAAAATAAAAAAAAATTTTATTTATCTAACACAGCTTTGTTCTATTCAGTGTGTGTTCACACTTAGAGAGCTAACAAATTTGTGAAAAACAGTTGTTGTATACAACTTTGCAGAGTAAATGGTGAAACGGCTTTTTTTTTGAATATGTAAATAACAAATACAATTTCCCTTAATTTTTTTCTCTTTTTAACAGATTTGTTGGAATAAAGTTTGAAGTTTGTGAAACAGAAAATCGGTAAACAAATTTGTAAATGTAATCAACAAATACAAATTTGTAATTGTACTTGTAATTTGGTGAAATAGGCCACTGATTTTCTGTTTCACAAACTACAAACTTAATTCCAACAAATTTGTTAAAAATAGAAAAAATTTGTTATTTACAAATACAAAAAAAGCCGTGTCACCATTTACTATGCAAAGTTGTAAACAACAACTGTTTTTCACAAATTTGTAAGCTCTCTAAGGGTGAACCCACACCAAATAAAGCAGACACAAACAAAACGAAAAAGCCTGTTAATAACCCACACCAAATAAAGCACGTCAAAAAACACATTTTTGTTTTGCTTCATTTGGTGTGGGTTATTGATAGGCAGGATTTATTAGTTTTCTCCTACTGAAGAGCAAAGCATACAAGTTTAGAGCTGCGTCAATCGTTCTAATTTGAACAGTTATGAGATATCGGCCCACTTAACTTCAATACTAATTACCGTTTATCGAGAGTAAGAAGATTGGTCGTGTGCATTTGGTATGATTGCAAAAATATTTCGGGTTTTTGGAAAAAGTTATGTTGGTATTTTCAGACAAAGTGGATGACAAAGTGGATATTATAACAATGACAGCCTGCGTTCTTCAAAATTTTATAAAAATGAAAAATGGAAAATAAACGGATTCTTACAACGAATTACATGAACTTTCCATTACAACACGTCGAGCTGATACTACACTAGACTTGGCTTTACAGACATTGAATGAATAAAACATTAATCCCGATAAGTCATCGCTCGCATGTTTTAATCAAGTTTGTTTATTTTGTCTGTTTGACTGAGTTGAAGTGGGCGCTCCCATTTGATTTCTTGTATTTTTCGCATTTTTATGCCTAAAATGTCTTCTTGTGTCTGTGCCTTACTTGACTGTTTTGCTTAAAATAATTTTTTGCTTATTTCAATGTACGTATAGTCCCATAAAAACACGTGCGATATTTGACTTAGGCAGTCAAGAAAAATCGTTTGCGTTAGTCTGCTGTGTTTTGCTTTATTCAATGGGGGTGCTCGCATTGAAATATGTGTATCTAACACAGTTTTGTTCCATTCAGTGTGGGTTCACACTAACTGATTACATCAAGGACAAAAATGAATAAACAGAACAAAATTTTTATCACCGGTTGAATGATAAGAAGAAATTGCTGTGTCGGTGTCAGTGAAAATATTTTTTCAGACTCATTTGCAATCCTAGGTCCAATCTATCTTATTATTTCCTCTGCCTTAACTCGTTTTAACCGAAACTTTTCGTTGAAAACAAAAGAATCTGCAATTTCATAGTTAATTCGCGGATGATATATTTTCCTTGGACTATTAAGCACAAAATCTGCTCTTATGTATATCACTATCGGTGCTACTATGCCATCGACGTAAAGACATTTTAAGGTTTGAAATGCGATTTTTTTTCGAAAAATACAAATTGTTATTAAATCGACACACGATCTTTCTATTGTAAAACATTTTCAGCAATTGAACAAATTTGTAAAATTTCTTGATTTCGTGAAACACAAACTTACAAAAAATATGAATTTCAACAATTTTGTAGTTGTTAGCAACAAAGAAAATTAACTTTTGGTGAAACGGAAATAATGAAATTTCTACAAATTTCCTTTTGTAAACTACAACTACAATTTTGTAGCACAAATATTTTGTGAAACAGAATAAACCGATTGTTCTACAAATTTGTTGAAAAAGTGCTTGTAAATTACAATTTGTAAGTTGGTGAAATAGGCCACAGACCTTCCAATTTTGTGCGATATTTGTAACCTCGAGGAGAGAGAGGACGTGGTCCACTTTATTGCGATTTGTCCAGTTCTTAAAGAATTCTGGAAGAGATATTTTGGTTCGTACATATTAGAAGTAAATGAGGCAATCAACATCCTGAACGGGGATCAGGGCTGGGATGTCGTATACAATTACTCCATAAACGCACTACGTTACAGAAAGCGTGTTTTCTAAGTTAGTCTATGCATATGTAGTTAATATCCGATATTTTATATAGAACTTAGTCTAATATCTTAAAAGTGACTTATGTAAATATAATTGTCAATCTGGTAGACTTTGTACACATACACAAATGCAACTAATTACTTTATAATGAAATAAAAGTATTTAAAAACTAAACTTATTGACATTTTTTAAATTTTATTAATATTTTATGGAAAAACCTTTTTGCTACATAACAGCTTCACAATAACGCTGAAGGGATGTGATGAGTGCTCTTCATCGATCCACGCCTCCACGGGTATATCGATACATGACAATTTTAGATTTGCAAAAATATGATCCATTTTCAGATTTTTTTACAGTTAACAAGTGAGGGTAGTAGGGGTAGCAGGGCGAAGGAGCTTCTCGATTCAGTACCAGGAGCCTTGGGGGGAGTTCTGGACATCACAAGTTTCAAATATAATTTCGGGCGAAGGTTCCGTCTCCTTCTAGATCACTCTGAATGGAACAACGGAGGTTGGTCTGATTTCCCATCAGAAAGTATAGTCTTCTATACGGACGGGTCCTTAATGGATGAGATTTTCGGAGCAGGTATCTACTTAGAAGAACGTAGAGCAATCTATTCCACTGGGCAGATTTACAACTGTCTTTCAGGCAGAGGTGTATGCTATCGCACACATTGCACTTAACAAGAGATGGAAAGGCAAGTCCATCCACATCTGCTCTGATAGCCATAGCCAAGCAGCTATTAAAGCTTGAGGAGGCTGTCAGTAAGCTGAACCAGCTGAATATTAGCCTGGGTCCCGGAATATTCTGATATTCCGGGAAACAATAAAGCTGATGCTATAGCTAGAGCTGGATCAGCGGCCCCGTTTATCGGCCCTTAGCCTGTGTTTGGCTGCAGTTCATCCTATGCTAAAAACAAGCTTCTTGAGCTGCTGCGTCTACAACACTACAACCATTGGCACGAGCTTAGGTCATGCCGACAGCCCAAGTTTTAGTGCAAACAGAACTAAGTCTCTAAAAAAGAAGTCTAAATCCTCACAGGACTGGTAACTGGGTTCACTCCCTTAAACGAGCACCTGTACAAAATTGGTATCAGAAGCTCGGGCCTTTGCGAGATGTGCCTGGAAGAAGATGAGACAGCTGAACACTTCATTAGCGAGTGTTCGGCCTTTGCTCGGATCAGAAAGGCCACTCTAGGCAGCTACTGCCTACGGGAGCTCAATCTTGCCCTATTGCTTCGCTTTGCGAAAGCGATGGGCAAATTTAGATCGATATATAGCTCAGCAGCAAATCGCTAACTCAGCGAATGGGGTGGTAATTCACCCAAGTACAATGGGCATACAGGCATACGTGGTTGTAGTCTCTATGAGATAACCCCCCTCTAAATACAATACAATCGTTCTTCGACTGCCTGGATGACCTGGCTAAGATCGAAATGGTTTTGTTAAATGTATATATGTTTCTACATGCACAACTAGGGTATTCACAATGGACCTTTACGGCCTCTGGGTGAAATTGGATTTACTGCAAACGACCGTCCTAACCTAACCGAACCTACATACATCCTAGTGCTGAGTTAATATTTCTTGTAACTAGCATTTTAGGAGTCCAACAAGATGTTACCTGCAGCTTATCTAAAGCTCTTTGATTGCGTTTCCTACTACGAAATTGAACGACTATTCAACTTCCAAATAGGCTCCTGAAGTAAACACTTTCTGATGTACGAGTATGTTACCTCTTTGTGTAGTGTTGTTTCTAACAACTTACTTTTGAGACATGCGTATTGAGCAACCAATACTTGATTATGGTCACATTTGCTATGGATGTAGACATCTAGAGAGGCTTCAAAATAAACTTTCAATCATCAGCAAACACTAGACAACAGCTACCGAATTAATTGAAGTTCCAACTTAACCCACACCAAAGCAAGCACTTCTTCACATAATCCAAATGACACTTGTTCCCAATCAGATACTCAGGGTTACTGTCATAAATCCACGTAAACGAGATCTCACGATAAACAGCAAACTTTATTTATGCACGATGGCAGATGTAAGACATCTGCTAATGAACCGCAGCAACTCAACAATCCACAATCACGACCCCAAGTTGCGGTGGGAAAAGTCACATCGCATCGCATCGCCTGGTGAATGTCTCCTCGTTCCAACAATCCATTGTATAAGAAACGACACCTAAACCACATTGCGCGCGCATGCGCGTGTTCTGCAAATGTTAAAACAGCTGAGTACCAGAGATCTCGATCTTCAGTTGTTTGGTTTTTGATCCACGGCGGGAAAGCTTAATCAAATGTTATGCTGTCTATTACAATTGTGTAAAATCAATCGAAACCTGTATAAACTGACGCGACGCCACGGTGCTATTGCCGCTACCGACAACGCAACGAGGAACAGAGTGGATAATCACTAGTAAACTTGGACGCAGCAATTCAAGACTACATTGCAGTCTCGCAGCTAGAGGCGAAGATACACAGGTTATACCTGTCGAGTGACGGAGCTACAAATAGCCTTATGGAAATTATAAATCACGGCGAACCCACCGACAATCACGCCAGTGAGGCTGCATCGCATGGAATTACGTAAGGATTGTGGCTGCGCGTCAGGAAGTGTTTTTGCTGCACAAAGGATGGGGGATGGCACTGAACTTGTTCGCTTAAACGTTAAACTTTCTACAAATCCGCAGCGTGCAAAGCTTAAATTAAGATCACCTAATTAACGGTTATTACTGTTATTAATATTTAAATGTAATTTTCTCTTTATTTTTCTTTTAAATTTAATTTGATTCGCTTCACACCGTTTAACAATGTGGTCCCCACTTTGATTTGTCATGTTTGCTTTGAAGATTTTCACTCGCATTCGTACCTACTCGTTACGTGTTGGAACACTGGGTACATGCATCTTTGGTTAAAAAATTAGAGAAGCATGCGCACTTGAACTTAATTTCTGGAATGAGACCGTGTACTACCACACCGTTCGTTGGGAATGTGGGCGAAGACACGTTCACGTTCGCATGTGAGATGTGATATTCTTGAAAAGATGAATGGTTCCATTGTAGCTTTTTTTTTTTGCATCTATGGAAAAGTGAAAATCTATCTAAAAGTTGGTTTTATTGTTTGCGCTTGAATATGTGGAAAGATTTGTTTGTCATGCATGGAAATGATTATGCAGATGCTGTGTCGACAAGATGAGATACATGTACTTGTACATTTTTTAGAAAGGTAGATTTTTTTTCATTTTACACGCAACCATAACAATTGCATTTCAATTTAAATAAGAATTCGAAATTATAGAGCATGTAGGAGTAATAACAACAAGCTCTGTTTGTTTTTGACAACGAGATCGACCAGAAGCATGACAAGATCGATCCGTTTTCAGTTCAGTATGACAAAAATGATGTTGACATCAGCAAAGCGATTCGAAACCGCCGCGTAGCATACTTCGTTCCTCTAATCGCAGCGCAGGGCGTTTGCTTTGCTACATAACAACTTGATTGTAAAGGTTCCCTTTTTATAGGAATTTTTGTTTTTGTCATTGCCGAGGAGTTAATTCGCGTTCTTTTTGATGCACCAAATATTCGTATTCTGTCAAATTTCGAAGAGTGTGGGTGAAATTTTCTCATTACGAGAAAGTAAATGAACGCGTTGCACAATTAAAATTGTATGTGATTTCATGTAAATTTCTTTTGCTAAAAGTCGTAGAATGGGAACATTTTTTACTCTCTCGTGATCAGTGTCTTTTAATTACGAAAAGCTACGAACTTTTTGCGAACGGGATTTCGTAACTTTTCGTAGAATTTCGTAGTTTTAGGAGTGTACGGGAGCGGACATTGAATTACAAATGTCAGATCTTATGAGAATTTTTTTCTATTTTTATTGACGATTGGGGCCGAAAACCTAGCGGCGAAGATTTGCAACTCATAGAGGATGTAAAACTGTTAGTTAGCAAAATAATTTTCAAAACCATAAAACAAAATTGTGTAACGATTAAGAGAAATATTAACTGACTGAGTTGCATGGCCACACGGGCAGATGTAGAAAGCTAAGGTTGCATTGGCAACACTAACAGATGGTGATACAGTGGTTGGCTACACGATAATTTCCATACCGATTCTTTTCAGTGAGATAGGTAGATTTTATTGTGAGTTAAAACGAGGAGGGTTGATTTCACCAAAAAAAACCTTCTCGTTTTAACTCACATAACCCGTCTTGTTAAAACCACATGTCTTTCACATCCATATCTTGGAATTTAGGCACACAAAACTGGATTATAATGTTGCAATAGTGAGCACCACTAACTGTTATTTCCTGACCAGCATTTTTAAAGAAAATTTTCAATGCCGATGATGCCTCCAGCACAAAATCCGCACCAAACAGTGGCACGTTGAGGATGCATTTATTTCCCTACAATCACTCGTGCATTTTCTGAACCCCAAATTTAACAATTTTGGCGATAAACAAAGCCATCAAGTTAAAAATGAGACTCATCGCAAAGTAGCTGCTAAACCTTCATTATTTTTAAACTGATCGACAACTAAAACGCGTTGTTCTTTCATGTAGCACTCTATTTTTAATATTCCTGAACTGTCAGCTGTCACGTGGTACTTTTTTTTGTTAACAACAATTTACCGCATAAATGGCGAAAAAATTAAATCTTGCGTACATTTTGGACACACATTAGGTACTTAATAGACTTTTTTCTATTGGTAATAATAATAAATGATAAATATAAGGCAAATATTTTAATTGATATATAATGGAAACCCCGGACGAACCAGGCAAATTTAGAAAAACTATCCCAGACGTTCCCCGCACAAGCGAAAAAAAATACATGTCCGGGAAAACCCGAACAGATGGCAACGCTAGATAAGTCCAACTTGGAAAAGGTGCTTCACAACTAAACTTATAACACACGCGGTAAAATATAAAGTTTTTGCATCATTGCATTGGCTGAATCTGTGATGATGTACATATACGCAGCACAAACTTGGGGATACGAAAAGTATGGTACGCTAGAAAACTGCTAAGGTATTGTGTTAAAAGATGTTTTCAGTTACATGGAACTGCTTCCCATTATATAATCATAATTGAAACGGGGTTAGCACCACTTTTTATTAAAACCATAAAGCTACATGTGGACTACCTAATTAAAGTTTTTATATGCCAAACGAAAGATTGCCGAAGACTCTAGCAATATATGTATACTATAGAGAAGAAGGATTTATGGTTTGGGAAATTAAAGGAGCTTGTGAACTATTGTGGCCTCAATCGTGACTCAAACCTGCAGGAGAGCGATGGACGGGAACCATAGAAGCGCTTTACAATCTTTTTGCTTTTTCATGTCCACCGTGATTTGGAACTTTGCTAATTTTAACCCTTAACCCACTTACCAGCGGTCTCACAGACCGCAACGGTTTTTTAAATTCAAATATTTCAATGTGTGCGCGTCGTGCGACAAAGTGCATCCATGTACCTTTTCTACTCATCAAACACTGCCGCGCATGAGCTTGGAGAGTGAACACGTGCACGCGTTTGGCCTAGGTTAGCAACATTTTTCTCCTGCGGTCTCTGAGACCGGAGGTAGGTGGTTACCTGATTTTTTTGGTCTACAAATAATTGGAGATTCACCAAGCTTACCTAGTGTAGAAAAGCTTGAAATACGAGAAACATTCTCCAGTTGTGATCCAAAAAGGAAACGCCAAACCGTTTACTTATGTTTCATGTGCAAAAAACTAATTAGTGTGCTTAGAGTGTGCCAGCAAAATTTGCTGTAGCTGCAGCGAAAAATTGTGAATGTTGATGGGTTGCAATTTTGTTGAGGTTTTTTTTATGTTCGATTTTTTATTTTTATTTTATTCTTTGTTTTCTTAGTTTATAAGAATTAACACCAAGAATTCGAAATTTTAAGTTCCTACTGCAACAAATCTCATTGTATGAGCATAGTAATTTTTTGCGCTAAAATTATTAATAGTTTTGAAGAAAATTACAAAATGTTACTTTAATTTATGTTACTTTAGTCTTTAAAATAAAGCTTAAAGGGATTAACAACAATATTATTGATTTTTTTTATTTAATACCGGAAATTACGAAATAGAGGTAAAAATCTATAGCGGTCTCCAGGACCCGCACGTACATAGGTGGTTAAGGAACTGAAATAGGTGGTAGGTGGTTAAGGGTTAAATACGTAAAAAGTAAGCATTACATTTCCTATGATTCCTTAGAAGGTTGGACAGACACGCCAGAGGGATCACTATACTCTATACATTTCCCTTTTGTATCTAATCGACATAAAAACCAAATAAAAGGAAAGGAAACACTAAATTCGCAGAAGATTTTTATCAGTTCGTGTAGCTACTCTCAATGTTAAAGAGTGAAACTCTCCAAAGTCAATTAATTTTTTTACTCGTAGGTAATTAATTGAAGTTACGCCTATTGTACGACAGTACAGTCATGACAAATAGGATTACCCACGCACTGATTAGGCAACAATGTCGTACCACCATCGCATCTAAAGTTCGTTACATCGTTTCTCCTCTAAACCGAGGCGAATGGTAATCTCACAGTTCGCTCAACGACCTCTAAATCGGTACCAATTGTAAAGTGGAATTATAAACTAACAATCGGGTGTGGAAAATGCATAATTATTTCTCAAATACAATGCGTAGCAGCTGGAAAATTTGGCATGCCATTTCAAATGGCTTGGCTTCCTGGTGGAAAATAATTGAAATAGCAAGAGTGTACAGGAACACCCACTTTAACTTTTACTTTTACTTTTACCAACTGGTAGAGTTCATCACAAGTATGAAAATAAAACTTATCCAATAAATTATATAAATAAGTAATAATCTTATGTATTTCAACCTAATATTTGTCGCACATCAGATGGAGATATGTAATAATTTATTCTCACACGTGTGAGCTCGCCGCAGTCGATTGGATTTTTTTCTTTTAATCAAATTTACCAGCGAAAATTAATGACGCCATGTGCCAATGTGCCATAGGTATTTTCACGTAACCCAAAGGAAAATCTTACTCGGCTGGACTTGTGAAACATTTCAAAAGTTATTCAATATTGGGGCATCGAATTTACATTGTAAACAAATTGAAATTCGCCGTGACTGTCGTATCTTCGGGGTCAACTGGAAATGCCTAAATGATGATGATTGTAAATTAATAGGTATATAATTATTGATTTATAGCAATTTAAATTTAATGTACGATTTATGCTAATGATATGATTTTAAATAGATACAAACAGAAACCACTTTAAGATACATAGTAATTTTCGTAATAGAATTGTTTTGAAATTTTGTTTTAGGATGAAAAACTCGTTTCTCTTAAACGCATTTAGTATTTATTGAACAGTGATAGCCACCTGATCAAAACGAAGTGAGGTTAGCAATATCCAGCAAGGCTCCTGTACCTGATAGTCTACCCGCGGAGCTATTTAACGAAGCTGGAGATGACTTGGTAGTGAGCATACACCAACTTATCTCTAAGATTTGGTCAGATGAATGGAATTTCAGCGTTTGCCGGATTCACACGAAAGGAGACACCCTCAACTGCTCCAATTACAGAAGCATCGGTCTCCTCAACATCAACATCTTATCTGCCATATTGTGTGAACGCCTGCAACTTTTCGTCAACAAACTGATTGGCCCTTATCTGTGCGGGTTTCAGGCCAGGAAAGCCCAACATAGACCAAATTTTTACACTTGGGCAGATCCTGGAAAAAACCCAAGAAGTCCAAATCGATACCCACCACCTGTTCATCGATTTCAAGGCCGCCCATGACAGTATCTGGAGGGATGAACTGTATAGAGCCAGGTCTAGTTTTGACAACCCTGCCAAACACATCCGTGCAGGGTGACGATGGAGAAAGCTCGCTGCTCCATCAAGGTCGGTAATGACCTTACCGAGACCTTCGATTTAAAAAAAAAAGGTTTCAGACAAGGTGACGCACCCTCATGCGACTTCTTCACCATCATTCTTGAAAGGAACTCGCAAATCAATTCACGAGGAACGATCTTTCAAAAGTGCGTTCAACTACTTGCATACGCCGACGATATTGACATCATTAGGTCTGTTCGCGTATGCTCCCAAAACAACGAAAATCCACGAAAAATAACGAAAAACAACGAAAACCAGTTCGCGTACGCAAAAAATTCGTAGTTTTTCATAGAAGAGAGTGCTCACGAGAGAGTAAGAAATTTCCCCATGCTACGAATTTTCCCACAAGAAATTTCTTTGGGATATGTAATATATGAAAACTGTCAAATCTGTTAAATCACATACAGCCTTGGCCAAATGTATTAGGCACCCCCTTCTTTTTTTATTTGCTGCCAAATCCTTTTCCGTAAGTATCTAGTTTGAATTCTATGAATTATGGCATTATTTAATGAAGTTGTAAACGACTTTGTAATTAAAAAAAAAAAAAATGCACCAATGCACTTTTATGATGCAATTGCGGATTTTGATTACCTCGCCTCGGGCGGACCGATTTTTAATACGATCTTCGCTCAAAAATCAAAAGAAACCCTCTTCTGAGCTTGCTTCTGAGTTGTCGAAGGATCGAGGAATAAGAATTTCTCTTTGAACTGCTAGAAGAAGACGTGCCCAAAAGCACGCTTGGAGTGGGCGAAAAAACATGTGCATTTCATTGACAAAGAAATAGGCCAGATGAATCTAACTTTGCGGTAAGATTCATTTATGGATCACTTTTAATTTAAATGCCAAAAAATGTTACAAATTTTGGTGATCCCTAGATAAATTTAACTTTTTTGAATACCATTTTTTTTTATCATTGTTCAGATATTTGGCACCCCTCCCTGGTGTGACTTTTGTGAGGAGAAGGGTTGGAGAGGAGTACAACTCAGAATGCATGGTGATGGTACCGACTGTAAAGCACGGTGGAGACAGTATTATGATCTGGGGCTGCCAGTGGGTGATGGTTGGATGGACTCCCGAAAGTACATAAATGTGTTGAAAAAGGTACTTCAACTTTCCATTTCCAACATTTTCGGTGACACCAACATGGAAAATGTCAAATTCCAACAAGATAATGCACCCTGCCACAAACTAGCCCTAACTATGAGGTGGTTTGAGGAGAATAATGTAGACCTATTGGAGTGGCCTGCGCAGTCCCCGGATCTCAAGCCGATGGAACATCTATGGAGTATTCTAAAGCGTTGGATCAAGGAGCACTCCATAACATCAAAAGAATCACTTAAAAATGTGTTACAAACAAGAGTGGAGTGATATTTTTTCGGCAGAGTGTCGCAAGCTAGTCAGCACTATACCCAAGATAGTCGCTGCAGTCATCACGGCTAAAAGCGGCGTGACTAAATACCAGTTATCGTTAATAAAACTATTTATTTATCTCATCTGCGTCTTTTTATTTTATTTAAATTTTTGTTTTTCGAAGATATTGAGAATTTCATGGGGTGCCTAATACATTTGGCCAAGGCTGTACATTTTTAATTTTTTGGTACTTCGTTCGTTTATGTTTACTTTTTTGTAATTTTTCTATCTTTGAGAGAATTTCACCCCCACTCTTCGAAAATTGACAGATAACACATATTTAGTGCAACAAGTACGCTAACGGACCTATTGATAGAACACAGCGAGCTGTCACCGGTGCGTTTACGAGTATAGAAAGGGAAGCAGCTAGAATGGATTTCGCGGTAAACGAGGGCAAAACAAAGTATATCCTGTTAATGAAAAGGGACACTCAACATCGAAGAATTGGACAGAACGTCACAATAGACATCTACAACTTTGAGGTAGTAAAGAACTTCGTCTACCTCTGCTCTGCTATAACATCAAATAATGACATGTCGTCGGAAATCAAATGAAGGATTACTCTTGCCAATCGCCGTTTCTTTGAGCTAAGAACAATTGAGTAAATCCCTTTCCCCATCGACTCAGGAGACTCTATAAACGACCCTTTTCATCCTAGTCTTGCTATATGGAGCTGAAGCATGGACTTTATCGAAAGCATCGCTTCGAGAGAAAAATCCTTCGTAAGATAATTCAACCACGAACTGCAGGAGCTGTACAGCGACATCGACTTGGTCAAAAAAAACTGCGCATTGGGGTTTTACGATGGCTATATGAGTGAAAGGACATCAACGCTCTGGAGTTTGAGTATTTGACTCCACCCCGGATGGTCAGCGTAGGTAGCAAACGACCTCAACCAACTTAGAGTGCGTAACTGGAGTTGGAAGGGATTGTTGGTTGAATCGCTGGTCGACACCAGACTTTAGCGCCACCCAAGTAAGTAAGTAAGTGTTTATTGGTGTACTTTAATTTTTATCAATTTTAAATACCATATCTTTATCATTATATTTTTGTTCTTATAATTTGTTTATAGTGCCTGTGGTAGTATTGTAATGTAGCGTAGCCTAACCACTAACACCAGCACTAAATGACGAGCCTGTTGATGCATACTTTGCCCTGGCAAATCTCTGCTTGTGGTTGTTGCTTGTATTAAGCACACCACGACACAGATCTGAAAGTGTTTAAAAAAACAAAAATATCGCCCGATTTCGCCTCTTTGAAAGAAGAAATATTTAAACGCACTGATTCGTCATCGGCAGATAAATATTCCTATTAACATTCAGATAATGCAAGACGCGAAATATTCGCTGGTTAGTCAGCAATTATAAATTCAAATCAGTTACGACGTGCTATTGAGGAAGGACAGTGCAAAGAGAAAGACAGATTAAAAGATTTTAATGTTGAAGCCAAAAAGTCCGGTTCATGAACGCTAATTGCGGATTTAAATTTTTTTTCAATATTTACTTGCATCCAAAAACGTTGTAAAATTCTGTAAACAACTGAGTTCCAAGAGATCGTGATGGGACTAATATTGGCAACGATTGGTTAGGTAAGGTAGCAGTGGCTGCCAGTAAAGAGTACCAGCACATTTAGGCCTATAGAAGCCCATTGTGATAGGATCTTAGGTGACCCCGCTACTTATGAGATCCATTTGGAGGTTTCTATAAAGCGAAAAAGCCTTCCCACGTATTTTGTGCTAGGTCACTAAGATCGTCGAAAAAGTATTCTCCTGGTGTAGTTTTCTACTACGAGAAAGAGCTGGGCATGAACAGGGGTGATGTGTCGGGCTCCCTTCTTCTTAGTCTCTGCAACTTCAGCAGAAGTCATTTGAAATGATAAGATCGATAGTCGTGCATATATGTCTTTTTAGGGACAAAAGGTATTTGGAGCGATTTGGATCTAGTATAGGCCAGATATGTTTAATGGCATGCCAGGTACTTTCACTTTCGTTGGTTTTATTGACTGTGTTAAGTTTGAGTGTTAGCTTGTAAGTAGCAAGAGGCATAGCTATGTATGTATATTTTTATTTTCGGGTAGAATATGTGTTGTTGTTCCTATTTAAGCGAGCTCGTCAGCTTTGCAATTCCCTGGAATGTCTCTATGCCCCGGCACCTACCAAAGGTGAATGTTAAACTGCTTGACCATCTTTATAAGAGATGAGTGGCAGTTGGAGGTGGTTTTAGAAGTGGATGAGACTGATTCCAGAGATTGCAAGGATATTATATTGCTTTTGATTCAGGACAGTGCTTCCGAAACCGCCATAATCTCCGCTTGAAACACGCTACAGTGATCAGGGAGGCGAAATAAGAGATTTGGTTTTAATCTGTCTCCTCCTACACTATCATTGGTTTTAGAGCCATCAGTGTGGAAGTGTATCGACTTGTTTGTTATAGCAGCTACAAGTCATCCCAGAAGGATCTATCGGGAGTAATGACCGTAAAGTTTTTGTCAAAATTGGGCTTTGGCATAGTATATATAGTCTGTGTTTTCGGGAAGAGTTAGATTGTCTAGTATTCTGGAGTGACCAGTGTAGTAACTTGACCACTGTGAGATGGTTTTGAGTCTTATGGCAACACTGGCTGCCGTTTGATTACCGGTTATATCAAGGAGTGAGAGATACAGTAGGATGTCTAATGCTGCGGGGACGGTGGTCTTAGTGCTCCACTGATGCACAGACACGCTAATCTTTGTACATTTGCCAGGCTGTCGTTCAAGTCCCCATTTACTGCCAATGGCTTTCTTGCAAGAGTAGAGAGATATGCTAGCTTTATTTACTCTTTCCCGGATGAGACCTCGCTTTGTCGGTGAAGACCACGATATAAAGAAGGTGGGTCTTTCTGAGGAATTTTGTATTTCCTTGTGAAAATAATCAGTTCCGTTTTCTGAGGGTTAACCCCCTGTCCACATTTTTCGGTATAGGTATTTCGAAGGCTTGTTTAGTGCAATTTGCATGAGTTCATTGATCGTGACTCAACGATAAACTCATCCACGGTTTTTAATTATTTTGCTAAACTTGCCACTGGGGTATATACCTACTTTATTGGACATTAACTTTTGTTATTTATGAACACTTTATGGTTATCAAACAATTGCCATGTTACTGAGCGGAAGACTGTCGAACACGATGCTCGGTTTTCTGTCAAATTTTCAAAACGGAAAACGTAACATTTTTGAACCCTTAGTTAGCCAAACACGCCAAATAGATTGCAGCTTGCTTTCAGAATATTCAATCTACAAAGAGAGGTTTTGAAACCACCATCTGTCAAAACGCAATTAAAGAAAACGTGTCCCTTTTTCGGATCTAGTACGTCCGTTATGAGATACTAGATTAGTTACTTAACCGTCAATTAGAAAATTGGCAAGTGGAAATAATGAAAAACTGCTTATTTATCATCATTTCCAATTGCAAATTTTCTAATTGACCTAAAAATACGTCGCTTGTCAATTTCAAATCGACAAGTGGAAACCTAGCTTAAGACTTGTAAGACTAGGTCAACGAGTTTCACAAAGCTAAAAGATGAATAAATCTAACTTTAAACCGTAAACCTTGTAAATATAAGACGGGAATTCCCCGGAAACCGAAATTCAATGGAAAAATAGCGTCTAGGCCAAGTTAAAAATCAATCAAACAGATCTGCCTTGATTGAGAAGACTGTTGAAAACAGACTCTTTACCGAAAATTAAAAAATCAATAAACCAGGCCCTCATATCAAGAGCTTAGTTACATACCCAGTTATGCCATGTCAATCACAAATATGTATTTATTTACTGTTTCCAGCAAATCCATCGAACAAATAATAAATCGAAATCAAAAAAAGCACCTAACCTTATACCAATAAACCTCGAAAATAATTACCGTAAGCAAATATTAACGAGCACACTTGTTTGTTTGTTTGTTTATCTTTTCGCACTAGTGTTTGGTGTTGTTTGGGTACACCCATAAAAAATATAACCACCTAATTAAATTCACTTACGTAAGTTGCGTAAAAATCTCATTAAAAAATATTAAGTGATTTATGCACGACTTTCGCTTTGCCAAAAAAAAGAGTTGTGTGCCCGCTACCCCCTCTGAAGGGAAAAAGAAGCCCAAAAATGCGGAAACTGGTTCTGACAACATGAAGTGAATCTTTTCGTGTTCAACGCGTTAGAAACACACAAACAACCTTGGATTATTCTTTCTCATGCTCATGTCATAGATTTTTATTTTTGCGTAGTTCCAGCATATACTCATTACACCCACTTTTTTTTATATCCGCATAGCGCGACTCATCCAGCATACCAAATTTGCAAAGAACAATACTGAACTGAAGATGTCGCTGCACTCCCACATATGGGGCGACACAAAAAACCGTGTTAACAAATTCATTCACCTTATTTGTATCCAAACGTTTAAGCTGCTTTTTAATCCAAAAAAGTGTGTCGCTGCGGAGGACAGAGGGCACACGCAAAAGAACGATATTCTAGCCCCGAAGCACGACTCAAAAGGAAGACTGAAATCACTTTATGCGCGAAACTTCGCGTCGACCAAACCGAAACGGCGATTGGAATCAAACTGATTGGAATTGGAAACACAGGTGAGGCACACAGCTTAGCCAGTTCAGCTGTAGCTATACCTACGAACAGCAAGAGATAAACAAAAAGCCAGACCGGCCGAGTGGGAGTCGATGGCATAAGACAGGCACTGCACCAGCTGCAATCCGCAGTTGTTTCTATGGCTTTGTGTTTGTGATGTTTTTTGCTTTATCAACCCGACACGATGGCGGAGAAATTCGATATGGTAAGGTACGGGTTCGAATTTGGTCGTTCAATACCGTTGCCATCAACAGGTTAGGGTACGACACGAAAAGCATTCCAATCGACTTGGAAGACTTTGGTGTTTACCGATCGCAGAAAACGCAACGAGTGAGTGGCCTTTACCAGTACACGAGGCAAATATTGTTTACTGCCAGATTCACTCGAGTGGAATGCAACCAACGAACGCATTAAAAGGCAGAGAACTATACGAGTATGATGCTGGACATAAGCTAAAAACTGACCTAGGCGAATGAAGTGAAAGTTATATCCAACGAGAAGAGGTCGCGTCGCGTCTCAGTTGATCGTTATACATTTTATATGCAAATTGATTCTTATTCATCCGATTGTGTCAGATAAGTACACAAAATCTCTTTATTGATTGAGTGAAACTTTCTTTTTCCGTCGCGGTATCTGCTGTGTGTTTTTTCTTCTTTTGGATATTATATAATCAGTGGTTATTGCATTAAAAATTGAGACCTTCAGAAAGGGCGCCATCGATTATGCAATACCTACGAGTTTTATTTGTCACGGGTCAAGTGCAAAAAGTGACGTTTAAAATATTTGGTTCTAAGTGCCGTGTAATTACTCGTTAGTTCTTGCGATGTACTTATTCGTTTTATTGTTAGATTTTGTATTTTAAGTCACTCCAAAATCAAATAAATGTACTTAAGTACATATACAGTAGTGGAAAACTAATTAGAAACACTGGGAAAAATAAATATTGTCTATTTTCGCTTCTTTATTTTCATATTTATTTGCAAGATATCTGCACCGGTAAAACACCGTCTAAAACTAAAATTCACTCACAAAAGATAAATTCGATACATATAGGACGTCGTCGTTGAGATTTTCGGGTGAAATTTGCTGCACAAATAATTAGAAACAGTGATGGAATATTAATATAATAGTGAAATATTACGGTAAATGTTTGCAGATTCAATTATTTTCGGTCAGCATGTTGATGCATACACAAATTTCGTGCATATACATACATAAATGTTTTTGAGAGTTCAGTTGAATATTCAATATCCCAGTATGAAATCTTTGGCGATTTCATCATGAAAATCTTGAAGATAGCAGTGACTTTCAAAAAGCATGCTTAGGAAGTGATGGCTTTTGTTTTAAAATGCCAACCACTTTTAAAACTTGAGTTTCAATTTCAATGTCCTATTATGTACTTCGCTTCTCAGTGAATGACCCTTTTCAGACCTGTCATCTGGCAAATTCGTTTTAAAATAATAAATTCCAACCATACTTTTAAATAACCTGGCACTGATGGCATTAGCACCATGTTAAATGTTTAAATAATGCATGATGTAATGCTAAAAGGAAGCGATGATTAGGCCTAAAAGAATCACTGCGGTAATGTTTAAATTTTTTTTCGGGATCTTGCAGTTCGCATGAGTTTGCACGAGTTTATATACGTTGTATGTATGTACTTTATAACGAATAAAGACTTGCTGACAAACACTATGATTTCCCAACCGGCCAGTGGTGTCGGCGTCAGTTGAAAAAAAGTGCGAAAAGTGAAAATTTGAATTGAGAATGTGATGTAAACACTCGCCTCTAGGATGTCGTCTCCAAGAACTTTGTAATTTGTATCCAGCCCTTCTAGAATAATTTTATTTTAGAACGAATGTCTTAACTTTTTGAACACAACCTTTTGTGTTTTGAAATAGAACTGAGCGGCTGACATTTGGAGCCCTCCGCCTCGGGGTGGCCAAGCCAATAGATTCTCCAACAAGTACGGCACTTTGCTTAAGAAAGCGTCTTGCACGGAGGAAAAACTTGGAGATTTTAATCTAAAAATTGTATTATATTTATTTAATTTTATTGAATACACTTCAAAACACAATCCAATAAAAACCAATCTGATATATACACAAATATGAACATAAATTCCATTTGTGCAGAAATACATAAATCGTCTGAACACCCAAATCAGTATACATACATTTATTTGTGTATGCCATATTTGTGGCGATACGATAAACAAATGAAGTTTGTGGCTTTGAGCCAAAATATGCAAATCGTCTGAACCACAAATATTTGTGGCATACATAAATCATATTTCTGTACGAATTTTTGTAGACTTTGTGTATGTCATACATAAATGAAATTTGTGTATTTACACCAATCGTCTGATACTAGCTTTAGCATAACAATAAATAGGAATAAACATGAGTGAGCGTCTCATGACAATCCGTGTCAAAGCAAAATTCGCCAACATTAGCCTAATATGCGTTCATGCCCCCACAGAAGAAAAAGACGACGCTATCAAAGATAGTTTCTACGAGCTCCTCGAGAAAACATACGGGCAATGGCCTAAACATGACGTTAAAATCGTATTGGGCGATCTTAACGCCAAAATAGGAAGAGAGAACATTTTTGGTAGAACGATTGGAAGGCCAGCCTACACGACACCACGTCCTAAAACGGATTAATGCTGATTGATTTTGCTGCGGGGCGAAGTGTCAGTATACCAAGCATGCGGTTTCCTCATCTTAATATCCATAAGGAGAGATGGCGGTCTCCGGATCGATAAACTGTCAACCAAATCGACCACATCGCGATCGACACCAGACACGCTTCCAGTATTCTGAATGTCCGATCTTTCCGGGCGGCCAACATTGGCTCGGACCACTACCTTGTTGTAGCCAAGGTACGAATGCGGATATCCACGACGCCACAACAACGAAATACTGTGAGAAAGTATAATGTCGAATAGCTACAATCGCAAGACACCGCCAGAGCCTACAGAGAACGCATATCCCGACCTCTCGCTACGAGTCCTACCGCAGCAACAGCTAGTACAGAAGACCAGTGGCAACACTGCCAGCAAGCCATCATAAATGCCGCGAATGATGTACTGGGTTTTACACGACCACCAGCACGAAACCCCTGCCTGGTTTGATGGAAACGCGGAAAAGCAACAAGCGTATAAAGCGCCGCTGCAAAGAAGGACTAGATCTGCTCGTATGCTCTATGAGCAAAAGAGACGGGAAGAACATCGGGTTCTAAGAAATACAAATACGAGAAGCGTGCGATCGAGGGTATTGAGAGATGCTACTCCAGGAACAATGTACGGAAGTTTTACCAGATAGTAAAAAGAATTTGTCAGCAAAACAAGTGCCATACGGAACCCTTTAGAGATGATGAAGGAAACCCTGAAGTAGAAACACAGTCAGTGCTGAGAATATGGAAACACTGTATAATGGCGATGAAGACCAATCCTCCGCTGTCAGGGAGAATGAACCATTCAATTTAGATGATGATAGCCAAAACTCCCATCCACCTGATCAAAACGAAGTGAGGATAGCAATATCCAAGCTCAAGTCCAAAAAGGCTGCTGGACCTGACGGTCTACCCGCAGAGCTATTTAAAGCAGCTGGAGAAGACTTGGCAGTTAGCATACACCAACTCATCTCTAAGATTTGGTCAAATGAAAGTATGCCAGATGAATGTAATCTCAGCATCGTCTGCCCGGTCCACAAGAAAGGAGACCACACTGTCCAACAACATCCTATCTGCCATATTGTGTGAACGCCTGAAGCTTTTCGTCAACAACCTGATTGGCCCCTATCAGTGTGGTTTCAAGCCAGGAAAGTCCACCATAGACCAAATTTTTACACTGAACTGAAGGATCTCTCAACGTAACCAGAAACTAGTATAGGAAAGAAAAAAAAAATGTCAGGTCGTTGACTTTAATAATATTTGAGTCCGATTTTGAGTTTGCACATTTGCAGCGCCATTTTCTTCATTTACTGGAAAAACGGCAATACAATTTTCAGCTACTGGCCCTTTCGCTTGCTGAAATTTCAAATCGATCCCGTTCAAAATCTTTAACACCTCTTCAATAGGCCTTCCTAAATATTACGTATTGCACTAAGATCAAATGTTCAAATTAAAATACACATAATAGAAGTTATGAACTTACTCACCTGTTATTTGTAAACTTTTAAAAATGTGCTCTTTCGAGACCAAAAATCTTTTTCCAATTTCGCCATAAAATTTTGCTTGAATCTCAAGCAACAAAATAGTTTAGGAACAGCATATTGAGAAAATATGGAAGAGTATCGTTCTATAAGGTACCAGACTTAGTTACTACATAGTTTATCGAAACGCTGATCAGCTGTTTTAGATATGTACATATATGTAAAGATACAAATTTGACTTTATTTTATGCGGTTTTTTGAGTTGTAAAAGAAAGACACATTTTTGTTTCTAATTTTTATAACAATAACAACAAATAACAATATACAAAAAATGTTTGAATATACAATTAAATTTTAGGTTATAAGAGCGCTGTTATTACATCTTTGTAGAAAAGGTACTTGTTTCTAGTTAGTTTTCCACCACTGTACATATGTACATATGTATGTCTGTTTTCGTTAAGATCTACTGAAACAGAACTCATTGATATTGACACATATTGATATCACATTTATTTTATTTGATACGCAATTTTAATGTTTACAGTTTAAACTGTTTTACCTTCGTATAAAATTAATTGCTTCACAGATGTGTCAAAATAGTCATTGAAAACACTTCATGGAAAACACTTAGTAGATATGAAACTATATTTCTTTTCTATTTGCATTATTTGGTGTAGTTTTCTTGCACTGATGAAAACTAGAACAAGTGCCATAGATGTCGACAATGATTGTTATGACGACGACACGATGTATTCAATTCCGGATTGTTATTCGCCAAATTACGAAGCACCAACATGGACTACAGCAGCTGAAGAACCAAAGGAATCTTCGTATGGTTTTCCATTATTGTATGAGAAAAAAAATGCACTTTACTATTTATAGTCGATATATTTTGTAATTATTATTTTTTGTTGATTTAATAAAGTATGTATAGTAAAAATGTATAAATAAATAAGTAAAAATGTCTCCTGTCACCAGCTGTCATCAGTAAGTTTTGTAAATATTGACTGACTTATGTACATGTATATGTATCTCCTTCATGTGCTCGCGCTGCGTGTAAACATTGTGTATAACGGTATTCATAGTCCTTTTAGCGTGTGTAAAATTATAAAAAAGGCGTGAGTACCAGATACTCGTGAAATTTGATATGTAAACGTTTGTGTGTATGTAGGTAAAATTATCTTCTTAAAGCCCAATTTACAATGTCGCGTTCGGGCGCTCTCGCGTTGACAGATAAAGTAGAAACAATGCAAACACATGGGGTGCTCTTAAATGTTAATTCAGGCGTTATATCGTAGATATTGTAAAGTTCTGGGCAACGGCCGAGTAGAACTGCTTTCTACTAGGGCGTGCGTTGTGACAGCTCACAGCTGTTGTTGACATTATACTATTCGATGGCCTGTTCGATTAAAGTACAATTTTTTAACATTTAATATGTGTAAAAGATTTAAATGGCTAAATTAATTTTTTCAACACAAATTAATTGTGTGGGGTCTTTTTTTTTAATTTACATATTCGCACAATCTTGTTTGTAAAGTTATTTCTCACATTTTGTGTTTTTTAATAAAACAATACAAATAAAAAGAAATACATTTCAAATCTTCTTTCTATCATAAATTCGTGAATGGGAGATTTGAGGAAACAGAACATATTATTTGTCATACTCCTAACCTATGAACGCCTGAAGCTTGAAGCGGTATTTAGTTTTGCAAATTTCGACTTCGTGCGTTGGACAGAAGTTATCGTAGGGAAGAGTGGGGTTACTCCTAACACTTTTTACGAAAATTGATGGTGCTTCTAAGATTTTACGAATTAGTTAGCCACTATTTTAAATCGAAGAGCAACATTTCACCTACAAAATCCACCAACAACGTCCAACAAAGTCTGCTCAGAAGATATCAAACTATCACATTTAAAAAAAAAAGACGGGTTGGGACCCCACCCACAACTTTTTCCACTGAAGACCAATTCAAAACGGAACTAGACACGTCGTTTGCTCTGGAAAATACGAATATTTTTCTCTTTCACGTGACTTTTAATTTTCAGGGGAACCCTTTATTTTTTAGCTGTTAAAACTTACCCCTGTTACTTCTAACCCCACTCTCCCCTAAAGTCGATATAAAGCCCATTAACGCGAGAGCGCCCGAACGCGACATTGTGAATTGGGCTTAAATTTACTTGATTACAGCGATAACGCATAGGTTAGGTTAGGTTATGGGGTGGCGGCTTAGCCTCACATAGACCAGTGTTGGTCCATAGTGATACCACAACTCCTCAGAGTAATCAGTTAATTTCTGTTGCTTTGTTTAAACAAAATGAGTTTGTCTGTTGAGCAAATTTAATAAGAAGGTGAAGTTTTATGTCTGCCACTTCTACGAGTGACTTGAAATAGAATTTTCCCATTAGTCTGTGCCTTCTTTTTGCCAATGTAGGACAAGCGCACAGGAGGTGCTCTAATGTTTCTACCATACCCGGTTCATTGCAGTTTCTGCATATGTCCGACGAGACTAGTTTGAGCCAACGAGCGTGAAAACCTATAAGGCAATGCCCTGTGATGACGCCTAGTAGTAAATTGCATTCCACTCTTGATAGCGAGAGGATGTATTTGGTTCTATGGCTACTGCAGTGCGGCCAGAATATTTTCGTTATTCTGCAAGAAGTGGATGGATTCCACTTATTGTCAGCTGTGCTTTGTAATTTAGCATCAATTTTTGAGAAGTAGTGCTGGATCGGTTCTACTATGATTTCGGGTTCTGAACTAAGTAGAACTCCCTGTTTAGCCTGTTCATCAGCTTTTTCATTGCCTATGATGCCTTGATGACCAGGAACCCAATATAAGCAGACTGTGTTGCTTCTGCTGAGTTCCTGAAGTAAAGCGTAGCAGTTTAGAACTGTTTTCGATTTTATCACATTACTTTTTAGTGCTTTGAGCGCAGCTTGACTGTCAACATAAATGTTAATGTAGGAGCCTTCTTCGCAGTTCGTTAGATGCTCTGCGGCTTTTTGAATCGCCAAAAGTTCAGCCTGAAAGATGCTGCAACTATCTGGCAATTTAAAGCATTGTTTGTAGTTAGATTTTGGATTGAAGACTCCAGCGCCCACGCCTTCGTCCTGTTTCGATCCGTCCGTGTAAATATTAATGCTGTCGAGTGGATCAGCTGCACGCTGTATCCAATATTCTCTAGAGGGAATTTTTATGGAAAAGTTTCGGTCAAACAGGGTTATTGGCTTGAGATAATCTGTACTAATATTAGCAATATTGATTATGTTACCATGTCCAAATAGTCTAAACTTGAAACCATTAGACTCTTTAAGCCTTAACACTGTTTTAAAAACGACACTCTTAGCAAATAGGTCTATTGGTAACAAGTTCAGTATGGTGTTTAGTGACATCGCTGATGTTGTTTTAAGTGCTCCAGTGATTCCAATACACATCAGACGTTGAAGTCTCTCTAGTTGTTTTAGAATGTGTGTTTTCTCCAGGGCTCTCCACCATACCACAACTCCGTATAGTAAGATCGGTCTTACTATGGAAGTGTAGATCCAGTGAGTCACTTTAGGTTGTAATCCCCATTTTATTCCAAACATTTTCTTGCAAGCGTAGTAGGCATTTTGGGCCTTTTTAATGCGTTCTTCGATATTAGGTTTCCAGTTGAATTTTCCGTCAAAGATAACTCCAAGAAATTTGGCCTGGTTTGAAAACGGTAAAGTCAAGTTGTTCATCTTAATGCCTCTAAATTTAGGTATCTTGCATTTCCTAATTAATTTTCAACCCTTTTTGAAGTGCCCAGTGGCTTATAGAAGAGAGTGCTCTTTCCATTAGCTCACTCATAGTGTCTAGAAATTTGCCTGACACAAGTAAAACTATGTCATCAGCATACGCAACTACTTTAATACCATGTTCGCTGAGGGTATGGAGTATCGAGTCGACCGTGAGGATCCACAGAAGAGGTGACAAAACGCCCCCCTGCGGTGTGCCCCTGGTTGCAAACTTTTTAGCCCGAGCCAAGCTCCATTCCACAGTTATGGTGCGGTTGCTTAGCAACTCGTGAATCCATCTGCGGAGATGTGAATTAATTCCGGCTCTCGATAGCGCACTGATAATTGCGTCACTAGTGATATTGTTAAAGGCGCCTTCAATATCGAGAAAGGCACCGAGTGTGTATTCTTTATAGTGAATTGAAGTCTCAAGTGTACTTGTGACCTCATGGATTGCTGTCTCAGTAGATTTACCTTTTTGATAGGCGTGCTGAGCAGGTGACAGAAAGTTTAATGGGATAGACTCTCTTATATGGGAATCTAGAATTCGTTCCATAGTTTTTAGAAGAAAAGATGTCAGACATAATGGTCTGTAGTCTTTGGCTTTTACATGGCTGGTTTTTCCACTTTTTGGAATGAATACAACCCGTGAAGTACGCCAGGATTTAGGGATCGTGTTGTATTGTATACAACCTTTAAAAATAGACCTTAGCCTTTCTAGAATTATTTCCAGAACATTTTGCAACATCGCAGGAAATATCCCATCTGGCCCTGGTGATTTATATGGACTAAAAGAGCGAATAGCCCACTTTATTCTATTATTGGTGAAAATGTTAGGTATCTCTTCTTGGATGCCTGAAGTATCTGTGTGAGAATTGTGACAGGGACTTACAGTGCAGCCAGGAAAGTGAGTATTAAGCAATACTTCTAGTGTTTCTTCTGCGTCTGTTGTCCAATTGCCGTCATCTTTTTGAATAAGTGAGGGTGCAATTTCCTTTTTACTAAGGATTTTCCTAAGGCGTGCAGTGTCTGCAGTTTTTTCCATTTTCCCGCCAAATTCTCTCCATCCTTTCCTCTTTGCTGTTCTAAGTAGCTTTTTAAAACCTTTAAGTTCAGCCCTGTAGGAATCCCAGTCTGGTTGAGAATTATGTTTTCTAGCTGTTTCAAAAAGCAATTGTATTTTCTTGCGAGCCGTTGAGAGATCTTTGCTCCACCATGGAGGCTGAACCTTATTATTATTTGTCTTAATTGGGCAGGCAATATGAAAACTTGACAGAAGTGCGATAACGCATAAAAACAAAAAGAATCAATGACATGTTATGTATGGACTGCTAGAGTATCTACTCTTTCGTACAAAGTCTGAGTAAAATTTGGTTCCAACATAATTATTAGCGCCACGTGTTTCGTAGGAACAGAGAAGTAAAAACAATTGTCCGTCATCATGCAAATTTTACATAGAAACTATGGTCATCAATGAACTTATATGAGTAACTACAAAAATACGTTGAACATTATAATAAACAATTTGAAAATAGCCGTTACTTTTCTTTACCTATACATATTAATATTATGTCAATAGTAGAGAGCATAGAAATGTAACGTATTTTCGTAGTAACTCGTAATAATAGATGGCCATAGTTTCTATGTAAAATTTCTACTATGGCGGATAAACAGAGAATGCACTAATACTAAGAGAATCATATACAGAGAACGCACCAATACTAAGTTTGGTTACGCGTAACGGACGACGGCGAAAAATTTCCCCATACCAAGAGCTAAGATGTTTACACATCTAAAAGATCTACTGCTCTGGACTGGGGTTATGGGCCAGCGCACACAAGATCAATTCTACCCGCAGAAAACCTGTTTCATACCATACTTCGAGCGCACACGGGATGATTTCTGCGGGCAGAAAAAATTGTGTCCATGAACCTCTTTTCACGGTGGTAGCATTTTTTCGGCCCAAAATATGTTGAATGTTGTGTATTTTCATTGCGCAATAGGTTCTGCGAAAATATTGGCTAAAAATAAAGAAGTATTTCTCATGTTTCATATAGACATGAAGAGTGCATTTGACACGGTTAGCAGAACTTAAATCTGGGCAAGTCTAAGTAACAAGGGAATGGATGAGGGTCTTGTAAGATCGGTGAAAAGCATATACAAAATTGTCAAAACCAGCAATCGCATGCCAGAGAAATTCAAAACTTCCGAAGGTGTCAAATGGATGACGCCATACGATGTAGCCAAGAAAGAATGGAAAGTTTCACATTTGGATACAGTCACTTGAGACTGATCAGGCTAGTACATTTGCAGATGACATAGGGCTGTTTGCAAACTCAGAGAAAATTCTGGAGAAGAACCTAAAAGGGCGGAAAGATATTCTCGCTTCACACAAGAAACAACCTATAATTGGACATCAAAAAACTGAGGTGGTCAGTAATGGAAGCATGGTAATAAATGTGAGAGTGGATGAAAAAATAATCGAATACGTGGAAAGGTACAAATACCTAGGCAGTGTCATCAATAGATGTATGTACTTATGTATGTAGTTCGGAAGCAGAATTTAAGACTATAATTCAATCCGCTGCTTTAAAGAAAACGCTTTTAGACCATTAAACAAATAATCCAAAGAACAAAACAAGAAAAGCAGATACAAGCCATGGAAATAAAATACTTGGGAAACGTTTTAGGAGTAAGACGAATTGACAGACAAAGAACCGATGACATAGGGAACGAGCAAAGTGGAATCGGCTATAAATATATTGGAGAGAGTAGTTTTTTTTTTAAAAAGGTTTTGACCCGCGAATTGCGGGCACCGCGACCTTAAACATCTATTGTACCGCATAGTCAATTTAGGGAACCAGAAGAGGCTCAACTCTTTTGATGAAGTTGAGGATCACACTGGTGGAGACTGTACGAAGTTCCATGGGGATTAGGATTCCATTGTGGAAATGTTTTCTCCGGAGGGCACAAAGTGCCATGCAGTCACATAGAATATTTTCCGCAGTTTCGTCGTCCTGCATGCAAAGACGAAATTCAGTTTCCTGAATAAGACCTGTATTGTTAAGGTGATATCGAAGATGGCAATGCCCTGATAGAAATCCCACTAATCTCTTGATATCATTTCAACTGAAGAGTAGTTTTTTTATGGATTTTTTTTTAAAGGGTTTAATGGCTCTTTTAGCCTGACGAAGGAAGACCCTGGGTATTTTCCCAATGGGAGATACACATATTGTTTTCCCAACTTTTGATGATTAAGTTAATAGCCGAATTTGGAATGTTACAAAACGATTCAGGGCCGATAAAGAATTCAGCCGAGCCTGTCCTAGCTAGTTCGTCAGCTTTTTCATTTCCATCAATACCCTCATGTCCGGGCACCCACCAAAGTTTGACTTTGTTTCTATGGGAGAGGTCTTGGAGAGTATTGAGGCAGTTAAAGGCTGATTTGAAGTCTATCACGTTTCAGCCTCGTGCTTTTATGGCTGCTTGACTATCCATGAGTATATGGATGAGGACACCTTTAATTGCCGATTCTAGGATGACGTTGGCGCAGACTTGAATGGCATGAATTTCAGCTGGGAATACACTGGGATTTTGTCCCATTGGTATTGATATTCTAGTGTTTGGTCAATATATACCAGCACCCACCCCGGTGTCCATCTTGGATCCATCCGTATACAACTTATTACCCTTTAGGTTTGATGTAGGATTTCACGGCTTGGGATCACTGGATCTTGCCGAAGCATAAAGTTTTAGGTAAGTGGTCATTTACCGCGCAGATCATGTCAAGCTCTGGGATTTCGAAGAAAAGATTCATTTGATCTGTTTGATTTATGTAGTTTATCTCTCCTGTGCAGTAGTCTGACAGTGCTGGCAATTGCTATCTATTTTTTTTTTTTTTTTAAAGGTGGAGTGGCGTTATACCAATGAGCAGCTGTGGGGCAAGTGCGCATATTGGGGTGAGAGTATACCACCTTGTGGACAGCCTTTAACGGCTGAGACTTTGACCGAGGTCCGCCCAGAAGATATGGAGATTTTTCGGTTTTCGAGCTTCGCTCTAACCCATCGGTTAGTAGGATGGCCAATACCTTTCTTGGGCATGGATTCCGAGATAGAATCTTACCCGGTATTATCGAAGGCACCTTCCATATCTAGGAAGGCACATAATGCGATCTCTTTTTGACAGAATGTCTCTTTAATCTGTGTCACAATTTTTAGTAGAGCACCTTCCGACGATCTTTTTTTCCTGTATGCATATTGATGTAGGTGCAGAGGTGAATTTCTACCAAGAATGGGTCTAATGTCTCAAATGATTAGTCTCTCCATGGTTTTAAGAAAAAACGATGTTAGGATAATGGGTCTATAAGATTAAAGTAGCTTACTCGGTTTGTCTGGTTTGGGGTTAAAAACTACGTTGACCTTACTCCAAGCTTGTGGGATGTGTCCCCAATTGAAGCTGGACCTAAGTAAGGCAGTTAGAGTTGGTTAAATCTGGATCAGAACTTTCTGTATGTACAGTTAATCACAAAAGTAAGTATACAGTACGGTAAACGAAGTTTATTGAACGAAAACAACCACTCAAATAAATTTAAACCAAATAAGAGATATGTAACTATTATATGAACTTTATATAAAAAGTAAAATTTGAAAAAAAAAAAAAAACAAAGTAACAAAGCTATTAAAATTAAGCAAAATTCATAAAAAACACACCACAAAAGTAAATATGTATACACCTCAAAGAAAAAACAAAAAAAGACAAGATATTGAAGTAAAAAATTTAATTAATACCTAGCAGGATATCCTTTCGAGTTAATAACAGCGCTTATTCTGGATCGCATTAAATTGACGAGCTTTTGGATAACGTGGGGCCTATTTTGGTCCATTCTTCTTGAATAATGGTTTCAAGCTGATTTTTCCTTCGAACATCATGTTTTCGTATTTGGCGTTTGAGGTGATCCCACAAGTGCTCAATAGCATTCAAGTCTGGTGATTGGGTTGGTGTTTTAAGCTGGTTGCGCACATGGTATAGCAGCCATTCCCTAACCCACGCCAGAGGCCGCCATACACCCCCAAACCATTACGGAATCACCACCATGTTTTATGGTTCCAGCCATATTCTCCGGATTTAACTTTGTATTCGGTTTTCTCCTTAACGTTGATGCGCCCATCCGAACCATAAATTTTGAATTTGCTTTCGTCTGTAAATATAACTGTGTTCCAAAAGGTAATATCAGATGTTAGATGGTTTCTGGCATATTCAACTCGCTTTTTACGATTCACATCGCTGACAAAAGGTTTTTTCCTGATAGATCGACCGTTATACCCAGCATCGTGCAAGACACGGTGAATAGTTTGGAGCTTCCACTGCTTTCCTGCTTCGTTGGTGATCTCTGGTTGTAAATTTCGGGTACTTTTTTTTAGAATCATTCCTCACTTTTCGGATAATAATTCGCTTTTCTCCTTCAGTAAAGGTACAGGGGCCGGGCGTCTAGTTTTAGCTCGATTTTCTTTTTTAACGGAGGTTTTATTTTTTTCTAAATTTTTTTTTACCGTTGCAGGGTTTTGTCGACTAGTTTCACCACTTCTCGAATGGATTCCCTTCCTTAGAAAATGTTATCACCAAATTTTTAAGGTCAATAGAGAGCTTTTTTCCACACGGTGGCATTTCTGGTAGACGCATAGAAATTCGTTAACGAAATAATGTAAACTCAATAATTTCTACTCACCCTATACATATCTAAAACAATTCAATTGAAAAAGAGCAGATTTATAGTAACAGGTGTTTACTGACCCGTGTAATGTACTCAAATACCATGAATATACATATACTTACTTTTGTGACGTTGTTTTGGTATTTCGTCAGACAAAAGTTATTCTCCTCTAGAACCTGGCCAAGTTATACCGTTATTTTTACTTTAGAGCAACTGTGCAAATGTCAAACAACAGACATGAGGTCAGACGGATAATGGTTCAAACAGTTACAATCACGTAGGTGTATACTTACTTTTGTGATTAACTGTACATATGTAGTTTATTGACCGACATAGAGTACCAAATTTATGTATACGTGTTAGGAGTATATGATTGATTTGATTGATTTGTTCCCATCTCCAAATGGTGATTTGTGCGTGCTCTCACGTCGAATGACACTCTAAAATGAATATGCTTATTTAAATCCGAAAGTTTCTTAGCTGTAATCCGAAGATTGATCGTCACTAGCCACAGCGCAGCGCCTACAACTTCCTTACTTAGTTGGCGCTACAGCTCGAGGTGAACCTGGGCCTGCTTCTCGCAACCATTTGTGTGTGCGTGTTATATTTTTGCACGAATGGAAGGGACCTACAGTTTTTTGCCGACTCCGAACGGCGAGTTGAGAAGCTCAATCGTGACAAATGATACTCTTTGATGCTTGTCAGACATTCGAAAGAGGTGGGCACTGTGAAAAACTTTTAGGTGTTTGCGGCGGGATTCGAACCCAAACCGCTGGCTCAGTAGTCCGACGCACTAACCACTTGCGCTACGGTGCCCACAAGCCCATGTTTATCAATATTCAAAAACCTAGAGCTGAATTTGTACTCCAGACCCCTGATTCGAATTGCTTAAATTTCGCGTGCGTCACAATTGACTTAAACTGTTTGATTAGCCAAAGTCAAAGCTCGCAGAATATTTGCGCATTTGTTTAGGACCAAAATCAAATAAATTTATCAAAATATTTGCACAGCGTGCTTGAAACAAAGATACTATTATATAAATTATTTAAAGGGTGAAATCGGCCTAAGATCGAGTATAAAATGAAAATTCACCACTCACGGATCACAGTTATTTTCTAAAAGTTTTTGAAGACTTAGATTTTAGATTAGATTCAAAATGAATTTTCACATATGACTATTCATTTCGTTTGGCTTCCTAGCCATGTTGAACTTTGTCCATGGATAGAGTGATTATGACTTGGATTGCTATGACGATGTTACATATGAACATATCCCGTTTTGTCATCGTCATGCAATGCCATATAATGGCAATGATAATGACCAAAACTGTATTGATGATAACACAGGCGCACCGATTCGAAATTGCTTTCTACCATGGACGTCGATCGATGCCAATTTCGATTGTATAGACGATTTGACAGGTAGAAGATTACCGGAACCATGCCTTCCTGAATCATGGCCCTCTGCTTCAGCACAAACTAGATCGCCTCAGTCATTGCCGCGTTCGAAACCGTCACATAAGAAGAAATATGTTTTCTATTTTGTATAAATAAACTAAAAATTGAAATATGCACATTTGTTTTATTTTGATTATTGATAGGTACTGAATTTTTTTGTAAGTTTCCTTGTACGAAACAAACAAATGTCGTACGTCACGTTACGTAACCTTTGAATGCTAAAATTCCCTCAGGATGTTAGCTAACTCTTACAAAGAAATGGTTTTCTAACAGCGTTTGCGTAGCGTATCAAGTAGCAGCTGAAAGGAAGACAAAAAACTAACAGACATTGTTTGTTGCATGCCTCAAAAGAAGGTTAGGTTAGGTTAGGAAAGGTGTGTGATTGTTCGAGCAAACATTTCGACTCGGAGACCCGAAGGTTTGACAGTAAATCCTCTTCTTACCAACTCGCAAACAAACAAACAAGATCCGATATCTCTTAATGTCCGCGCTCAGCTATGCCTGCCAAGAATCTATGACCTAAAGTACGGAGGCGTCGTCCTTGGAGAGCAGAGTAGATGTTGGATCGATTCAGATACAGATACCGTTGCACTCAGGTAGGCATTTCCTTGTCATGTGACCTATGGCACAGTATCCTTTGATTATTCCGGTGATTAAGCGTATGGAGGATTTATCCAGATGTGACATCGTTTTTGTCCTTCTAAGATCAAGTTTCGGCCTTCGGCCATAGAGAACGAGATGTGACGCAGTCGGTCCGTGTGAGCCAAAGAGCGTTGTTCTCTTTTTTTCAGAAGAAAGTTAGGATGTAGTCGCGCAAAAAACTTCGTAAATTTTAATTTCAAGTTAGAAGCCAGACATGGATGGCGTGTTTTATGACAACGCGTCAGCATCAGCATTTACCATTGTGAACAATATTTAGAGCGTTCAGTCATCAAATGTGTCTGTAAACTGCGAAAGCTCGACGAAAATAAGTCAAATTGTGTTCCTGTATGCAACAATTTTGTAGAGATTAACTAGGGAAAGGGTGGAACTAATGACAGAGTAAGCCTGGATCTTTACATGCAGGAGATCGCAGCAAAGAGCGCTCTCAGAATAAGCCAGCCAACGCACTGGAGACCGAATACATATGGACGCATACCAAGGTATTCAGCAAATATCTTAGCAAAAATGTCAACTCAGACTACATTGTGTCATACTTTCTCGTCGGCCTTTTCAAGCAGAGAACAATTAGAAAAAAATTAAGTATCAAATGAATCCAAGTTTATCTTATCTACACTGATGGGTCAAAAATGGAAACTAAGAGGAGGAACTAGGAATAAACAGCTCCGTATGACTCCCAGACCACAGAGCTTTTTCCAAGTTGAGGTTTTACCAGTAATAAAGGCCGCCCAATTGGGGTCAGTGATGACAATTTGCCGAGAGGATATCACAATTACATTCACAGCCAGGCGGCCATAAAAGCAATAGCTGCTACGCAAATAACATCGAAGCTGGTAAAGCATTGCCACGAAGAGCTGAAGGTTCTCGGCATGCAGCACATTGTAAAACTCTGCTGGGTGAGATACCAGGCAACAAAGCCGCAGATGAACTGGCCAGAAAGGGTCAGCTTTATATAGAGAACAAGCAGGTGGTCAGACCTCCACTCTGTAACCTTCGGGCCAAAATTGAACAAAAATCATTAACCGAAGCTAATAGCAGGTGGTAGTCACTAACTACCCGTAAGATATCAAGAAATCTGTGCCCAGAAAAGGAAATCGCTGTCAATATTGATAGGAGTGCTAAGATATCACACGAAAAAATTATGCCTTAAAGATGATGAAAAATAAATAAATAAATAAGTAACTTAGAAACAGAACGGATGGTTGGAACCTAAACACTGACACCACGGGTGGGAACACATAAGGGGTACTATAATGGGGTCACATGAACATGTGATGATGATGTGACCATTCTCGTCAGCCCGCTTACCTAACCTAACCTACTTGTTTTTTGTGGTATTTGTCATAGGGTTTTTGGGATTTTGTGTTTTGAGTAGGTATGTGAGGGTGTTGCCGCGTGGTTTTTGTATTTCTCCATTTTGATGTTTTTCTGGGGAAACAGTCAAAATGGAGTTAAACAATTTGTCATTATTTGTGCTTTATAATGCAGGTTTATTTTCGCGAGTTAAATGTTGGCTGCGGGACTATCTGTCAAAGAGGGAGTATCTTTTGGTTTTTAGCTTATACCTCGTATACTCCCGTAATACTCGTAAAAGTGCCCTCTATACATCATACTGAACTTTCACCAAAATCGACGCGGTGTTCACTTTGTACACAATTATCTTTTTATCGCTCAAAAAATTGTGTTGTTTTTAAATCAGAAGCTGGTAGCCCTACTCTACGGGTATTGCTCTCCGATTTGTGGCTATTTGTCATCCATACTACCCAGTGATAGCTTAAAAGAGCGACAGGTTTATGCGAGCTATTGCAACAAAACTGAGAGGCATACGCTCTATCTTCCCTGTACTGACTATTCGGTTGGAACAGAGTATGGTATTCAGGCATCATCAATATTTTAAAAAAAAAAAATATGTGTGAGCCTCATCCAAATAAGCTCACGGGAGAAGTGAATACTTATCGGCCAGCTTTTTTGCATTTGTCCATCTTCAGGTCAAAGACTATCTCTTTGCCAAATTGCATTACAATTGATTCAGCAGCTTAGACGTGAAAAGGTAGACAGGCAGACAGATGGAGAGACAGAAAGACAGACAGACAGACGGACAGACAGACAGACAGACAGACAGACAGACGGCTGATGTTTTCTGTATACATATTTCTCCGGTATGGAATCATTTCCCGTTATCGAAACACATTTATCGAAATTTATCGTAACACATTTACCGTAACTCGTTTTCAAAACAGATGCGTCGCTAAAGAAGTATTCACTTCAAAAGGTCGTTTTTTTTCATTGCGGTTCCGGCCTGATTACCCTTTTTATTGTTCGAAACCAAACGCGTAGAACAAAGCTATAGGAATGGTTTTTATTTGACGAAGCCCAATACGTTTGTAAACTTAACAAAAATTAAATAAAATCATATTTACACAGGTTTCATGCATACAAATAAAAGATAAAGAAAAAAAATCATAAATTTGCACATGTGCTGCTATTATTTATGTGCACACATTTTACACTTTAAATATTGCAATTTTTTCCCAATTTCGCATATAAAAGCATTTTTGCTCAAATTTATCTAAGTTGTATTTCCAGCAGTTTTGGCTCGACACCGTTATAGTTAAGATTTAAAAAGACTTTAAAAATGAAATTTTTTTTGTGCATCTACGTTTGGCTTGCCATCCTGTCATTGTGGAAAATTGTAGGTGCGGTTGATACAAATGGCGATTGCATTGACGATACTAGTGGAGAACCCATACCCAATTGTTACCCAATTGAACCGTTAGAACGAAGAATCAACAACGATCGGCAACAACCATCTTTGCGCGATTTGAAACCATCGCATAAGAAAAAATATACTTTCTATTTCATATAAATAAACGTTTGGCTTTATTTTGAAACTCAAATGGCTTCTTTTTTTTTAATTTGGGCCCAAAGGTGATTGTTTAAATATTTAATTGCATATTTTTTTTTTTACCCAATAATTTCTCGTGATAATTATATAGCACATACTAAGAGTACGAGCATTTAACAGCCTTTACTTTATTTATGGACTACAAATTCGAAATTGAATTCCATATACTCTGAGTCTTGGAGCTACTGAAGGTCTTAAGTCTTTTAATTATCGACGTTAGGTTGAGACGTCAAAATGGTCAAATGGTGTCGTCGTCGTTCGATGAAGAATGATGTACGTGATTTGCTTTCGAATACCCATATCGATGCTTATAGCTGCGCTTATTATGGTACGTGCGTTAACCGGCCATGAGGCTTGTGTGATTGATTCCTGCCATATGTGCAAATAAAAAGAAATACAAATAAATAATTTTACCATGTTGTAACTCTGCTGCAAAGAGTTTTTCCATCTTCTGACGTGCAATCAACTTCAACTGCCGACCGACGTTATTAATGGATTTTGTGTGTATTTAGTGCAGCGATCCGCAGAAAAAGTGGATAACTCCACATTCAGTTAAATAACTGAAAGATGTAGGTAATTGATTTTAGAATGTGGATCATGAATTCATTTGACGTTAGCTAAATGTTTGCAGTCATTCTCAATCCGTGCTCGAGAAGTTGTTTAAGTTGGTATACAGTGCAGGCTCCAGGCTTTAATTAATCACTCGTGAAATTCAATTCGGCAGGTAGGCTGAACTGATTTGATCTCATCTGGGTCTCAAGACACAAGGGAAATAACAGAAAATGATATCTCTTATGAGTTTACTAAACAAGGTTCTGAAGAGGATTTTGCAGTGCATGGGGGTAAAGATTATTCGCCTCCACAGGGTACAACATGGATATATGTTAAAAAACGAAGGATGCCAAATATTCAACACGAAATCTTAGAATTCCCTGTCAAATTACAGTTTTTAATAACATTTGTAATATGTTTATTGATGATGCAAGATTGCGCTCGGATCGCATTGCGTTTTTTCCGCCATCTTTGTTTCTTTCTAGGCATAGCAAAAAAAAATTAGACAGATCTGTCAAACATTGATTTTTTTATAATGATCGAAAGAACTTTGGTTTGTGTTATTTGCTCAAAATGGAAAAAGTGACTTTCGTGTTTTGATAAAGCACAAATTTTTGCGCAGTGAAAGGAGACTGAAGACAGATTTAAAAAAATGTTAGGGAGACTCTGCTTCCTCGCATGGAATAGTTCAAAAGTGGTTTACTGAATTTCGTACGAGCATAAGAGACACCCAGCGCCCAGGACGTCCATATGACTTCACAACGGAAGCAATGGTAAAAAAATCCACGATATTGTGTTGGATGATTGCAAGTCAAAGTTCGTGAGATAGCTAAGTCAGCAGCAATTTCAAACGATAGCAGTATTCGAATCCTGCATGACCATTTGGGCATGAAAAAATTATGGGCAAGATGGGTGCCGCTTTTGCTGACTGACGATTGATCAAAAACGGATTCGGGTTTCGGGTTAAGTTTTCAAAGCAGAGTTTGGAACTCTTCAAGCGCAATTCAAGTGAATTTTTACGCCGGTTCGTAACAGTTGATGAATCCTGGATACACTACTACATACCAGGAATGAAAGAACAATCATAACAGTACTTTTTCAGGCGAACGTGCAGTAAAAAGGTAAAAACGGGTTCGTCTGCCGAAAAAGTCAAGGCAACGGTTTTCTGAGACTCCCACGGCGTAATCCTCATTAACTACTTGGAACTGGGAAAAACAATTACCGGACAGTACCATGCCAATTTATTAGATACATTTAATGCTGAATTGATAGAAAAACGGCCCCATTTGAAGAAAGAAAATAGTGATCTTTCATCACGACAATGCACCGGTTAATTCGTCCGCAGTAGCCACAGCAAAATTAGCTGAATTGCGCTATGAACTGCCTCCTCATCCACCCTATTCTCCAGATTTGGCTCCTTGGAGTTATTTCTTGTTTCATAATTTGAAGAAATGGCTCGGCGGAAAAAGATTTCCATCTAATGAAGAAAGTATCGATGCAACAAAGGCCTATTTTGCAGCGAAGGTCTTAAAAAAGTTGAAATATCGTTGGGAAAACTGTATGTCGGATCGTGTGTACCCCCTATTATGAAATGTGAATGGGCTCGTTTATGGGTAGTGAGTAGTGATCGCCTTCAGATAAGGAATTCAACTTTTTTGAAAAGTTTTGTTGTTAAGTTTTGTGCTAAAAGAGATAAATGTTCTCGATCTTGAAGTCCACACAAAGCATACTAAAAATATGCAGTAGATTTAATTTTTTGGCAGTAGATTAAAATTTCGAAATAAGTGCAATTGCAGTAAAGTGGCAACGCTACTACAGTTACGTTCGTTTGGCTTATTGTGATGTCCTCGTTTTTAAATTGGTTCATGAAGCCGGCTTTTTTAATAATTTCATCTACATTCCACGGCGAACTGCCAGATATATTTTGTCCCAATGTGAGGCTTATCTAGAAAACATAAACGTGCTCCAGTAGCATTTTTGTTGAAGCGGAACAAGATGACTAGAGCCTATTAGGTATCTTAAAGAGGTGTGGGGTAGCTTTGGAGAATCAATACGAAGATGTTAAGGATTTTGTCTGGTCTAGGACTCCTTGTTAAAATGCTTAACATCTTTGGTAGTCTTGGACAAAAGCATATTGCCCTCTTAACCAGACTCCCGACATACCGATTTCTAACCAGCAACGCCACTTTCCAGCCACTGACAAAGAACGACCAACAAAAAAAATGGTTTTATTAAAGTAAACAGAATTCATAAGTAGAACATACCACGCATCAGATCATCCAAAGTACAATGACGGAAAAGCCTACACGATTGTTCCCACCATACAAAGCAGAACATTGTTATGCTTGTCCATTGAAGATAGCGAAAGCGTGCGTTTCCCTAGAAAAATCTTTCTCCCTCCGAAACAAACCAAAAAAATAACAATGACCGCCGCGCGCCGTCTGTAAAGACCTCTAAATAAATAATGAAAAAAAAAAAAAACAAGTTAGATACTCTCCTCAATTAATTTCATTAAATTCCAATTGTTGCCCGGAATTTATAATTTTTTCATTGTGCCACCGAATATGTGTTTTTTTTTCATACGAAATGTAAACAGACGCTTGACATTGTCCAACGATGGTAATTGGACGCGCTGCTGTGCTTAGGTTTTGGCAGTATTCCCATCCCACTACTCACGAAGAGGTTACAGGCCTCGAAGGCAATTCAAGGTCCGGTTGGCTTTTGTTGATTTTATTGTGTCTTCGCGGTGGTGAAAAATATGCCTTGGAGAGCACTTATTCGCCACCTCAGACCTAATTGACATGCCTGCCTAGTGATCATAATCACATGCGCTTTTGTAATATCGATCTTGTGTGCGTTAGACGCGTTGCGTATGCGTCTTCTTTTTGGCATAAGAAGTTAATTAACCTTCGCGGTTGCATAATTTTGAAATGGTGGACATGGAAAGATGATTATAAACCCGACTGGGGCGACGACAACGGAATCAGTCCAATGAATGATTGATAGAGTGCGGATGGTGTAATAGTCGGATTGACCACAAAGGCTTGGCGCCATTTTTATTGGAAGAGTCTACATAGTTGCCTCTGGGTACCTATATGAAAAATGTCAACCGATCTCACAGATGCCATCTGGTTTACTTGTTGCATGTTCCTAATGACATCGTGTTGTGTAACTGGCGAGCTGCGAGAAACTGGTTCACATCCCAGAGGTGCACGCGTTTAATGACTTTTTTTTGCAGCACCAGCGGTTAGCCTTAGCCGTTTTGTTGCTCCTCTGTCCATGGTTGTTTCAGGTTCTTACGTAGCTTTTATTGGTGCACCGTGCACGTGCATAATCACTGACATGCGCGCAAAGTGAACAACTGCAACAAGTTTGACTATTTTAGGTGGATAACAAGAATGTCATTCGGCGTCAGAAGTGCGTGTATAAGAGAATGTCTTTGTTGGGGTTTAAGAAACCTCGATTAAGTCGATTGACTTTAATCGACTTTGTTATTGATGTCAAATGGAATTTGTTAGAGTTTGTTCAACGCATTTAGTACCACTATTATAAATATTCAGAAAAACTCAGATATTTGAATTCATAACCATTTTATTGAGTTGCCTATCAACATTTTGGATGGTTGTAATATATTTGTAAATCAGCCACTCCTACTTTTCCGGTGTTGCGTTATCGAATGTAATGAGAATTGCGTATTAGTTGCACATATGAATGGCGAAGAATGCGCGTCCTGTAATAGGATCTATCGCGCTCCCTAACTGGAGACCGTCGAATCTATTGGTTTATAGATCTCCACCACTCCTGTTACTCTGGTGAATCTTATGATCTTCGGGGGGTCCAGGGAGGAGATTTTCTCTGTGTTTATGCTATTGGCTTCTAGACAGTGCCTTCTTTGTCTGAAAAGGGCATTGCATTTGCTTATAAGGTGGTCGCGGTTTTCCCCATCTTCTATGCACTATCTGCAGCGAGTTCAGTTTCAGTTTTTTTTTTAAGTATTTTCCCAACTGGCACTGTCCGGTCAGAGTCTGTTTTTGCTGGGAATAGGTTAGTTTAGATTAGTTTCAGAGTCTAGCACTTTTGTATTTCTCTTCTTTCCTAGAAAGATGTTGGCTACAAAAGGTGCTCCTGCCTTTGGCAGTTTGTCTACCTCTTCATTACCTTCCACTTCCACATGGCCAGGCACCCAGGGTAGTGTGACCTTTTTTCGCAACCAGTTTGAAATAAAATGACATACATACATACATTTAATTCATTAAAAGGATTAAATACTAAAATATTTGAGATACTTCGTATAGTTATTCTGGAATTAATGTCTAAAAAAATGTATAGAACTTTGTTGTTCATCGATAAGGTACATACTCGTATGTACTACATACATATGGACATGGAAGTAGGATAACTAGGTTTTAAGTACCAGAGAGAACTTTCGGTCATGATAAGATTTATTTTTCTCAGATAGAACGTTGTAAAGTGCTCATTATGAGATACTTCAATTTTTGAAGTGAATACTTCTTTAGCGACATATTTGTTTTTGAAAATGTAGCGTTACGATAAATGTGTTACGGTAAAGGGGAAATGCGTATACAGAGAACATAAGGTCTGTCTTTCTGTATATCTGTCTGTACATACATATGCACATATGTCTGCCTTTATTTTTGTCTGGCTGTTTGTCTGCCTGTCTGTCTGTCTGTCTGTATGTATGTATGTCTGTCTGTCTGTCTGTCTGTTTGTCTGTATATCTGTTATTTTCTATATTAATTTACCAAAATGATTCACAGTTTATGTTGGTATAGTCTAAAGAGAAAACCACACAATCTGGACACGATAATTGGCGTTGGAGTCAAGTTACTAACAACTTCTATATTGATTGACCAAAATGAATATCAGCTGTATATTATTATATGTATCTTATCTATACATACGAGTAGGTATGTATTTACTAAATTTTATTACACATTTTCTATCGATAGTACTAGACAACATTCTTCTTCACTTACACATTACACATACACAACTGCTTTGGAGTATAAGTATTCACTTCTCCCGTGAGCTTATGCGGATGAGGCTCACACATTTTTTTTCTATTACCCTCACATCAACCTGGAAAACATTCAGTCTTATTGTGAGTTTGACCCGAAACATATTTGTACACCCGGATTTTTAAAAGCTATTGTGAGTTGAGTTTCACTCGAATTTGTGAATACAAAGTTGAGATTTGAAAAATAGATTCATTGAATTTGTAATCTTTTTACAAGAGGGAAATTATTATAAATCATTTGGTAAATATGCATACTATAGCGCTGCGTATCTTATTTCAATTTCGACTATTCTTGCAAAAAAATAAACAAATAGTGCCTAGAGTTAGGACGGAACATTGCCGCCAACAGAGCACCTTTCATTTATAACAGATTGCCATCTGATGTACGCAATCAAGTTGCATCTAAGTCCAGATTCTTTGGATCTTTGAGAATTTGGTTCATTACATCTGACGTTGGGTTTTTAACACAAGTAATAATAATAACATAGAACCTCATTTCATTCTTTACTACGCCTTTTCATATCGCTATTGTTGTCTTTCTTTATAATTAATGCGTCTCTTCTTCTTTTTGTGCGACATTACCATTCTCATTTTCATATCTAACACTTGCCACTGGTTCTTCCAACCAAAAAGTTGTCTTGTCCATATCATTGTACATAATCAGATTACTACTCTTGGTTAATACTAATTAGTAAATTATTGTTAAATTAATGGATTTAAATTGTGGTTAACTCAATTGAACTAACTCAAATTAGTTTATTAACTATGTATTATCTTCTACCTTTGTAAATGAATTACTGTACATTGAATTGGAAACAAATAAATACTAAATACTAAAAATACAGGTATTTTTCGAAACTAGTATACTGTATACACATACATGTTTGTTTATGATGCGTGAAATTTGTATCGCAAGTGCATTTAGTTAACATTTTTTTCTTTAGCTTCCCATAAAGCAAAAACGTGAAATTTTTGATGAATCACATAAGGGAACCACCAATAGTTAGGGCAGAAGCGTGATTCAGGCACTCCACATTTGACTTCATTGGGCTAGCTTCACAGAATGACATTTTTACGCTGCAAAATTAAAGAATCAGCCGTGGAGAAAAAATTAATAATAATAAACTAGCACTACTACGATATAGTACAATCATCACCACGAGTTAACACTTCTGAATATTTAAATGTAGAACGTCGGTGCTAAAGCGGCATTCAGGCAAGATCTAATTCTAAAAGAAATGAATATTGCTGGTTATATTGGAAGTCACAACACATCTGTTATAGACATTTCATGAGACCGTCTAGCCACGATGCTTGCTTGTGATGAAGTGTCCTTCATGATTCGTGTGGTGTATGGTATCCCTTCTTATATAAAATTTAGGCCATAGGCTCATTTACTACATTTCCCGAGTGGCCGTCACATAACAATCGATGTGTAAATAAATATTCCACAACAAATTCCATTATCTTAGTTGCATTGTTTTGCAGTAATACATTTATTATTATAATATTCACTTTGTTATCAGTTTGTTTTTGTTTTTCTTTGTATTCCTGTAACTTCTTTCGAATATCAGAAGTCATGTTTTTTTTTATTCTCTATATCTACGGTTTTATTCTAAATATATTTGCTTTATTTACATAGAATCTGTTTTAAACTTAATCTTGTATTACAAGAATATATATTTTGTTTTATTTGTTTTTTTGTTAAATAATAATTATATATCTTTTATTTATTCAACAGTGGAGAGTATTCTGGATTAGAGTATCTATCTAAAATAATTTAGTGATGTTGTATGTGATAAAAATATAATTTAAAAATACGTCTAGCTACGTTTGTTAATTAAACACAAAATAAAAAAATCAAATTTGTTCATTTAAATATGAAATACAGAATCGGTTCGACATAAATTGACAGTAAATTAAATTCGCTTTTATTTCTAGGTTTGTGACGCTCGTTAACTTCTCTTTTTTTGTTTTACGCGGACACTTCGGGACTTTTATTATACTGGGCGCATCGGAATGATCAGTTTAGTAAGACTACTGAGGAGGTGTCTATGTGGTCGATTCAAGGAGTACAGCTGCGGCTAATTCAACACTCCAACCGGTCTTTTGTAGAGCCTGCTCACACTGGGAACGATTGGCAAGACCGAGTCTGAAATGAAAGATATATTTTTATAGATATGCTTTAATTAAAAGAAAGTTCTCTAACTCACCTCGATAACTGATCGACTTTATAAAATCGAATAGCAATATGTGGATCTCCATTAGCTGCTCGAAGTGCCGATCTTATATCAGACTCAGTAGCTGGCGGACCGAGGTCCTTCACGATACTGCTTATCATTTGGTATTCCAGCGCTTCAGCTGTGCCATATATCGACGATGCTGAGGATGTTGACGCCGTCGCTCCCTCTGCACTTCCAGCACCCTCGTTCTCTTGCTGTTGTTTCAACTTTTCTAGTCTTCGTTGAATCTGTTGAGCAGATAGTTGAGGTGGAGCCAGCGGAGCCGGTCGAGTGGGCCGCAAATAGTCCTCCAATGAGACTTCATCATATATCACAGGATTATGGAGCGGCTGTGCTGTTCCATTGGCATACATAACAGTTGTTGGTATAGCGCCATCATTCAACGGCACTTGACCGTAGTATGTGGAAGGAGTGGGCGCCACAGAGTCGTACAACTCCCGCGATACACTCCCGTACACACTTGCTGGTACAGAGTTGTAAATATTCGAGGTTTTCGGCAGCATAGGTCGATTGGATATCGCTACGAAATTATGATTTGGCTGCACCATTTCACCGGCGGATGTAACGAACGTATTTTGGTAGAAATCCACCGGCGGCTGTGAGTAATACTCTCGGCCAGCTACCTTTTCATACCAAATTTGATTAACCACCGCGGCAGTGGTAGGCTGAGATAGCTGCGTTTCAGTGTTGTTCTGTTTCTGAGTTAGCTCCACATCGCTGCCATTGCTCGCGTAAAAGCTGTTGCGATTCTCTACAATAACTGAGCCGTACCTCTCGTTTCTTATTTTTGGTGAAGCACCATTCGATGGAGGTGATGAGTTGAGATTTTTTAGTGGAGTCAGATTGTTCTTATACACCGCTTCCTTGGTGGCATACATTTGTGATGAATTTCGCTCAAAGTCTGTCTGGCTACCGGGACGTTTGTACATGTCCTTCTCCAGTTCGGCAATAAACGATTTATCCAGCATTTTCTCAGATGCCGCACTGTTTTCTAGGCTAAGTGTGCTAAGGTTGGCACCAAGAGACTCACAACAATTAGACGTAAATTGCATCACTCCACCGGCTTCCAGTTCCTGAGCTTGTGGAAGCTCCTTGCTCTGTGAGTACAGCAATGTTTTTCTAGCCGCCGGACTACTAAATGCAGAGGTTGTTGCTTGCTCCTCGTCGACAGTGCTATTAGACTTCTTTACAATGTTCGAGTAAAGCCCCTCGATTGGGATCGCCTCAATATCAGACGTGTCAAATGGATCTTTAGCCGCTCCTTGGCTAAATTCTAGAGTATTCGAGTATGTAGGTGGCATTTGATATGGAGGTGGTTCCAGACGTTGTGGCAGCTGAAATTGTGATGCAGTCGGCTGTGATGATGGTTGTGGCGTTTGCGTCTCCTCAGTTGGTACGTCGATGGGTGCATCCAGAATACAAAATGAATTATCCACCTTCAATGATGCACTCTGACTGGTTTCCAGGATTCCGAACTCTGGAGAGATATCGATTAAAATTCCCTCCCGCTGCTGCGGTTGCTGACCATTACTGGTCATGTTACTAAGCTTTGGCATGGCGGAGGCGCGTTGTTTTAACAATTGCTCAGCCCCGCCACGTTCGTTCACGAGCTTATTGTAGGCGAATTGTTTAAATGTCGAAGACTTTCGTTCCTTGGATAGAAAGGAAGCCGATGTACGGTTGCGATTGTCAGCGGCGTCTTTAAGAAAATAAGAGAGAGATTATGACTGTATCAATGTAATTTACATTCTAGTACCTCCTCTTAGTTGAACTTCACCATCAGTGTGCACCGGTGGTGCACCTAACGCTGGCCCTCCCCAGCAGAAACCAAAAGAGGATCCATGTCCCCCTGCAACTTGTCGCAAACCGTCGTTTGTTGGACGGATTATGTCACTAGAAATCTTGTGCTTTTCCAGTATATTTCTGAAAAGAAGAAGGAATAACGACGTGGAAAATGGTCAAAAGGCAACTAAACAAACCTTGGGAAGATTCCAATTTCGAAAGTCCTCTGATTTTGCCCTTTGATCAGCTTTAATTCTGGACGGCCGTCAATGACAGCAATCTTATCGTTTGCTTCGATTTTCAGCTTATTTGCGTCATGGTACGGTTTTGTGGCTTTCAACAACTGCGGTGAAGCACCCACGAGAAACTCCCTGCAAAGTAAAACAACATCAGTTCATTCAACTACTTCACGGTCCATAGATTTTTACTTACTTAATAGCGGCAAATGTCGGCCGCTCTGAGGGAGTTTTATCCCAGCACTGCACCATCAATTCATAGACATCCGGTGGACATGCTTCCGGATGATGTAGCCGTTCGCCTTCTCGATCGATTTTCCTTAGAATTTGTGACCCATTTAAACCTACCCAAGGGTCTTCTCCAAATGTGAACATCTCCCACAGTGTTACACCAAACATCCAAGTATCGGACGCATGACTGAACTGACGGTACCGTAACGACTCCGGCGCACACCAAGGAAACGGCACTTTCTTGTGCTCAGACATAACATAACAGTCGTCCTCCTGCGGCAATGCTCGCATTAGGCCAAAGTCACCGATTTTTATTTTATTTCCCGCTGCCAGTAAAACATTCCGGCATGCAAGGTCACGGTGCAGAAAACGTTTATGCTCCAGATACGCCATACCCGTAGCGATTTGAACAGACCAGTTCCAGATATTTGTAAGAGGTGTGTGCTTGCACTGACGTCGCAGTGTGTCCAACAGCGAACCTCTCTCCGCCAGCTCCGTGATCATCATCATCGGTTGCGAGAGCACGACTCCGTGCAGTCGCACTAAATTCGAGTGATCCAGTGCATGCATTGCCTGTACCTCGCGGAAAAAGTCATCAATGATGCCAGGTTGCGTTAGATTATCCGATTTGAGAACTTTCACCGCCACCGGTATGATACGGTTTCCTGGTGCACTCCACTCACCTTTGCGTACGACTCCGAACGAACCATCGCCCAACTTAATTCCCAGCGTTAGATCCTTTTCATGTATCAAACAAGTCAGCTGAGTGTTCTGATTCTCTTTCGGGACGTTTGTGTGTTTTTTACTAGGCTGCTTGCCACCACCGATTAGCTTGGAGAGAATATTCTTGCGCCACTGATGTGCCTTTTTCTTGCGAACAGCTTCCATTAACCGGCGAATAGCTGGTTTACCCAGTCCACAGCGCTCCAAATCGATTGGCAGCACATAATCGAAATGCGCCAAACGTGTCACTTGCAAATCATCTCGAATCGTCGCCAGGAACTGTTCCAATTGCACCTCGCGTAATAGATCTTCCAACCATTCTGTTTCTGTATCAGCCATTTGTATGGACGATATTTATATTCGAGTCCGTTGATGTGTTGTTTAAATCTCCAGAAGAGAGATTACACATAGAGCGCAGCAGCAAAACAGTTTCCTGCACTTGTTCTTATCTTAAAGGAAGCTGTTGTTGTTGTTTGGTCTGAATGAAATGGAATAAAATGAAATAAACGAAGAAGTGTTAGTTTTGCTAAAAGATAGAAATATCCATTGCAGCTGTGTACACTGTGCCTCCAACATCGATCATATTCATACGTAATGATAATGATGAGAAAATGGTTTGAACGAAAGATGTGAATAAATTCCGTGCGCTCTGACGATGTTGGTGATTAATTAATTTAATTAAATTTTGTTCAGCTTAGAAGGCATGTAAAGGCCCTCGCCATGAAGGTTTTTCTCACTTGTACTTAGAATGGGAGACGATTATAATAATCGCGTAAGCTTAGAACTAACGGGAATATGAATGGAAATGATAGGTATTTGGAACTGGCCACTAAAGAAGCAAAAGGAACAAACATTGCACGTAGCCGTTTAGAGATAACCCAAAACAATGCACTCAGAAACATTACAGTTCACAAACAAAGAAATTCTTAATTTACGCAGAACTATGGAAGGAAAGAGATGTGAAAACGTCGTTAGTCTCTATCCTAACTTATCTCAAGGCACCACGGAAAGATGCAGTAGCATTTTTACCATTAAAAGCCGAGCACAATTGCATAGCAACACACCTGAAAAAGATTGGCAGCATCAACGAATCAGACGCCTGCAACAGAAACGAAGAAGTACAAGGCGAAGAACACCTAATCAGATGCCCAGCCTTAGACGACGCTATAAAGCAGAGATCTTACATTACACATTTATATTGGGTTGCTTGAGGAATGATGACCTAGGCCAGTTTCCTCCATTAGTAAACAACAATACAGAGGACCTGGAAGACCTCTTCGATCATGTATGACTCTCATCAAAAAAGACATGGAGAAAGGGACAAGTTGACATCAGGACAGCACAGGGCCATAGGCTTTGGCGATTTTATTCTAGAAGATACACATTTCAAATAACTAAACTGTGGACAATATTAGAGGAACGATGACAGTTTTCTGTTTGATGGTTAAATATAAACTAACGGGATGCTGTTTGTTACATGTTTTATTTTTCAAGGTACTCTTATGGTATGTACATACATAGGTGACCGATTTTAACTTATTTGGCTAACGGAAATGCACTTAAAGAATTTTAATTGCAGCCAGTAGACATTTGGTCATTAAATTCGATTATATTAACAAATGGTCAGTGGAATATTGAAATTGGACAATCGTACCAAGGAGTGGCCTCAATGCTAAATGTGTTTATTTTCGGGACGTAAAGTGATATAAGAAAACTAGTTCTATTAATAGTAATCGGTGACAAGGTCGGAAAGGGGCCACGACGCAAAGAGATGACCGATTTCTGGTAAATTATGCCCCCAGAAACAGGACCGGAACATCAATTGAGATTAGGAGGAAAAGCGAAGTGTTCCGGTATCTACCAGAACTGTAAGACGAGGACTCAAAGATTTTGAATTATTAACCCTTTCGGTGCGAGCTGGTATATTTATGTACATACCACCAAAAGTCTAAACCTCCCTAACAACCAAACTTTTCCTCTGATTTGGTTGAAATCTGTACCAGATCGTGTTTCAAAATTTTAGTAACGTTATCTTAATGTATTTCCAGCTATCAGAAAGAAAATTTACTGTGCTAAAACGTTTATTTTGAAGGTTTTTATTACTATGTATGTAAATCACTAAACGTTTCTCCGTCCCAAAAGGGTTAAGACTATATAGACCAGCAAAGGGCCCCCTTCTCACCAGACGGCATAGGCCAGAAGATAGACGAGGAAAAGTGTACAGACGACCAGGTGAGCGATATGCACAATGCAACATAATGGTCTGCGGTGGTTTATGTATAAGAAAACGCACGTGGTAGAAAATGGGTCCTTAACAGCAGACATTTTAGAAGAAATTGTTGTGCCTTTAATGTAAGATAACGCTAGTCCCCACACTGCGAACAGGGTTTCGGAGTATCTTCGAGAGGCACAACTGAGCACTCTAGTCTGGCTAGCTTGCTCCCCTGACCTAAATCCTATTAAGCACATGTCTGGGACATGCTTGGCAGACAGTTGAAGCAAAGAAATCCGGACCCATCCACTTTGGGGAAGCATTGAAGTGCTTTGCTTGAGGCATGGGCCAAATACCCCAAGATAGGATCGATAACATCATCAGAAGACTTCGTGTGGTAATAAAAACCAAGTATGTACTAAATCATTATAAATTTCGCTGAACTTTGAAGGTATACTGGAAATTTTATAAATGAAAGAAAACCATTAATTTTATCAAAATATCCCTATTTCAGGTTTTATGCTTTTTTTCGTAGGGAAAACAAGTTAAGGATTTTGTTTTTCTTAAAACCCCCATCAAAAAAATTAAGATAAGTCGAAAAAATATTAAAATGTTTAACTTTTTACTTGCGTTCCTCTAATTTTGTCCAGCAGTGTATGTTAAAGCACAACTAAGCTTACGTAGATTAAACATATACTATGCAGATTAACGTGCCGATTATCCTTTGTTCTGTCAGACACATTTCCTCTTGATCGAAAGATTATCGGTTAGAGCCAATTGCATTATAGATTAAAATACAATATCCAATCAGGCATATGTACATGTCGACCGACAACTGATAGCAGGGCGCGATATCTCATAAAGTACAAACATCCATCCAGCAGACGTACTCGTATACAACAGAATGCATACGGCGTTGACCCTGAAACTCGCTTTTATAGTTATGGAAGGAGAGTCAACGGATCGTAATATTTATTTTTTTTTTCTTCTGTTTAAGTGCCCCTATATAAAAATCTGACTTCCGGCGAGGGGATTTTTTTCTCACTTTTTTTTTTATATTTTTTTACATGCAGGTTGTTCACGTTTCTTAACCTTTTAACATGGAACAAAAGCGGACGCGTGAAAAAGTGATTTCAATACAATTTTTTTTCCTGTTTAATTTTAGTAACATGAGCTAACCAATTGATGGGATACATAGTGGCTATCGTTTAACGAAAGAAAATGCCTTCCAAACTAATCTCTCTAAATTAAAGTTTTAACCTCTGCTGGTGATTGTTGCGTGAGCAATGACAACTAGTATGAATGCCATACCCATCAATTCGCGCAATCATTTAATGCCGAGATAGGAAGAAAAGCGATAAGACAGTAGGTAACGTGCTTTAATGACTTACAATGTTTTAGTGGTGAGTCAATACTTGTGTACGTTACTGTTTTATGATTTATTCTATTTTTTTTCACGTCAAGACAATCAAAACAAATGTGGCATTGTGCTTTAGAGATAGAATACTCCATGCGATTGTTGTTATCTAACCAGTTGCAAGATAGCAACGACGATGACGACAGCAGAGTAAAAAGCGAATCATCATCTGTGGGGTCATCATTCTCGGAATATTTGCATATCTAATGGGATTTTTGCTGCCTCCGCCCGCCTCCACTACTGCTGGCTGAATGTTAATGTGAATATTTCTATAAACACGTAAGAAACTCCTGTGATGCGCTCATGCAAAAAATATAACATCAAAAGAAACCACCACAAGCGAACATGAGTGGAAGAATATGCAGTGCAAAAACTTTCTTCTCCCTAATTAGCAATAACAGTGGAATCGAGTCTACTTGCAATTAATTCAAAGCAGCATTTTGCAATGTACCCAGACTCAAGATAGACAGCACAGCTACGTACTCGCGCTGAGGGACGAGACAAAAGCGAGATTAGTTTTTTATTTTGTTCATTTTCTGCATGTGTGATGTGTGTACCTTGTGAAATCTGAGAAAAGCAGCAGGTGCAACATTCAGCAGCACAACAACAATGTGAACAAACAAAAATCGCGAATACACATCCACAAATAATCCTGAAGGGATATTTATACATCATATGTATGTACACAGGAATCACACGGGAACAAAGTAAATACCATTTGGTCCAGAAATTTAAAGTTAACAAAATGCACTTACTAGATTTTTTTTTAATATGGGTTTGGGTTTTTCTTCTCGTCTCTCGTAGTCACTTAGAACGATTATCACTGCGTCATTTCAACATGGATTTTTCACATTAGGCGTCTAGATAGTTGCAAAACTATGGTTGCGATGTAATGCACGAAATTCTGAGAATTCAATTTACAAACAAACTAAGCAAACCAACGAAAACAACAAATAAATCCGAGATAAATGGGAAAAACCTCACCCTCTCGTGCACGACAGCAGCAACAACGATTTTCGATTCGGATTTTTGCTACAACTAAAAATACACTGAACTGTGGGCAGGCAAATGGTGAAGTTTAGACAGATGGCTGGCTTGGCAGCTGTCACTTTTGTTGTTGGTAAATAAAAGAGAAGAGGAGGAGTTTGTTTGATAATTGCTAGTAGATGGCAGTGGTAGCGAATGAAAGAAATTTAAGTGGATATCCGACAATCTGCGGAGTGGTATGACGTATGAGATGGTGGGTTCCCGTTGAGTTTGAAAATAGAAAAAATAAAAATAAAAATGGATCTTTTATTTGTTGAAATTCGTTTTAAAATATAACGTCAGAAAAGTAAATGATTCAATGAACTTGTAAAGAGCAAGTTTAGTGACTAATAGAACTGTTCGATTCATAGAAACTGTTAACTTTATCACGTCGAGCCGCGTCGATTTGATTTGCATAAAATAAAATAAAGTCGAACTTATTATTATGTAAGAAGGCAAACGAAAATGATTTTATGTTTGAAATATATGTATGTAGTTATAATTATGTTATATTATACAACTTTGTCTATCTCGGCTCTGCTATAAGATCATAAAATCACATTTCGTCAGAAATCAAACGAAGGATTACTCTTGCCAATCGATTTTTCTTTTTGCTAAGAAGCCCATTGAGTAGTTAAGCCCTTTTCCGATCGACTAAGGAGCCTCTATAAGATCCTAATCATCCCAGTCTTGCTATATGGAGCTGAAGCATGAACTTTATCGAAAGCAGATGAAGTTATCATTGGTCGCTTCGAGAGAAAAATCCTTCGTAAGATATTCGGTCCCGTTTGCGTTGACGGGTTTTAAAGGGAAAGATTCAACCACGAACTATACTAGCTGTACAGCGACATTGACCTAGTTTAAAAACCTGGCATTGGGCGTTTAAGATGGCTAGGACATGTAGAGTGTATGGATATCAACCCGGCTCGGATAATATTCGATTCTAACCCGGAGGGTCAGCGGCTAAAGTGACGCGCACACGTAGAAAAGGACCTCAACCAACTCGGAGTGTGCAACTGAAGGCAATTAGCTAAGAACCGGGCTAACTGGAAGGAGTTGCTTTTTTAGGTCTTGGTCCACCCTGGTCTGAAGCGCCACCTAAGTAAGTAAACAAGTATGTTAGTTATGAATATTCTAGAATTGTATGCAACATACAAAAATCGGTTCACAACCCCTAGCTCGGAAGACGAAATGCAAGCTCTGGGCACCCATTCCGTAACTTTTAGGACGATAATCGTCTAAAAGATAGTAGCCGACGATTTCATCAATAACTGTCGTCTCTTCTATCGTTTATTTCACTCAAGCTTGAGAACTTTCAGTGTCTCTCAGAATCTCTCAAACAGTAAGCGAAATAGAAGCTTAACGTCATCTAAACTGTTATAAATGATATTTGTGTTATACTTTTGATTGTTTTTTTTTTGTGCTTGAAGCCGGTGATTCTATAAACAGATTGCAAAATGTAAGTAGCTAATTGGTATTTGTTTATAATTATTTGAATAATTAAAAACTTCTTTAAATGTTATTGAAAGGTCAGCTACGCCGAATCAATTAGCAATTTTGATCAACTGTATTGAGGAACATCCGGACTTGACCAAGGGCTATTAACCCAATACATACTATCCAAGGCAAATAGGATATAAATAAAATGTGGACTGATTAGGTATCAATTTTTGAATGCTGATGGGCTGCCCATAAAAATGTACAATTGGTCATCTTATCAGCAGCGTAGCGCAAGTGGTTAGTGCGTCGGACTACTGAGCCAGCGGTCTTGGGTTCGAATCCCGCCGCAAACACCTAAAAGTTTTTCACAGTGCTCACCTCTTTCGAATGTCTGACAAGCATCAAAGAGTATCATTTGTCACGTTTGAGCTTCTCAACTCGCCGTTCGGAGTCGGCAAAAAAAACTGTAGGTCCCTTCCATTCGTGCAAAAATATAACACGCACACACAAATGGTTGCGTGAAGCGGGCCCAGGTTCACCTCGAGCTGTAGCGCCAACTAAGTAAGTAAGTCATCTTATCGTGGTGTCTGTACAAAAAGATGTGTACCGTCCATGCACTCAACAACTAAGTACATATTAAGGGAACAGAATTTTTATTTATGATTTTTGTATGTATCGGTAAAACCATTGTTTTATTTCAGCATTGTCGGTATCGCTGGAAATTCCCCATTTTATCCATAAAGGACAAATTTTGGTTTCTAAGATGTTGGTAGTCTTAGCAACAATTTTTGATAGCGTAGTTTGGGCGATAGCAACTCCAAAATCATCAGGTACTTCTCAACCACTGGTAGCCTCCTCCACCCAGAACCTCCAGCGTACCCGTAAGTCTTCGTAATGGAGAAATATACATGTGGCGGGTGGTTAAGACTCAAAGAGCAACAACCGCTGGCAACACCACACGTTGAGCTGTCAGTTTTCGACCTGCCGAAGAACGACCAATGAAAACACAGCTTTGATGAAGATTAGTGAGTTCGTTTTTGGCTTCGACGGCGACATGATTTTCTTCATTTTTCGACTTTTCAAACATATCGATAAAGTAATTGTTTTTTGGTGTAACTAGTTTTGTTTTTTTAATAAAAATTGTATTTTGTAATAATCGAGAAAACATAGACTTCTTCAATCGACGACCAAATACATATATTACACGACAACCATCTGGCATATTTATTGTTTCCAATACCAATAAAAATGCTTCTTCTGATAGTCGAAATCGTTGAACAAAACTGCGATCAGTTAAATTATTTGAATAGCGGTAAATGGAGTTGTTTATAATGTTTGTATGTACATACATACATATGTAGGAACTTAGATTTGGGTTGGAAGAGATAAAGGATCTGAATCATATCTTAATTGTCTTCGTCTTCGTATTGTTTGTAATTTGTAATTTTTATTTTCATTTTCACTTTCAAAAACGAAACAAATCAAGTGCTGAAACATTTGGTAAGCTTCACGAAAAAGAGACAACACGTAAGAATGGCATATAAATCAATGCAAGACGAGACCTCATTTGCTATCGCGCAAACGCTGTCTTCTTGACGTCGATTATTGAGATACGTAAAGCAGATGATCGTCTTGATGATAATCGCTTCGTCGATTATTGATTTACGTGATACAAAACCATCGTCGAGGCAATATCATCAGGCGGTAATCGACTTACGGAATGAGTGCCCTGCAAAACATAGATCCACCAGTTCTGCTCTTTGGTGCCGAGTGCAGGAAAGCAGAACATTTTAAACAATTTCGAGAGAAAAATTCTTCGTCGAGGAGGAACTGTCACTGTGAGCTGTATCAAGATGTGGATATAGTTTGAAAAGCAAGGACACATCGGCATTATTGGCTGGACTACATCAAGCGAATGGCCAATAATGCTCCAGCTAAGAAGATCTTCGAATCACAGCCCTCAGGTTCGAGACGATAAGGAAGACTGAACCTCAATTTTCATGCTTAAGAGAATCAAGCCTCTTTGCGGGTCAGATATGATGCATTTGAGGAATGCGATCAATTTTATTAAATGCCTTATCAAGAAGCTACATATGGCATTGGTGGTTACATAATAACTTTCAATCAGCACAATATCTGCAGTGGTCTATTGAGAGAGTGAGAGGCACTCCAGATAGTCCATTTTATATTTTAATAGTTAATGGCACCTAAGTCTGAAGGATCGACTAGTTCGCTGTGAATTGTTTGTTTTCTGATTCGTATGAGCGTAGGACACTCTCTTAGGATGTGCAGGTGGATCTCATCGCTCTCCAGACAGAGATGAAGTCCGATCACAATTTATTTTATAGAATGCTTCCTGTGGGGACGGTGCCCACTGCTGAGATTTCATTTTGTTTAATTTATTGCTGTCCAGGCATCAGATACCATTTGATGTCATCAATGACAGCCTCGCTGTGTGACCTTAGTCTTTAGATCAGTTTGGTAACATGCTAGTTTTCGAAAGTTCTATGTAAACTACATAGAATCATGACAGTTTCACGGCTCTCAATTTGTTTTACTCTCACTTGGCTCTCAGCTTGCGATGTATTTTCTGCAAGACCTTTTCCTCGGAACTCGGGGTGGACCGAGCCAACTCTGTCAAACCAGCCATCTGACAGTTTGTGAAATGTCATAATCTTCATTGTTAGTGGAAAACAAAAACAAATTGATAGGTTTGACCAAGTATTGTTTGAAAAGCGTTTGTTTACTTTTGTGCAAGTTTTCTGTATTTTAGAGGATTCCTCTCTCTTTGAGAGGATTCTACCATTTGACAGATCTCAATTCCGTGTGCCAAAAAAGATACCAAACAGACCTCTTGAGATGTCCAAGTGTCTTTGATTTCACCGTGACTGAACCAAGTGCTTTTAAGGCTAATTGACTTGCACAGAATAAAAATGATGTTGTCACGTTTCACGCATAAGTTGATCACGAAGATTTCTGTCTGCCATCTTCGAATTGTTTGGCAAATGGACGGCCTGAGTACTGAAGCTAAGCTTGGGTAGCATATCATAGAGTATCATGTGCAAATCGTGCTTCTTCGATAAATTCCAACTTTGGTTACCTTAGGGGGGTCGTTTTCATTAAATGCGATTTCACCCAGAGGCCATATAGGTCCATGGTGAATACCAGTTATAATACCTAGGTGTGCACGTTAAAACATGCATTTTAACAAAACCATTTTGAACTTATAATGCATTTTTTTTAGCTCCGTGAGTGGTAGGTTAGGTTAGGTTAGGAAGGGTGTGTGATTGAACGAGCAATCATTTCCACTCGGATGCCCGAGGGTCCATTGTAAATCCCCTCATAGTTTGGGAGGAAATCTTCTGTTTTACCAACTCGTAAGCCAGTTTATGCTCTTGAAAATCTTAGAACATCTGATATCCACAGTTTTGTTGGGTCTTCCAAGAATCTATAACCTTAAATACGGTGGCATCGTTCTTAGAGGATGGGGCATCAGCAGCGTAGATGTTGGATTGATGCGCTTGATGACGCAGATCATGTGACCTATGGCACAGTTAGGGCTACCAGACTTCCCCCTTTTTCATACCAAAATGCTGCTTGTCCCCCCTATACAATCCTCTGTCCCCTTTATTAAGTAGAATTCAAGAAGAGAAAATATTCAATTTAGAACTGTTGAAATATTTTCATTAAATATTTTTAAAAAGATTCTCTGTAAACACATCCATTTTGAAGTTCAAAATCCTTTCAAAGCTGAATGCAACCACTCAATGATCTACATATCACTTCACGCGCAAAAGTTTTCCATCATCTGTCAGTATATGATTTGTGCTGCTATCTGTCCTGTTTACAATTTATTTACAAATTATTTTCGTTTGCGTTTAATAGTACCTAAAATGTCTGAAAAAGCGAATAAAAAAAGAAAGTGAGCATATAATCAGTGCTTGGAAAAGTGTTTCGAGTGGTTAACAAAAAGCAAAGAAGGTCCTAAAATTGTGACATGTTTAATTTGCTTTAACTTTTTTACTTCACTTTGTTTACGCTGGTGTTATATTTTTCAAAAACATATTTTGTCTCGCGATGTCCCCCTTATCCTCATTTTCAATCTGGTAACCCTAGGCACAGTGTCCTCTGATTATTCCGGTGATTAAGCATATGGAGGATTTATCCAGACGTAACATCGCCTTTTTCTATTTAGATCAAGTTGCGGCCATAAAGAGCGAGATGTGACGCAGTCGGCTCGTGTGAGCCACAGAGCGTTGGTCTCTTTTTCGATTATTATGGTCGATTGTGCTGAACAGTGTTTTAATCGGTGGCAGTATGAAGGTGTCAGCATCACTATTGCTCATGGCTGATCCAGCTCTAGCTAGTTCGTATGCTATCTCGTTCCCTTCGATATATATGCTATGTCCGGGTACCCAGTACAGTCTCACATTCTGGTGCATTGCGACATTTTTGGACTGCCTTTAATTTTATTGTATTTGATCCTATTGCTTAAAGAGCTGGCTGACTATCCACCACAATGGCTATCTCCGACGGAGGGAGGTCGCTTCCTTTTATGAATATTGCGGCCTTTTCTATCGCCAGTAATTCCGTCTGGAACACCCTGCATGTATCCGGTAGTCTGAAAGATTCCCGTTTATTTTGTTTATCTGAGTAGAACCCTGCTCCAGTACCTAAGTCCATCTTTGCGACGTCGCGTGGGTGAATGGTGCTATTTTCAGGTCTCTGATCACCTTGTTTGACAGCCAGTCTTCCCTACTGGGAAATAGGATTGGTACATTCAAGTTAAAGTCATAGTGGGGAGTAATGTAGTCTGAAGTTGCTGTATTTCTCCGAGTATCGTGGGTGGTATCTTAGCCAGGTCAAGGTATTTGGTATTTCACAAAATACGGTTAACTTCCCCCCACAGATAGTAGGGATATTGTTCTCTTCTGGTCGACTGCAGGCCACAGGTTGCGAGTTATGGCACAATCGCTAGCGTTGCGCCATCGGACCGTGTAGGTATCCAATGCAGATTTGTCATTTAGACAGATATTTCCTACCCATTCCTGTCGGCTGTGAATATTAGTCTTGTATTTTATATTAAAATCTAGAAGCGGAGTCAAGTAGTCCGTAATTCCTGTATTTTGATTATTCATTGAGAGTACCTACTCTGGCGTGCCCTAAGTTAGAAGGTTCCCACTGTGAGGTTTCTTTAAGTCGCAACGCCGTTATGTCCCTACCATAAATGTCCAACGGAAGCATACTTAACAGCATAGCTCCAATAACGCAGATGCAGGCCGTTCTTTTGATTCTATTGAGTATATTTGACGGTGCAGGGAAATAACTTCACATGGGAAATAAATTTACCTCGAGTGGAAAATAAATGCACATTTTTGATGTGAAGTTATAGGTGTGTTTGGTAACCTGCTAATTTTCGTAAATTTACACCCAACTGTCAAAAATCAAGAGAAGAGAGAGGCAAATGACAGTGTCAAAAAATTTCCCCTCTTGCGAAATCGTTGCTTCATCTTTTTCAGGGAGTCACCGAGGCACATCCTTCAAACAGCAATCTGACAATTCGATAAATGTCAATCACTTCTTGTTAACAAAATAAAAGAAAATTAGTTTTTCGTGAAAATATTCAATAGTTAAAAAAGAAGAAGAGAGGATTTCCCCCCACTTTTACTATTTGACAGATGTGCCATTCGTGTTAATAAAAGTTAACAAACACACCTTATTTCTCACTGAAGCTGGGCAATAACTTCACATTTAATGCTAATTTAAGAACTATCATGACGCATGATTCACTCTTGCACTTTTAACGTTAACAAAGTATCGTAATCTGTAATGTTCATAATTTCGTTGGTAGAGTTGACCACTCTATCTTATGTTTGAAAACTAAAAATTCCATTTAAAAATTGGACATTCAATTTGTTAGTATGCTATTAAAAATTATTAGATACACATTTATTTTTTTAGCTTGCATGGTCAAGACAAATTTTAAATTTAAATATATAATTTTTAAATGGAATCTTTATTCGCGCGAATTTTTTACTATTACATGCAAGCTAAAAAATTAAATATCTAATAATTTTTGAATGGAAGATTTAGTTTTTGAATATAAGATATTAAATTCGCCCGAATATATGTATGTACATAACTGTTATATTGTCTTATATATACTGTATTATGTGCTTTGAAATTAACAAAAATTTAAATCTTCAAGAATTTCTAAAAACTAAATAAGGCATTATTTTACTTTATTGGTGGAAATAACGCCAAATGCCAAATTTTTCTTCATACGGCCTTATTTCCACTAGAATAATGCCAAATGCGGCCTTATTTGGTTAAAGGTTATTTCACATCACGAACCGATGTTATCCCATGGTAATCAAACCGATCTATATTATTACTTCTTTCTTTCATTTATTTTTGGGGCCTTATTTCCATTTTAGTTATAATTTCATTATGACAAATTACCCCAATTTCGGTGCCTTATTTCTTTGGGACCTATTATTTAGAGTCAAATTTCGCGGAACGGAATATGTAAAATAGGTTATGTTTAATGTCACATTGTGGAGGTGAAATAAGGGCTATCTTCAATGTTGGGTTGAAATTTTGAAATTCGGCTTTATTTCACGGTACCCCTGTGTTTTTCGAAAAAATCATAGGTTGGAAATAGTTTCACAAAATTTCTGGTTAAATTACTGCCCACCTTCAGTGAGAAATAACTTCAAATCAAAAATGTGCATTTATTTCCCACTCGAGGTGAAGTTATTTTCCATATGAAATTATTGCCCGTGAAGTTATTTTCCTGCACCATATTTGCCTAGTGCTGCCCACCAGACTACAATTCCATACATAAGTATGGGTCTGACCACAGCAGTGTAGAGCCAGTGCATAATCTGAGGAAGGATTCCCCATTTGCCGCATAATTAGTGGTGATGCGGTATATTCGATTTTTAGCCATGCTAAAAGCCGGTAAGATCTGTCTGTCAGCAAGTTCCTAGCCAGTCCGACTGCTGTTTCGTTCCCTTCTATTCCTACATGTCAGGGTATCCAGCAGAGTAGAACTAACTATGGATGCAAATGTTGGTATAACCAATTTGACGGCCAACCCAACAACCCTTAATCTTATTTCCTTAAAGACATCCTAACCATATGTATGACATCACCGACATAAATTGAACTTTCGACCTGCTCGTGTATTAATTGTAACAAGTTGTTATTGCCGCAAACATTAATCTTATCTTGAAATCCATCTGCCTCGAGCAACAACCTTTGTTCCACATAGTCCAAATCTAGATCTCTAAACTGCTGTTTCCGTCTTAACTTATGGCAATTTAACGTTTAATTATATCGAGAGCTGACTGTATTTACAAGCTTTTCGTGTCTTGTAAAAGACCAATACAAGGTACGTGTTGTATTTCTAAGTATTTATCTACAAAAGCAGTTTTCGATGGTAAATAAAAAACACGTCCATACACATATTGCAACTCGTCTACATGAATTACCTATATTTGAATGGAATGGTACCTATATTTGCATGGGTTTTTTCTTCGATAAACTACACGTATCGATGCTAATCTCATGTCTACAATTCACTGATTCAAAACAAAGTTATTAAGTCGCAGAGGAAAGGATAATCTAATCGTTGGTAAAACTCGATAAACGTTAAAACAACTCTGTCCATTGTTAACGTTCGCAATCTTTTGATGACGTTAATACACATCCGCTCTCTTCTGATATCGTACATGTGTAGATACATGCTTTCGTTTGGGTGTATTCCATCCAATCAACCTTTCGAAGATCTCCTTGCACTCAATTACCCTCCACAAAGCACACCTTTGCTGTCTTATCATTTGGGACAATATTGTACATGTCTACAAGCATGATCGTCATCGTCATCATCATCATCATCATCTATGAGAAACTAGTTGTCTTTTAGAATATTTTTATATCTTAATTCGTTTATGATCATCACGCACCGATAAGCCAGCCAGCCAGCCAGCCAAGGCACATGTGTGTCTTGTACGTTTTTCCTCGAGATAAAGTTCGGTCGGTCTGCACCGCTATCAGCACGGCGGAAATATAATCAATTTATCATTTTTGGAATGTTTGACGAGAATACCACGAAAGAAATTTCGGTATATGGCCATTTTGCAAATAAATAAACCAATACTCGTACATTGTCGATTTTTGGGCATTCGATCTTGCACAAAAGTGAAAACCTTAGCTTTCGAGAAGCCGTACGACAGGTCTTCAGTTTAGTCTTCGAGTCAACCACGGGTGAGATCAGTTCGACTGCTTTTAAGAGGATTTCCAGAGTTTCTCATCGCGGAGTGTATTACTTGGTAATTGTGGTTTTTTTTTGTGATCTAAATAGTGCAAGTTAAAGTTAAACAACAATTTCCAGTGCTTCTTATAGAAATGTTTTAGTGCAACAGATAACAGTGTTTTCGGTTGTAAGATTTCTTGGGTAACATGTTTTGCGCATTGCCTTCGATTTGTCATATTTTACAACATTGCTGACAAAGATTGGGCCTGTCAATAGCCTCGTTTACAGGTGTAAACAGCCGAAATGAGACGAGAATGTTTATTTATTTATTCTTGTTTGAACGAATTTCAAATATTTATTCGCGTTTTCATTGTAAATTTGTAAATCGACGCGTATATAAATCTTTGTGACTAAAGTGCGATCATGTCCACGATTTTTTTCCCTACAATCTCGGTTATGTTCATATTTTTAATGCCAATTTCCAAGATTTTTATTTTTTGAATTGTTTTCGAGTTTCCAAATTACAGAATGGCGCCCAACGGCATGTTTTTTTTTTTAATAGCGATTGGTCCTCTAAAGTCATCTACAACTGGTTGACAGACTAGTTGCAAGTAACCCGTGTATAGGCAAGTCTGACAATGAGCTGAACCATTTCATCAAGTCGTTCGGAAATCAAAATGTTTTGATTTTTCGGTTTATGTTTACGGTTTTCTCCAACCAGTTGCATTGTGTATAGCGGAATCAGCAACGATTTCATTCTACAAATTTTGACGTTGAGTGCGGTTCAGTTATGTTTCTGGCTTTTGCACTGCGCACAGTGGTAGGATTCACTAATCCAGCGGAACACAATTATTTTACAAAGGAAAATCATGTTTTAAATTAACTATTTTATGTTTTATGAGTACAAATAGATAAACTGTACTATTCTTGACAGAAATAATCAGCCTTATTTTGAGATTCGTTTTCATTCGAAAGTTAGAAAAAGTCGAACGGTTGGTATTTTGACATTCGAAGGAATAGAGAGTTTATTTTACGAAACGAAAGTTCATTTATAATTTATATTTTGAGATTCTATTCCTTCGAAATAACTGTCATTATTCATACGTTTGCAATTTTGAATTTAAATTTATTTCATGACATCTTTCGTCAATGAACTTTATTCCTTCGAATGTCAAAATACAAAATACCAACAAGTTGATTATTCATTCGAATCTCGAAATAAGGATGGTTATTTATTTTGAGTCTAAGGCCGTTTGCCAATTGCGTTAAAATATTATCCTCTGGCTAATTTTTGACGCTAGTGAGGTGAATATAGACTTAAAAAAATTAGCCGGCTCTGGAGCTGCATAAAAAATTATCCTGTGGCTAATGTTTGACATTTGTATATACCCATGAAGGAATGAGAGAGACGACAAGAGCTTTGCGTTTGTTTCGGTTTTCAAAGTCGATTGTCGGTGGACAAATGTAGTGCACTAGTGTTCACATACGATGGGAAAACTACCCATTGTGAAAATTGTGTAAAAACCAGTTCAACATATTTTTTTATAAAAATAAGTAATTGATATGAGCAATTTCGTGTAAAAACAAGTAAAATTGATAGTTTGAATAATGTTGATTAGTGAAATTTTATCTTTGTATTTTCCATTAACAAATGACGAACTTTGTTGATCATTCATTTTAACAAATTACACATAATTTACAAACAAAAGCATTAACACGGAAAATAATTATTAGTTACGCTTTGTTATGTTATTTGTTTTATTTAAAACTGGGATAACAGTGGTAATATTAGTTCTAATAAAATGTGATATGAATAAAATGAAAGGGACATTTTTCAATACTAGCGGGAAATTAATGAAAAATAGTACCAAAAAAAAAAATCCCATTTAATCCAATCGACACAGCAAAAAGCTAAAATTTTATCCACCTCTGGTAGAAACGTCAAAAATTAGCCAGAGGATAATATTTTAACGCAATTGGCACACGGCCTTAGTTAAAAATAAATATATTTATATATATAAATATTTTTCCTCTTCGAGATTATCGATTGGTAACAAGGAAAATACTTCTTTTGGTGACATACCACATATTCGCTGTGGAACGTGTTGTAAGCTTGTGATATATGGGTCTGAAGAAATCAACAGCCGATTCAAGAGATCTGTATTTGTATTCAATCTAGAATCTTTCCGTGTGAACATCTCTTTAAACTTTCTTCTGTTCTTATACTTAGCCCCAGGTGCCTCTTCCTATAGCAAGAATACAAGAATACAAATTATGAACGCTCACTGGCATAGTGTACCATGAATATTCCCCTTAAATGAAAGTTTCTTGTTGCAGTTACATACTTTTCAAGTGCAATTTCATTTATATCATATCTACTGCCCAATATTTCGAAGAAAATGTGAAACCGTTCTATAAGTTCTCGTTTAACTCGTGATCAGAACTTCGATTTTTGTTAAATGTATTTACTTCACCACGTCTATTGGTTGAAGCTTCCGAAAGATCCTTAATGATGATTGCTAAATCCAGTTTATCCATTTTACGAAGCACAACTTCACTAGCTTTCATTATTTCCTGAGGGCACGTTGAATTTATTAAATGTTGAACTTTGCGTTTTTTGACTTTTCTCAACATTCCTCAAAACTCTGTTTTGTTCTTCCGAACTTTTTTTTGAATGCCTCCCATCTGTTATATAAGGCAAGGTATATATTTACATATGTATTATACGATTCCTCTAACCAGGATGAGTTTGTACCTAAAAATCGGTTAACATGTCTACCGCTTTTCAACCACTTTTCACCAATTTTGGACAGCAAATTTTTGATGGAAGTATTTAGTTTTATTTCAGCATCTTGAGACAACTCCGAAATTTCAAATTTATCAATAACAAACGGTCTTACCACATCAATCCTTTTTGTTTGCTCAGAAATTTCAAAAAAATTCTTGAAGCGTTATTGGAGGAGACCATTGTGAAAAGTGAAAATAATTGTATGAGCGTCGCAAAAACGCGCAAAAATTTTTAATTTACCTAAAAGCCAATTCTCCACAGAACTTTTTTTTATAAATTTCGAGCCGGAACTCAGCGGAACTATTTCGTTTTATTCTAGTTGAAAATGCAAAACAAAAATTTCAAGTTATATTTTTCGCGTCGTATTTAAAAAAATACAAGAAAATTATTTTATGAACTTATTACTTTATGGAATCGTTTTTTTATTACCCATAAGGAATTCTCTTTAAGAAAAAAAAAATATTATTGCAATAGATGCACCGTTACACTTGTAGTAGCTCAACGAAATTGCTCAAAAAATACCATTTTCTGCTATCGCTAAGTGGCTTTCATCAACTACTAATTTCTAAGTTTAATTACAGTTACTTATTGTATTGCGAAGTTAGCCATATCATTTTGAAGCAGTTCACTTGGCTTTGATTTTTACATTTTGTCCCACTCGGTTAGTGAATCCGACCATTGTGCTGCGGCTGGTTGGTCAAAAATTTCATATCCTCGTATGATTCGCCACTTGCCAAAAAACGAAGCGGTGTGTTGTAGATAGTCTTTCGTTTGAACTTATTGCACTTCGCATAACCGTTTCTTCTAACCCAACTATGGCAAAGCAAAAAGGCAGGGTTGTTTCTCAAAGGCCATATACATCTTTTGAATGTTTGCACCTACAGCTTAAACTACTCAGCCGATTTCAACAAAGAAAAATGTCGTTAGATTCGTCTTGACCCGGCTAGGCCCAGTCTTAGGCTATATGACGTCACTAAATATGGCGGATTACCGTATCGTCGCCCTAATATTGGGTTACCGTAAACGCCAAACTTCACTTTTTGAGTTTGGTAGGTATGCAGTCTTATATTTTCGGGGTAGCTCTTTCCAAGTCTTTTATCCGTTTTGCTCTCTCTCTTTCCATTGCAAAGATATACAGAATGGTTTTGACGTATATCCATCAAATTCATCATGTTTACGTATTGTTTTGACGTAAACGCCCAAATTTGGCATTTATGTCAAACTTTCCATACAATTTAAGCAAATTTTTGTTAAAGAATTGTTTTGACGTACGTCCTATTGTCCTACAACGTATGCCATCAAACTTCAAATGCTTGTTCAGTATTGTTTTGACTTATGTGCCTACAAAATGCCAGGTAACGCTATTTAATCGTATGCTTATGCACGTATGTCATTAGAAAAAAAACAATTTTTTTTTTTGCCGTACGTGTACGTGCATACAATTTTACTGTGACCGTAAAAAAGTATAAATAACGTTCTCTTTGAAAAATATTTCAGTTGCTTTTGCTTCCCATCTATTGTCGTGCTCGTGAGACGACGTGATTGTGAGATCATAAAAATAAATTCTCCAGTACCCATTATGGATGCATCCCTTCTTTCGTAAGAACTTACATATAGTCTTCACATACACAACATAGGTATAAGTTTTGGTTCAATGTTTCTAATCTTTTAAAGTTATTTGAATCGCTAGTTTAAGCAGAATTCAGGGAAGGATCAAATAGTGCTTCATCAAGTTCATCGGAACAAGACTTTGGTAAAAAATTTGAAATCACCCGGACTTTCTTTTTCTTAAATGTCGTTATTTCATGTTCTAGGGTCAGATGATAGCGTAAATGACCCTAATTATGTTTATAAACCAAATTTGCCACAACCTTTTACATAGAGTTAAAGAAGTATGCCATCAGAAGCTCGGGCCTTTGCGAGATGTGGCTGGAAGAAGATGAGACACCTGGACACTTCATTGGCGAGTGTCCGGCCTTTGCTCGGATCAGAAAGGTCACTCTAGGCAACTACGTGCTACGGGACGTAGATGGTAGATCTACTGAAGCTCAATCTTGCCCTATTGCTTCGCTTTGCGAAAGCGACGGGCAGATTTAGATCAATGTATAGCTCAGGAACAAATCGCTAATTCAGCGAATGGGGTGGTACTTGAACAAAGTACAATGGGCCTACAGGTATACGTGCTTGTTGTCTCTACGGGACAACCCCCTTCTAAATACAGTACAATGCCATCAGAGTGTGATTCTTCTGGTAAATTAGATTAGTAAATTAGAAAAAAACAAACATAGGAACTAGTTCCATATACTTACATTAAATATTTTCTAATAGGAAATGATATGACTCCAAAAAGCTCTACCCGAAAAAGACAAAAGAATTCTGAAATGTGGAAACAGTAGGTACCTTAGAAAACGTTTGCGAGTAAAAGAAAATATTGATTTTAGTGGCGCATACGGCAAACTCATTTTGTAAGAAATTTTAAATGTTTTAAAAACTAAAAGTGTTTGAGAATAACTTCTTTTTAACATTTTTTGAAAGAGGATTTCCGTATGAATATCGTGTCAAAAAATGAAAAAATCCCAGCGGTTGGTTTTCATGCAATAGGCTGCCAAAACTTTAAATGCGATTTCCCAAAAATGTTGAAATGGCGTTTACGGCAACTCATTGTTGGGGCGACGCGTTATCTTCACGACTTGCTTATTAAAGATATCAAATTAAAGGATTTGACAAGTAAAATACATAAATAAATAGTTCTCCATAAACATTATGTACATAGCTATGTATGTACGTATCTATTCTTTAAAAGTTTTTGAAGTCCATAGGAGCAGTTTGTTTGACTTTTTTTTAACAATCGCATATGAGTTAATTTCGGCCTTGCACTCAAGCCCATCTTTTACCCAAATTCTTCTCTTCCTAACCACATCCAACCCGTCTATTATGCTCGTCAATAAAATTTTAGTTTGAACCATTTTTACTCCATACGAATGTACGATTCCATTTCAACGAAAAAGAAAGAACAACTGAAATTGGAAGACTGGTCTTTGCGTCTGTAGGGAAATGATTACAACCGGTCTGTCAACCAGTTGGCAGATTAGTTTCTCGTCTGTATGACACCACGATTATTTATCAATGTGTTTGAACATCTGAGGGCTTTGACCAACAAAAAAGTTCGCTCCGTCAGCGGTCAGCTACATGGAGTTTTATTTTTTTTGTAAGTCGAATACAATTTCTCAGCTGAATGAAAATTAATTGGCAGAAAAGTGTAGCATATTCGTCGTATTGGACTTACGAACATAGTGATCCTTTCAATCGTTCAGTACACGGAAACTGCAATTTTATAATTCGTACGGGCTGAGAAGTTCCTTGTGTAGGGTACGCCATCTGATCCTGAAAAGTTCTCTCTTTTCAGCATATTCGACACTCCGTCTGCATAGATAGGGCCCAACTTATATAGGTGGTATCGTAGAAGACAGTGACAGGAAAGGGAATCTAATATCTTTCTGATTGAAGTAAAGGAGTTCCCTGTGAAGGATACATTACTTAACTAAAAGTTTGCCCTGTCTGAGCACCGGGACATTTCTCCAATGAGAAACCCGAAGTTTTTGCTTCCACTTATTACTTAGGGTTTCAGTTTTAGTCCACTTCATGCCACAAAACTACTGCGGGCCTGAGAATTTGATGGTAGAGCTCATTTGAATCGTCTCTGTGGTCAGGTCTCTACCAAAGCTTAAGTTGGTGGTTAATGGGTAGGGATTACAGGGTATTGAAGCCAGCACTTACCTAGATTCGTGTCCTACTCGGAGCTTTAAGAGCAGATTGTATTTTTGAGAAGACATTTATAACAGCGCCCTTGATTCTTTTATAAAGATTCATCAACACGCAGATCTCGGGTCTGGAACCTGCTGAGGAATGTTGCAAGAGAAACCGAATTTCTAGTGTTGGGCACAAGAAACCCAATACCAACGCCATTGAGTGTATTAGACTTTTTGGGCTTATGTTGGATCCGTCATTTAATGCAGTACATTCCTAAATACGTGCTTTGAATTTCCTGCTAAAGCACTATTAACTTGTCAAACTATCATCGACGGTGAAAATCATGTCTTGAGAATATTTAGGAGTCTTCACCTAAATAAATTGCAATTTGACTACACTCTCAGTAGCGGATTTCCTAATGAAGATCTGTAATAGCGAGAGACCAATTAAAGCTTCTGAAGCTACTGCTGGGCAGGAGCGCATAGCACCAGTTAACCCAAGAAGACACACTCAGTTGACAGAGTATGTATTTGCGAAAGTCTAGCTATTCCAATCATCCTCTTTAATCATTGTCAGTTACGATACGAATAATTTCAATCATCCTCTCTGGTTATTGCCAGTTACGATACCACCTAAACAAATTAGGCCTGTCTAGCGAGACCGATTGTTGACTCTGTTCAGAGGAGGTCGAGAATGCCGAGCACGTCCTTTCTGACTGTCCGGAGCTTTTCGGGGTCAGACGGCGCACCGTAGGTAAATAACTCCTCAGACGTTATGATTTAAAAAAATGCATCAACCAAGGACATACTAGCCTTAATTGGAAAGGTGGTCTGACTCTTAGACTAGTAAGGATCCTACGATACAATAGATCATCCTTGTGGCACGATCTTACTTACTTACTAAGGTGGCGCTACGGTCTGGGGTGGACAAATGCCTCAACCATACAACCCCTTCCAGTTAGCCCGGTCCTCAGCTAACTGCCTCCGATTGGTCGAGGTCCTTTTCCTCTATTGGATTGACGCAGCAATCATTCGGTTGCGATTAATGTTTGTCGTGGTAATTTTGTTTACTCTGCCTGCGGTGTCTATGTAAATTATCTGTGGTTAAACGCTTAACGCAACCATATAACGCGAATGTTTAACACGACCGTCCGATGTCGAGTAAGAAGTTTCACTTCAAAAAAGTGTTCATAAATATAAGCCGGTGGTCACATAAGCCGGTGTTTTTATAATCGCGAGTGTACTGTATTTAACATTTTTAATTTAACATTTTCTTAAAAAGTCGGAAATAACATATGTAGTTATAAAAATAAAAAAAAAAAAACACTTTTGAAGGCTTAATTTTTCCATTGAAGGTAAAAACCCATATTTTTCTGTTCCGTCTAATTATTCTACTGAGCGTCGCTCAATAAAGCTTATCGAAATTTGTAAAACTTTTATTACTTGAATTATGCAATCATACGAGTACGAGTACTTGTATTATAAATTTATCTTTTACCCACTTTCATGGTTGACACATTGCGTTTGTTCTTTATGACAGTTTGTTGATTTGCGCGATTTTATTTAAATCACACTCACACTCTAAAATTTGATAGAATTTTGTGTATTATACGGTAACCAGACTTCTTTCTGTTTAGGTTAGAAAAAGTAAATACGTATGAATTGTAATGCACTGATAAATATCTTAATATGTTATAAAACCCTGCGATAAGATATATACTCGTACTTCTATCAATATTGTTTACAGGAAAAGTAAAACACGACATTTAATTGAATCTAAATATCAATTTCAATCAAATTAAATTCCGAACGGAGTACTGTTAACTTGACGAACCAGTGGATATAAGAATATCACCTAAACTCATATCTTATCGCGAAATAACGGAAATAAAAAGAATCGGTATCGCTTCTTTATTTTACAACTAATAACTTTTTTTTTAAGGAAACATAAACATATAAACGACGAATATCCTGTAAAATCTACCGAAACTAACAGTAATTCATATAATTTAATTTATAACTGCTGATCGATGTAGGTGATAGCGTACATGCTTTACTTGTAAGATTTACGATTTACTTCGATAAGATTCGATTTTTTTGGCTCATTAAGCGTGAATTATTTTTATTCTGGAAATCGATTTTATCAATTAATCAATGTCGCAGTTTATACTGCTTTATTCGAGTAAGTGGTCAATTAAAGTCTATTGCTTGACGTCCGTATACATGCTGATCCAGCTCTAGCTAGTTCGTATGCTATCTCGTTCCCTTCGATATATATGCTATGTCCGGGTACCCAGTACAGTCTCACATTCTGGTGCATTGCGACATTTTTGGACTGCCTTTAATTTTATTGTATTTGATCCTATTGCTTAAAGAGCTGGCTGACTATCCACCACAATGGCTATCTCCGACGGAGGGAGGTCGCTTCCTTTTATGAATATTGCGGCCTTTTCTATCGCCAGTAATTCCGTCTGGAACACCCTGCATGTATCCGGTAGTCTGAAAGATTCCCGTTTATTTTGTTTATCTGAGTAGAACCCTGCTCCAGTACCTAAGTCCATCTTTGCGACGTCGCGTGGGTGAATGGTGCTATTTTCAGGTCTCTGATCACCTTGTTTGACAGCCAGTCTTCCCTACTGGGAAATAGGATTGGTACATTCAAGTTAAAGTCATAGTGGGGAGTAATGTAGTCTGAAGTTGCTGTATTTCTCCGAGTATCGTGGGTGGTATCTTAGCCAGGTCAAGGTATTTGGTATTTCACAAAATACGGTTAACTTCCCCCCACAGATAGTAGGGATATTGTTCTCTTCTGGTCGACTGCAGGCCACAGGTTGCGAGTTATGGCACAATCGCTAGCGTTGCGCCATCGGACCGTGTAGGTATCCAATGCAGATTTGTCATTTAGACAGATATTTCCTACCCATTCCTGTCGGCTGTGAATATTAGTCTTGTATTTTATATTAAAATCTAGAAGCGGAGTCAAGTAGTCCGTAATTCCTGTATTTTGATTATTCATTGAGAGTACCTACTCTGGCGTGCCCTAAGTTAGAAGGTTCCCACTGTGAGGTTTCTTTAAGTCGCAACGCCGTTATGTCCCTACCATAAATGTCCAACGGAAGCATACTTAACAGCATAGCTCCAATAACGCAGATGCAGGCCGTTCTTTTGATTCTATTGAGTATATTTGACGGTGCAGGGAAATAACTTCACATGGGAAATAAATTTACCTCGAGTGGAAAATAAATGCACATTTTTGATGTGAAGTTATAGGTGTGTTTGGTAACCTGCTAATTTTCGTAAATTTACACCCAACTGTCAAAAATCAAGAGAAGAGAGAGGCAAATGACAGTGTCAAAAAATTTCCCCTCTTGCGAAATCGTTGCTTCATCTTTTTCAGGGAGTCACCGAGGCACATCCTTCAAACAGCAATCTGACAATTCGATAAATGTCAATCACTTCTTGTTAACAAAATAAAAGAAAATTAGTTTTTCGTGAAAATATTCAATAGTTAAAAAAGAAGAAGAGAGGATTTCCCCCCACTTTTACTATTTGACAGATGTGCCATTCGTGTTAATAAAAGTTAACAAACACACCTTATTTCTCACTGAAGCTGGGCAATAACTTCACATTTAATGCTAATTTAAGAACTATCATGACGCATGATTCACTCTTGCACTTTTAACGTTAACAAAGTATCGTAATCTGTAATGTTCATAATTTCGTTGGTAGAGTTGACCACTCTATCTTATGTTTGAAAACTAAAAATTCCATTTAAAAATTGGACATTCAATTTGTTAGTATGCTATTAAAAATTATTAGATACACATTTATTTTTTTAGCTTGCATGGTCAAGACAAATTTTAAATTTAAATATATAATTTTTAAATGGAATCTTTATTCGCGCGAATTTTTTACTATTACATGCAAGCTAAAAAATTAAATATCTAATAATTTTTGAATGGAAGATTTAGTTTTTGAATATAAGATATTAAATTCGCCCGAATATATGTATGTACATAACTGTTATATTGTCTTATATATACTGTATTATGTGCTTTGAAATTAACAAAAATTTAAATCTTCAAGAATTTCTAAAAACTAAATAAGGCATTATTTTACTTTATTGGTGGAAATAACGCCAAATGCCAAATTTTTCTTCATACGGCCTTATTTCCACTAGAATAATGCCAAATGCGGCCTTATTTGGTTAAAGGTTATTTCACATCACGAACCGATGTTATCCCATGGTAATCAAACCGATCTATATTATTACTTCTTTCTTTCATTTATTTTTGGGGCCTTATTTCCATTTTAGTTATAATTTCATTATGACAAATTACCCCAATTTCGGTGCCTTATTTCTTTGGGACCTATTATTTAGAGTCAAATTTCGCGGAACGGAATATGTAAAATAGGTTATGTTTAATGTCACATTGTGGAGGTGAAATAAGGGCTATCTTCAATGTTGGGTTGAAATTTTGAAATTCGGCTTTATTTCACGGTACCCCTGTGTTTTTCGAAAAAATCATAGGTTGGAAATAGTTTCACAAAATTTCTGGTTAAATTACTGCCCACCTTCAGTGAGAAATAACTTCAAATCAAAAATGTGCATTTATTTCCCACTCGAGGTGAAGTTATTTTCCATATGAAATTATTGCCCGTGAAGTTATTTTCCTGCACCATATTTGCCTAGTGCTGCCCACCAGACTACAATTCCATACATAAGTATGGGTCTGACCACAGCAGTGTAGAGCCAGTGCATAATCTGAGGAAGGATTCCCCATTTGCCGCATAATTAGTGGTGATGCGGTATATTCGATTTTTAGCCATGCTAAAAGCCGGTAAGATCTGTCTGTCAGCAAGTTCCTAGCCAGTCCGACTGCTGTTTCGTTCCCTTCTATTCCTACATGTCAGGGTATCCAGCAGAGTAGAACTAACTATGGATGCAAATGTTGGTATAACCAATTTGACGGCCAACCCAACAACCCTTAATCTTATTTCCTTAAAGACATCCTAACCATATGTATGACATCACCGACATAAATTGAACTTTCGACCTGCTCGTGTATTAATTGTAACAAGTTGTTATTGCCGCAAACATTAATCTTATCTTGAAATCCATCTGCCTCGAGCAACAACCTTTGTTCCACATAGTCCAAATCTAGATCTCTAAACTGCTGTTTCCGTCTTAACTTATGGCAATTTAACGTTTAATTATATCGAGAGCTGACTGTATTTACAAGCTTTTCGTGTCTTGTAAAAGACCAATACAAGGTACGTGTTGTATTTCTAAGTATTTATCTACAAAAGCAGTTTTCGATGGTAAATAAAAAACACGTCCATACACATATTGCAACTCGTCTACATGAATTACCTATATTTGAATGGAATGGTACCTATATTTGCATGGGTTTTTTCTTCGATAAACTACACGTATCGATGCTAATCTCATGTCTACAATTCACTGATTCAAAACAAAGTTATTAAGTCGCAGAGGAAAGGATAATCTAATCGTTGGTAAAACTCGATAAACGTTAAAACAACTCTGTCCATTGTTAACGTTCGCAATCTTTTGATGACGTTAATACACATCCGCTCTCTTCTGATATCGTACATGTGTAGATACATGCTTTCGTTTGGGTGTATTCCATCCAATCAACCTTTCGAAGATCTCCTTGCACTCAATTACCCTCCACAAAGCACACCTTTGCTGTCTTATCATTTGGGACAATATTGTACATGTCTACAAGCATGATCGTCATCGTCATCATCATCATCATCATCTATGAGAAACTAGTTGTCTTTTAGAATATTTTTATATCTTAATTCGTTTATGATCATCACGCACCGATAAGCCAGCCAGCCAGCCAGCCAAGGCACATGTGTGTCTTGTACGTTTTTCCTCGAGATAAAGTTCGGTCGGTCTGCACCGCTATCAGCACGGCGGAAATATAATCAATTTATCATTTTTGGAATGTTTGACGAGAATACCACGAAAGAAATTTCGGTATATGGCCATTTTGCAAATAAATAAACCAATACTCGTACATTGTCGATTTTTGGGCATTCGATCTTGCACAAAAGTGAAAACCTTAGCTTTCGAGAAGCCGTACGACAGGTCTTCAGTTTAGTCTTCGAGTCAACCACGGGTGAGATCAGTTCGACTGCTTTTAAGAGGATTTCCAGAGTTTCTCATCGCGGAGTGTATTACTTGGTAATTGTGGTTTTTTTTTGTGATCTAAATAGTGCAAGTTAAAGTTAAACAACAATTTCCAGTGCTTCTTATAGAAATGTTTTAGTGCAACAGATAACAGTGTTTTCGGTTGTAAGATTTCTTGGGTAACATGTTTTGCGCATTGCCTTCGATTTGTCATATTTTACAACATTGCTGACAAAGATTGGGCCTGTCAATAGCCTCGTTTACAGGTGTAAACAGCCGAAATGAGACGAGAATGTTTATTTATTTATTCTTGTTTGAACGAATTTCAAATATTTATTCGCGTTTTCATTGTAAATTTGTAAATCGACGCGTATATAAATCTTTGTGACTAAAGTGCGATCATGTCCACGATTTTTTTCCCTACAATCTCGGTTATGTTCATATTTTTAATGCCAATTTCCAAGATTTTTATTTTTTGAATTGTTTTCGAGTTTCCAAATTACAGAATGGCGCCCAACGGCATGTTTTTTTTTTTAATAGCGATTGGTCCTCTAAAGTCATCTACAACTGGTTGACAGACTAGTTGCAAGTAACCCGTGTATAGGCAAGTCTGACAATGAGCTGAACCATTTCATCAAGTCGTTCGGAAATCAAAATGTTTTGATTTTTCGGTTTATGTTTACGGTTTTCTCCAACCAGTTGCATTGTGTATAGCGGAATCAGCAACGATTTCATTCTACAAATTTTGACGTTGAGTGCGGTTCAGTTATGTTTCTGGCTTTTGCACTGCGCACAGTGGTAGGATTCACTAATCCAGCGGAACACAATTATTTTACAAAGGAAAATCATGTTTTAAATTAACTATTTTATGTTTTATGAGTACAAATAGATAAACTGTACTATTCTTGACAGAAATAATCAGCCTTATTTTGAGATTCGTTTTCATTCGAAAGTTAGAAAAAGTCGAACGGTTGGTATTTTGACATTCGAAGGAATAGAGAGTTTATTTTACGAAACGAAAGTTCATTTATAATTTATATTTTGAGATTCTATTCCTTCGAAATAACTGTCATTATTCATACGTTTGCAATTTTGAATTTAAATTTATTTCATGACATCTTTCGTCAATGAACTTTATTCCTTCGAATGTCAAAATACAAAATACCAACAAGTTGATTATTCATTCGAATCTCGAAATAAGGATGGTTATTTATTTTGAGTCTAAGGCCGTTTGCCAATTGCGTTAAAATATTATCCTCTGGCTAATTTTTGACGCTAGTGAGGTGAATATAGACTTAAAAAAATTAGCCGGCTCTGGAGCTGCATAAAAAATTATCCTGTGGCTAATGTTTGACATTTGTATATACCCATGAAGGAATGAGAGAGACGACAAGAGCTTTGCGTTTGTTTCGGTTTTCAAAGTCGATTGTCGGTGGACAAATGTAGTGCACTAGTGTTCACATACGATGGGAAAACTACCCATTGTGAAAATTGTGTAAAAACCAGTTCAACATATTTTTTTATAAAAATAAGTAATTGATATGAGCAATTTCGTGTAAAAACAAGTAAAATTGATAGTTTGAATAATGTTGATTAGTGAAATTTTATCTTTGTATTTTCCATTAACAAATGACGAACTTTGTTGATCATTCATTTTAACAAATTACACATAATTTACAAACAAAAGCATTAACACGGAAAATAATTATTAGTTACGCTTTGTTATGTTATTTGTTTTATTTAAAACTGGGATAACAGTGGTAATATTAGTTCTAATAAAATGTGATATGAATAAAATGAAAGGGACATTTTTCAATACTAGCGGGAAATTAATGAAAAATAGTACCAAAAAAAAAAATCCCATTTAATCCAATCGACACAGCAAAAAGCTAAAATTTTATCCACCTCTGGTAGAAACGTCAAAAATTAGCCAGAGGATAATATTTTAACGCAATTGGCACACGGCCTTAGTTAAAAATAAATATATTTATATATATAAATATTTTTCCTCTTCGAGATTATCGATTGGTAACAAGGAAAATACTTCTTTTGGTGACATACCACATATTCGCTGTGGAACGTGTTGTAAGCTTGTGATATATGGGTCTGAAGAAATCAACAGCCGATTCAAGAGATCTGTATTTGTATTCAATCTAGAATCTTTCCGTGTGAACATCTCTTTAAACTTTCTTCTGTTCTTATACTTAGCCCCAGGTGCCTCTTCCTATAGCAAGAATACAAGAATACAAATTATGAACGCTCACTGGCATAGTGTACCATGAATATTCCCCTTAAATGAAAGTTTCTTGTTGCAGTTACATACTTTTCAAGTGCAATTTCATTTATATCATATCTACTGCCCAATATTTCGAAGAAAATGTGAAACCGTTCTATAAGTTCTCGTTTAACTCGTGATCAGAACTTCGATTTTTGTTAAATGTATTTACTTCACCACGTCTATTGGTTGAAGCTTCCGAAAGATCCTTAATGATGATTGCTAAATCCAGTTTATCCATTTTACGAAGCACAACTTCACTAGCTTTCATTATTTCCTGAGGGCACGTTGAATTTATTAAATGTTGAACTTTGCGTTTTTTGACTTTTCTCAACATTCCTCAAAACTCTGTTTTGTTCTTCCGAACTTTTTTTTGAATGCCTCCCATCTGTTATATAAGGCAAGGTATATATTTACATATGTATTATACGATTCCTCTAACCAGGATGAGTTTGTACCTAAAAATCGGTTAACATGTCTACCGCTTTTCAACCACTTTTCACCAATTTTGGACAGCAAATTTTTGATGGAAGTATTTAGTTTTATTTCAGCATCTTGAGACAACTCCGAAATTTCAAATTTATCAATAACAAACGGTCTTACCACATCAATCCTTTTTGTTTGCTCAGAAATTTCAAAAAAATTCTTGAAGCGTTATTGGAGGAGACCATTGTGAAAAGTGAAAATAATTGTATGAGCGTCGCAAAAACGCGCAAAAATTTTTAATTTACCTAAAAGCCAATTCTCCACAGAACTTTTTTTTATAAATTTCGAGCCGGAACTCAGCGGAACTATTTCGTTTTATTCTAGTTGAAAATGCAAAACAAAAATTTCAAGTTATATTTTTCGCGTCGTATTTAAAAAAATACAAGAAAATTATTTTATGAACTTATTACTTTATGGAATCGTTTTTTTATTACCCATAAGGAATTCTCTTTAAGAAAAAAAAAATATTATTGCAATAGATGCACCGTTACACTTGTAGTAGCTCAACGAAATTGCTCAAAAAATACCATTTTCTGCTATCGCTAAGTGGCTTTCATCAACTACTAATTTCTAAGTTTAATTACAGTTACTTATTGTATTGCGAAGTTAGCCATATCATTTTGAAGCAGTTCACTTGGCTTTGATTTTTACATTTTGTCCCACTCGGTTAGTGAATCCGACCATTGTGCTGCGGCTGGTTGGTCAAAAATTTCATATCCTCGTATGATTCGCCACTTGCCAAAAAACGAAGCGGTGTGTTGTAGATAGTCTTTCGTTTGAACTTATTGCACTTCGCATAACCGTTTCTTCTAACCCAACTATGGCAAAGCAAAAAGGCAGGGTTGTTTCTCAAAGGCCATATACATCTTTTGAATGTTTGCACCTACAGCTTAAACTACTCAGCCGATTTCAACAAAGAAAAATGTCGTTAGATTCGTCTTGACCCGGCTAGGCCCAGTCTTAGGCTATATGACGTCACTAAATATGGCGGATTACCGTATCGTCGCCCTAATATTGGGTTACCGTAAACGCCAAACTTCACTTTTTGAGTTTGGTAGGTATGCAGTCTTATATTTTCGGGGTAGCTCTTTCCAAGTCTTTTATCCGTTTTGCTCTCTCTCTTTCCATTGCAAAGATATACAGAATGGTTTTGACGTATATCCATCAAATTCATCATGTTTACGTATTGTTTTGACGTAAACGCCCAAATTTGGCATTTATGTCAAACTTTCCATACAATTTAAGCAAATTTTTGTTAAAGAATTGTTTTGACGTACGTCCTATTGTCCTACAACGTATGCCATCAAACTTCAAATGCTTGTTCAGTATTGTTTTGACTTATGTGCCTACAAAATGCCAGGTAACGCTATTTAATCGTATGCTTATGCACGTATGTCATTAGAAAAAAAACAATTTTTTTTTTTGCCGTACGTGTACGTGCATACAATTTTACTGTGACCGTAAAAAAGTATAAATAACGTTCTCTTTGAAAAATATTTCAGTTGCTTTTGCTTCCCATCTATTGTCGTGCTCGTGAGACGACGTGATTGTGAGATCATAAAAATAAATTCTCCAGTACCCATTATGGATGCATCCCTTCTTTCGTAAGAACTTACATATAGTCTTCACATACACAACATAGGTATAAGTTTTGGTTCAATGTTTCTAATCTTTTAAAGTTATTTGAATCGCTAGTTTAAGCAGAATTCAGGGAAGGATCAAATAGTGCTTCATCAAGTTCATCGGAACAAGACTTTGGTAAAAAATTTGAAATCACCCGGACTTTCTTTTTCTTAAATGTCGTTATTTCATGTTCTAGGGTCAGATGATAGCGTAAATGACCCTAATTATGTTTATAAACCAAATTTGCCACAACCTTTTACATAGAGTTAAAGAAGTATGCCATCAGAAGCTCGGGCCTTTGCGAGATGTGGCTGGAAGAAGATGAGACACCTGGACACTTCATTGGCGAGTGTCCGGCCTTTGCTCGGATCAGAAAGGTCACTCTAGGCAACTACGTGCTACGGGACGTAGATGGTAGATCTACTGAAGCTCAATCTTGCCCTATTGCTTCGCTTTGCGAAAGCGACGGGCAGATTTAGATCAATGTATAGCTCAGGAACAAATCGCTAATTCAGCGAATGGGGTGGTACTTGAACAAAGTACAATGGGCCTACAGGTATACGTGCTTGTTGTCTCTACGGGACAACCCCCTTCTAAATACAGTACAATGCCATCAGAGTGTGATTCTTCTGGTAAATTAGATTAGTAAATTAGAAAAAAACAAACATAGGAACTAGTTCCATATACTTACATTAAATATTTTCTAATAGGAAATGATATGACTCCAAAAAGCTCTACCCGAAAAAGACAAAAGAATTCTGAAATGTGGAAACAGTAGGTACCTTAGAAAACGTTTGCGAGTAAAAGAAAATATTGATTTTAGTGGCGCATACGGCAAACTCATTTTGTAAGAAATTTTAAATGTTTTAAAAACTAAAAGTGTTTGAGAATAACTTCTTTTTAACATTTTTTGAAAGAGGATTTCCGTATGAATATCGTGTCAAAAAATGAAAAAATCCCAGCGGTTGGTTTTCATGCAATAGGCTGCCAAAACTTTAAATGCGATTTCCCAAAAATGTTGAAATGGCGTTTACGGCAACTCATTGTTGGGGCGACGCGTTATCTTCACGACTTGCTTATTAAAGATATCAAATTAAAGGATTTGACAAGTAAAATACATAAATAAATAGTTCTCCATAAACATTATGTACATAGCTATGTATGTACGTATCTATTCTTTAAAAGTTTTTGAAGTCCATAGGAGCAGTTTGTTTGACTTTTTTTTAACAATCGCATATGAGTTAATTTCGGCCTTGCACTCAAGCCCATCTTTTACCCAAATTCTTCTCTTCCTAACCACATCCAACCCGTCTATTATGCTCGTCAATAAAATTTTAGTTTGAACCATTTTTACTCCATACGAATGTACGATTCCATTTCAACGAAAAAGAAAGAACAACTGAAATTGGAAGACTGGTCTTTGCGTCTGTAGGGAAATGATTACAACCGGTCTGTCAACCAGTTGGCAGATTAGTTTCTCGTCTGTATGACACCACGATTATTTATCAATGTGTTTGAACATCTGAGGGCTTTGACCAACAAAAAAGTTCGCTCCGTCAGCGGTCAGCTACATGGAGTTTTATTTTTTTTGTAAGTCGAATACAATTTCTCAGCTGAATGAAAATTAATTGGCAGAAAAGTGTAGCATATTCGTCGTATTGGACTTACGAACATAGTGATCCTTTCAATCGTTCAGTACACGGAAACTGCAATTTTATAATTCGTACGGGCTGAGAAGTTCCTTGTGTAGGGTACGCCATCTGATCCTGAAAAGTTCTCTCTTTTCAGCATATTCGACACTCCGTCTGCATAGATAGGGCCCAACTTATATAGGTGGTATCGTAGAAGACAGTGACAGGAAAGGGAATCTAATATCTTTCTGATTGAAGTAAAGGAGTTCCCTGTGAAGGATACATTACTTAACTAAAAGTTTGCCCTGTCTGAGCACCGGGACATTTCTCCAATGAGAAACCCGAAGTTTTTGCTTCCACTTATTACTTAGGGTTTCAGTTTTAGTCCACTTCATGCCACAAAACTACTGCGGGCCTGAGAATTTGATGGTAGAGCTCATTTGAATCGTCTCTGTGGTCAGGTCTCTACCAAAGCTTAAGTTGGTGGTTAATGGGTAGGGATTACAGGGTATTGAAGCCAGCACTTACCTAGATTCGTGTCCTACTCGGAGCTTTAAGAGCAGATTGTATTTTTGAGAAGACATTTATAACAGCGCCCTTGATTCTTTTATAAAGATTCATCAACACGCAGATCTCGGGTCTGGAACCTGCTGAGGAATGTTGCAAGAGAAACCGAATTTCTAGTGTTGGGCACAAGAAACCCAATACCAACGCCATTGAGTGTATTAGACTTTTTGGGCTTATGTTGGATCCGTCATTTAATGCAGTACATTCCTAAATACGTGCTTTGAATTTCCTGCTAAAGCACTATTAACTTGTCAAACTATCATCGACGGTGAAAATCATGTCTTGAGAATATTTAGGAGTCTTCACCTAAATAAATTGCAATTTGACTACACTCTCAGTAGCGGATTTCCTAATGAAGATCTGTAATAGCGAGAGACCAATTAAAGCTTCTGAAGCTACTGCTGGGCAGGAGCGCATAGCACCAGTTAACCCAAGAAGACACACTCAGTTGACAGAGTATGTATTTGCGAAAGTCTAGCTATTCCAATCATCCTCTTTAATCATTGTCAGTTACGATACGAATAATTTCAATCATCCTCTCTGGTTATTGCCAGTTACGATACCACCTAAACAAATTAGGCCTGTCTAGCGAGACCGATTGTTGACTCTGTTCAGAGGAGGTCGAGAATGCCGAGCACGTCCTTTCTGACTGTCCGGAGCTTTTCGGGGTCAGACGGCGCACCGTAGGTAAATAACTCCTCAGACGTTATGATTTAAAAAAATGCATCAACCAAGGACATACTAGCCTTAATTGGAAAGGTGGTCTGACTCTTAGACTAGTAAGGATCCTACGATACAATAGATCATCCTTGTGGCACGATCTTACTTACTTACTAAGGTGGCGCTACGGTCTGGGGTGGACAAATGCCTCAACCATACAACCCCTTCCAGTTAGCCCGGTCCTCAGCTAACTGCCTCCGATTGGTCGAGGTCCTTTTCCTCTATTGGATTGACGCAGCAATCATTCGGTTGCGATTAATGTTTGTCGTGGTAATTTTGTTTACTCTGCCTGCGGTGTCTATGTAAATTATCTGTGGTTAAACGCTTAACGCAACCATATAACGCGAATGTTTAACACGACCGTCCGATGTCGAGTAAGAAGTTTCACTTCAAAAAAGTGTTCATAAATATAAGCCGGTGGTCACATAAGCCGGTGTTTTTATAATCGCGAGTGTACTGTATTTAACATTTTTAATTTAACATTTTCTTAAAAAGTCGGAAATAACATATGTAGTTATAAAAATAAAAAAAAAAAAACACTTTTGAAGGCTTAATTTTTCCATTGAAGGTAAAAACCCATATTTTTCTGTTCCGTCTAATTATTCTACTGAGCGTCGCTCAATAAAGCTTATCGAAATTTGTAAAACTTTTATTACTTGAATTATGCAATCATACGAGTACGAGTACTTGTATTATAAATTTATCTTTTACCCACTTTCATGGTTGACACATTGCGTTTGTTCTTTATGACAGTTTGTTGATTTGCGCGATTTTATTTAAATCACACTCACACTCTAAAATTTGATAGAATTTTGTGTATTATACGGTAACCAGACTTCTTTCTGTTTAGGTTAGAAAAAGTAAATACGTATGAATTGTAATGCACTGATAAATATCTTAATATGTTATAAAACCCTGCGATAAGATATATACTCGTACTTCTATCAATATTGTTTACAGGAAAAGTAAAACACGACATTTAATTGAATCTAAATATCAATTTCAATCAAATTAAATTCCGAACGGAGTACTGTTAACTTGACGAACCAGTGGATATAAGAATATCACCTAAACTCATATCTTATCGCGAAATAACGGAAATAAAAAGAATCGGTATCGCTTCTTTATTTTACAACTAATAACTTTTTTTTTAAGGAAACATAAACATATAAACGACGAATATCCTGTAAAATCTACCGAAACTAACAGTAATTCATATAATTTAATTTATAACTGCTGATCGATGTAGGTGATAGCGTACATGCTTTACTTGTAAGATTTACGATTTACTTCGATAAGATTCGATTTTTTTGGCTCATTAAGCGTGAATTATTTTTATTCTGGAAATCGATTTTATCAATTAATCAATGTCGCAGTTTATACTGCTTTATTCGAGTAAGTGGTCAATTAAAGTCTATTGCTTGACGTCCGTATACATGCGTGGACAATTTATTAACTGTTTTTTTTTTTTTAGTTGGTTTTCTTTCACGATAACAATGATGATCACTAGTTCATTCATTTATTCAAGTTACCGTAGAAGAATAAAACAATTAATATATATTTAAACGCTATAATTATTTATTGAATTTAAAATCTGATTAATCTGCTAAGATAGGACTGACTAAATCTACTTAAAAAATCTAAAAGGCAGGAATTTATAGTTCCACCGCCAATCTGGTGTGTCGTCATTTAATGTACCACGCATGCATCCGGTAGGGAAACAGGGAACAGATAACACTCGGGTGTACTATGATAGGAACAGATTGGAACGCGTTGGATGCTGGATTGGACTATGGTGAAGCTTGTCAACTTCAATGTTTTTATTTTTTTCTATACGTCTAATTTAGTTATAACTAGTGTACCAGTCCGAGGAATCTCGCATGTAGAAACCCTATACCCGTAGGTAGGGGAGACTGGGTACGGTTGAATCGATTTTTCTTCTATCGTCCATAGTATTGCCATTTATAAGCCGAGCGATGATGGAGGTATGTTAAATGAAAGATCGTGTTTTTATCTACCAATGGGCAGTGTCATTTTAGTATCAGGTCCGTTATTTTTAGTAGTACATCAAGTTAGGAAAAAAAACCAAATTTGTTTCAACCGTCCCCATACCAGATGCGGTTGAAACAGTGATTGGGGCCAGTTGAAACACACGCAAATAATACTAAATTAATATAATATTGTTACCTGTCTTATTCATTATTTATTTTAATTATAAGAATAATTTAAGCATTTTTTGACAATATTTATTAGTCTTTAATGTGTCAATATTTATTTATTTATTTATATAAACAAAAACAACGAAACGTCAGCAGTTTTTTTTTGAACAAAACAAACTGAACGAAAATAATTTAAAAATAAATTCAAAGAAATCGTTACTTCACTAGGAGTTACTAGTTGAGCACTTGTAGAGAGTTTCGGCGAAGTTTGCTGCATAATTATGCTGATGTAACATTTAGGTAGTGTATTCAATAAGTAAACATATTGTTTCAACCGTACTCAAGAAAATTGTTTCAACCGTCCCCAACCCCTCTTTTAGGTTAAAAAATGTATATAGTGGTAGTAACAGTAATGACACATTAAAACCGGTCACCATGTTGTATTCTATACTCTTCACTTCGAACACAAAAATATACTCAATACTCTCAGATGAATAGAAACAACAGTTATAGAGAAAAATGTCCGAACAAAAATATTGACTTTAGGTTGTCAATATATAATAGGGCATCCCGCAAACAGCTGAAGCGCGCGATGAGCGAAGCAAGTCTTAGGTTCGTTCGAACCTGTTTCCGCTTCGTAAGCCCTTTAGGCAGATCCGCCCACTGCATATGGTTCTCGAAATATTTGGGTTGTTTCAGCCGTCCTTTGTTTCAACCGTACCCAGTCTCCCCTATATGTAAAAATGTTTTTTCGTAATAACTCTATTCATATGCACTTTTTCAAAAAATGTTATACTGATGAACAAAGTTCAGCTTTCGATCACTGTTAGAATCATTGAAATCGATCCAGAAAGGAATCACAAGCTTTTGCGCTAGCGATTTAATTGTATAGAAGATGTAAAATTGTCGGCGTTTTATATAATACATAGAACAGAAGCCCAAACTTATAGCAATTTTTTTTTGTCCGTCTAATGGAATAAAATTAAATAATTTCTAGCAGATATGCGCGTCCGCGTCCGATCACGGGAGTGTCCAGTTGAGGGAACGTAAAATGTATGCAATCTAAAACATAAAGCCTTGGTACTGAAAATGTGATCGTCTAAAGGATTTGTCCATCTAATGGAGCTATCCTTAATGGGAGACTTCACTGTACTTTGTTTTTTTTTTTAAATTAAAATGATAGCACAAGAGTGAGCATCGTGGTGTAGCGGTAAGTGCGTTGGACTACAATGCAATGCTACCCGGGTTCAATCCCAGGAAAACAGCTAAAAGTTTTTCACGGTGCCACCTCTTTCGAATGTCTGACAAGCAATCAAAGAGTAGGTCTCATTTGTCGTAATTGAGCTTTTCGCCGTTCGGAGTCAGCAAAAAATTGTATGTCCCTCCGTTCCATTCGTACAAAAATATAACACGCACACACAAATGGTTGCGAGAAGCAGGCCCTGATTCACCCCGACCTGTAGCGCCACCTAGAGAAGAAAGATAATAGTACATCTTTAAAGGTCCTTTTGGAATGACTTAGGAGATAAGCCGGTACACATCTACACCGATGGTGTAGGAGGTGTTTTCTCCAGCAGATTAAATCTCAATATCTCCTTCCACCTTTCTGATCACTGCAGTATGTTTCAAGCGGTAGCTATGGCGCTTTGAGAAGCACTGTCCTGGATCAAGAGGAATATAATATCTTCTAACGGTATTAGTATTAGTTAGGTGGCTTTGAATCAATCTCATCTACTTCAAAGACCACCTCCAACAGCAGTTCAACATTCACGTGTACTGGGTACCGGGGCACAGACATACCAGGAAATCGTTGAGGTTACGGACTTGATACACTTGGAACAAAGATACCTATTCTGCCGAAAAGGAAGAATATATGTAGGTATACGGTACACCCGTTGCTTCTAACAAGTTATCACTCAAACTTGACGCCGTCAATAAAACTAATGTTAGATGGGAAAGTGGACCCACCTGCCTTGCCACCAGACAGATTTGGCGCAAACTGGATCATAGCCGCAGTCATCACAGGACACTGCCGCAGGCTTAGCGTCATTTCAAACGACTTTTGTAGAAGTTGCAGAGACGAGCAAAAGGAACATAACCTAACACACCTCCTCTGTTCTTGTCCAGCTCTTTCCTGTAGTAGAAACTATACCTACATGAATACTTCTTTGACAATCTTAGTGACCTAGCACAAAAAGACGTTGGAAGCCTATCTCGCTCTATACAAACCTCCATATGACTCCCATGAGGACAGAAATACACATCCCCAAGAAGTGTGCTGGTACTCATTTATTGGCATCCGTTGCTACCTAAACTAACCATAGGAGGACATTGAAATAATATCCAATCCAGTCTAAGTAAAGCATGCAATTTTGATTTTGAGATCTTCTTACAACTTTAAGCCTTCTGAATTTACCTACTTAAAAAAAAACTTCTTTGTCACTGTTTTTTTTTTTTTTTATTATTGATTCATCTTTAAGTGCAACAACTGATAGAACAGAAACATTATTTTCCGCTGCAATTGCAACAAGAGCAACAAAAATGAGCCCGATAATGTTTATAGAGCCTTGGCCAATCAAATTAGCCACCCCTTAAAACTCTTCATATCTATAAAAAGCAAAAGGTTAAATGAAATCAAAGTAAGCAGATACATATAATAAATACTCGTCAACAGTTTTATTAGACCGCCTTTACCCTTTATGACTGCAATGACTCTTTTGGGCATAAACCCGACTAGCTTGCGGCACTCTTCTTAAGAAATATTACTTCATAACTAATTGATTATTTTGATGTAATGTTTTGTGCATAAAATGGCACCATCCTCAGAGGAAGTGTTGAATGTTGTCATCTTCTTCTTGGCAGCCCGGCAGGTGCTATTTTGCACTAGGCCCAGTCTGACCGTGTATTTGTTCAAGTTGATGTGGCCAACAAGATGTGAAGAATAAGGTGTATGTAGATTCTTCTTGATGTCACAAGTGGTATTGAAAATAAATAAAATAAAATCAAAATTAGTATATTATTAATTCGAAAAAATTAAAAATTATATTATCAAATAAAAATAATAGACGCATAAAAAAATGTCCATAATATTGGAACTCCTTAAATTAATTAATTCGTATGCTTAACCTGAACTCTACAACCGTTTAATTATTTGGAGTAACTTCTAAGGGTGAACCCACACTGAATAGAAAAGAAACAAATAAAACGAAAACGCCTGCTCGTAGCCAACACTAGGGCCGGTCGCTATCGACCGCTCATAAATCGCTTTTCAAGTTAAGAGGCTCTTAAGTTTAAATTTTTGGTTGGTATTCATCGACCACTATAATAGGTCTCTGTCGTCTATGCTTTCTATGCCACTTCGACTTTGACAGATCTCAATTTTCGGATTTCCAAATGCGCTATTTTTTGAACATTCGGTTCATTGTTCATTCATGTCAATGGCGCTCTTTTTCGAACATGGATGATGCAACACATCTGTGAAATTGATGTTGGTAGATTAATTTTTTTTTGGCAAAGTTATCAGGAATTAAATAGTGAACTAAAAAACATGTTTACTAAATTCATTATAGCATAATTCTTTTCCTTATCGGATAAATTCGGATTTCTTTCTTTTCTACCCACTTTAAAAATCAACAGAAATAATTTAAATTTAAAATGTCGGCTGATTTTGAATTATTCCAAAATCCGTTCCCTGCTTATGACCATTTAAAATAATAGTGAAATCATATTGTCTTATTTACAAGTGCCATACGAGTAACTATAAACAAAATACATATTTATTCTATTAACGTTTGTTGACTGTCAAGACTTTCAATTGATCAAACACAGGTAGATAGTATAAAGGATGATATGTACATACATGCATATATGTACATGTGTAAACGCTGTATAAGATACATATGTACTTGCATTTATTTATTCGATATGTGTGCACGCCTGTTCTGAGACCAAGTAAATACCGCAATAATGATTCAATGCCAAAAATACATATTGTATTTGGTATCGAAAGGAAGGTATCGTGGACTTACTCGTATATACATATGTATGCACATATGCAATGGCCCTAGTTGTAGTAGAGATGTTTTTTTTTATATTGTCTGTCTATTTTCGCGGATATTGTTTTACTGAAAGACTGTTTGTTATACGTCATTCGTACTAACTTTTAGTTGGCAAGGTTAATTAAATTCTACATTTTTTTAAGCACTTTTTAAAACATAAATTTTGTTTTACCGCTTTAAAAACATAAACGTTTTTTTATTACTCAAAAAATAACATAGGTAATTACCTAATCACCGTAAATCACTGCTAACTCAACTACTTCCCGAGGTACATATGTAAGTACCTAAGTCTAGGTAATATTAAATATGTTATGAAGCACATTGTAGGATTCACTATTACAGTAAAACGTGTATATAGTGGAACCTGCTATAAAAAGAATCTTGCGAAACTTGGATAGTGGACATGTTTTCTTGCCAATTTTGATTTTCTTCATACAAACTCACTGTTTATATTGTGAAAACCTGCGAAATCTGAATAATGGAATATTTTTCAAAGGATTTTGTTTGTTTTCCTGCAAGTTCACTCTTAAATGGCAGGTCTGTTTGGAAACTTACTACCTGTTACAACAGCTAACGTTGAAAGAACCTATTCAACGATGAAAAGGATCAAAGCAGTACCCCGAAGCGTCATGGGCCATTCAAGACTAAGCGCATTTGCAATGCTTTCTGTTCACTCAGGTATTCATGTGAATCCAGATGAAGTGATCGATATTATGTCTAAGAAAAGAGAAAGCGTTTATTGCTGTAAAAAAAAAATTTATTTATAAAAAAGATACAAATAAAAATAAAATATTCATGTAGTTTTCCAATTTTTGTGTACAGAATTACTTCTTCGAAATTGAACAAGCCCCCAGCTCCCCGAAACAAAATCCTGGCTACGGGCCTGACCGAAGCATTCCACTATTCACAAGTTTTACTGTAGTAGTAAAAAAAAACCGCAACGAACCGCACCTATTAAACTAAAAACTGAAAAAAAATGACCTTGACGGGTTCAAACTTGTGAAACACACATCCATAACTTTCCAAATGCGTACCAAGCTAGAAGCTACTGTTAAACACCAAATTTACCCTATTTTAGTAGGTGGGAAATTGGTATTAAATAAAACCTGAATTACAGTGCTAATTACCTATTATTCCCACCTCATATTTATTACCACTGATGCGTCACACGTGTAATTATCAGTTGTACAAACACTTGAGGAAATTCAAAACAGCAAGCAAACAAGATCATTTTCGAGTTCTGTGGATGTTTTTGTTATCTAGTTTTACCACCAAAATGATTGTCATTACAAATTGTTCAACCGCAGCAACTGTTTGTATAATTGACGGTTTTTTTGTGGGAAGTCCGCCGCACATCGCAAATCAAAATCTCACTAAACTTGGATTTATAATTTATACAATTTTCATTTAGATGACCTGACCCGATCAACGACAACACTGTCTGGCCAAAATGGAAAATAAAGGTTTTGTACCCGAAGACACGAAGGGGGGTGTCACAGCTCTACCAACAACGGTAAGTGTTATGATTTTCTGTTTTTTTTTTACTGCTTTTTTATGTTATAATTTATTTGCATATAGAACGCAACTGCCGCGGAGGCAAATAGCAATGGAACAGTTCAAGAAACTAACGGAACAGTTGTGGACGCCGAAGAAGGAGAGGCGGGGCGTGAAAAATGGGACAATGATATCGAATTCCTTCTCTCCTGCATTGCGCTTTCGGTTGGCTTGGGAAATGTGTGGCGGTTTCCATTTGTGGCGCTGGAAAATGGCGGCGGTGCCTTCCTCATTCCATACATTATTGTACTTTTGTTAGTCGGCAGGCCGGTTTACTATATGGAAATGATTGTTGGCCAATTCTCAAGTCGGAGTAACATAAACATTTTTGACTTTGCACCAATCATGAGAGGTGAGTTGGGATATTTTTGTTCTAAATTTGTGGTTATCAACGGCGCGGCATCTATTTAAAGTTGCTGCGTACACATATGTGATTTCTCTTAAAAAAAATCCGGTCAAGTGCGACTCAAGTCAGACTCGCGCTCAAAGGGTTCCGTAGTTTTAAAACTAGTTATATTTTGTATACAGTGGACGCTCGATATAGTGAACATCGATATAGTGAACAATCCAATATAGTGAACACTCAATATTTTATACAGGCTATTCTAAATAGTGAACAAGTTTGTTCACTATTTAGAATATTTGTTCGTTTCACAGCTTGTTGTTGTTTTTAGTGCAAAAACAAAGTGCGTGTTGCTTATTTTGTTATTTTGTGAACGATATTCTTTGTGACCATGTCACTTAAGCATAGCTTAAGTTTGTTGTATTTTTGTTTTTTTAAGTACATGGAATGTATTATGTTTTTTACGGAAGAGTTGTTTTTGTTAAAAATAAGATATTCTTTCTTATAAATATTGGCTTGTTTTTTAGTAATCGCAAAAAAAAAATTGTAATTATATTCTATTTTCGATGAATTGTACGTAAAAACATACACATTTTGATACAATTTGCTTCAAGGAGTCCACGCTCGTTACAATGAACAATCTCGCTTCAGTGAACAGGCCTGGTTTTTATTAGTTCACTATATCGAGCGTCTACTGTATTTGTTTCGTTTCGTTAACACAAGAAACAAAAACGACCCACCTCTATTTTCACTTTACAAACATATAATAAGTAATATTATTCACTATGAGAAATTGGATAAACATTGAGAACGCGGCTGAGTTTGTCAGGTTCGTTTCCTGGCAAAATCCGTATTTTTATTTATTTTTTTTAATTTTTTCTATATGGCAACACAATTTTGGATAGCCTTTAATTTTCCCAAAATTATTGTTAAGTGTCAATCACATCCAAATTTAATTGCAAAAAGTTAAAACTTGGAAAACTACACGCATACGCAGATGCCCTCTGTTGCGCAGAGTTGTCGTTATAGCAATTTTTCAAACCTTCTATGAAAACAAAACCACACAATCGCATAAAAGCAGATACGGACAGGGAAATTTTGTTTTTAATTTTATTTAAACTCGTCCAGTAGTTTACGAGTTAATCGGTTGAGGAATTGAATTTTTCGAGATAAAATTGAGTTTTTTGACGTGAATTTCTCAAAAACTATACAATTTACCAGACTCGCTATATTTTTCCTTAAAAATATAGTTATTCGACTAATTTTTTTTTTTTTTTTTTTTGACTTAAGTAGTTTCTGAGAAAAATGTGTGGTACTTTTGGTATGATATTTTTCACACTTTTCTGGCAATAACTCTCCAAGTTTCCAACGGAAAAAATTAAGAAAAATATTTTTGCAATCTTTGTTTTGATCCCTTTCGAATGATGTCCCACATGAGATCTTTTTCACAATTTTTTTGTTTTTAGATTACATTTAACCCACCCTGTATAGGTGTTTCACAATATTTTTTAGTAATATATTGTCCATGTACCTATGTGGACCACCGTAATGTGTAAGTGTGTCAAATTTCAAGTTTCTAGGCAGAACGGTTCTTGAGGTTTTTATCGGAACAGACATTTTCGAGTTAGAGCGAACTTATAATGGTTGCGTATGGGTACGGAACCTTAAAAATCCGGTCAAGTGCAATAAGTGTTCCGTACTATCAGCTAATTTTAAATATGAAGTAGATTTAGGTTGATAGATGACAAATAAAGTATCACATATACAAGAAATTTATGCATGTGCATCAGATTTTCTTCTTCGTCTCGTTATTCGTTGAATTGTATTAACTGGCGTGGGATTTTGCGATTTGTCTCTCTCTCGTGTCTGTAGTAAAAGTAAAGACATCTACATTATAATGTATAGGAAAAATCAAAACTCCTTTATGTGCATAAAATAATTGGTTTAAGTATGTATAAGCTCAATGGTGCATATTTCAATGCAATTTTCATATTTCTAAGATTAATCATTCAATTTTTACTCTTACACATACAAATGTCCTTATAAAATCAAGTATGTATAAGCTCAATGGTAATCTTATCCCTCGAAGCGAATTTTCGTGGCATATTTCTAGGACCAATCATTAAATTTTTACTCTCGCACATACAAATTGCTCTATACATATCTGCTTTTAGGCATTGTGATAGGGTTAGATCATTTCTGGATATGTAAGCAGTGGGGGGTTGAAATAAAAAAATTAATAAAAAAAAAAATTGTTGAACGTAGGGTAGTCCTGATAATTTTGGTTCCATCTTCGCTTTATTGTCAGTGATTTTGATTTTATTTAGATTTTTCTGAGCGATATTTTCGGAGATAAGGCCCGGGACAGCAATTTTTAACATTTTTTTTTTTTTTTGAAAAAAGTGTTCAGAAAAAAGTAACACAAAAAAATGTTTTACACATTTTTGAGTTCGTGAATTAACGAGCTATAATTTGACACTCCACACGATGACCTCAAAATGCATTATTTTTTTAGTTTCCCATTTGACCGTCCAAAACTAGCTGCCAAAGACGAAATTTAGTTTAGACGAGAAGTTTTGGTCTGTGCTTAGGCTACTAATTGCTACAGCTGTTCCGAATTTCAATAGTCTACGTCAGATAGTCTCTGAGAAAAATGGCTGTGGCTGTGACTGACAGACACCGGACTGATTCCATTAGTGGTCCCTTTTCCACCAAAAAGTAGGTATGCACAGTCAAAAAAGACTCCAAATAGTCCAAATGACATCAGTTTTGGCAGTTTAGAGCGACTCTATTGCATCGTTTCTTTTTGTGGCCTGAACGGCTTGTTGCGTTGCTTTAAAACTGTTGGAGGAGTTGGGAAGCTTATTAGAAGCCGTACAACATGAGGAAATAAGCTAGTCTTAAAATCGAAATCAATTCTTCGGCCTTAAATGTAAGTATTGACACTTGCCAGCGATTGAAATGCAAGAACAGCAGTTTTAAACAAAATAAGTACAGAGAAGGTGTAAACTATGCCGAAGCCTTGATTGAAAACAATAGCAAATAAGCCAGCCTTCGAGTCGAAACAAAATGGCTGTTACCGATGTCACTTTTGACACTTGACAGCCCTTAAAATGCATCGCTTATTTTTGGTTGCAAATTAACATTTATTTTTTTTTAACAGGAATTGGATATGGCATGGTCTATGTAACTTCCATGACTGCCAGCTATTACGCTAGTTTAATGGCGTTAACTCTAAGATTCCTGATATCATCATTCTCTGCAGAGTTACCATGGAGTAAGTGTCGAGATGAATGGGGGCCAACTTGCATAAACTCCGATTTGACTGGAAATTTAAATGGCAGCGACGGAGTAAAGTCGCCGTCAGCGCAATTTTATTTCACGTAAGATTTTTGGCCTTTGAGGTTGTCAACCTCCTCTCACTAAAATTTCCACATTCTTTTTTACAGAGAGGTGATCCTTCGAGAGAAAACTCAAATCGATGATGGAATTGGCTACCCAAATTGGGATCTCGTTCTTTGTTTAGCATTTTCATGGCTCCTGGTGGCTGTCATTATGATAAAAGGAGTTCGTAGTTCGGGAAAGGCTTCTTACTTTTTGGCGATATTCCCATATGTGGTCTTAGTCATTCTATTGATTAGGGCAATGACACTTCCTGGAGCCGGAACTGGTGTACTGTATTTCATCACACCACAGTGGGATAAACTCCTATCGCCACAAGTGTGGTATGCCGCTGTGACGCAGTGTTTCTTCTCTCTATCGATTTGCTTTGGAAGTATTATCATTTACTCGTCGTACAATAAGTTTACACATAACGTCAACAGGTTGGTCTTTGGAACTATTGGCGCAAATACATAGTCAGATAAAGCCGACGATAAAAGAATTTATTCACCTACATAACCTAAAATGTACTTTTTGCTATTCATAGTCACCTTATAGTCGACTTTAAAAAATAGAGCCGGCTCGAAATTTAAAATGACCTAAACGTCACTTTAGGTCACTTTATAGTCGGCTCTAAATTTCTCATATAATATTTTGACGTTTGGGTTTGTTCGTTCAAATCACTTTACAAAAACATACCAAAGTCGATACTAACTAATACACAGGCAAAACTGTGTTTATGAATAACGAAAAGTTATAGCCGGCTTTTTTATTTAGTGCCGGCTGCAACTATAGTCGGCTGTAGGCACTGACTATGAATTTGCGCCATTGTTTTTATTTGCAGCTTTTAGATACTTTTTTTTTCAATTTCAGAGATTCAAATATTGTAACCTCACTGGACACGTTCACTTCTCTACTCTCCGGTGTGGTGATCTTTGGTATTCTGGGAAATCTCGCTTATGAAACTGGCAATGATGACATTGCAAATGTTATTCAGGGTGGTACAGGCTTAGCTTTTGTATCATACCCGGATGCGATTTCAAAGTTCAGCGTTGTTCCACAGGTACGTACAGTTACGATTAACTTCGTAGAATCTTTTATGGAACATGTTTTTTTGTTTTTAGCTTTTTTCAGTGCTTTTCTTCTTGATGCTGTTCGTTTTGGGCGTTGGAAGTGAAGTCGGCTTGGCGACGTGCATTATGACAGTTCTGTTGGATAAATTTCCAAATACCAAACATTGGGTTATCGTTTCCGGAATTGCGACATGTGGCTTCTTGGTTGGCCTTTTGTATGTGACACCGGGTGGGCAGTTCATTTTAAATTTTGTAGATTACTTTGGTGTTACTTTTGTGGTACTGGTTGTGGCAATTGTCGAGCTCATCGCATTTGGATGGATTTATGGTAATTTTTCCCAAAGAAAAATATGTAATCTCCACTGCTCACGCTTTTCTTTTAATTTCAGGTGTTAAACGTTTCTGTAATGACATTCGGTTTATGTTAAACCGAGAAACTAGCATTTATTATAGGCTCTGTTGGGGTGTTATAACACCTGGTTTGATGTTTGTGATATTGATTTACACATTTGTTGGCTATGAACCGCTGCAATACAATGGATACACATATACAAATGGACTTTATGGTGAGTGGAAACAATGTTAGGTTATGTTGAGAGGCTGAGCAATCCCAAAACACCAGAGTGGGCCCATCGCGATCTCGTAAGAATCCATCCAAGGATGGCACCTTAACCACCAAAATTTTCTCAAAGCATTTTATTACCTTGCAACATTTTAGAAGGCGTCTATAGTTGATTCGGCCTACCTCCTCCAGTCCAGATTGCTAAAGAAGTAGGAGCCTAAAATTTTCCTGCGACTACGTGCTATGCCCTGGCACTCACACAGAATATGTGTGATATACTCTGCTACACCTAGATCATTACAATATCTGCAACTATCCGTGCTTGTGAGTCCGAGCCTCTTGGCGTGTTTGCTCAGAAACCAATGCCCCGATAATATTCCTAAAACTATATGTAATCATTTGTGCCCCCTGGTGGCAGTTCCTCCACTTTCCTTGCTAACTTACCGGCAAACTCGTCCCGAAGTGACCAGGCACCCAACAGTCTTACCCGTGCTTAATGCCCTGAGCATTGTGCGGCAGCTCCTGACTAGTTCCAATTTAGTAGTGCACGATTCTAGCGCCTTAAGCGCAGCCTAGCTGTCGATGTAAATATCAATATCCTTACCGGATATTCGTTTCATGTTCAGAAGCTCTGCAGCTCTAAGTACGGCTGGAACTTCTGCCTGAAAAACGCTGCAGGTATCCGGGAGTCTTAAGGACATCTTCAGATCTGGTTCCACAGAAGATAACGGTAGTCCACCATCTTGGTGGACCGCCGTGCTGAATTGAGAATGACGGCACTAAGCGTATTGTTTGTCTTGTCAAACGCTTTCATTTCATAACCATATTATGGAGGTCATGTAGATATCGGTAATCCGCCATATTGGTGTAACATCACATTGAATTTCGAATGACGTCACTTAGCTTATTGTTTGTTTTGTCAAACCCTTTCATTTGATACCCATATTAAGAAAGTCGTGAAGGTAACGGTAACCCGCCATTTTGGGCTGTCCGCCATAATGTATGTTCCTATGATGTCATATAGCCTAAGATACTCTTTGGGGTTAAATCGAATCCAACGACACTTTATTTGTTGAAATCGGTTGAGTAGTTTAGGGTTTAGGCTGTAGCGGTGGCAACGGTAATCCGCCATATTGGACTTAGAATGACGTCACTTAGCTTATTGTGTTTGTCCTGTCAAACGCTTTCATTTGATACTCATATTAAGGAGGTCGGCAAGTTAACGGTAGTCCGCTATCTTGGTGGACCGCCATGTTGAATTTCGAATGACGTCATATAACCTAAGATACTCTCCGGATCAAATAGAAGCAACGACACTCTATTTGTTGAAATCGGTTGAGTAGTTAAGGGCTTAAGGCTGTAGCGGTAGCGCTATCCACTTTCTTTTTCCCGCTCTCTACCTATCGCTTATCTCTCCGAGTGCATCCCCCACCACGAGCGCTCATTCTGCTCTGTGGCTATTTTCGTTTACTTTTGTCAATAATTGTCATTTTTGTCATTGCCAATAAACAAGTAGGCTGTTTTTTTAAACTATTTTATTTCTATACCCCTTTGAATTTCCCCTCTGTAAATATTCTCGTTTCATTTGAGTTTCATGTTTCATTTTATTGCCCTACCGCGACATAAGATGTTTCACTTCAAAAACACGTACCTACACTATCTACATATGAAGGTACATTAATATATTTTCTGCTTTCCAGTTGTCGGTTGGTGCATCGCCGGTTTTGGAATTCTACAAGTCGTCATCTGGGGTGTGATTGGCTACTATCAACAACCAGAGGGAAAGCATCGGTTTTTGAATGGACTCAAGCCAAAGGACAGTTGGGGTCCATTGGAGAAGAAATTATTCGTACCATATCAGGAAATGGTCGATGAGAGCAATAATGAAAGCTTTCAAAAGCAGGGTTGTTGGGCTAGATTTAAGGACAATATTTTTGGTTAGTTTAAGAAAAAATCGTCTTTTGTTGTTATTTCCTAATGATAAGCGCCAACTGTTACCTACTCGAAATAATAAAGTTTTTATATTATTATTTTTTGGATAAGAAATAAGAAAAAAAAATTATATGGCTGTGGACTTTTAATCGAATTGCCTTGCAATGGAGTCAGGCAAGAGTGCGGTTTTCGCTTTGATGTACAATTTTATGTCAGCACAATTAACAGGTTGAGGCGATTATTATATTGTTTATTGTTTTCTTTTTTGTAGAAACACATTTTTTACAAAAAGAAAAAAAGTGAATCACATTTTTCCAGACAGCGCATGTGGATAAACAAAAGGTATGTGTACGAGTATATTGACAGATTCGACGTTTTTAACCCACAAATAAATATAATTTTACAAAATATTGACTTTCAACTTTAACATATTTTTAATTCTTTTTCAAACTTGAAGAAGTAATTAAATTGTAGACTTATATTCGGCTGCATTAACTTAAATACTGTTTTCAATTTAAGTACGAAACCTTCATCTATAAAAACTGAGAACAAAAGCGAACACTTATCCTACTGGTCTTAATTTTTCATACAGGACTGTATGTATACCACCTTGATCAAAATGTTCCCGGAATAACCACCGTGTGGCGCTCCCATAGTTCCGATTTGAGTTCTGTTTTTTATTTTGTTAAGTTGGTACATCTGTTGTTGATATTCCCTCTTAGTGTCATAGCTTGACATTTGCAAAAGTTACGTGGCCAAGAGTACATCTATCTCTGTGTGTGTTGGCGATTTTTTACAATTTTAGAAATGGATTTAAATTTGCAACAAGGAACTTGTATCAAATTTTGCGTAAAAACGGATTTAATGGTGCGCGAACGTTGGAAATGTTGGAAAAAAGCTGTTGCTCTAAAGAAAACAGTCGTTCTCCAGTGGCACGAGCGGTTCAAAAGTGGTCGTGAGTCAATCGAAGATGATGAACGCAGTGGCAGACCATCGACATCGAAAACCGACGAAAACATTGATAAAGTAAAAGAAATGTTAGTCAATAACCGCAAATTAACCATCAGAGAGATAGCGGAGGACTTGAACATTGCCTATGGATCCGTCCCAGACATTTTGGTTAATAATTTCGGTTTCCGTTGTGTAGCAGCAAAGTTGGTGCCAAAAGATCTCAATTTTCATGCAAAAAAGAGACCGTGTTTACGTCGCAAAAGACATCATTAGCGATGCTGAATCCGATCCTTACTTACTTACTTAGGTGGCCTTACAGTCCGGGGTGAACCAAGGCCTCAACCAACAACCTCTTCTAGCTAGCCCGGTCCTTAGCTAGCCGCCTCGAGTTGCGCATGTCAAGTTGGCTGAGGTTTTGTTCTACTTGTGCGCGCCACCTTAGGCGAGGTCGTCCTCTGCTGCGCTGACCCTGTTGATGCCCATACGCTCTACATGTCCTAGCCATCTTAAACGCCCAATGTGCAGTTTTTTTGACCAGGTTGATGTCGCTGTACAGCTGCGATCCTACATTTATCAAAAGCCACCGAATTCACCTGATTTGTCTCCCTGTGACTTCTTCTGTTCAATCGAGCTAAAAAAAAACCATTACGGCGAACGCGTTTCAGCAGCCGAGAGGAAGTACTGGAAAAATCGCAGGAAGCACTGATGGACATACCGAAAACCCAATATAAAAAATGTTTCGAGAATTAGATCAAGCGCTGGCCAAAGTATGTTGCAGTCGATGGGGATTACTTTGAAGGGGACAATATAGATTTAGATGAATAAACTTGTATTTTTAATTTTCTGAATAAATTCCGGGAACTTTTCGATCAAGGTGGTATGTATGTACGTATGTAACAATAGATTGAAAAAGTCTTACAACGAACATTTCAAAAAGGATGTGTAATTGTTTACAAAATAAAAACATAACTACATATGTAGGTATGCGTTACAAATTTACACAGTCTGCGTCTGGCTTGATAAAACTATAAAAATGCTAATAAATAACATACTGATCTATAATCTGACATTTTAACAATGTTCTGTACGGCAGTGATCAACCGTTTGGGACAAGTAAACATTTGCCACTTAATTTATAATCTCTAGTCGCGACGCGACGCAACCTACCATAATGTATAATAAAAACAATTAAAATTGGTGGACGGTTGTACGAGTAATCAGTTAAGATTAAGATTAATTACAGGTTCATAGAACATGGTACGTACTGAAATATTTTACGGGGGGTGGTCCTTAGGTATTGGCTGCGTAAATCAATTTTTGGAGTGATTCAACAATAGAGAAAAACTAGCTGACCCGGCGAACTTCGTATCGCCTCAAAATGAATGAAGTGTTGTGTCAACTCATATGCTGAATTAAAATTCAGTTTTTTATTAAGGTAAAATAAATACTCAAAATGAATAAATTTCATAAATGTACAAAAACCAAAATGAAATGTCTGTTTGTATGTCTGTCTATCTATCCATCTATCTGTCTATCTATCTTCCTGTCTATCAGTCTGTCTGTATGTCTGTCTGCCTGTCTATCTGCTATCTATCTATCTGTCTATCTATCTACCTGTCTGTCTATCTGTCTGTTCACTAATCCAATCGAGATTTTTATAATTTTGTGGAACACTTCGGTGATGAGTTCCTCCTTCGACGATGTGAACTCGCAAAAAATTGCCGGGCACGATATCAATCAAGCCGAAACATCAACAGGAATTTGGCCATTGCCAAGCGCCAGCAGTTGTCTCGAGAATTCAGCAGTCGATGGGTCGTTCTGCAATGCGACTCTCAGGTTCGTGGTCAATTTTAACTTCTTCACATGCCGCCAAAAAGACGACGATTTCAGGCATGCTTTAAGTTCATCGGCAGCAGTAGATTACGGGATGGCGTTTGACGAAAGTCTCCGGAGAGCAGCCCCACCAAATCATCTCGTGTACGTCGCCCAAGGTTTGATCGTCTAATAGGAGGCATTAGTCAAGCAAATAACTCTCCCTAAAAAACAACAAAGTCGTTTTTGACTATAATCCTATTCAAAAGAAAATTTTTAAAAACCAAAAAAAAAAACTTACGGAATGAATGTTTCGCAATGAATGCCCGCAACCCAATTGGATAACCTCACTTTTTACACGCAAACTTATTTTCTGGAAAAATGATCGAATTGATAAATATCGCATTGAATTTCAATTGATCGTAATGCTTGTACCGTTTGCGGATGTGATGCGCGATATACGACTATCCGGAATCGGTGTAATAATACGCAAAACTCGAATCAATTGTAGCAAGAAAAAAAGCACATTTCCTCAATAGAAAATGACATTGCGAAAAGGATACTTGTCAAATTGCGCACAGCCTAAGTCAATGTATAACGCCATCTATCGGGTTGTGGCATTGATTGCAGCACAGCGTCATCTATTATTCATCTCGTTAACTTCCCCACCCAAAATGCACGCAAAACGTCTTCTATCACAATGAATTTCACAATTATCCGAAATTTTCCAAGCTTCACAACGAATTTTCCACATTAAGTATGTACATCAAAGCATGTGATAAAATGCAAAATTTCGTCGAAAAAAAAAATGTATTGTATGGTATTTTCCGAGTTTTCCACTAAGAATTTTATATTTTTCCATTCGAAAAGCCATCCCGGAACAATTGCATACAAATTACATACATTTCGATTTTTCCAATTTCCCGAATTTTCCCCAAAATTTTCTTCTATAAAAACCTTCTCCTGGCAATTACAAACAAATGAAATCATTGCGTTTTTGTTTCAAACTGTATAGAACATTTTTTACGAATTTGTACATTTTGATCTAAATTTGGACAAAGCATTCAATAGTCCTTATAAGGAACCAAGTCTAGCTTCTCGCAACTAATTAGTGTTCTTTTTTTATGGCTCGTTGGGTAGTTATTCCAAAACCCGATGAAACGCAACATCAAAGTGTATAATGTGAATAATGGTTCTTGCCGTAGCTAATATTTGGGTAAATTTCTAGCAGCAACCATTGCATACTCTAAGGAGTTAAAACTGTCACGCCAAAGATTTTTACAGAACAATTCGTAGCTACAATGCAGAACTAGGTTAAGCCCAACATTTTATTTAAATTTTTCGAAATTTGCGATTTTTACGTTATAAATGAACCCAGTGCATTTCGCGTGTTCCAGTGTGAGAACGATCCTCCTACGTGCTGTAGTTTGTTCACTATTTTAATAGAACAATATAATCCTATGTCCTATTTGCACCATTTTCATAACTTTCCCAAGGTTTCAAATTGCTCTCCTGATGCTAATCATGGTGTTACTTTCATGGTGAATTTATTCGAGTACATATAAAAAATAAATAAATATTTGGCTTCAGTAGTCCTAGCCATTTGTGTGTGCGTGTTATATTTTTGCACGAATGGAAGGGACCTACAGTTTTCTGCCGTCTCCGAACGGCGAGTTGGGGAGCTTTACATGACAAATGATACTCTTGAATGCTTGTTAGGCATTCGGAAGAGGTGGGCACTGTGAACAACTTTTTAGGTGTTTGCGACGGGATTCGAACCCAAGACCGCTGGCTCAGTAGTCCGACGCACTAACCACTTGCGCTACGGTGCCCCATACGAGTACATATGTATGTATGTATATTGTTGTGGAGACTCTTATCTACTCAGTTGTATTTTAGAGACCTTACAGTGTATTCTGTAGTGCTTTATGTGTTCGATATGGTGAATTCAATAACTGTGAAAAGTGTATGAATATCTCCCTGGCCAGTTCTCACAAACTTTTCTTCCTTTGTCAACGATTACAGGACAACTAAGAAGTTTCACTTCTGTCACACGTATCTTCCGTGAATGTTGACTTCCAAGTAGTCCATTGTCTCTGGTTTATCGGCATAAACTAGCAACTTCACATATCCCCACATGTCATGTATGTAGTTGGTGCTAAATCACAGGTGCTCTTCGAATGTTTCCTTCGGTAAATTGATTGTGGCGAGTGCTGTGTGGTATGCTGCAACGTCTTGTGGAAACCACAGCTCTGCTACATTAGGTTAGTTAGTAATCATTGATTTATAGCGCTCTTCACTGACTATACCGTTCTGGCCGTTATAATTTTTAAAGAAATATGCACCAATGATTCCACCAGCCCATACCACACCGAAGAATAACTTTTTACGGATGTAACTGCGTCTCAATAATGACGTGTGGGCTTTCTTCACTCCAAAAGCGATAATTTATCTTGTTGACGTAGCCATTCAACCAAAATAGCGCACATGGTAATTTTCGCGAATTGAACCACGATTTTTTGCACCATTTGCAAGAGTTGTTCTGGCGCAAATCTTTTCACGATGAAATAGCTTCGTTTGATGGTCAGTATATCTTCATGGTTGTCAATACAACCCTGTGCCGTTTCATCGAACACAAATAAGGTGTGTTTGGTAACCTGTTAATTTATAAAAATGTACATCCAACTGTCAAAAATCAAGAGAAGAGAGAGCCAAATGACAGTGCCAACAAATTTCCCCTCTGGCGAAATCGTGCTATATCTTTTTCATGGAGTCACCGAGGCACATCCTTCAAACAGCAATCTGACAATTTGTTAAATGTCAATCACTTCTTGTTAACAAAATAAAAGAAAAATAGTTTTTCGTGAAAATATTCAATAGTTAAAAAAGAAGAAGAGGGGATTTTCCCCCACTTTTACTATTTGACAGATGTGCCATTTGTGTTAGTAAAAGATAACAAACACACCTATAGCTTACCCTGACATAACTGTCATTCTTTTAAAATTTAACATAAATCAAATTTTGTTAATTTGTGCACTTGTTTAGTTCGATGTCTTATCAACCAATCTATCCGAACACTAAAAGCACCAGCACAATGAGCAAACCAACGAACTGGAAAATAATCAAATGGCAAATCAGCTGATTTAATGTTTTGACAGCTTTTTTTCTTGGACTGACGAACTACATAGAGTGAATCCAGTACAGAACCAGTGTCGATATCAAACGCATGGCAGTATAATCAGTACGTTTTCAGTGTAGCGCTGGCGGACATCGAACGCATCAGTGCGTTTCAAGTGTGCCCTAGGCCGGACATCAAACAAACCTAATGACAAACAAAACTAAGCACAAATCAGCTGTCACCTTTCAGCTGTTGAATTGGTTTTCACTAGGAAAAGTGTTGCCAATGCAAAGAACAAACACCCAGTATTTGATTCATATTAGAGATTAAACTGAACACAGTATATCGCGAGCGAATATCAAGAAGTGAAACTTTTTAGCTGTAATGGATGACCCGTTTTTTCACCAAGGACCCCTTTAGGACCTTTTCCGAAATTTTTCAGAGCTAACCCGTCTTGCTACAAACGATATACAAATGTATGTAGTGTTCTTTCTCGTATTAGGTTTTAGATACCTTACAATGTCAACCTATTACCGATACAGCAGGTCGCTTGTTTTAGCCGAATTTTCTTTCCCTTTCATTGCGCACTACAAAAACAACACAATATGCCCCATATAAATAAAAATAAAAGTAGCGATAGTGGCCTATTGGAAACTGTCACTTTTTTTTTAACATCCCATTTAATCGTCCGAAATCAAAAATCCAACTTTTGAAGTTCATTTCTGTATTTGGATCCCTAATGACTGTTCCAAATTTACGTTGTCTACTTCAAAACGCCTGTGACAGACAGACAGGCACCGATGTGATTCTATAAGTGTCCTGTTCCAATCTCTTAAATTTGTAATTGTTGTGTAAACATATTTGGCGTGATGGTGTTAACTCCTAAAAATAAATTTGAAATTTATCCAACTATTAGCTAGGACAAGAACCACATTAATCTAAACACTAAAGCCGTCCGCACACGGCTCGTATCGTCATCGTAGCGTATGGGACGCGATGTACGAGAGGCATACGATTTGTTGTCGCACACTTGTATTCAAGGGGAGATCCGCACACTACTCGTCCGCCACGCGTAATCGTCGCAGCATGCACGCTTCATGACGACTATCGTCAAGCAATGTCAGTCGCTTATCGGCGTGTACGACTGTACGCTTGAAGTTTGTTTTGAATTTGTTTTGAAAAATGTCCGACGAAATTATTAAATTCGTGCGGTTGATAGAAAACAGCGAGTGTTTATATAAAAATAGCACTCAGGAATATTCTAACAAGGATATTACTGAAAGAGCCTGGACCGGAATAGCTAAGCAGATGAGTATTTTTTTTATGCATTTCTTTTTTTTCGGTGACAGAGATAAATAAGCGTCGTACGCTTTGTTTTTTGACGATTGAAGATTGCGTCGTGTGCGATTGAAGTAGGCGTATCGTTATCGTAGCTGCACGGCAAAAATATGACGAGACGATGACGCTACGATGACGATACGAGCCGTGTGCGGACGGCCTTACTTGTCACGTTCCTTCGGATTTTAGAATTGCTGCCCAGAGAGCATAAGAAGTTTCACCTCAAAAAGAATTACTCGTAAGCATCGTTCGCCTGCGAGTATAAATACTACATATTATTCTTCTGCAATTTCAGCAGTTACATACCGTACAGTACATGATGTAGATATCTAATGTGGGTACACTCATTACACTCAATGGTATCCAGACTAGCCAGTGGATTCACATCGATTTTCATAAAGCAGCATAGATTAAAATCACTTGATCCGTAGACGATGCTTGCGAGCAGTGACGTAGCAAAGGAAATATGTATATATGTATGTGGGCACGCCAGAATACTCTCAATCAATAATCTAAATACAGGAATTCCGGACTACATGACTCCGCTCCTAGATTTCAACATAAAATATAGGACCAATATTCCCAACCGACAGGAATGGGTAGGAAATATCTGTCTAAATGACAAATCTGCATTGGAGATCTACACGGATGGATCCAAGACAGGTGATGGTATAGGAGCGGGTATCTTTTCGGGCCAGCTCAGCCTGAAGTTGTTTTTGAGGCTTCCGGATTACTGTAGCGTCTTCCAAGCGGAGGTGATGGCTATTCGTGAAGCCGCTGAGTGGCTTTCGATGAAATCGATGTACAATTGCGACAGTTTCATTTACACCTATAGCCAAGCAGCTACATATATAAAAGAATTCGAATCAACAAGATACTGAGCAGATGCATGCTCATGCTGTGCTGGGTTCCTGGTCATAGGGATATACCAGGCAATTGTGAAGTTTTATCACGGAAAGTGAACCCCATGTACCAATAGAAACAATAAAATACAAAATCTCTACGCACGCTCTACAGCAGGCTAACGAAATATGGCGTAATCTTGACACGTGTAGCACCGGGCAGACTTGGCCACAGCTAAGCCAACGTAAAACTAAAAATTAGCGGAGCACATATTGGCAGAATAGTTGGCGTATTGACAGGTCATTGTGTGAATTTGTTGATTTCGTGTGTTCATAAGTCACCAAAAGCTGTTATAAAAAATGGCACTGCAATATTTAGCAATTGATTTAGCATCAATGCGCTGTTTTGGGAAATGAAAATGCTATGAGGGAATATGTTGTGCATCCGATACTTCTGCGACGTTTAGTAAATAGCCCATTCGATTTAGATGAAATGAAAATGAAAAAAGGGGTTTCGATGATGTAAACTGAAGGAAATGTATTGTAGCGTGGTCCAGACTACTTTTATAAAACTTTTTGGCCGATATGAGCCTCATTTTGGTAGAACTTAAGCTTTTTAATAAACCCCTAATTTTGTTCGCTTTTCTCTAGTCCTATTTGACGTTTAATAATGGCGCTCTAACAGTTATCATCTCGGCCATGTTATTTATTTTAGAATAAGTCACAAAACACTGATTTATCTCCTTAACTAAGCGACTTTTGATGTTTTTTTGTACTGAATAATTTTAGATCACCGAGATATATAAGAAAATGTTATCAAATCTTCCCAAAGAAACAGACGATATATGGCCCAAAATATCTTTTTGCCTGTCACACACAGGATCTGACACATTTGATCTCATAATTTTTAAGGGTTGCCAAGATATTTATGTTGTTTAGTGACAGAAATCGTTAATATTTTGTAGCGACAACTAAGCGAATATAATCGTTATGTTTGACTTTGGGAATATGACTCGCTATCGCAAGCGACAAACGTCGCGTCGTTAAAATTTTGGGAATCCCACTACTGATCTGTGATTCATATCTTTCTTTTTGAGTTTGATTGTTAAATTCGTGGAATATAATCAAAACAAAATGCATCTCAGACGGATAAGGATAATATATTAACTTTAACGGGTGTCCCATAAAGATTTAAACTGTATAGGAACTATACAGCATGAGTCCACTTTATATTAATATTAAGATAAGGGTTCCGAAAATTGTCTGGTTATAATATACATTATTAGCTGGCCCGTGCTCGCTTTGCTTCGCCTGTCTACCACATTTATGGGATGTAGTTGATTTAATTTTGATCTACTTTGCTGTCCTAATACACCAAGGACCCGCAGTAATTTTTGGTTGCGAAAGGTAACCAAAAGACATATGTACATACATATTAATATGCAGCCTCGATGAAAGAGATCTCAAATCAAACCGTCTGGTAGCTCAATATGGTGGCTGCTAAAGAGAGTAACAATACAACAACTCTGATCTCGATTCCTCCGATGAATCCAAAGATAAAGAGGAATATAGGGTGTCCTATCTAGATCTACCTCTAGATCTAATCCGTTAACTGTAGATTTCTGAAGTTCTAGCGAACAAAAAATCGTACGACAGGGATGCTTTTTTTCACCCCCCTCCAAAATATAGCCCATCTAAGTAAGGGACCTACGATTTGGTGGTAAGACCACTTTAAAAAATGATGTTGCTTCTGAACTACTTCAGATACAAAAACAGTTTTGTACATTTTGGAGAGGCAATCAGAAGCACATACAAAATTTTGAAGACTTTATGTAGGTACATACATGTATGCAGCCAAAAAAAAGTATGGCTTCTTAAACTGAAAATTGTGAAAATTTGTTGTTCCAATACTTTAAATGTATTTTTCTCAAAACTTTTACTTGAAAAAAAATTTTTTTTACTAAACTGATATCTTTGCCGCATTCTCTACAAATTATGTGAAACAACTTTTTCACGTGCAAAAGTGATATGATAATGGAAGCCATTTTTAACATATAAAAATGATAAAAAAAAAAAAACTATGGAAAACAATACATATTTCATATTGAAAGCCGAATTTTCGTTCGGCTAAAGGGCAGCGCAATGTTCTCATGTGGAGCATTTTGCTGACCACTTGCTGTATCAGTTTTATGTAATCGATGCAATCTCGATAATTATGCATTTCGACTTATTCGCGCAATATCAGACCGATTTGATCGCTTAGTCATGTTCGCAAAAAAGTTGACTATATTTCACTTTGAAATACAATTGCCAACTAAATGATAAAAGATAAAACAGAACAGATAATATGGGATTCACACTAGCGTCGAAATGAGATAATTTTGAGTTTCAAATAAAAAGTGTTTATACCTACGCTTGCTAATTTCGTGAATGGATGCATTCAGTTCCGATAGTAAATCTATGATGGTGCCATGTTATAAAATGTTTTAATATAAAATTTTTTTTTTTATATACATAAGTATAGGTATAACGTATAGTAATAATAATAGTTGAATGTTATTGTTTAACAGTTGGGTAGATAAAGTCGACTATTATATAGCTAACATTGGATAGATGCGGCGCTGCCTCGGGTTAGTATGTTAAAATATCACTTTTCGGGTGGGTTTTGCCACTCCGGGTATTTCAACAATTGTCAGGCACTCACGTGGATATCAAGTCGACTATAGAAAAGTGCCCCAAAGGGCGCGGAGCTCAAATAAGTGGACAGATATTGTGTATGCACGAATCTTATGGCCGACGCTCTTCGGCTCCACAAGCAGTTGATCAGAGTGCCTCTACGCGGCGTACAACTTCGATTTCTTTTTTTCAGATATTTATTAAACCATTCCATGAGATATTTGTGTTTTGTATGTTATTCCATTATATTTTTCGTTTTTATATCACATTACTTGTGCTGAACGGGGCCAGTAGCTTTGACAATTGTAATCTCAACCACATAGTTCATTTACGGAAATAACTACTAAACACTGAATTTCTCCTAATTTAGCGATATATTTTTTTTTTAGTACTGAATAATTTTTCTTTTGTGTTTAGATCACCGAGATCAATTAGAATTCGTTGTTTAATCTTTGAGCAGCGAAAACTTAAATATTCCCTTATTAATTTGTTCTGTCATTGTCATTCAGAATCATTCAACTGCATTCAAGTTAAGTTTGTTCGATTTTATTTTCACATAATTTTGAACGAATTTCAACGAAATTATGTTGAAATGAGATAACTTCGATGTGTCAATTCGTATGGGAAATTATCTCATTTCGAGCATAATTTGGAAATTCGCAACGAAATTAGCTGTTTTGCCCTGGTGTGAATACCGTATAAAGAATGCTGCAAAAAAAATAGAACTAACTCAATTCCAAGCCAACTCAATAATTAAAGTTCCACTCAAGCATAACACACGGAACACGAATATACGAATACAACACACGCCTCTACAAAACTTCACCATGCTGCAATGCAACTCAACTAACTTTTGTAGTGTACACGCACACACATGAACATAATGTTCATAAAACAAAAAGAAAAAAATACGCACTGACAAAACCTTTGCGCTTGAGCGCTCCGCTGAGTAGAGCAGCACATACACAAACACAATACACATTACACACATCCATTCCACTCAGATTTAACACGCATTTAGGAGAAATGAGAAAGAAAAATTAGATACGAAGAGAGTGCGAAAGAAAACTAAAAAAAGTAAACACCACTGGGATTGGTTTCAGAACATTGATCAGTTCACAAATTAATAAAAAATGACATTTTGCAAAGATATTATTAATATTGCTCACCTTTTAGAGCACGTAGAAATATAATTTTGGACTTAAAAGATGCGTATTTTAAAGCTCTTAAAACTGATCTGAATTCCAACAACATAGACGAAGGAGAAGTTTACTTTTTTAGGTTCAAAGTCTAATTATTGAATTTTTTGGTTTTCACACTAAAAATCAGATATTTTTTTATGCACCTAATCAATACAAAAAAAATTATCAAAATCCTTTCAGCCGTTTGGTGTGTAGGTCCATGCAAAGGAATTTTCACTTTGTTTTATATTATTAGGGATGTTAATGTTACCAAGTTATGTTACAGTTGTTGTAAAAACCTTAAAAAAAAAACTGTTTTTTTAATATGATTTAAAATGACTTTTAATTATACATATTCTACATGGATGGAGTATACTTCAAAGGGAAAATTAGGACCTACAAAACCTTCCACCATACCGATAGGAAAGCTTAGGTGAAGCTGCTCATTATCTAAACAAAAAAAAAAAATAGACAGCAAACTCATATTTTATGTCATCAAACTAAGTAAAACTAGTATAATGGCCGAATCATAATGTGGCGTTTGCACAGTCGCGCGTTTGAATAATATTGTCGTAAGTCAAAAGAAAGCCCGTGGCGGCCGGGCGTTGAGAGTATTGTGAATGTGACAAAATATAAGTGATACTTCTTTAAATTTTGTATTTTACGATACAAAAAATCGATCTCTTTAACGAGAGATATTATGCGATTAAATATACAATACATACATATGTATGTTTAATAATGTATATATGCACACGAAAAAAAAAAAACAACAGCAAAACAACTGTGTGAGCTGTCAAATGTACGACAAAGTAGAGAGAAGCTCTACTTGGATGCGTTGGGGTTGAACTTACGATATATGTACATAATACGATATTTACGATCAAACGTGAATCAAGCACCTGGAGGTCACATTTTGTTTTTCTATAAGAGCCTATTCTTTCTACTTTATCTATGTCAACGCGCGAACGCCACACTGTGATTCGGGCATAATACTTTGTAAACTTCTTTGTAAAAAAGATATAATTTCTAGTTCTTATTAGATAAAGCGGAATTACACAGAAGGCGCAATTGAAGAGCAAAACATTTAGAAAGTGACTAACGGTAAACGACGGAATTGTTGCTAGGACGTTAGTCCATGGATTGTTGGACATCTGTTGATAGAGTTTTCACATTTTAAAATATTTTTAAATTGGATTAGATTTAATTTTTTTAGTGTTCCATACCCAAGTGTTTAATAGTACTTATTTGAAAATATTATTTTACAACATGAAAATATGACAATTCGCTTTCCAACAAGTACATATGTAGGGTCAATGTGGGTAAATGTAAACACGGCTCATACTACACACCAGTAAAGCCTCTATAACGGTCACATTGAGTGAAATAACGGACACCAACATGTTTTTCCACATACAGTAAAACTTGCGAATAGTGGAATCTGCGAATAAAAGAATCTTGCGAAACCTGGATAATGGACATTTTTGGATGCCGATTTTGATTTTCTTCATACAAACTCACTCTTATATAGTGGAAACCTGCGAAATCTGAATACTGGAAAATTTTTCAATGAATTTTGTTTTTTTTCCCATACAAATTTACTCTTCAATAGCAGAATCAAGATATGTATGCGCCAAAATTAATTTAAATTTTGTCGGCTTCGTTTCCTTTTCCGAGAATTTTGACCTTTCAACTGTTTCTTTTCGTGTGTGTCTCATTCTACTAGCGGCTTCATTCAGCAAGTACACATTCTGAACTCCGAAATAAAAATTTATCGAAAAACAGTAGAAGAAATTAGGTTGCCGATAGTGGAAAAACTTGCGAATAGTAGAAATGTTGCGAATAGTAGAAATAAAATGTGCACCGAAGCATTCCACTATTCACAAGTTTTACCTACTGTACTTTTAATATATTCGGTTGTAAATGGATTTCAGTTGTCGCGACAACTGACATATCCGTTGCATTTTTCGTCCGAGGTTATTTTTTAAAGTATTTTACAAATCGGGTGGCTTCAAGAAATATTGCATTTTTTTGAACAAATTGTATAGGTAACTCTTATGTAATGTACTTAATACTTATAGAATTTGACTAGTATTCTTTTAAAAATAAACAATTAAAGTTATGAATTAAAGATCGATCCATTTTGTTGTGTTTACATTTACCATAGAATATATTTTAATGTGGGGAGATGTAAACATGGGTTTGGGTGTAAATGTAAACACATATTTTGGATAAAATTTGTATTGTATTGTAAAGATTATGTTGAATAACTAATTTCCAGTTGCTAATATGTCTCTTAAATATATACTTAAAAATATCACTGCCGTCATACTCGTTAGATGATGTTGTCAAAGCAATGCAAGACGTAAAAACCAAATACATGACGGTTGAAGAAAGTTGGACGAAGAAAAGTCCATCTTCGTATTTTGCTGATAAAAGCAGTTTTTGTAGCGAGCCAACAAAATAGGGGCAATAGGACAAAAGGAAGTTTACCCTGAGTAGGATTACTGGTGGATCTGGGTATATATACATACATATACTGAAATCGTTGTTTACTTTTAACGCTGGATTTAGAAAAATGAAAAATAAAAACTGGGTAAATGTAAACATACGCTAATTTAGTTCTTATGAACACTTTCAAAATAAACGTTTTAATTCATAATAAAGAAATCGAGTACAGTAAAATCGCGACTATCCGGATCAAATAAAACCAGCGGTACTCCGTATAATACGAAAATCCGGATAATCGAAAAGGAACAATAGGTCTGTTTGGTAACTCACGAATTCGTACACATTCGTAAGATTCTCACGAATTTCGTGTTTGGTAACCCAAAATACACATTCGTAAAAGAGAGAGCCAAATGACAGTTCCAAAAATGCCCCTCAACTGAGAGCGTACAGAACAGCTCTGTTTTGTTCCCGTACTTTCTGCTCTAAAATTTATAGATTCTCAAATTTCAAGGAGTGGGGTTAGGAATCTGTCAGAGAGAGGGGAAAGTGTGAAAAAGTACATGAACGCATAAGCAACAAAAAACGAAAAATGTATGACGTTTGACAGATTTAACAGTTTCATAAAGCTGCAAAAAGAAATTTCTTGGGCTAAAATCGGCAGCATGGGGAAATCTCTTGCTCTCTTGTTAGCGCTCTCTTCTGTCGAAAACTACGAAAAATCTTCGAACGGGAAAAGGATTTGACTGATTTTCGTAGTTTTGGGCTGTTTTGGTCAGGTACCGGAACAGACCTTCACGTAAGGTCGAACAACTCTGTCAAACCAGCCATCTGACATTTGTGAAATGTCATAATCGTCATTGCTAGTGGAAAACAAAAACAAATTTACAGGTTTTACGGACAACGTGTTTGGTTACTTTTCTCACGAATTTTCCACTGCTGAGAAGATTTTCACCCACTTTTCAAATTATTTATTATATGACATTGATGTTAAGTTTTACACAGAAAATATATCAAACAAACCTACTATCGCGGAAAAAAATTACTCGTCGCAATTAGCGCCCTAACGAATGAGTCCGGATATTCGGATAATCGATATTCGGATAACCGGGATTCTACTGTACTTTGATATTCTCATCTTTAGATTTTCGCTAGGTTTTCTAAAAAAAAAATAAAAATAAAAAAAAATGTAAAGTCAATATTTTGCAAAAAACATGAATTTGTTTTACCCACATTGATCCTATGTACATATGTATGTAATTTTTATCACCACCTTGAAAATGTAAAAGGATCTAATGAATATTTTTAGTTCTATTTTAAATGATTATGTTCAAATAAACAGAAGAAAGAATGCTAAATACAATTTACTAACTTATTTGATAGTAGATATACCTATACTGGTACCTACCTATATTTCCGGCAGCCACTGCTATCTTACCTAACCCAACTGTTGATTGAATGGATTAAAACAATAGCATTAGAAAAAGAAAATAGTTTAGCCCATTTGAGCCTCGGGTCCTTTTTTTCGCGATAATTTTAAAATTTTCTATGAATCCATGTCCAAATGCATCTATTAAGACAAATCCGCTTAAAAAAGATTTATTTCTTTGATAGTTTATAAGTTTTGAGCCGTTGCCATATGGCAACGATAGGCCATAACGTGTACAAAAATCTTGTGATTTGATTTTATTTGCATATACAGTAGAATCCCGATTATCTTAACATTGATTATCCGAATATCCGATTATCCGAACTCATTCGTCACGGCTTAACATCGCTGTCAAATAATAAATAATTTGAAAAGTGGGGGGAAATCCTCTCAGCAGTGGAAAATTCGTAAGAAAAGTAGCCAAACACGTTGTGCATGAAACTTGTAAATTTGTTTTGGTTTTCCACTAACAATGAAGATTATGACATTTCACAATTGTCAGATGGCTAGTTTCTACAGAGTTGTTCAACCTTAGGCGAAGAAAAAGAAGGCGTAAGATTAGGTCTGTTCGAGTACCTGTCCACAACAACGCAAAACTACACAAAACTACGAAAATCAATCAAAACCTGTTCCTGTATGAAGATTTTTCGCAGTTTTCGACAGAAGAGAGATATTTCCCCATGCTGCCGATTTTAGCCCAAGAAATTTCTTTGGGCAGCTTTATGAAATTGTCGAATCTGTCAAACGTCATACATTTTTGGTTTTTTGTTGTTAATGTAGAAGAAGCTTTCTAAGCTCTAGATATTACTTTAAAGTGGTTTGAAAGACAGGACGAATCAGATCCCATACAGTTGTTACAGCTGAAGTGCATCAGGGACTTAGCCACAATGAAAAGATGTGATTCATTACGTCAAACATCAATAACAAGTTCTTTACGGCAAATTGTGCAGGTGCTAATAGCTGTCGTGCTATCAAGTTATCCACCAATCCGCCTCCATCTTCATCCGCTGAATCTCTATCGGTTAACTCGGCAGCTTCTGGAGGTTTAATGAATATATCAGCATCATTTTTGGTGTCATCATTTTCAAGTTCATCAATGATTTCAGCCAAAGTTAGACTAAAATAAGCATAAACAATGTTTAGAAAAAATGTACACACTATGGCCTATCGTTGCCATATGGCAACGGGCGAAGAAAAGAGTAAATATTGTTGACCGTTATGTAAATTTACCATTTAGAACTTATATCGTTACTTAATATATGATGTTGTAGTTCGAAAAAGTGCAATAGAATCCAATTTGACTGAGTCTAACAAATTTAAAATATTACTTACATTTTTCAGTTCGGCATTTTTCGGAATTTAAATCTTTTGCCAATTTTAACTTCCAAAATCAACTTAACTGGACAAAATCACAGCTAACAAAAACAAACGTGCACAAAGCAATATCTATGTGTATTTGTTTCGACAAAAAAATCGGCGATTACTAGACAACAGTTTTCAAAATCTGAAATTTTCCGTGACATGATTGCCGTTGCGATATGGCAACGATAGGCTCTAATGGGTTAAGGCAAACTATCCTTGAACTCTCACTTGAAAAATGATACCGATCTTAGCGGACTTTCTGATTCGACCTAAGAAATCAATGTCCGTCTGGTTATCGATATCAAAGTGGCTTAGGGCCGGTTTGTTCACAACTGGTTAAATCTGTGGTTAGGTAACCCCAGATTTAGCTTAACCCATGGTTAAGAATCTCTGGTAACCAATGAGTGTTTGTTGACTTTCTTTTTTACTTTGGTCACCAAACCATAGCTTTCCGAAAAACGTTCCAATTTTCCAGTTTTATATGTCAATTCGGTTGTCAAGAGTAATCAGAGATTAAATTTGTTTTGGTTTGACGTATTTATTTTCATGAAGTTACATTGCGGGTTCTGATTAAAATATTTTGTTTAGTAATTGTTTTTAGTTTTTGTGAAGATATGTGTATATGAATGTACATGTGTATGTATGTCCATAGTGAATTATATGTTATGTACATATGTACATATATATATATATTTTTTTTTTATAATTCAAGCGCCCTAAAGGGATTATGAATACCCTTAAAATGTCTCTAACAGCGCGGGCCATAGGGAAATTTAGGGAGAATGAAAGAGGAGATACCGATGCGCATTGGTTTTAAATGTTTGCAGATCGTTACGGGAGGGAAAAATCGTGTTTCGTAAAGCACAACTGTAAATGAGGATATTCATTGTTATTGTTCTTATTGCTATTTGTATTTGAGTTGTTTCTATTGCCGTGTGCGGCTGTCGTGCTTCGGATTTCCTGTGAAAGCGGTAATAGGGGTGGTTTTGTGGAAACGTGTATTAAAGAGGGATTTTGACATTGAAGTGATTTGAATCGCCATGTTTTAAGACTTTTGGGAAGTTTCAGCGACGACGGTGAAAACGCAAGCACTTGAATCCAGCTAAGGGTTAAGTATGCAAGCCGTTATTTTTAAATTGAAATTTTATTTAGCATTGAAATAATTGGTCGATCAGAAATGATTCACATTAAAGGAAAGTCCTATGTGGAATGCTCCTAATGATCTGGTGAAGATAAAAGCTTCAAAGCTTCTGCATTGGTGTTCATGAGATAATACACTAATTTTTGTATTGAATATAAAAATGTATAAAATATTTGCAACAGTTTACTTCCGCAATCTAAATCGTCTCAAGAAGTCAATATCGTCCCATTTATTGAAATAGTCCAATCTTTCACACATATTATAATGTCGCCTTTCAACCAACAAATATTGATTGTAGTCTTCGTCACTATCTTCACTACTCCACGAATCCCAAATGCAACTTCCAAATTAACTGAATTCGCAAATAAAGCAATGCACTTTAATCGGCCGGTTATCGATTTCTCTGGTTAACTAGCCAAACCATGGATTCTCTGGTTAACATTTTGGTGAATAAACACATTCGACGGTTACCGGCGGGAAAAACCGTTGATTAAAGTTAACCGAGGCTGAGCAGACCGGATAAAAAGGTGATTACTTCAAAATATTATAAAAAAAAATAAAAAAAAAAGCAAATGGCAACAAAGGTGTTTTCATTTGGAGAAATCTTAAACCACATGAGATATGACCTTCGTTGCAGATATAAACTGCTCCTTTTTTAATACGAGTATTCTGTATTCTGCTTTTAAAAAAAGAAGGAGCTACATAGCTAACCAGGAACAAGGAACTGCTCCTAAGTGGGGACGCGGGTTTATCTATAATCTGAAAATAATAATGGGTACTCGTAATTACAACAAAACCAAGGTTACGTGTACAAAGTTCTTTCCACTCTGGATGGCAATGACCATTCTTATCTTACAATGTGGCCAAAACAATAACAAAAATACCACCTGTCAACAACTCATTCGATTTCTAATCTTAATCACTAATCATGTAATTCCAATGAACGATGATTTTGATCTCGAAATATCAAGTTCAACTATTTTTGGTCGCGTGTATTACACAGCTTATCTATAGTTTGTAATGGCAGCTCCAACAATCTTAAGGGGGTCTATTAATAAAACCACTGTTGCCAGATACATTTCAGTGTACCTACGATAATACCAAAATTGTTGATAAAACTCAATATCATTAAAGTACAATCTTATCACAAAAATCTGGTGTTCTGCAAAAAGAAAACAATAAAGTCTATTTTACGACACTGAACTTAAGTATCTTAACCTTTTTTTTTATTCCTATGAATTTTAAGAATTGCGATCAGTCTTTCGTGTCTTATACGGAGCACTGTGCGTGCTTCTTGAACTTCGTTTAGTAAAAAACCTTGTAAGTGGGTAGTTTAAAATTTTAGTAAAGTTTGCTTTACAGCCTTTTGAATTTAGTGCGCGAATTAAAATATATAAAGTGTCACATGGTTTAATACAATTTTTTCAAAATATAAAAAATTACTCTCCATTCACATGTTTTTTAAATTAAAAAAAAAAGTTTTAACTTGTGGTGAATGTGCGTGAGACTCTCGCGCGTAAGAAGTGAAACTTTTTAGGTTCTCTATACTCTGGTCCACAAAAGTTGTCATTAAAGCGAAGATAGGACATTTGCCTCTCAGTATTGTTACAATAGCTTACATAAATCTGTCTCTCTTATTAACACTCACTAGATTACCGTTAGTATGCTTGGCGTCAAGTGTTATACCCAAATATTCAAAAGTGTATTGCAAACTGAGTAAGCGGTGAATTTGAATTAATTTTGCTTGGTAGTAGTCCACTGTGACGGCTGAAATTTCGACGTTTTTTGGTGATTTTTTTTAACAAGAAAATAAAATGCGGTCGTTTTGTAATTTTTACATGTTTTTCATTTATTTTTTTCATTTATTTATTTATTTATTTCATCTACAAGGTAGAAAACCTTAACAGATTCCGCAAAAATAAAAATATAAAATTGTATACATATAGTAAATATAATAATATATAATAATTCAAAAGCATATTGAAAACTTAAGTAAATAAACAATAGGGCATAGTTACGTAAAATTAGACGATAATACAATAAGAGCATTCCGTTTAAAGCAATCCCGATTCGAGGTTAAATCAAGGGTATTATCGACCGAGTTAAATAAATAGATGCACCGAGTTATCGGTTCAGACAATCCATAGTTAGTTCTATGTGCCGGAGGTAAAAATAAATTTCTTTCTCTCAGCATTCTGCTTGCGGCATAGAATTGTATACTAAAAAGGAGTTCACTGCAATGAATCCTATTAGAGACAATGTCCTTTAGAAACATCAAGGACAGCATCTTTCTCCTTACAACGAGAGTACTCAAGCCTAACAATAAACAGCGAGTATTATACGAAGGCAGTTCAGAATCCCTATTGAATCTCCTCAGAGCAATGCGAGTGAAGCGTCTTTGAACCCGTTCAACTCGAGAAGAGTGCACACCATAAAAAGGATCCCAAATAACACAACAGTACTCTAATCTGGATCTAATTAGAGAACACTAAAGAGTTTTAAGAACAAATGGATCACGGAAATCTTCAGAGTTTCTTTTTATAAAAGCAAGTAGGGAAAAAGACTTAGAGACGATATAATCAACATGCAAATTGAAGCTTAACTTGCTATCGAAAATAACTCCAAGATCTTTAACTTCAGATGCTCTAGCAAAAGCAACGTTCCCAGCCACATAGGAATGAAGCAAGGGACTGTGTGATCGAGAAATCGAGCAAACTTTACATTTAGATAAACTAAGCTCCAAATCGTTTACGGAACACCATCGCAAAAAAAGGTCAATCTCTTGTTGGAACATTAAGCAATCCGAAGAGTTGGACACTTTAACAAACATTTTAAAATCATCAGCAAATAATAGACATTTACAAGTTTTGAAATGCTGAGGGATTTCATTCACATACAGAACAAATAGCAACGGTCCTAAATGGCTTCCTTGAGGAACACCGGAAGTTGCGGTTACCACATTCGAGAAAAAACCATCCACTTCGACGATAAGTTTCCTATTTAGAAGGTAAGAAGAAAGCCAATTCAAGATGTTTGATGTTTTTATTGGAACTTTAAAGTAATGTAAAAGTGGAGTCCTCGCAAAAAAGGTGTGCTATTTTGGGGAAGCACACAGCCGTCAATAGTCATCTAAAATAAAAAAAATTAAAGAGATTATTTTTCTGTAGACTTTATTCGAAGTGCCTAACCAATAATATGCATTTAAAAAAAAAAAAAATGGCGGACTTGTGAAAAAAATTTCTCAAAATCAAATTAATTTATTATCAAAAAATTGAATATTTTCAAGGTTAGGCATTTAGCTATGAGCTATGTGTGTCTAGAATAACTCAGCCACTCAGCCAAATCGGTTAAATAGTTTTGAGTCAGTGCTTCCCCGAAATATTAAAAACATGGTTTCGAGAAAAACGTGTTTAAAGTTTTGACAATACTAACATTAATCAGCTACAGCTATACCTGGTGCATAGAGCAATCCTTCCGTTTCCTCAAAGTTATCGGCGGCTATGGTAATAAAGGGCTGAAGGACAATAAAAGAGGGAAAGGTCAGAGCAGCTGCCGCTGGTGCGTCAACACACTTTCATACACACTACGGCGCGCTCTCTTCTTCTGGCTATAAATTTGAAAATTTTTAAAATTTCGGTCTGAAAATTTTAGGTTATATTTTTAAGATGTTTAAGATGAAAAATGCAATTTTTTGAACACGTCACAGTTGCCTACAACCTTAAATCATGCATGACTGCATTTGAAAGTTTCAAACGCTTAATATTTCCAGAGATATTTTGAGCTGAATTTTAAGGTTTGAATTAAAAACGACGTTATGTATTCTTCATATCTTTAGGAATAAAGCCAAAGAATATACAAACCCAAGATGTCCCATCCTCGGTCGCATCTCATATTTTTGTATGAAAACATTTTTACCGGCAAAAGAAATTGTATACATAAACCCCCTTTCACTGTGGTAGTATTTTTTCGGAGCAAAAAGTTTTGAAAGTTGTGCAGGTGTGCATTAGCTTCCTACAACATTCAACCGCTCAAACTCGGTAGAAGATTTTCAGTCGTTTCTTACCACAGACCTCTGTCCTTTCGCCTACGAAACCGATTTTCTGCCGACAAAAATCATCTCGTATGCGGTGGCCCAATGTTTGCATGGTGGGATTGAAAACAAGAATTTAATTTTCTTCGCTTGCTTGTCCTTTTGATATTTTGTGGCTCGATATGTATGTATGTATGTGTATTTTTTTTTTAGAATTTATTTTACTGCCTATTGAAATTGGAGAAGGGGACGCGTTTTACTTTTTCGTCAGATTCAGGCCAAGGAAGTTTCACTTCAAAAATAAATCCAATTTTAGACCCGATAGTATTTTGCTGCTAGTGCTCTTCATTACCACTATTAATAAGAAACAAGAAAAAATAAATAAATCCAATTTTTTAAAAATAAAAATAATAATGATGCCTAATCTTTATATATTATAATAAGCTGTTCGTTTGATACCTCAGAACTCATAAACTAACCATCCGATTGAGCTGAAACTTACACTATAGACTTTTCCTGGTGCTTGAAATGTTCGTACATCAAAAAATTTCAAGTTTTCCCCGAAATGGCGCTGGTACTCAAAAACTTTACAAATCACAGTACGATAAAGCTGAAACTTACACAATTTATTTGTAATGAATTGAGAAATGTTCGTACATCAACAGTTCTCAAGTTCTCCGATAGATGGCGCTGGAACACCAACATTTCAAAACCATCCGATTGAGCTGAAACTTACAGAATATATTTGTTATGAAGTGAGAAATATTTGTAAATCAAAAGTTTTCAATTTTTCCGATACAAAAACGTCCAAAATCCCAAAATTATTACTACAACAATGCACGGTAACAGCTAACTTTTGATTTACGCGCACTTCTCGCTTCATAAAAAAATATATTGTCTAAGTTTCAGCTCAATCGGATGGTAAGTTTTTGAGTTTTTAGGATATTATTGTTTGGACAAATTTCTTAAATTCAAATACAGTTGTCGGCATTTCATTCTCCACCAGAGTCATTACTATTTACAAAAAGTCACTCGAAAAAATGTCATTACATTTATGACATAACCACTGTTTTCAATGGGTGTAGCGAAGCGCATCGGGTTAACCACTAGTAATAACTAAAAATTACTAAAAAATCAGTGTATAAATAAGTATAATAAAAATAGATTTTCAAGAGTCTTTGTCATCAATTCCAGTTCGGCTTCTTACTCGTATTCCATATGACAAAGTGATTAGCTTTACCTTATCACCTTGTCGGTGAAATATTCCAATCAAGTTGCAATTATTGGTTGTTTTAAAGTGTGAACAACATAATTTGTTGATATCTATTTGTTTGGTTAACACGTTTATTAGCTACGCAGATGATAAGATTGACTAAGAGAATTTCGTACTTATATCTGTGAAAGTTGTAATCAGTTATTTTGGTTCATTGACTCATTTTCATGCCTAAACTAGGCAGATGTCAGTAGAAAAAGGTATCACACGTCGTCACTACAAAAAATAGAAAGCAGGACACTCTCTTATTTTAATACTTCACACGTTATCAAAAAATGTCACAGTGATGTCCATTTTTTAAGGTTAGACTCTGACTCATCGTCTTCCCTACCTTGGTACAATACCGAGTTGCGCTCGCTTCGCAACAAACGAAACAAACTGTGGCGCACGTAATATACCTTAACTTTTGTTCTGTTTCTGATTTTGTCAACTAACCATCACGCGTACTCTCTCTGTGAATCTCTTAACCGAGGCGTTTTACATCGAATAGAATCAAATCTAATTTCGGACCTCCAATTCATCAATGACCACAAGAAATCTGATAGTTATCCGTCTTCTTTGAAACTCAACGATACATTGTCACTATTGTCAGGCAACCCTACCATAATCGTAAACTTATTTGCTAATTTCTTCAGTGAGTCGTTCTCGAACCACGTCGTTGAACCCGATATTGACTACTTTTCGTTCAATAGCTACCGACCTTAGCAAGGCCTTTGACACAATCTCGCATGGCATTATCCTTTTCAAACTCAAAGCATTCGGCTTTCACCCAAGGTTTATTATGTGGATTACTTGGAAGAACGGAGATATCAAGTGCCCTTCTAGGACTTATTATGTATGTGATGACTTGGGTGTACTCTGCGACAGGGAACTTAATTTTCGCTACCATATATTTACATATGTAGATAACAAACTTATCCATTATTCATCCATTTCGCCCTACGCGGTCTTACGTGGCCAGATAGATATAACTTAGGTACCACACAGTCTCTTGAAATGCACCGACAGATTTCCGATATACTCTTTGTTCAACAGTTATTAGCTGGGAATATCGACTACCCCGCACTACTCCATAAGATTAGCCCTAGCACCAACCCTCGTAACCTCAGATCTATTCCCATCTTCCGACTTAATTATCATCGCACCAATAATATGGTAATTATGAACCAATTTCTTGAATGCTTTGCATCACTAATGACTATCAAAACGTTCAATTTCCACTTAACCAGGTATACTCTCAGAAATGCCCTTTACTACCATATACATTCCACTTCGCCAATTTCCTATTATTTTAAGATTACCTAGCTTTAAGACCAGTTTGTGTATTTAGGCTAAATTTTAAGCTTTAGATTGTTTAAGATTTAGTGTGCTTGTATTAAGAAAATAAAAATAAATAAATGAAATGTAAAGCAGGTGTTGCTGTTAAAATATAATATACATACCTACATACATATGTATGTATATCGAAACATGCTACAATTTTCAAGCGTTACGAAAATTCCGATCCCAAGAGGGAAATACCTAGGTATGAGGTGGGGGAACCTGAAGAGGAGTAGAGTGCGTCTCCGTATCTAGAGCCTAAACTACTATCATGACGTATGGCCAGTGCACCATTGCCGGTTTGAGGTCCCATGTTTTACCCAGCGCTCTTTTGCCAATAAAGAGTGCATTAAAAGCTTTCCTAATCGTTTCTTGTGTGTTCAAGTTCCAGTTAAGTTTCCTTTCCAGAACAATACCAAGATATTTCGCATACTCTCAGAGCGTTAGCTCAACCCCGTTGATTTTCGGTAGCTTGAAAGGCGGCATCTTGTGTTTTCTGGTGAAGAGAACCAGTTCCGTTTTTTTAAGGATTGAAGTTTAGTCCACACCTGTTTGCCCATTTACCAGTGGTGGCTTGCCCATTTACCTCCATTAATTCGCTTAGACTTTAGAGTATAAAGGAATTTGCTTTTAACTATGATAACTACATCATAAGCATAGCAGTGACGTTAATACCCTTGGAACGTAGCTCAGAGAGGATGTCATTTATCACCAGAACCCATAGCAGTGGGGAGATAACACCTCCCTGCGGGGTTCTTGTTCATCTGGTGATTGATTTCCTTATCGAGTTATGTCCCAGGGTTGGGTTTATGTTTCTGTTAACTAGCATATTGCAGATCCAATTGAATATTGCTAGTTATCTTATCTAGGCCGCACTTGATTGCGCTGCCTTTGAGATTGTTAAACGCCCCTTCGATCACTTCTATTTGCCCCACTACCTCATGTAGAGCAGTTTCTTGCCCTTGAGATATGCGTGCTGAGCAGCGCATAATCGATTATTGTCGCATTTACAGCGGATGTGGATATCTACAAGTCTCTCCAATGTTTTAAAGCACATTGAACTTCAATGCGTCTTATATTTTCCAGGATATGTTCTTTTATAAGCCCCGCTTTATTTGACATCAACATTTGATCAAAATTTATGTATCTGCGCGACTGTTTTCTCAAAACTTTCTCTTCCAGATGACTCACTGTCTAAGTCACACAATACAAAATGGATAACAAAGGTTATGTGAATGACGAAAATGGCACTGTTAACACTTCAAATGGTAACACCGCTGTCGATGGTGTAAGATTGTTAAGAACAAAATTAAAAGGTCCTCAATTGTTAAGTCATCTGACATTTCAGACGTCAACGTCATCCACTGACAGCGAAGGAAATTTGAAAGATGTCAACGAAATGAAACGTGACCAATGGGGTAAGGACATTGAATTCCTGTTGTCGTGTATAGCCCTCTCAGTCGGCTTGGGCAACGTTTGGCGGTTTCCATTTATTGCCCTTGAAAATGGCGGCGGAGCTTTTGTGATACCATATATAATAGTACTGATCTTAGTTGGTAAGCCGATCTATTACATGGAGATGTTACTAGGGCAGTTTTCAAGTCGAGGTAGTGTCAAGCTGTATGACTTTTCGCCCATCATGAGAGGTTTGAGTAAAACAAAGGAAAAGGCATCAAATGATATTTTTTTCTTTACTACAGGAGTTGGCGTTGGGCAAGTTTTTTCAACGGGAATTGTGGCGACTTATTATGCCACTCTAATGGCACTGACAGTTCGATATTTGGTTGCATCGTTCTCATCGGTACTGCCATGGAGTTATTGTCGCGAGGAATGGGGTGATGCTTGCATTGCGTCTGGATTCAAAGGGAATATAACCGGCGAGGGGAAGAAAATCCCCTCTGCTCAGTTCTATTTTACGTAAGTATCTTAAATGTCAAATGTCAACTGTCAAATTATAAGATCCCCTCTCTCCAGGGAAGTAATTTTGAAAGAAAAGGACCAAATTGATGATGGAATAGGAAATCCCAGCTGGCAACTGACTATCTGCCTTTTGGTTACGTGGATCATGGTCGCGGCTATAATCATCAAAGGAGTTCGTAGCTCTGGGAAAGCTTCATACTTTTTAGCCATATTCCCATATGTGGTCATGATTATTCTATTAATTCGCGCCATGACACTGCCAGGAGCCGGCAATGGTGTGCTCTTCTTTATAACACCACAGTGGGATAAATTGTGGTCGGCGCAGGTTTGGTATGCGGCTGTGACGCAGGTTTTCTTCTCGTTAGCTATTTGCTTTGGCAATATTGTCATTTATTCGTCATACAACAAGTTTGAACATAATGTTTACAGGTAAAATAAAGTATATACCATACTGTAGTGGAAAACTAATATTTTTATCCGCCAAACAGAGATTGCAACATTGTCACCACTATGGACACATTCACCTCGCTACTGTCGGGAGTGATTATATTCGGGATCTTGGGAAATCTGGCCTATGAAACTCAGACTGATGATATTGCTAATGTAGTGAAAGGCGGGACGGGTTTAGCCTTCGTTTCATATCCAGATGCAATTGCAAAATTTACCAAGGTTCCACAGGTACTTATTTGACACAAAATCCAAATTGACAAAATTAATACCCCTTGCAGCTGTTTTCAGTCCTCTTCTTTCTGATGCTCTTTGTGCTCGGTCTGGGCAGTAATGTGGGCATAGTTTCCTGCCTTCTCACTGTGGCCAAGGATCAATTTCCACGAACGAAGCACTGGGTCATTGTGGCGATCTTAGCGACCTGCGGTTTCTTGATCGGTTTAGTGTACATCACTCCGGGAGGACAGTTTATCCTTAATTTCATAGACTTTTACGGGGTGACGTTTATCGTGCTCTGCTTGGCTATTGTGCAGTTAGTTGCAGTTGGTTGGGTTTATGGTAAGGACTCATATAATTCTCCCTAGAGACGGTTTTTTTTTATAATTTTATTTGCAGGTGTTAAACGATTCTGTGGTGATGTTGAATTCATGCTTCAACGTAAGACTAGCCTGTACTATAGGCTCTGCTGGGGCATCATAACACCGGCATTTATGACTGCAATTCTAATCTACACACTAGTGGATTACGAACCACTTCAGTACAATGATTACACATACTCAAAGGGACTTGAAAGTAAGATGCGAGTAACATAAATAATTATCACAAAAGACGTGACCCCTGTTTTTTTTGTCTTTAAGTTTTCGGTTGGTGTTTATCAGCATTTGGAATCATACAAGTCGTATTATGGGGCACATATGCTTATCTACATACACCAGAGGGACCTCGTAGGTTTATCAGATCGTTTAAGCCGAATTCTGATTGGGGCCCATTGAATAAAAAGCTGTTGAAATCATACCAGAGCAGTGTTAGTGAAAAGAAGATAAATGAACCGAAAAACAAGGGATTTTGGTTCAGAATTTATGACAATATTTTTGGTTAAAATAAAATTTGTACTTTAAAAAAAAAAAGATATTCAATCTTTTTCTTCATTTTCTATATTGGTTTTTAGGTAAGGAGGGGTGGGGAGGGGGGAGGAGCTCCTTACATCCAGTAAAGACAGAAAAAGTTTCCTACAAGTGGAAGATTTTAATTGCATTCTGTGAGGTTTCATTTAGGCCACCAACCGGCTGATATCTCTCAAAACTACAGTTGGACAGTTGGACAGTATATCGTATAAAAACTAGGGCTCTGGGGTCGAGAGCCTTTCAACCCACTTAGTGTAACAGCGCTGCCAAGGAAGACCTCACCTAAGGTGGTGCCCAAAAATGGCAAAAGTGAAACAACGATCACCAACTTTACAGTTTCCCAAATGTGTAGTGCACCGTGTTGGATGCAATACTGCCCGGGTTCAATCCCAGCCCGGGTCCAACAACTACAACTGTTTTTCACAGTGCCACCTCTTTCGAATGTCTGACAAGCAATTTGTCACGATTGAGCTTCTCAACACGCCGTTTGGAGTCGGCAAAAAACTGTAGGTCCCTTCCATTCGTGCAAAAATATAACACGCACACAGAAATGGTTGCGAGAAGTAGGCCCAGGTTTACCCCGAGCTGTAGCCCCACCTGAATAAGTAATGTAATACAAAATGGACACCATGGATCCAACTGTTGATATACGAGTCACCAGGTTAGGTACCCAACTGACCAACAAAGCTTCCATAAACTTTATGTGCATAAATGGAGCCTAGATCAAAGCACTACAGTAAAGTAAAAAGAAATACATCTTATGACCTCTATATGACCTATGAAATATATGATTTCACACCCTCTCATTGGTATTTTCTTTGAAGGAAACTATCGAAGATTGTTGATTTTTAAGCTCACTCTGATGATTGCTAACACTGAACGCCAGTGAAGGTTTTCAGTTTGAGCTATAGTGAACTAGGAGACCCTTTACTATGAAGATTCATATTTTTCTAAAACACGCTCGCTAAAGGAAAAAAAAAACCATTTTGATCTTATTATCAATCTTTTGAGATCTGCAAGCAGTATCTAAGTCAGATCGTCCAGGCAGTCACAGAGCCGCGAGCCCATGCAGGAAAGGCACAGTTCCTGCAGAGCAGTGAAGTGGGATAGAATGTCTATTACAGATATGTTTCATCATCTTTCAAGCAGCTTCTACAGAAGTCCTTTTGGCCAAAAATTCTATGATGAAGCGGCCGGTTATAACACCGATGAGCACATAGATCTGGCTTCTTTCGAGTGAAAGCAGGGCTGCCAATCTGTGCTGGATCAAGCTGCGTGTTATGGCACAATCGCTAGTATTACATTCCATAGTTATATTAGTGGTGACGGAGTCTATTAAGTTTTTAGCTGCGTTGAAGGCCGGTAAAATATGTATGTCTATCAGTTGGGATTGTATCCATTTCAGAGCTGTGTTCCTGGCTAGTTCCTCTACTGTTTCGATCACTTTTATTCCTGCATGACTGGGTACCCAGAAGTGGAAAACTCTGAGTATCGGGAGATGGTAAGCTTTGAACGGATATGTAGAGTACAGTATGGTAGTACAAATACTTACTTACTTAGGTGGTGCTACAGACCGGTGAGGATCAAGGCCTCAACCATCAACTGCTTCAAATTACCCCGGTCCTTACTTAACTGCCTCCAGTTGCACACTACAAGTTGGTTGAGGTCATTTTTCACTTGTGTGCGCCACCTTAGGCGAGATCGTCCTCTGCTGTGCTGACCATCCGGGTTGGAATCGAATATTCTGCGGGCCGGAGCGTTGATGTCAATTGGCTCTACATGTCCTAGCCATCTTAAATGCCCAAAACGCAGTTTTTTTGACCAGGTAAATATCGCTGCATAGCTCGTTTAGTTCGTGGACTGAATATCTTACAAAGGATTTTTCTCTAAAAGCGACAACGGCTTTATCCATATAGCAAGACTGGGATGATAGGGATCTTATAGAGAGTCTCCTTAGTCGATCGGTAAAAGGCTTCATAGCCCATCGAAATCCTTCGTTCGATTGCTGATGAAATGTCATTTTTTGATTATAATGCAGAGCCGAGGTAGACAAAGTCTTTTACTACCTTAAAGTTGTCTATGGTGACGTTCTGTCCAATTCGTCGATGCTGAGTGTCCCTTTTCATTGACGGCATATCATTTGTTTTGATCTCGTTCAACGTTTAAAATTTAGCCGCTTCCATTTCTATATTCGTAAAAGCACCGGTGACAGATCGCTGTGTTCTACCAATGGTGTCAATATCATCGGCGTATGCAAGTAGTTGAACAAACTTTTGAAAGATCGTTCCTTGTGTGTTGGCAATTCCTTCAAGTATGATGTTGAAGAAGTCGCATGACAGTGCGTCACCTTGTCTGAATCCTTTTTTGACATCAAAGGTCTCGGTGAGGTTATTACCGATCTTGATGGAGCAGCAAACTTTCTCCCATCGTCATCCTGCACAGACGGATGAGTTTGGCAGGGATGTCAAAACTAGACATGGCTCTATACAGTTCATCCCTCCATATGCTGTCATATGCGGCCTTGAAATCGATGAACAGGTGGTGGGTATCGATTTGGACTTCTTGGGGTTTTTCCAGGATCTGCCTAAGTGTGAAAATTTGGTGTATGGTGGACTTTCCTGGCCTGAAACCGCACTGACAGGGGCCAATCAGGTTGTTGACGAAAGGCTTCAGCCGTTTACACAGTATGGCAGATAGGATCTTGTAGGCGATGTTAAGAAGACTGATGTCTCTGTAATTGGAGCAGTTGAGGGGGTATTTTTTCTTGTAGACGGGGCAGACGATGCTGAGATTCATCTGGCATTCTTCATCTGACCAAATCTTAGAGATGAGTTGGTGTATGCTCACTACCAAGTCATCTCCTGCAGCTTTAAATAGCTCTGCGGGTAGACCGTCAGGTCCAGCAGCCTTGTTGGACTTTAGCTTGCATATTGCTATCCGCGCTTCGTTTTGATCAGGTGGATGGGAGTTTTGGCTATCATCTTCTAAATAGAATGGTTCATTCTGCCTGACAGCGGAGTATTACGTATTAGTCTTCATCGCCATTATACAGTCTGCAGAAGTAGTCTTTCCATATTCTCTGCACCGACTGTGTTTCTACTTCAAGGTTTCCTTGAAGGGTATGGGACTTGTTTTGCTGACACATTCTTTCTGCTATCTAGTAAAACTTCCGTACATTGTTCCTGGAGTAGCATCTCTCAATATCCTCGATCGCATATGCTTCTCATGTTCTTCCTTTTTCTTTCTGAGTGACCGATGTTCTTCCCGTCTTTCTTGCTCGTGGAGCATGCGAGCAGGGGCCTTTAACACAGAACAACAAGTCAACAATTCAACAAGTACTTGTTTAACTATACTTGTTCAACAAGTGAACATCATTCCTGTGACACAGTAAAAATCGTAACAATTGTTGGAAATTAAAATTTCCCTCGACTTGTTGAATTATTTCAACAAGTGAATCTTACGCGATGAGCTGGAGAATGAGCGAATATTCTTATCTTAAATAAGAGAAAAAACACATAATTTTGTTTAGTGCTTTCTGTGGTTAGCAAAAAATAATCAAAGCGGTAAATAGCGAGAGATATTTACATATATTAGCACAGTTTAAAAACGTAGTTTCTTAAGGAAAATACTGGACGTACATCAGGGATGAGTTTTGGCAAAATTGGAGAAAATATGCCATGGCAAGTATTGATATTTGAAAAAATATCTATAGTTTTGGACATGGAAATCCAGATAGTTGGGAAAACGGTTTATTGAGTTGTATACTTTTATTATCTTGGGTAACCGCAAATAGTATTTAAGGATTTTGAATTGAAGGCCTTGATGACATGGTTTTACTTCAATTTGATTCTAATAATCCGAGACATTAACGGTAAGCAAAAAGAAGTCTCGATAGTATAAAAAGCACATGGCACGACAAGCCTGGACAGTACTTTACACACATACATAGAATAGGACTAAACCACAGCTCTAAGTTCCTGCCGCACAGCGCAATGTAAAACTCTGCTGGGTGTCTGGCCACAAGTTCTGTGGATACTAGTTATCATTCATTCACATTAACTTGTAAGTATTAACTACTATTGTATTAGGTATTTACTTGTATCATTAAATCGTTATAATATTTACATTCCTACCTATGTCAGATTGCTACTGCGCGCAAAGCAATGATTTCTGAGATTAACGTTAACCTTTGCCAAGACCAGACGCTTCCTCTTCCACTTCGCTCGAAACGATAATTTTAATTAAGTTTTATTTTGAAGAAAATAATGAACGTGAATTATATTGGAAATATTTATATGATTCGTTGTTCCACTCGATCTCCACAGGTCTGTGTGGTAACAAAAAGGCTGACGAACTCGCCAGAAAAGCCGTAAACTCTTCCGTTACAACAAAAAACCCAGTGCCATGCTAATATAAAAACAGAACTTCCGATATCCTGCTCAAGAATAGGGGCTCTTAATCAGTCTAAGTGGATATAACTACCGGGCACATACCCCATTTATTTTGTCACTTCCCAACACTGTACCACACTCCTTCTAATATTCTGGGGAAGCATTTCCTTCAAGATTTAGAGAAAATCTTGTCCATATCCATATACTGCCTACAATTTACACCGAAAAAACTGATTAATTATTTGAAGATGCATCAATGTTAATCAAAATGACATCGTTCGCCCCGCAAACTTCCGGCATTTCATATTTCCCAGAAAAGTCTTGTATACTGTATAGTAAGGTGTACATTTTAAGGCCAACACACTTGTTTCTGAAATTCGACTTCATTTATTGCAGACTTTTTCTGACTTTTTACTTATACCATGAACGTCATTTATAACATGGTACTGAGATCATGTCCCAAACCAATGCAAGACTATCAATATTCTTCAATATTCTCGCTTTGCCTTTTGCTTTGCTTTTATTAGCTGTCAAACGTTATTTGTAAGAAAGACTAAGTAAGATAATAATCAACAACTTGTATTGGAAAACGATCAGACTCGATTTCGAAATTCTTCTTTCTTTAAAAATTTGTTTATTACTTAAATTCTCACTGTCCTTGTGCGATTCAGAATCATGTAAAACATTTTGAAAATCAAATTATTATTAACTGAATAAATTGGTCTATTACAAATGTTTACTTCTAACAAGTCAGACACCGTCGGTTAGAATTTATCAACTTTTCAACAAGTCACAGTCTATTTTTTTCAACACTTGTTGTTTCCAGTTACAGAAATAGTGGATTTATCAAATTTCCCACTTGTTAAAAGATTCCATAACAATTGTTCGAGTGCACACAGACTTGTTATTACGTGTTACAGAAATTTTCAACAGTTGTTCAATTTCACTTGTTTAACAAGTACTTGTTGTTCTGTGTTAGTGTTATAGGCCCCAGATCATGTTCATTTTAGCAGCGCCGCTTTGAAAGCCTGTTGTTTTTCTGCGTTTGCTAGCTAGCATGGTTCATCAAACCAAATGTTTCGTGGTGGTGTTCCAGTGAAATCCAGCACATCATTCGCGGCGCTTATGATGGCTTGCTGCGGCGGTGGGCCTAGTGGCACGAAAGTGAGATACGCGCTCGCTGTAGGTTCTGGCGGTGTCTCACGATTGTAGCTTTTCGACACTTTCTCACAGTATTTAGTTGTTGCGGCGGTGTGGATATCCGCTCGGAACGTTCGGACATCCAGAATAGTGGAGGCGTGTCTTTTGTCGATCGCAATGGAGACCGCCATGTCCCGTTATGGATATTGAGACGATGAAACCACGTGCTTGCTATATTGATACATATAATACAGTTGCAGACAAAAAAACAACAGTAAACTCCATATTCTTGGCTGAAATCCTTTCCCAAGGCCATGGAAATTGCCCTGTTTTATTCTCCCTGAGGAGTGTGCTTTATAATTCTCTCTAATAGCTGGTTGATTCTGAAGTACAGATTACTAAATTAAGTCTGCTTAACTTTTTTTCACTCCAAATGGATGCATACAGAACAGCACGGTAGAACAAATAACAACTAGTTTATAACTCACAACAATAAATCTTATCTATTCATCAAAAGAAAAACATTTACAGACTTAAGATTAATGATAAATCTTTGTTTGATAATTGCACATTAATTATAATTTCTTCAATACGCACCTCTAGACATAGACATGGCCTAAGTCACCTGAGAGTTGTAAAGTAACAATAGACAATAGCAACAACCTATCTTTATCACTCTGATGCAATTTTAATCCAATAAAACTTGAAGCCGGCAAAAACTGATTAGGACTAAAAAAAGTTCAATAAAAGTTTGTTGAACCTGATATCGATTGATTCATCCACCTACAAGATCATAAATTCATAAAAACTGATTAACAACCACACACTTCAAAAAATTAAAGCGATAAAAAAAGAAGAAGAAAGTATCTACAACAAAACGTAAGAGCCTACTCTAAAGCCTCGTGTGGTAGTCGCGTGCCACATAAAAGCTGATCGTATGTAAATATGCGAGTACACCTACATATACTATGTATTTATAACCTTTGTTTTTTTTAGTCTACTGAACGGTATATAGGTAGTATTGAATTCGCTCCGTGTGATACCGCATAAGCTGCAGATACATTTTGTATCTAACACCAGTAGTGGTATCAAGTTACTCTTAGTATTGGGATGCATAAGCATTCATTTTCCGAGCTTTGAAGCAGTTTAATGTCGACAGTCGATTAGATCGTGTGTTTTTTGTAAAACCAGAGAAAACAGTTCTCGTTGACACAGTGGAAAGGTATTTTTCCATACCACCTATTAAAAAACTTGATAAAGTGAGTCAGTGTTTTTCCCTTTTTTTTTTATCGGTTGAAATATGTAGCTGCTATTTTGAACATTAAGTTAAGAGTTTTAAGATAAGATCCTCCGTAGATCCGTAGTTGATTTAAACTACATATTTGCACCATCAATGTTGCACCGGGTTGCATTCCAATTAAAAATTGACTTCAATTAACGCCGTTTGATTTGTGACCGTGAGAGAAGTGGAATTTTTAAGCGACCGATGCGGCGCCTTTTAGGGAATTTATGCAAAGAAGGTAGTGAATTTTCTTTTCCACTCATAAAGCACAAAACATACCGCTAGTTATCTCCAGATAATTATTGTCTTGCAAACAATGACTACAGTATGTATGTACATAGGTACGAGAACATATTATGTGCTCATGCTTTTACCACGCCAATAAACAATAAACAATGCAATTGGCGGAACAAAGTATTACAACATTATGACGCTTGTTTGCTTTGACAATAGACTCTGCAGTATGTATGTACTCTGTGAATTGTGGTGGCTATTGGTATATATGTGGGTATATACCAATTTCGGAATGGATACATATTTCGGAAACTGATGTTGGCGGTAAAAACTTACAAGTGGTTTAAAGAATTTAAATAGTGACAAAATATACGAATTCCAAATCTGGTAGTGTTTACAGAACAATGAGTGCTGCATTTAAAAGTGTGTTACGGCTTTTGCGAGTGCGTCAAGACTGCTGCAATTCTTAAGCAACTGCAGTCACTGTTAATAATGTAGAAAAAAAATGTGTGCGAAGAAAGCTGCGCGATAGAAGTGAAACTTGACTTGAAAATTACGATGTCGATCACCTAGATTATTGTTTGTCCTGTCAAACCCTTTCATTTGATACCCATATAATGGAGGTCGTGAGGATAACGGCAGTCCGCCATCTTGGTAAACCGCCATGTTGAATTTCAAATGAACGTCACTTAGCGTATTGTTTGCCTTGTCAAACCCTTTCATTTGATACCCATATTAACGAAGTCGCGAAGATAACGGTAATCCGCCATATTGGTGGACCACCATGTTAAATTGCGAATGACGACACTTAGCTTTCTGTTTGTCTTGTCAAACCTTTTCATTTGATACCCATGTAATTCAGGTCGTGAAGATAACGGTAGTTCGCCATCTTGGTGGACCCGCCATGTTGAATTTCGATTGATGTCACTTAGCGTATTGTTTGACTTGTAAAACCCTTTCATTTTATACCCATATTAACGAAGTCGCGTTTGCTTTGTCAAACGTTTTCATTTCATAACGTCACTTAGCATTTTGTTCGTCTTGTCAAACCCTTTCATTTGATACCCATAATAAGAAAGTCGTGAAGATAACGGTAACCCGCCATCTTGGAGTGTCCCCCATATTGAATGTTTCTATGACGTCATATAAACTAAGATACTCTTCGGGTCCAATCGAATCCAACGACACTCTATTTGTTGAAATCGGTTGAGTAGTTTAGGGTTAAGGCTGTAGCGTGGGCTGATATATCCCGGGATTTTGAAAACAAGCATTTTTTTAGGCAAGCCTGTACTTATTCCTCAACAGCCAGCCTTCGAGAGCAATACACTTGGTATACAGAGTTTCCAACATTTCAATGCTCTTTCTGTAGTACGTAATGGCCAAGCCTTCGAAATCTGAGTCTCTTTCCCTGGAGCCACCGCTTGAGGCTTAGGAATAGATAATAGTCGCTGGCAGCCACGTCTGGAAAAAACGGTGAATGAGCAACTAATTCGAATCGTAATTGGTCCAATTTGGCCATCGCTTTCAAAGACGTGTGTGCCGATGCGTGATCATGATGGTACATAACTTTTTTCTGTGACTCAATATTGTGACTGTTCTTCGCTTCTAGAAATAATCCATGAAGATTATGCCATGTGCATCCCAAATAACGGAATCCAAAACCTTCCCGGCCGAGCTTTGATCTTTTGGTCGGCTTTCGTGGGTTTTCAGCCACCCTGCAGACTGCTTATCGGACTCAGTCGTATGGTCATCGTCACAAAACGTCGAAAAATCCAACGCGCCGATCATTTTCTAGTAGCGCTACCCATTAAAAAATACCGGGACTTTTCAGCCCAAGGATGTGACGGAAAAAATAAGGTCGTCAAGGATGAATCTTTGGCTTTGTTACATTTACTAGAATCTAAGAAAATCAACCACGTGATTAGCTTACCATATTTATGAGTACAAATACAGAGAAACCCGGTTAAGAACCACCCTCTTAAGTGCAAAACTCGCATAGCATCCTCTTTTAAGTATATATCGTTTAACTACATTCTCCGTTTAGGTACTCTTTTTCCCTCTCTTTCGTCATAATTTACATGAAATTATCCCCTTTTTAATAAAGCACTAGAATCGAAAAAGAAAAAACAAAACGTTATAAATTAAATCTAGTACATAATGTTGTGAGTTCTAGTACTCTAGTAAAACTTTGATGTGCTCTCTTGTGTGTCAATTTTCGATTGTTGGTTGTGAATATCTTTCGCCTTTTCGCGGACTTGTCTTGTTTGTGCATAAGTACCTTTGAGCAGCTAACCGGGTTTCCGTAACAACATACGAGTATCCCGGATAAGTCCCTCACTACATTGAACAGTTCTGCAAATGCACTTATCCGTGTTTTACTGTATTTTAAAATCCGCAAGTCGACATTCTGTGTTTCTGTATTTTTTTACAGATCTCTAGAAAATCGACTTTTATATTTTCCTTTTTCACAGTTTTATAAATTGAGTTATCGATGCCATCGGATGCGCCATACTTGGGTCTATATTGTCATAATTTTTTTCGTTGCATTATCTCTAACGGTTGCTGAGTTTTAGACCAGGAAAAAACAACATATGTAAGTAGTTTCCCGGAAAAAAAAAATATGGGAAAACAGCATAAGTAAAAATTTCCCATAAATCTTTTGACATATGTTCTTATGCTCCAACGGTGAATAAAACTAACGCAAGCGTAAGTTATTGTGTAAAAATCATTTTTTCGCTTCCCTATCTTCTTATCCGTTTTTTTTTTGTAAACTCTAATCAAAGCTTTCAACTACTCTCCTGGAAAATTGTTGTTTTCCCTTGTTGCCACAGAAATTGTAACTGTTGATTTTCGAGTATTTTGATGATATCGGAAACGATTAGTTTATGCGATATAAGCTGAAAACAAAAAAAAAAAAAAAATACTCACTAGGTAGGCATTCGTTTCCGCACCCAACATTCACCTCGCGCAAATAGACCTTCAAATCAAAGCACAATACGCATAAAATTGTTTAACATTTTAGCGCTTCCCCCAGGAAAACTGGAAAAAGGGAAAATCAAGCGACAACACACACTCACATACTCAAATTCATTTACTGGTTCTCAAAGCACAAAATCCCAAAATTCAGCTACAAAAACCACAGAAAAAGCAGTAACGATTTGCTAACTAAGTAATGGTAACACTGTTTTGATGTTCATTATTTACAATACACAGCAAACACTGTTTCGCACAGGCTGGTCATAATGTGATGTATGCGAATTTAAGGAAAGACATGCACAGGTACCAGAGTTTAGCTACGCTTCTCTCATTTATAGTAGAAAGCACTGTGGATTTTGAGTTAAAACAAATTAAAACCAATCAGGCGTATGCGACTCTGCAACTCGTGGCAGCGTCTCAAAATTGACTATTTTTTTTATCAAATTTAGAAATACTAGTGTGCCCGTGCGAGAACTCTCGCAAGAGAAAATCCAACCCCCCACATCCAAACTTCCTATCCAACATTCAAACCTCCCATATGATTTCCATCTGTCAACAAATATTTCGCAAATAAAGTCCATATAGCAAATATATCAACCAAAAGGAATTAACTCTTAAAACATCAAACACTTCTCAGGAAATCATACGGTGTTTATTATTTTGGGTAAAATACTTTGGGTAAAATACTTTGGGTAAAATATTTTTACTGATTATTTGTTAAGATTGGTTACGTATGAGAGTCACAAATGGTACCTATACTGCAGAAATAATATATGGACAGTGGAAGTCGCTTATAACGACCTTACTTATTACGACCATTTCCCTTTCAGTTGGTTGATTTCTTTATATTTTAAGCTATTCTACCGTCGGATATAACATCGTCGTATATAACGACAGTTCGGATATAAGGACCAATTTTCGAGAAGAAAGAATCGATTTCGTCGCTCATAACGACGAAGTGAGAAAAAATTTACAAAAAATTACATACCCATTCACGCATATGCAAATGTACGTTAATCTGGATATTTCTTGTTCGTTCTAATGATTTCACACAATTTTTTTAGTGTTTTTTGCGCCGCCGATGATGGTCGTTCTACATTGTGCAGCTGTGTATCTGTTGCATATTATTATTATCGTCAGGATTGCTGATCTTAGTGTTTTGTGTATTTATTTGAGTTAACGCATTGTCAACATTTGTTCGGTCCCTTCACGGTCGTTATAAGCGACTTCCACTGTATATGATATGCTGCTTCACTATTCATATTCATCAATTTACTGAGATTTGTATGTACATACATAATATTCATTTATTTGTTCAAGTTTAAAATTTTTCGTATGGCCTGGCAATACTTTTTTCCAATACATATTTTTTTCCGATTATTTTAAAAACTTGTCACTGCTTTTCGCTCTTTCGACTTCGCGGGCTATTTAATCAAACATTAAAGTATCGCTGGTTAAGGATTACGTAGTTCGGAGACTTTTTTTTTTGTTTTCCTTCAACAACCTATCTCTGTATACTGACAAAGTTTTAAAAAATCATAATAAAGGGAACTCTTAAACCCGGATGTTTATCATCTGTCTCAAAGACAACCAACTTTCTTCATTATTTTTCTACCATTCTCCAGCTTAGCGTACGTATACAAGATTATTCTTATCTATCTGGAAGATTACTAGTACTTGACCTAAACAAAATGTAACAACATTGCACAAGAATGGATAGAGATAGCAAATTGTTTTTTATTTTGATTTTTGAAATAGAAAGGTCGCATTTTTTTTTACAAAACATTCACTTATGAATGACAACTTATAGGATCTAGTCTACCAGTTTAAAATTTGTACAATAAAGTCTTACCGACAAGTAAAACTACATCTAGGGACAGTGTGTCTAACAGAGTTCGTATTCCAAAAAGTAGTAGAATACTAGCCGTTCATGAAATATTTACCAACATACATACACGTATGTACATATAGACTTTGATTCTCACCACTCAAGAAACAACAACAAAAATGTGCTACTTAAAATTTAATTTATTAAAGTTATTCTTCTGAATTTGTTTCTTAATCTTGATTAACTATGTACATATATCTAAGCTCATGATTACAACCTTAAATGTCTCTAAAAGCAAACAATCAAAAAAAAAAAATCAATGCTGCCAAATCTGTTTCTTTTAACTTTTTATTTTTATTTCATAAATATAATAAATAAATGTTTGTACACCATTAACTTCGACCGCACATATGCGGACACGATTTTTAATATGCATAAATGGCATTGCGCAATAATACGCTTTTAACCACAAAAACAAAACTCCTCTACGTGGTTAAATGCAAATAATACAAAGCTCTCAATACTACCGGTTAGTATGATCGCAGCAAAGCTGCGAGTGAATTCCTCTGTAATCTTGCGCATCGATTACAGATCTCGCATAAAATGGAAAACAATCCAAGCATATTTTTGTTTTGTCTTCGACCTTCAACAGTTAACCAACACAAATACAGGTAAAACAAAAAAAAAAATAAAAAGCTTCAAATTGTATTTCAGGGTAGGAGTCGGCAGCTGAAGTCAACATGAACAGAAGTGGCTACGTTAACGATGGGTACTACGGCACGCTGGGGTCAACTAACTCCATACCGGGCGCTTACAAGACAGGTTCTACCACCGTTTCGACCATAAGCTGCAATGACACCAATGAGGTGAGTTTACATTCCAATGGAAACTATGTATTTGAAAATCATGAAGTTATTTTTCTTAAAGAAACCTTCCAACGGAGATGGTAACCGTCACATGTCAAACCCCGAAGATGATGATGAGGATGAAACTAACCGTGACAGATGGGGCAAGGACATTGAGTTCTTGATGTCCTGCATAGCTCTGTCCGTTGGATTGGGTAACGTGTGGCGTTTTCCATTCACTGCATTGGAGAACGGTGGTGGAGCGTTTGTCATTCCATACCTGATCGTGTTGTTTCTGGTGGGGAAGCCCGTCTATTATATGGAAATGATTTTGGGACAATTCTCCAGCCGTGGTAGTGTGAACGTTTTTGATTTCTCACCGATTATGAGAGGTGTTGGCTATGGTCAGGTATTTGGTACCGCAATTGTGACCACATACTATGCCACTTTGATGGCACTGACTCTGCGCTACTTAGTGGCATCGTTTTCGGCGGTCCTTCCCTGGAGTTATTGTCGCGAGGAGTGGGGCAGCACTTGCATTGATTCGAAATTGAAAGGCAATGAAACGTTTGTAGAGGGCGTGCATAGGACACCATCGGCGCAGTACTATTTCACGTGAGTACTTGGGCATCGCAATTTGAAATAATTTCTCAACGTGAAACCCTTAGCAAAGTAGTGCTGCGAGAACAGGATTCGATTGACGACGGAATCGGTAGTCCAAGCTGGGACTTGGCTGTGTGTCTAGCTGTGGCTTGGATTATGGTGGCAGCCATAATGATTCAGGGAGTGAGGAGCTCAGGAAAGGCTTCATACTTTCTGGCGTTGTTTCCATATTTTGTCATGGCAATTCTGCTCGTTCGGGCATTGACTCTTCCGGGAGCGTTTGATGGTGTGCTTTTTTTCATCACACCACAATGGGACAAGCTGCTGGACCCCAAAGTGTGGTATGCAGCGGTAACACAGGTTTTCTTCTCTCTGGCGATCTGTTTCGGAAATATTATCATGTACGCGTCTTATAATCGATTTGGGCATAATGTTTACAGGTATGTTTTAGCCGGCCCTTAAATATTGCGTTTCAAGATCACAATTATTCCTTATAGAGATGCCAACATAGTGACAGCACTGGACACCTTCACATCTCTACTCTCTGGGGTGATCATCTTCGGGATTCTTGGCAATCTGGCCTACGAAACGAACTCAAAAGATATAAAGAACGTTATCCAAGGTGGCACGGGACTGGCATTCATATCATATCCCGATGCGATTGCTAAATTCAGCTTTGTTCCACAGGTTAGCTGGATAGGGTTTCATGTGTAAACGAGATCACCTCTGTTGATCGTACAGACTTAGTTCTTTTCAGTGTTATTTTTTCTTATGCTGTTCGTCCTGGGAATTGGCAGCAATGTTGGAATGGCATCGTGCATAATGACGGTGGTAAAGGATAAGTTTTCTACCACCAAACACTGGGTGATCGTGATGGCCATTGCCGTGGTTGGATTTTCTATTGGACTGATCTACATAACACCGGGTGGACAGTTTATTTTGAACTTTGTGGACTTTTATGGTGCATCATTTGTGGCATTGGTTTTGGCTATAGTCGAGTTGATTGCTGTTGGGTGGATTTATGGTAAGATCGCTTGAAGAACAATCGATCTTCTTATAGAAAAATGTATTTCCCTTTAGGGGTCAAGCGTCTCTGTGAGGATATTTACTTCATGCTCGGACTCAGGACAAGTGCTTACTATAGAATTTGCTGGGCTATTATAACACCAGCTGTAATGGCAGCGATATTACTGTACACTTTGGTGGAGTACAAACCTTTGCAGTACAATGGATACACCTACACTGATGGGCTTTACAGTGAGATTATTCTAGGCAAATCACTCACCGATCGTTTTTTCACGACTTTTCCTTTTTTTCCAGTCTTTGGTTGGTGCCTTTCGGCGTTTGGTATTCTTCAGGTGGTATTTTGGGGTATTTATGCGGTAACTCGGCAGCCAAAAGGTCCGCTGCTGCACAGAATTGTTTCAGCATTTAAACCTCAGTCAGATTGGGGACCCCTGAATAAAAGACTATTTGAATCTTATAGAGCTACTGTGCTCGACCGCGGTGCTAGGATGTTTCGGAAGAATGGATTCTGGTACAAATTTTATGACAACATATTTGGATAGAGTAAGACTACGAGTAAGTAAAAATCTCATGCAGTATTTAATGTAAAAACAAGATCTTAACTGTAAGAAATGCGTTTAAATAAAAAGTGGTATCTACTGAGAGTTGACGTAAAAAAAGAGGGTTTCTATTATTTTTCCTGTTTCCCATTTGTATCTTAAAGTATAGGAACCCTAACGCTAAAGGCCCCGACCCATAGAATCCGTCGATCCGTTGCTCTGACGTTTTTAACTGACGGCTCGGTAGAATACACACATTCTTATGGGAGATGGGCTCTGCAACCAACGGATGTATGAACTTCGACGGATAAAGTAGGTCTACTTATTACTTTTTGCATCCGTCGCGTCGATCCGTTTTCAGTTCACACATTCACATATTGAAGTTCTCGCATTCACAAATTGAAAGTATGCATTTTCATTGGTGGAAGCATAGAGAGAATGAAGAGAATCGTTTGACATTTTAACGTAGATAATATTATGTGACGGATTCAATGGGACTGCTCTATCCGGCAATACTTCAACTTCAACATCAAAGTACAACGGAACGGCGTCGACGGATTCTATGGGTCGGGGCCTTAATGATCTTGAAATTTGATTTAGATATCGTGGAATGTCAAAGTACGGAGGTGGTTTCAAATTCGTTGCATACTTATAGGCAGGTCTGTAAATGAAATTGATGATTACGAGCCTAAAACGAGACTGTGAAACGATAAGAGAACAAAATGACAAACTGGTATTGCTTTCCCAATGGAACTTGGACGGTAATGCAAGAGTGTTTTCCAGGAAAGTAGGTACTACATACATGTAGAGTTAAAAAGATAGCAATTAAACGTTGTAAAGAATATTTATTTTAAGTAGATTAATAAGTAGCAAATAATAGTTTAATTCAGTTTTAGTGTTTTAGGATAATAATAAGTAGTTATAAGTAATTATGCGCAAAAATGAAATGAAGAACGACGACGGCAGTGGGTATGGGTTGGTGACTGGTTGGCGGCAAAAGAGAGCGAGTAATCCCCATTTGCTCGCTGTGTTAGCTTCCCTTTTTCTATTTCTCTTCTTCCTGAATTCTTCGTCAAAATATGTGTCCCATTTTTGTGGGGTTGCCAAATGCTCTATTTTTATTCCCTACATACATATGTGTGCAATTATGTGCTACACATGTATGTACATAATATGTCACATGAAGAACGGATATTTCACGTACATATATTACCGAGCAAAAAATAATACAAACGAAATAGTATGGTTTTGTTTTAGATAAGCACTCTGCCAATTTTCATCGTGTTTTGTTTTCCTTATGCAGCGCCGATTTTTATCAAATTTAACTGTAATTAACAATTACCGCCGCTTTTAGCACCAAAAAACTCACGCAGGATGGTGCTTTGGAGTTTGGTGCTGCAACATCAACAATCTCGCGTATTTTTTCGGGAACAAGGGAACAAATCAAGTAAAAGTCCATTCCCCAAAGACTGCCGTGGAAGCTACTGACTACGTCAATGAACATTTGCGCGTTAACGTAGGAGTACATACAGTTAGTCATTCAGTTAGGCGACGATTGAGGGTGTCGGAAATGTATGCAAGACGACCAGCTAAAAAACCATAGGTACATCATTTTCATCAATACAAAGAAGTGGCTGAATTTTGTGGAGTGCCACATGCATTGCACGAGGGAGCAATTGTCAAAAGTTTTATGGAGTGATAAGGGGAAGTTCAAATTGTTCTTTTCAGATGGCATTCCCTGTGATCTGAAGACTGCGAAGGCCTCCGCGACAAAAGTAGAACCCCAGATATCAAGTTCCGACAATTAAACACGGGAGGGAATCAGTAATGGTGTTGGGAAAGCAATCTAAAATATTAATCAAATCGAATTTCTAATCAGGTTTTTTTTAAAGGTTCATTCTCTTGTCCAAGAGTGGGTCAATTATTTCAACTAAGCGGTCGGATGAATGCCCAATCGTATCAGGAAATACTGAAAAACCATAAGATTCCACGTTTACGGTCGAATATGCCTGAATGGACGTTATTCCAACATGATAATTGGTCCAAAACACACCAGTCGGTTGGTAAGAAGCTTCCTGGAAGAGGAAAATGTGGATGTTTTGGAGTGGACCTCCTGACCTCGATCCTATAGAAAATGTATGAAATCTTGTAGATCGGGAGATAAGGAAGCGACAGCCATTTAATTGTACTGAGCTGGTGGAATGAATAAGATCAGAATGGTACCAGATATCCCCGGACTTATTGGTGTACCTGGTTGACCCACTGCCCAATAGATTGCGCGCTGCTGTTCCTAATAAAGGGTATGCAACAAAGTACTAAGCTTTTTACTTAACACATTTACTCAAATATTTCGTCAAAAAAATTACTGAATCCGTTAATTTTGCAATTTTTTAAAGTATTTTCATTTTTTTGCTCGCCTTCAAACACAAATTTGCGAACATTTTTAATACAATAAATCGTTAAATTTGATAAAAAATCGGCGCTGTATAGGGAAAACAAAACAGTTTTAAAGGTTTGTGCAAAATTTCAAAGTATTACCATGAAAATTGGCAGAGTTCTTATCTAAAACAAAACCATACTATTTCGTTTGCATTTTTTTTGCTCGGTACTGTATGTAGAAAGCAGTGCGATCAAGAAACCTATTCTTGGAGTAGGCTATCGAAAAAGGTAGGTAATTATTCTGGCAATGAAGCGAAGAGTTAAGTGTTCCCAAGGTTCCAAAGGTCATTCGCAGCAAGCAAAATATGGAATTATTTTACTAATGTAAGCACAGTGCAGCTGTTGGTATAAGCTAAGAAGGCCAGCATTTCTTGACGTTAGAACTGCTAGTTACATGTACAAAGGTACTTGGGTTTTGAGTTTGGCAAAGCGGTCCAGATTTGTATGCACATACACACATAAATACATATGTATGCAGTATGGCTAAGATAGTTTTTAGGATACACTGATCTGCTTAACCCTCACACGGGCGACAATTTTTGTCCCTTAATCAGTACCTTATTAACCCAGGTTAATATTTTTATTCCCTTCCTCTTTCTATGGGCTCTATGGTCTACAAAACAAAATTCTTACTTCCTGCCTTCCTTTTAATTGTTCTTTGTTGTTTTTTGAATAAATTTTGCAAATTATATTTTTTGCGTACCTGGAAAATAACAAGGGAAATCCCCCATTAGTACGATTTACATTGGAAAATTAAATTTTTAAGTGAATTGAGCGAATTTCCTTATCAAATTTGTTTGACAATCATATTCAATCAGTACACTTGTGAATTTCATTTGTGTGAAAATGGATCAAAATAAAATTTAAATTTCTTTCAAGTGTGGGCATTATCCATGTAAAGTATTAACACATCACATACAGTTAGATAGGTAGATTTAGGGTGTGCAATTTAATACATGATATGATTTTTCTTCAAGATTGGCACACGAAGTACAACAACAATACTGGAAATCGATTCTTGATACACTTCATTCTGATGATGAAGAAGATAGCATACAGTCTTTAACAAAAGGAGGTGTGGATGTGATTAATCAAATGCGTGGTCAAAACACAACTAAGATGAAAACAAACCGCTGGCTCTATTTTACAACATCATGGACATGCACACATATTCATATGTAGCTGACTTAATCTTCTGGTCCAATAATACGATTGTCTAAGACAGTCGAGCCAACGCAGAGAGTTTCTTGAAGAGTTGAGGAAGCATTTTTGTACGCCTACAATAACTAGAAGAGCTCGAATTCCTTGAAATGTGGGCAAAGTAACACTAAAAATCGCATTTTAGGTATTCCAATTGATCAAATTGAACACAATACCTAGACCTTCTAGCCATTTTTGCCTGATTATGCTTCTCAGGAAGAATCTTCAGGTGGCCAAAAAATTAGAGGTTCTTGCTTCATATTATGTTATCAGCAAAAAAAAAAAATGAAGGAAGCCTTACGCACTTAGGCTTCCTTCAATTTTTTTTTTTTGACGAAGTTCGAAACTACTAATCTATAAATGTAATATCTACAATGTACTGTACATAGTACCTTACCTATGCATGTTCATAGAGGTACTGAAATGTAATAAACAACAAATTGGTTTCTTTCGTTCACAAATTTGAAGATGTAGCTTGCAGATACCACCCAACTGAAACTGTATGTGCTACATACTCATATGTAAAAACATCGGTATATACATATGTGCATATATATCTATATGTTTATATATATAGATACAAACTCGTAGGCATGTATGTATGTATGTATGTATGTAGCTATGTTTCCTAAAAAAAAGTAGAACTATAGGACAAATTCAGAATTTTTTCATACAAAAGTTAAAATATTAACCTGGGTTAATAAGGTACGTTTGCTACAATTTGACGAAAAATCAGTCGAAAAACTGTCAAAATTTATTTTTTTCTATATTTTTCGAAAAATATCAAATATTTAGTCACTGAGTCTGAATGAAAAGACATTTAGTTCAAAAGTATCCAAGATATGATATAATGAAAGTGCCCATATTAACCCCGGTTAATAAAGAACGTGTGAGGGTTAAATGGCAAGACTGGACTGGCCGGTTGCCTATGTGTGGTGTAGTAGTGTGTAGTAATTAGACTTTATTTATACAATTCAATTTTACATTGCATTACAATCCAGTTTATAATGACCTGGTTTAAAAACCGTCGGTCAGATTGACATTAAGTAAGATGAAACAAAAAACAGAATATAGTACATTGAGATACAATTTAACAAATTCAACAAATTCAACAAATTCGAAGGTTACAAAGAAAAATAAATAAATTGAATTAAAGTTGGAAATGACATGAGTTTACAGGTATTGCAATCAAGTTAAAAAAAAAAGAGAAGTGATTATGATTTAAAAACTCTCGGTAAAAATTTTCTTTCTATACGTCATTGAACGTTGGACATATTCAAAAAGGGCACTCCAGCCTCTGGCTCCATTTTAAACACCACGTCTTAATGGGACTCCATGGGACTCTGAGAGTAGCATCCATTCATTTACGAAATTTAATTTGTTTGCTATCAGGAATTTTGCAAATCTGTTAACGTGACTTGAAGAATCCATTTGAAGAATCTTGAGAATATAGTCAAAGTGCAACTTGAGGGCATCTAAAAACATGTTTGGCAATCCAGTCTCAATGTATAGCATATAGTATGGCGTTGTAGATGGCAGTTTGAAGATACGTTTTAAAAAGAAACGAAGCAGTTTTTCTAATTTCTCGCTTTGCTTATAACCCCAAGCTTGGGCAGCATACAGCATTATGGACTGCGAAACCGCTTTAAACAGCTTGTATTTTTCTGAGTGGCCAATAAATCTGTTTGACATACAGCTTTTTCAAGATGCACAAATGGCAGACTTGGCTTCGGACAGCTTAGACTTGAGATGCTTTTCAAAGCTAATGTTGCTTGTAATGGTTACACCTAGGTATTTAAACTCCCTTACTACATTCACTTCCTGTCCTTTGAAATACCATTTTTCGTTGGCGGCGCATCTTCCGACCCCTTTTCGAAAAATCATAATTTTAGACTTATCTGTATTAACGGAGAGGTTCCAAGTATCGCAATATCTCTCCAACTTGTCAATCATTTCTTGCAGCTGATTTGGGGTGTCTTGCAGTAGTACTATGTCATCAGCGTATAATAATGCCGGAACAGCAACACCTGCAACATTTACACCTCCCGCAAGGTACTCTACGATGTCATCAATGAAGATAGCGAAGAGAAGTGCGCTCAGTACGCATCCTTGTTTAAGGCCCATCGACGAACTAAATTCATCTGAGAGCGTAACACCATCCCAAACAGATATCGTGCCGGTCGCATACAAAGCTTTTAGTGTTGCTAGTACTTTCGATGATATTCCTATGTGGAAAAAAGCAAATTTTATGGAGTTTTCTCGATTCTTGGGTGCAGTGTGATCGTGGGAGCACCTAATGTAAGCATTCAATTTTACCTTGGCGCAAATGCATGCCGTGTTGTCTGCTGCCACGAGATGAAGATGGATTTAGTTTTTTTTTTTTTTTTTGTTTGACAGATCAACAAAGCAGAAATGCACAAACAAAATGTCAAACATAGGTACAGTGGTCTGCAAAATAATAGGTGTGGAGTAGATACTCTCCGTTGTTACAAAATGGAGATTTCGCAAAGAACTATAAAATAAATGTAAAAATGAACAGTTCAAATCACTTAACTGTTTATTTATTTGTCTTTTTACAAAGTCTAGGAAGACTTTAGAAACCGCTTTTGTTAGTTTTCTTGACGGTAGTAGCCATTTTCAGTGTGCAATAAAATAGCTGCGTTACAACAAACATGCTTTATTTCATGTTTCTGGTCAATAAGAAGTGTGTTTTTGTATCAAATTTGTATTTTCTCATTGTGATCTATTTAAAATATGCTTTATTATATGAGACAGAATGGATAAAAAAGAAAAAAAATACGAAAAAAACATTGTGCCGAGGAAAGCCGTGCTTTAATAAAAAAAAAGTTGAGGAAGGAAGGTAAGACCTACATATACATTTTTAAAGGAAACGGTTGGCTTCCATCCGGTTCAATGCTCTAAAATGGCCCCAAGCCGAAGAAAGTCAAGGCAGGCCACTCGAGACAACGAATAGGTACAGCCGATCGCCAGACTGTCAGAATAGTTGAGAGGATCCGTTTGCTACTTCTATCCAAACACCTCGACCATAAGAAGAATACTCCTGGATAGCAAATTACCTGCAAGAAGTCCAAGAAAATGCCCACTGCTAACCACAGGGCACCGACAAGGGTGAAAGCAAATTACCCAGGAGCATCTCAACTGGCCAACGAAAAATGGAGAAGTGTTTTGTGGTCTCACGAGTCCAAGATCGATTTATTTGGATAAGATAGCAGCAATACTTATGTAGGATGCCATGGTATGGAATAGGTTTAGGTTCCATATATTGGATTGGATAATGAACAGGTGAGGCTACATTAATATCTTCGAAAATGCGAACTGAACATTTTTCGAGGAAGGAATACCACACCGATGAATGTATCAAAAAGATAATGACCTCAGGCACGTAAGGCATCCTGTCAGAGCCAAAAATGTTTAATTAGGACTTGTCTGCAAAAACAATCGCGCTCCAGGAATTTAAGTCCCTAGGTTAGGTAAGGTTAGCGGGCTGATGAGAACTGTTAGATCCCCGTCACACTTAGGTCCTTGTGGACCCATTGTGATACCCATAAAGTGTTCCCACCCGTAGTTTTAATGTCTTGGTATCAGCCATCCCGACGCCCTGGCAAACTGAAGTAGGTCAGATGGTGATCCATCTGATAATTCGTCGATGCCTTCAAAGAAGAATTTGCCCAGGGTTCCATTTCTGAGTTGACAGAGGTTAGGGCAGTGACAGAAGAAATGGGTTGTGTCCTCATGTACCTCCTCATCACCGCATCCCCTGCAAATGTCGTCATCACTTAGTCGTAGTTTTGTCATGTGGTATCTTAGAGCGTTGTGACCAGTTAGCACTCCTATAAAAATTGACAACGACTTCCTGTCTTTTTGTAGGAGTTTTCTTATTCTTTTTTCGTTGTATTCTGGCCACAATATTCTTGATACCTCGCAGGTGGTTATTGATTCCCGCCTGTTGTTCGGTTCAATTGCTGATCTTTGTTCGATTCTGGCCCGAAGGTTACAGAGAGGAGGTTTAACCGTCCCATCTGCTTGTTCTATATCTAGGGCCGAGCCCTTTCTGGCCAATTCATCAGCGGCATCGTTGCCTGGTATCCCGCTGTGACCAGGGACCCAGCAGAGCTTTACGTTGTGCTGCGTGCCGAGAACCTTTAGCTCTTCGCGGCAACACTTTACAAGCTTCGATGTTATTTGTGTAGCAGCTACTGCTTTTATGGCCGCCTGGCTGTCAATGTAAATATTGATATCCTCTCGTGATATTGTCCTCATTGATACCAATTGGGCGGCCTTTGTCACTGCTAGAACCTCAGCTTGGAAAACGATACTGTGATCTGGGAGTCGTATGGAGATGCTTATTCCTAGCCCTTCCGAGAAGCACCCCGCTCCTATGCCTATGTCCATCTTTGACCCATCGGTGTAGATGGACTAGGCGTTCTGTGGTAGGTATTTCGTTTCGCTACCATTGCCCACGAGAAGGTTTTATCAAAGTCCAAGTATGGGACAGTGTAGTCAGAGTTGATTTCACCGTTGAGGTAATTGCCAAGTATGTATTTTGGTGTGTCCATATGCATTTGAGTCCCTGGAAATGTACTCCCGTGCAAAGGCAAGTTGACTCTGCTGGTTCCTTTTGCTGATAAACGGCTACTCGGCTATGGAAGTCATGATCGTAAAGCACACAGCGGATAGTTTGGGCACTACATGACTCTGCAATTTCATTCTGCACCTCTATAGCCAACTTTGGAGCCGATATTTTCGGATTAGCTTTGACTTTTCGCATAATGCATCGCTCGTCTGATACGTTAAATATTTTATTCGGTGCACAGAACACTCAATAATATGCTGAACCGTTGAGGCGAATAAATACACTTTCATGTGATGATTTAATTTTACATACATACATTCAGTTGCGAGCATAGAAAGTGCAACACCCCACAGAATAAGCCTTAATAACTTTTTGAAATCAGTTTTTTTTTTTTAATGAAGTTCATCCTTCTTGAGTATATAAGAGTGCTACAAGTAGTTCAGAGTCATTTTTGTTTTTAAAGTTATCAGCGTTGGTGTAAAAATTAATATTTTTGAAAAAATGCCAAATTACGACCAATTGATGGAGGACCAAAAAAATCAAATAATTGCACGTTTTGAAGTGCAGGGTTGACTATTACCAAAATAAGTAAAGTTGGTTGCAGCAAGTCGACTGTTAGGAGATTATTAAAAAAAATACTTAGGAGCACAGTTGAACTGGAAAAAGGAATAGAAGGGATTTTTAAGACATCTGTAAAAAATCAGCTGTAAAAATAAGAGCAGAATTTGTGGAGTCAAATGCAATGCAAAGACTTAGAGAATCTGGCTTAGTGGCTCGTCCACCCGAGAAAAAAACCGTTGTTTAGACTTAAAATGAAGAAATCTCGGCCAATTTGGGCAAAAAAAATATGAAAGGTGGACATAAATTGATTGTAGACAAGTCATATGCTCGGTTGAGAGTAAATTCAGCATTTATGGATTCGATGAAATTCAGTACGTGCGCCGAAGAGCTGCAGAGCCCTTAAGGAAAAATTGCCTCGAAAGAACAGTGAAAGATTCAGCGTTCCAAATTATATGGGAATGTTTTTCTTACTATGGTATGGAGTTGAAGATGTATGCTTCGTTAAAGGAACTGTAAGGTCGGAAGTTTACAAAAATATTTTAGTCAATCACTTTTATCGTCAATTGAAAAGCATTTTGCAGAGGCTATCGATGTGATTTTTTAAGACGGCTGTGCTCCGTGCCATCGTTCCAAAATGGTAAGCTATTTTCTTTTTTATTTCTATTCTAATCCCTTAGTAATTATACGCAACGAAAAAAAATTAATAAAATTTACTTTCTTCACAGATTAAAGAATTTATGATTGACAAGGGAATTTTCACACTTGACTGGCCAGGTTATTTACCGCACCTCAGCCACATCGAAAATCTCTGGCACATTATGGCATTGAAAATAAATAGCAAAATGCATACCGCGATGAAAATGCCCAATGAAGTAATAATTGAAGAATTTTGGGATAAGGAAATATCCATGGGACATCTTCAAATTTAGTGGATTCAATGTCTAAGTGAATTAGGGAGGCCATCTATTTTTCTATACTATTTATAAAGACGTAACTACTTTTATGTAATCTCGGGAACTACTGAACGGATTTTGATAAAACCTTCGCTAAAATATTTATTGAGTTCCTCTGTAATGGATTGCATATATATTATCGGGCTTTATACTTTTAATTATACACAAAAATTAATTTTTTTGTTTGTATGCTTACAATTTAAGCACTTCCATGCACTTTACGTGATAACGCGTGCACCTATTTCAATGCAATTAATTTGTTTGATTTCAGCATTTCTTGCCAAATATTTGAAGGTATAAATCATTTTCCTACGTTACCTAGAAGCTGAGAAATAGACATAAATAATGTGATTGTTAATGGTTTTAATTAAAAAGCACAGAAAACCATTGAAATTGTCCGTCAACCTGCTGGGAGAGGATCACGTTGTTGCGTTACCAGTATGTAAGCTTTTCTCTTCGCTCTTGTTGTTGCAGTATGCCAAACACAATGGTGAAGCTGTAGTGGAAGTAGAAAGTTGAAGTTGGCTGAACTTTGCGCTTCACCATACAATTCATACTACAGCATCAGCTTCGCATTATAGGGTTTACGTGTATTTTAACTTTGACAGCGCTGGCTACTTCCACTACAGCTTCGCCATTGTGTTCGGGCAGTGAATCGTGTTTTGTTTTTGTGTGGTCGGTCTGGCGATCATTTTCATCGCTCATCCGATGGTGATGATGATGGCTGATGAAACTCTAAGGAGTTTCTGTGTGGGTGTGCATCTGTGCATACTGGTGAAGGTTATACATAATCTTTATTTATACATGTGCATATAAAAATGAATTTCTGTTTGTTTGTGTTTTTTCGATAAATTCCGATTTCCGAACTACTTCGCCGATTAAGCTCAGACTTGGACATAAAGTATGTTTTGAAGAGAGAAATACTAAGCACATAATACAATTACTTTACGGTAGGTGAACAAATTTATATTAATGACAAAAAAAAAATTTTTTTGCACAGATTTTTCAAACAAAATCATCTTCAGCGATGAGGTGAATTTTTATCTTGATGGCTTTGTTAACCATCGAAATTGTCGTATTTGGGATTCAGAAAATCCAGGAGTGATTGTTAAGAAACAAATGCATCCACAAAATGTCACTGCATGGTGCACATTTTGGGCTGGTCGCATTATCGGAACATTCTTCTTTGAAAATGCGGCTGGTCAGGCAGTAACAGTTAATAGTGCTGGATATCGCGACATGATAATCCAGTTTTTTGTGCTAAAATTGCAAGATATGGATATGGATGACACGTGGTTTCAACAAAAGGGTTCATTTACTCACTTTATGAATCGATAAAAAAAATAAGAACCGGTGTTTTCTTCCTGCGTGAACTTTGGGACACCCTTTATACATATACAGTGAACTGTCTCATAACCGGACACTGACGGTACCGAGAAATTTGTCTGGTTAGAAGAGGTATCCGGTTATGGGAGAAAAAAATAAATTGACATTCTTTAAAAAAGAAACACAATAGACATGTTGTATTAATTTTACTTTATAAACGTATTCATTTTTATTTGATAAACGCAAATTACTTAAGAATATTAATTTCTGGCACATACATTTAAAATACAAACCTATTTAAAAAATGCAATAGGATTAATAAATGCACATACATAGTTGTTGAATAACACGTTTGCGGACAAGACAGCATATGCCGTCAATGGTTCAGGAAATTAGCGGGGCCATGACAATTTTAGGTATGTTAGGACACGACGGGATACCCTGGCGAGAAATACAGGATGCTTCCATATTTTTTGTCCTATCACAGACAAAATTTCACTTCACTATGACCAACGGAATCATTTTAATCTTTATACAAAATTCGCACATTATAATATAAAATATCTGTCAAAATTCCGGAAATATGCGTGTGTAATTCTAGCGTTCCGCACAGAAAATCAAGTGTCCGCGAACGTGATAGTAAAGCAAAGGCACACTCCACAGCTTACATTTTTGTTTCGTTTCTTTGCAAAGTGTAAAGAAGAGAAGAACAGAACAAAAACAAAATAAAGTATTTGTCAATTTGTCCATTTAAGAGAGAGCGACATTCTATTGCGGTTACGAAAATTGGTGTCCGTGCACGGTTATGAGAGAATTTGTTATATGGAAAATCGTGTATTTATCACCGTTCTTTGAAATCTGTCCGGTTATAAGAGGTGCCCGTAAGGAGAGATTACACTGTATACAAATATCAATATATTAGAAGAAAATAATTTGTTTTCTATTAAAAGTTGCTGGAAGGCGAAGCAAGGCGAACACGGGTCAGCTAGTAAAAAATAAAGGAGTATTAATATTCCGCTAAATTTTATAAATGTAAATGCTCTTGCCTCAGAATTCCAAAATGTACAAGTTGGATAAAATTAAATAAACATTTAAAAGGCTTGTCACCTGCTGCAAGAAAATATATGGTTTTTTCAAAACTTTCTTGGAAATTATAATTTGCTCGAATTCTGTACCTGTAACAAATGGTTCTATATGTTATTTAATTGCCTTCAAGTTGATAAACAATTTATGGAAAACACTTATGATTTTATTGATTTTTTTCATTGACAAAAAAGGTAGATATGAAGAGAGATGTGGGTTTTCTTTCATGTTGGTCGCTACTGTAAATAGTAAATATTGCAACCAATTCACCACGACAAACAAAATGATATTATTTGAATGAAGAAAGTGTGACTAATTTACTATTTCCAATAAATTTAAGATAAAAATAAAAAATTATCAATTATTTGCATAATTGCGTCCTGGCTATGTATTATACAAATACACTTCTATTGTTGGCTACAGCGGCGGACAATGACCTTTTAAGAAGTACCGTGTATTAGCTAAAAATATTCAAATGAATAAATCAATGAAAAGTAAAAATTCTATCAAATGTACATTTCGTACGTTCAAATGCGGCGCATGTTAAAGCATTCAAATCGAAATCAATCTCAAAATTAGAATTGTGGGTTTTTTCACCCACCTTGCAATCAGATTGTCAAAACTTTATCGTGATTATCGACTGCAAAAGAAGTCACGTTGATTGATTCCTTGACACATTGCTGACGGTATACCAGATACCTATTTTCCAAATATTCAAAAATAAATATTAATTAAATTTTGTTTTCTCTTTTTGATTAAAGATATTAAAATTAAATCGCAATCTTTTCATATCGACCAAAACAAATGTTTTTATTACCTATCTATTAGCGGATGACAAAAATTCAGGATTTTCCCGAATAAATGTGATTAACCCTGCAGCGACACATTAACTTGGGCACAAGTCTTGTTAATCGCATTTCTGGTTCGGCTGATAAGAGAGAATGTCGTCAAAGAGAAAAGAAACAAAACAGAAACACTAATCCAAAATCTAATATAATGTATACGTATACTTCGACGGTAGTTTACCATTTTGGAATATCTCGGCGTGGTGATGAAATCTACAAACAGTTAAGTTGTTTGTATTACGTCATATTGTTTGAATTGTTTGAATTTTAATGGAAAATTTTTTTCCTGACAAATTGGATTTTCCGTGGTGCCAGACAGACATTTACAAAGAAAAAAAATCCGAAAACATCCATGAGGTGTTTTCTAAAATTTAAACCATTTCAGGCATTTGTATCATTCTAAGCAAAATAGGCATGGGACATGCCCTCTACACTCTACTCAGGTTAATTTAAATAGAACTACGGAGGCAATCAGGGATTTACTTATCTTCTGAACTATTTCAGACCAATCAGCCTTTCATTGGTGGTACTCAAAACTCTGGAGTGCATTCTAGACGTACACATTCGCGAGACTCTCAAAGGCACCCCACTGTCGAAATCCCAACACGCCTACCTTAAAAAGTGCACTGAGGTCACACCCAACTGATGCTCTTACTGTGCTATTGTACCTTCTGCCACTAGTCCTCCATATCAAAAGCACAGCGCTTAGCTTAGATTCAAGAAATATTGGTGCTGGACTTCTATGCCATATGGAGATAGTAAAATCCTAGACACACTACCAAATGGTCTGGTTATGTCTTCAACTGACTACAATATTCCCAAGCTTAATTTCAGCAAGCTCTTTGCTGCTAGAGTTCCAAGCAATTAAAGCCTTAAATTTGGCAATCACCTCATCTTATCTGGTTGAACAATGCCAAGAAAAACTCATTTGCTTGTGTATTCAGGATAGAGTCACTCTTCTCTAAGTTCCAGGACATAGTGCCTTAGAAGAAAACGAGAGAGCCGACGAACTAGTCTGAGGGTGTGCCCCTTACAGCTTGATATTCTTATAGATACTGTTAAGGGCCATATACTCGCACACTTCTTAAAACTAGCTTGTCTCCGGTGGCCAGGTGGCAAGATATGACCAAATTAAAATAAGTCAAAAACAAACGAACTACTACAAAGAACTCGCATAGACATCGCAAGAGTAGTCGCAGTCAGTACAGAGCACTGGCCAATAGTAGACAATTTCGGCCGAAGCTGCAATGAGTCGCTTATTGATTTTCTGTGCAAATGTTCGGCTCTAGCGAGAAACAGGCAACACATACACATAGATTTGGAGAACGTATCCTCGATCCTCTTCTCCACAGCTTGCCTCAAAACATTCTTCACGTGGCTTTAATTGGGGCTTGGCATCCGCAATATCCGTATCTGTAAAAATAGCGATGCCAGTTTTGGGTGTTGAATCGTTTACTAAGTTGTGAGGGTAACTAGGACTGGAGAACGTTATTATAACATGATTGATAACTTTTTGATAGAAGAATCGGATGCTTTAAGCTTGGTTAACATGTAGTTACAACAAGACGTCACATTTTCACATAAGTACAGCCAATGTTACAAAGAAGTTACTTAGAGATCTGCTTGCAGAACAAATTATCTCAAGAAATGGTGATGTCGATTGGCCCCCACAGTCACCCGATTTATCGATTCCGGACGTTTTTTTTGTGGGGAAATCTAAAGGGCACCGTAGCGCAAGTGGTAAGTGCGTCGGATAACTGAGCCAGCGGTCTTGGGTTCGAATCCCGCCGCAAACACCTAAAAGTTTTTCACAGTGCCCACTCTTTCGAATCATCAGCGCATCAAAGAGTATCATTTGTCACGATTGAGCTTCTCAACTCGCCGTTCGGAGTCGGCAAAAAACTGTAGGTCCCTTAAATTCGTGCAAAAATATAACACGCACACACAAATGGTTGCGAGAAGCAGGCCCAGGTTCACCTCGAGCAGTAGCGCCAACTAAGTAAGTATCTAAACAGCAATGCTTAAGCCAACATTCACAAAGGATATATTCGACATACTCCGCTGAACCCAAGTCATTGCAATATCTGCATTCGTCCGTACTAGAATATCCCATTCTTTTGGCATGCGTTGAGAACGCATGTCCGGAAAGTATCCCTATTAAGTTCATAACTTTGCCCTATTAAGACCTAGTATTACTTTCGTCCTTTTGTGATCTAAGGCCGCTCAAAGAACCTTGGACAGCCTATGTCCCACTTTTCCTGACAATCTATTGCCCGCCACACTAATGACTGTATTCTTTATTTTCGCCGATACCCTATGATAGTGGTGCTAAGTTCACCATCTCGGTTTTAAGCAGTGCCCACCCGCCCCCTTCTTGCTGGCTCATCCGCGAGTTGATTTCCTTCTACACGAGTTTCCTGCTACCCAACATAGTTTAACCCTGTTATGTCTGCTTAGGGTTTTGCGCGACAACCTTCTACAATTGCCGATTAAACAATATACGATTCCAGTGCTCTGAGCGTGGCCTGACTGTCGATGTAGATGGTGATATCATATAAGCTATTATTGAGTTAGGGCTGTATAATTATAATATTTCTCGCCGATATGCAGTTTTATTTTTTACTATTATGTAAGAACCAGTAGGCTGAGCAAAAAATTTCATAGCCTGTGGTCATCCCGGACACTGAAGAATCATTTAAAAAAAAGTTTCATCCAAATCTGTCCAGCGGTTCTCAGGCCATTAGGTAACAACAAATTTTCCTTACTGCACCAAGCATCTTTTGCAGCCAGCCGGATATAGCTTGCTCTACATTTACCCTACACTGTGAATTTTTAATAGCTGATTGAAATTATTTAAATGCAGTGTGAAATGTAATGAAAAATGTTATTAAAAGAGCCTGCATTTTTGAGGCTTACAGAGTTGGACATTTAGCTGACATTTAGCTGTCATCTTATAAATATATGTTACAAGCTTAAGCCCGTATGACACTAGCTTGTTTTCCCTTTTTTAATGCATTAAAAATGAACTTAGAGCAGTAAGAAAGATGTTCAATACAAAGCTCCAATAGGTGTGAGTGCGTACACAAGAATCAAAAACATATGAAACTGTCAAAAAAAAAAAATACATTTCAATTCACTTTTTCCAGCCGCTGGCAGCTTGTTTTTTGACGTTTTCCCTTTTTTTTTTGACAGATTGTTATTTTGTTTACACTCCGCAAAACAAAAAAAAGGACCAAAACGTTTGTGATAGTTTAGCGTTTTAATGTAAAAATAAGTGTTCGTGGTAAATTGTATTCCATCATTTGGTCTTATTGGCATTATGTAATGGTATTTGTTTATTTGTTTATTTTATTAACTGTTTCCATTATTTTTTTAAAAGGAAAGAAAAAGCATCACTGTGCGAAATATTGATGCACACGTGGTTTTTTGCACTTTAAATAAAATAATTTTAATGGCCCGTAAATTTTCTGTTAGCAGGCATGTGTTTGATGAAACATAATAATTTGTTTTTATTTATAACCTTAGAAGTATATTATCACAGCGGGTTTTCGAAAGTGGTCAAAAGTTGGCGCTCGTCAACTGAAAGAAGCAATCCAGATTTAAGGGAAAACATCTATCAAAATGAGATCCAAAACCTTATAAATTCAATGTCAATGCATTAGCAGTAAACTATTATAAACAAGTAATCATCTACGAGCTATTAATACTACCAAAGTTATCGATTTTGTTTTTTTTATATATATTTTTATTGTATTATGCTATTGGATCTTATCATTATTTCGTTCGATTAAAAGTTGTCTTTTACTATATTTTTTTAAACAACTTTTGAATTAAGTTTTTTTAAGTTCTTTAACACAATAACTGGTTACACATATAATATTATGTGTACAATTGGTTGCCCTCTCATTTAAAAAAAAAAAAACAATCACTCATCTTAAATGTGTCTTCTTTTTTTTCGAGGAGTGTATTTTTTTGCTACAAGTTCTATTGGCCTTTTTCGTGCAAAAATATTTCTGTCTCTTTTACGCGCGGCTGACATTTACGTACTTAAAAAGTGGAAAAAAAATGTAGTGTCATACGGGCTTTACAAGAATATAGTAGTAAACCTTTACGGCGAACTCTACAAATTCATTATGCGGAACGCAAAGGAATGCATTATAAGAATGCTTTCAAGAAACCGTTCAATTTAAATCAAATCTAAATTAAACACAGAAGGTTGGTATTTAAAATTAAATGAGTCTTAAAATGATTGTCTGATTTTTCGATAACACTGCAATACATTTTAATTCTCGAAAAAAATGAGACCTTGCTAGGGCACGCACTTCCGTGTTTTAAGATTGTTCAAATGGTTTTTTCATCTCATTACTGGACGTAGACATCTAAGATAAGACATTCTGTTTGAAAAAAAAAAACGAAATGCATTTAAATGTAATCAAACAAGTTCAAGGGCGCATACATAGATCAGCAACATGACTAGCCTCTGTAATGTAATTCGAAGATGTACTCAACTCATAGATACTTAAGAGACGACTCCCTACTCACAGGCAAACTGATGCATTTATTTCTATTTAGAAAAATATATTTTAAATCATTTTGCGCTGCTATGCAATTATATCTGGTGATCGATTCATTGATTTAAGGCGTAAAATGCAATATTCCAGGTTTTATAGTCACGAATACTTTGTTCGATAAATCTGATCGTTTGCAAACAAGTTCAATAGAAATCAACTAAAATTCTACGAACGTATAACTTTTATTCTTCGAAATCTCTAAATATAGTAAAACACTTTGTTTTATAGAATTTTAATATACGAATCGAATTATACTTTAAATGGTCACGTATTTGTATATTTTGACCTCTTTATCTTTCATTGAAGAGGGGGGATGATCTTAGAATTATAGATTAAATTAAAATATTTTCATTCATCAGGAGCATGTGGCTTAAGATACCGTGAGTCAGCATAGGTTATTTAATACACTGGGCGACCAGTTTTTAACTCCACTCATTATTTTTGTTTCTTATTTGTTTTGGTTATTCACGTGAGTGAAAATACAATTACAAGTGTTTTTCTTCCATTTAGAAATTTTTTAAAAAAAAATACAAGCCAACAGTTTTGGGAAGTGCTCTATAAGCCCGCGCACACTACAGACTTTCTATCGGCCGATAGTTTGGTCGGGTTGGGCTGGTTAGTGCGCACCCAGGGCGATTGAAATAGACGGGTTGGTAGTGAGTGCGCACACTAGACTTGCTAGCCGATAAACAGATTTTAAAAGAGTCCACAAATGTAAGCATTGCTTTTATCCAGCGGAGGAGAAGGACCAAGATAAAAACTGAGAGTATTCACATCAGAGTACTCATTGAAGTTCTTTTTTTTATAAAGGGCGGGTCTTTTTACCAATTCCTCTATTAAATTTACAATGGACGTGTCGACAAGAAGCGATGGAGAACTGTGCCGTTCCATAGTTAAATACGTAGAAATATCTAGAACTTAGCGTAAACTAATTTCAAACAGAGCAATCGACAAAATCGGCTGACTTTCTAATCTGTAGTGTGCGCGCGTGGAAGAGCTCCATACTGATTAGGTAATCGGCCGATAGTTTTCGGATAGGGGAACCTGGGGACACTTGATCACTTGGGAGACTTGCTCACTGGCTTTTATATCGATGTGGGAATGTTTTTTTTTTACTGCTTACTGGCAAAACACTATTTACCGTTGGTTAGAAATGACAAATATTAATTTACAACTCGCACGCAGATAGCAGTTTTGTGGTGAGGTGTTTTTCTTTTTAAGTTGTCAAATTGTTTTTTTAAAAGTATTTTAACAGTTTTTTTTTAACATACATAGGTATTGATAATTAATACGAGTTATCTCTAAAAACAATCGAAAACGGGTTCATTTAGAAAAGTCTTTGAAGGCTTGTTTTTAAAAAAAATATCGATACATATTAGAAAAATTTTCAAAAGAAAATTATGACCGCAGGGTAGATATGATCCCTATAATGTAGGGGAGACTTGTTCCCGAGATACAGTGCTTCAATAAGCACAATATTTCGCAGTTTTTCGAAAATTTACGCTTTATGATGAAGAAGTTGAAATTTGGAGGTAGAATCTATGTGGAACATTGACCAGACTAGTCTAACTGCAGTCCATAAACCAAAGAGTGGTTGCTACCAAGGGGAAGAAACAAGTAAACAAAATGACGTCAGGCGAGCACGGTGAACTGGAAACTGCATGCTGTGCTATACCTAAACGCAATGGGGAACTATCTTCCGCCCTTTATGATCTTCATACATAAAAATGGACAGGACCGTATGCTGTATCCTCCCATAATTAAGTCTACCCTAAGCCCGAATCAAGTTTCCCTGAATAGGGGACACTTGGTTTATTTTGGATAGTTTAAGAAAAATAATAAATATATATATAAATAATAATAAAATATATTTTATCTTACATACTTTCTCAATTAAACTGTACAATATGATGAACAATTATATTTTTTGCAATATCGTAAAAATAAAAAGACAATTAATGTTTTACTTTTTGAGATATTTGACAAATTAAAAAGGGGGGATCAAGTTTCCCCAGGTTCCCCTACTTTAGTTTGAAGGCAATTGTGTCGCACATCAAACTTATTTATCGGCCGATACCGAATCGCTGTAGTGTGCGCAATTTGATACCATTTCATACTGATTAACAAGAGTCCGACCAAACTATCGGCCGATAGAAAGTCTGTAGTATGGGGGGGAGGGGGGGGGGGGGGGCTCTAAATGTTGAGTTTCAAACTGAAATATGGTATAACTACTAATCGAATAATGCTCAAAACAGTTTAAAACATTTTAACCCCCGTCTTTGTGATTGTTCACAGTTTGACAGTGACATTGATTTAAAGTGATTTCTTTGGTGTCATGACTTTTTAAAGAACATCTTTTCAGCTACGCAACTACAACATATTGTTACGAATGTTGCAAATCTTTATTTTATTTATAGGAAATTACAAATGTTTTATTACCTCTGCCACAAGTCAACCACGCTGCTCGCTTCTCAATCTAAAAAGAAAGCAGACAAACAATTCCTAATTCCTAATTCTGCTCTTCTGTTCTGTTCTGTTTGTTTTACATGCATTTATATACTCATGTTTACCATATCCACTACTGAAGCTAAAAATAAGTGGGGGAAGCCGGGGCATAAAGGGCCCGTCAAGGATTTTTTTAAATAATAAAAAAATGTTGATTCATCGTCAACATCATCCTCTCCGGCACAAGAACAATGCGCCCACTTATCACAGGATCTGCAGAAAACCCAATCTTCTGAAAACTGGGAGTATAAGTACCCACAATATATGTAGACACTCCACGTCCTCCTTTTTTTTCGTTTTTTTTAATAATCTACACACACACTAAAGGGGATATGAATATACCCTTATAATGTTTACACACAGCGCGAGCACATGAAGAACAAGAACGAGAGACAGACAGATCGAAGTAGTGATAGGATACTCAGATGTTAGGTTTCAACTAACTCTATGGGTGGTGTCCACGATAACTGAAGAGTTGTGTATTATTGAAAGTTATGCTTTTGCTTATGATTCACAGAAGTTTTTTTCAGATGCTTCCTATTATTAGTTTGTGCGATCAATTTCCTCAGCCATACCACCATCCTACTGCCAGTGTTATGCCTTCGCAGTAGGTTTTGATATTAGCTTCTGAAACTGATCAACTTATTTTTATTTCGTGAGAAATAAATGTTTCGGCGGCATCTGAATTTGAACTGTGAACCTTCAGCGTCCACCCACCATCGGCCATCCTCGCTTTCTGATGAAGATTCTTTCTTACTGGTCATTTTCCTTTTCATGTTGTTTCTTTTTATTTTTCAAAGTAAGGGGCTTGGACTTGGTAGATTCAGCCTCAAGCTGGGCTTTGTAAGGAGAGCTTGTGATTACAGCAGTCTTTCCCCGGGCTTAGAAACTCTCTTTTTTGCTGGGGAACAGCTACAATATGAAATGGAAAAAACTTTTGAAAAGACGTTCATGACGTTTGCGCATGAACATTTGTCAAATCGGCCACTAGGGATAATACCAATGGATCCATTGGTCTCAGATCAGATTGGATCAGATTAACGGAATTTTAGGGAGACATTGTGGAATGATTCGTTTCGGAAACAGGGTTCAGTGGTTGTTGATGAACTTGATGGCGCTGTATATGGATCGACAAGAGTGGTTTCATCTAAAAGTGGAGACTCGTCCTTGGATTGGCATGGCAAGAAGTCATGTTCTTCGAATACATTTGGATTAACCGGCCCGGATCTGGGGCCAAATTACCGCATCCGTTAACGAGTGAGTGAGTAGGACTCGTTATCGAATGATAGAGTAACCTCATTGGGATGAGGGCACTCGATAGCTAACGTATATAATAAAAATAAAATTGTACTAGAAAAATTCTACTACAACTAATAAAGTGACGTTTCTCCGGTTGATTCAAATATAGAAAAATATTATTTTAGTTCAATCCAAGAAATATTTGGGCCGGGTTTCCATTATGAACATAGCGGTTAATTTTTTTTTTTTTTTTCTTGTCTATTTAGTGTCTAAGTAGCACAAATATATTAATTTTTTTTGCGAGGAAATTAACTTTTTTTTCGATTCTAACCTCAAAATAGGCGTCGCTTTCCAATAGGTCAACCTTCGGATCTAAACAATTTTTTTATGACCCCTAAAACAGAAAAATAAAATCAAAGTGAAGAAATAACAAATAAAGCCAAAAAAGTTTTTTTTTTGATTTTTGAAATTCTAACTTCAAAGTACTGGAAACTAACATTTTATTGAATGAAAGTGGTAATTTTATGAGGAAATATAGTGAAGTATATACATATTTGCAATTAATAAATAATGTAAACACTTGGGTGCCTGGCGCGCGAGCAACTCGATAACGGATGCGGTAATTCGGCCCTGGTCTTTTGAAAGTCGTTTATGGCGACTGACATATATTAAGATATTCTGCTAATTCCTTTTCTTGATCCACCGAAAAAACAGTTTTAAAATGTCTCCACAACAAGTAGAGGGTGGGGGTTTAGATCTACTTTTTTTTATATGAACCTTTGTAAGGTAGTTCGAGGAATTTTGTAGTTCTCAGCAGCTGCCTTGCAACTCTTTTTTTTCGTTTTAACGTTGCACATTTTCTGGGCTCCATTCTTGCTGGTTAGTTTTTTTCACATAATTGCGAACCATCGAAACAATTATGCTGATAGAATTATACCAACAAATAACAAGAGTACAATGGACACCCATGCCTATTATGCCTCGTCCATTCTGCTCCATACGGTATTCTGCATGCTGTCTCTAATTGGTGCCATGATAATGCACTGATTATAAACGCAACCATACGCACTCCATCCAAGGGAGAGGAAACTGTCCAGATTTATTATCGAAATGAGGCTGTTCACTATCAACTAACAACGCAAATGAGTTAGTCACCATCGATAAGCATTTTCTGTGGCGTGAACATATGAATGTCCTGCACCTTCAACTAAAGAGCACTATGTTTGCAATGGTGTATCTTTAACGATACTTAAATTAAGAAGTCCAAAAGCAGGTGTATTACTCGCTAGCTGACTTGCGCATAAGACACGGGATTCTGGTGTGAGGTAACGTGGCTAAAACTCATCTGAATAAAATCTCCAACCTACAACATTGTCTTGTTAAAGTTGTTAGACCTAGTAGCTCATCTTTTGAAGTTTTAGACGTCGAAGCAATCTTCCAGATGACAATATTATTACACAACATGGATGACCAGCGGTTTCTGCAGCCCATACGCCACGCGCTAAATACACGAAGACAAGCCCAGGATACTAGAAGTTCCAACAAATTACAACAATTACGAATATCGAGTACCACGATGTAGTATTCCAAAGATTAACACACTTCCTCAATTTTAGAAAATTATGGCGAATTTTAAGAAGAGAAGAAAAGAGATTAAAAAGTACTTACTTCAGTTATATTTTTTAAAGTAGAAATAAACTAATTGCAATTTTTTATTATTTTGTTTCTATTTTTAGATTCAATTTTTTTTTTACAACCACCTGCAGATAAGCACTTTCCTTCTTACCCTTTGCGGGTAAGCCAATGTATATATAAAATGAAAATTTAAACTGAAAACTTAATTATAGAAAATCTATAAAAAAAATTGTCGTAACTGAAAAAGAGAAGAAGTTAATGGATTTATGCAAGCTTTATTTACTTAGGTACTTTATTTAAATAGTGAAAATCCAATTAAAAAATTGCCATTTTTACACAATTCATTTGACCTGTATATAACTTCAACTCAATGAAAAACCTTCCTTTAGCCAAACACGGCACGCATGTCACATTTGTTCAAAAAAGGGTTTCCCCCAATAGCTACCGATAAATTAAAGCAGACAGTTGCCACTTTTCTCAACAGAGGGGGCCCATTATGCTCCGGGTCCCCCTATATTTGAGTGAAATATTTAGTAAGACACATTAAAAAGTACTCGTACCAGTAGAGCCCCAATTCTATTATTTCTACGTAGCCTACAAATCAATCAACCGTTGCTGTTATCTTAAAAGGTTAACAATATAAAATGATACAAATTCTTAGCCACAATTTCATTAACAAGAAATAACTCCCGGACTTTGAAGCAATTATACACTTACCATCTCTATGCAATTGTTCAGACAAGAGACAACAATCTCTGGTTAATCTATATTTATTTATATTTTTCAAATTAAAAAAAAAAACACACAGCAAGCTGAATTGAATAAACACTCCACGCTGACTGTATCTATTGCTTGCTATCAAACAAAAACCCGACAAAGTTTGACGTCTGCCTACCGCTGCCATACCAGTAGCGGTGAGCTTAACTGAGATTGGCTGCAATCACGAACGAACCTCAAAACTGCAAAAAGAAAAACCCGTCTCTATATAAAGTAGTTAACAATCAGCTGTGGCGTTAGTCTGTTATTGTTATCCGACTGGACGGTTACGAAAGAAAATCCAAAAAGAGAGCAATAAACTTAGCCAAAGAAATTGTCAACGTAAAATACGATTAATCAAAGTTACGCGCATAGCAAAACCGAACAACTGAATCACATTCCTGTATCCTGTTTCTGGCCCTTGTATCACTATTTCAATTTCATGCATTTCTGCATAGCGTTCGGATATACCTAAACTTATTCATTCCTATAATGTCAGAAGACTGACTTTTTTTTTGTATCTAGAGTGTCCAAAAGGCAAACCAAGAAAGCAAAGATTCGATTGATTTTTTTTTTTTGTAAAAAAAAGTCCACCCATGGTAGTTATGAATGAAAGTCATTTCAACATCGCTGATAGCCAATTTAATTTAAAACTAAGCAAAGTGCAATTACATATTTTGTGCAATAAATCGATCAAAAGAAAACAATTAGACTATTCTGAACGTTTAAATACATTAAGTGATATCAGTGATTTAGTTTAAAAATTTAAAATAATTTTGTGAATGTTTTAAAAAATAAAAAAAAAAAAATTAAAAAATTAAAAATCTGTGGAAAAGTTTTGGAAAATTCAAGTTTTGAAAAAGAGAAAAAAGGAAATTCTAGGATTTTTTGTGGATTTTTGTAGTTGCAGGTTGAAAAAGGTGAGTTCAATTTAATATTTTTTTTTCTCAAATATTTTAAAGCATTTAAAGACTAACGGCCAGATTATTCACTCCGGGTGTAAATCAGATTTAAATTCATTTTAAACCCGATCTTTCACCCGCATTTTTAAACTCGAAAATTTAAGAGTAAATGTACTCAAAAACGTTTACTAAACCCGGTGGGTTAAGCATTCATTGAACCCGGGTTAAAAACACTTTTGAACCGGTTTTAAACCTACGTATTGTCAAATTTGACATAAAATGACAAATGTCAGTTGAAATTAATTAAAAAGTGAGAATATAAAAAAAAATGTGTAATCCTCATCCGCATAAGCTCACGGGGAAAGTGAATACTTATCCAATCCAAAGCAGTCGTATATGTGTAATATGTAAGAGAAGAAATTTGTCCAGTACAATCGATAGATCGACAACGGTTTTCCTACCTATGTCCTTCCTCAGATCCTATCTCTTTCCCAAATTACATTATAATTGGTTTAGCGGTTTAGGCGTGAAAAGGTTTTGTTAATAAGTTGACTCCAGCGCCCCCGAGCGAGCGGTTTTTCCACCTAGGTCCTTCCTTAGGTCCCAGACTATCTCCTTGTCAAATTACAATTCAATTGCTTCAGCGGCTTAAGCGTGAAAAGGTTTTGTTAACAACTTGACTCCAGCGCCCACTAGCGAGCGGCTATCTCTTTGCCAAATTAAATTACAATTGGTTCAGCGGTTTAAATGTTAAAAGGTAGACAGACAGACAGACGGACGGACAGACAGACGGACGGACAGACAGTCAGACAAACGGACGGACGGACAGACATACATACAGACAGACGGACGGACAGACACACAGACAGACGGACCCCGGTATGGAATCATTTCCCCGTAATCGAAACACATTTATCGAAATTTATCGTAACGCATTTATAGTAACTCATTTATCGTAACTCATTTATCGTTCGTAACTCGTTATCGTAACTCGTTTTCAAAAACAATACGTCGCTAAAGAAGTATTCACTTCAAAAAAAAAAGTGTGATCCTCATCCGCATAAGCTCACGGGGGAAGTGAATACTTTTCCAATCCAAAGCAGTTGTGTATTAGGGAGTGTCATATTTTTCAACTCTATAATTTTCATGTCTAATAGTTCTCAAAAGTTGCATTGACGATTAAAATTAATTACTACATCTATAGTTTTCATTTTGAAAAGTACTTTTGACTCCCTCATTGACCTTGAAGTTTCGAAGAAATTGAAGAAATAGGCTATTGGCGTGTAATTTTTTTTTTACATCTATACACAAAAGCTTGCTGAACTAGGTTCAAATATAGTAAATATATTCAATTTTAAAATATTGATCAACTAACAAAAGGATTTAGGAAAAAAACATATTTTTACAACCTCCTTCCTATTCTCCACACCGTTAAACATATTGCGCCCAACAGAGGGTATTGAATATAAAAATATGTCATATAGATGTTTATTCATTTTATTTCCAAAAAAACTTTATGTTTATTAATTTTAAGTAATTTGTTAAGCAAAAATTAACACTAAACCATATTCGAGCAATGGGCGAACATAGCACTGAAAACCGTTTTTTACGAAACTTCAACCAATTTGAGGGAGCCAAAAGTACATTAAGCTTGGAACTTTTTTCACATATTCTGACACCTAGGATCCCAATGCAACTTTTGAGAGGTATTAGATTTGACACACCCTATTGTGTATGTGTAATGTATAAGAGAAGAAGAAAGTTGTCTAGTACAACCGATAGAAAATGTGTAATTAAATTTAGTAAATTTGTATACATATAATAATATACAGCTGATATTCATTTTGGTCAATTAATATAGAAGTTGTTGTTGACTCTAGAGCCACCTATCGGGTGCAGATTTTGTAGTTTTTTCTTTAAGTAATATACCAGCATAAACTGTGAATTTGAAATATTTTGGTCAATCAATATAGAAGTTGACAGACCGACAGACATACAGACAGACAAACAGATAGACAGACAGACAGGCAGACAGACAGACAGACAGAGAGCTAATGTTTTCTGTATACACATTTCCTTTATCGTAACACATTTATCGTAACTTATTTATCGTAACACATTTATCGTAAAACTACATTTTCAAAAACAAATACGTCGCTAAAGAACTATTCACGTCAAAAAACAGAGTGTTTGTTTCTGTGTTTTGTGTTTTCTGCATTGAAAATGAAAGGTGGCGGTAAAGTTAACGATAAAAAGAGTGCATTTCCCAATTGGAAACTTCGCATGTTAATACATAGCATGAAGACACTTGAATGACAACTAAAGGGCTCGCGATGAGATGGAAGTCAATCAGTATGTCATTCAATGCCTCGCCATGTGTCATGGTAAGTGTTCCCTTCAATCGCTGTTCTTTCTCTTTCATTCATAAAGACCAAAGAAAAGGAAAATAACTTCGGGATCGTGCGAGTAACATCCGCGAAGACCTCTATAAAATTTCGAGATTCCAAAAAGATTCCAACCCTAGCAACTGGCGGTGGTCACCATCTACCACGCAAATTGCTGTCAGATTCCTTCGATCTTTTGGAGGTGGTCAAAAAATATGTACTTTCTGTGCAAGTGAAGCTTGTAGGACTCGCACCACAGTTGACAGCGATATGGCGTTACCTGACCTCTAGTCGATTAGATGACATCAACGTCAACAACAAGTCCGACATCTAATTTATGCGACGAGGTGGTATCTCCTTTATATGGTTCTTCGGAAAATTCGTGTTCTGAAGACGTAGATATCAAGATTTCATCAACTTCACGAATGAAAGCCATATATTTTCAACCCGGGTTAATACTTAAACTCGTTCCCAAAGGTAGTTTGAATTTTTTCGGATTTAACGCCAAAAAGGTTTATTCAACTGGGTTAAAGTGCGGGTCTAACGAGTGAATACATATTATGGACTTGGGCTTAGTTTTCAGTTTAAACTCTCTTGAACCCGGGTTTAAATCCGGTTGAAAGTGAGTGAATAATGTGGCCATGAGAGACGATTTTTCTGCACTTCAAAGTTGGATGAGTGGGGTTTCAGACAAGGTTTTGAATTATTTTGATTTACTTGCAAGGCTAAAACTGCCCTTCGGTACCTGAAGCTAAGTTCTTTTGTAAGGAAAAGTAAAAGTAAATCGAATTTACTTTCTGTTTTTGACTTTTTTTATATTTATTTATTTATTTATTCCAAATAATATTTCACATTCAAGACTTCGGTTCTTTTTATTTGGCTTAAAAGAAATTCAGAAATTTTACAGTGCTGCGAAATGTTACTCAGTTAAGATTTTTAAAAAAGAAAAAAATTAAGTTAAAAAAAACTAAAACCCGAGTATGGGAAAAACTAGCTAAAAAGTACGAAACAAGTTGAAACGAAACGATGATGTTCAGAGGATAGCCGTGCTCACATGCCATTATAATAATAACGTATACATGTAAGTACGCATTCGTAGCGCAAAGCAGCATGCGGCAACGACTGTGCTCTGAACATAATCGTTTCGTTTCATCTTGTTTCGTACTTTTTAGCTAGTTTTTTCCATACTCGGGTTTTAGTTTTTTTTAGCTTAATTTTTTATTTATTACTTTTTAGTTCCGGAAAATATGTAGAATATAAGTTGTAGGTAAGCAATGTCGGTTTCTACTTGTCAAACCCTTTTATTTGATACCCATATTTATTAATGAGGTAGCAAAGATAATCCGCCATCTTGTGGGCGTCCGCCATATTGAAATTTAAATGACGTCACTTAGCTTATCGTATTCTATTTGTCAAACCCTTTCATTGGATACCCGTACTAAGGAGTTAGTAAAGATAACGGTAATCCGTCATCTTGTGGGCGTCCGCCATATTGAATTTTCGGTGCAGTCACATAGCCTAGGACACTATCCGGATCAAGATGAATCCAACGGCGACTCATTTGTTGAAATCGGCTCCACAGTTTAGGCTGTACGAGATGACATCCTTACATCCTTACAGGTGACATCCAACTCAGCCTGTGAAAATCATAACCCTTCCTTTTGCCTAGTCGGGTAAAAAAATAAAAAATATATGTAGTATAACCTAATAGCTAACAATAACATTTTATGATTTAGTTCAAGTATCACTGGCCAAGTATTTAAAGAGGTGATTTTTGTAGGTGTCTGTGTTGTTGATTCTCCTAAGTGCTACAGGCACAGAGTTCCATAAAAGAGTAGCATGGACAAAGAACGTTGAAATGGGGAAATGGGGACGAAAAAGAACTGCAGTTCTTTGCGAACTGGCCAAAACTTAAATATTGTGCAGATACTCAGGCTCACGTGACTGCATGATACCATGTAGTTGTATTAATGGTCTAAATTTGATGGGGTTATCAAAAGTCAGACCTATTATTTTTTTGGGTCGAATTATATTTTATTGCAAATGTATCTTGCGAAATAATTGTATACATATAACATTGTAGTCAAAAACACAGAACTATTCGCAGCCATACAAAAGAATACGTAAGAGAAGCGCCCTGATCAGCACCATCTTAGTTTTAGTAGGCGTGTGCCTTTAAGTTGGCCATAGCAGACGGAAACCACTCTATATCTTGCCGATAGTTGCGGCTGCATGATCAGTCCAAGTTAGGGTATCACTGAAGATTATCCCCAAGCTCCCAGCAGATTGGACGTAATCAATAGTTGATATGCCTCATCTAATCAGTGGAAAGCACCAAGCACGTAATATATTTAATTTGCGTTTGCAGATAGACTTTGGGCTTCTCCAGATTAAGAGACAAGTTATGCTTTAATACCCACTGCTGGATAGATTGTAGATCTTTATTAATCTGTTCAACTCCATTCTTAATGCAGTCCAACGGACGACAGCTCAAATATAATTGAATGTCATCAATAAAAATGTGACCGTGGCAATAGTTGACAAGACGGGGAAGTTCATTAAATTCTCTTAAAATTCCGAAAGTTTGGTTGTTTAAAGAATGTTTTCAAACTTATACTAAAGAGTAACCACAGGATATTTACAATGTATCTATGAGTTATCCCGCTTGATATTAATGGTTGCTGGTTTTTTGGCGCAGCCGAGAGAATATAGCGAAGCCTCACTTGGTGTTCATTTGATATCATGATTTGTCGTTTCGGAAAACTGATGCCATGATGCCACCTGACCAAAACCACAACTAACAGTGAGGAAGACCTTTAAACTTTAACGGATTTTCATCTCCGTAGATTCGACAATTTTCCTTATTTCTGTAGCCATTACGTAAAAATTTCGGTGGCTGTCGTCGCTTGGGACACTAAAGGTTCACGCTTCAAATCCAGATGTCTGCAAAACCTTTATTCCTCACAAAGTAAAATATGTTGATCAGTCTCCAGAAGTGAATTTCAAAACCTACTGCGAATGCGAAGACATAACCCTGGCAGTGAGGTGGTGGTATGGCTGAAGAAATTGATCGCACAAACAATAATAAGAATCAACTGGAAAAAACTTCTGTGAATCATAAGCAAGGGCAAAACTTTCAATAATATATATTTCTCCAGTTATCCTGGACACCACCCATAATATAAGTTGAAACTTAACATCTGAGTTGCCGATCTTCCTGTCTCTCGGTCTTGTCCGTCATATGCTTGCGCTGTGTGTGAACATTACAAGGGTATTCATATCCCCTTGAGCGTGTGTAAATTAAAAACAAAAAAAAGTTGAGGAGGACGATTTTGATGCCTTCCAACTGATTAAGGACCTGGAGTCTAATTTTGAATACACGCCAAAAATCGGCAAGTTCTGTGAAATTAAAAGCTACCCAAAGCAGAGCGCTGTCATTTCAGACATAACATAACCTTGAAAGTGTCAAAGTTCTTGTTTTTGCTTTCAAATCGTTTGAATTGTTTCCGAAAACATCATAAACAAATCTTGTTTTGAACGTATTTAAACAATTTTTGTTTAAACTTTCCATCACTAAGTACAGAGTTACTTTTCTTAATCCAAATATCCACTGGGGGTGCAAAAATTTACAACTTATATGTATGTACATATCTCCCATCGCTTATCTATTTCAGCTACGAGTATCATTCTCTGGAAGCTGTTATGCGAAATAGGTTATTTTAGAAGTCTGCTGCTGCTGCTATTTGCGAATCTAAACTCAAGCAAAAGAGATAGCAATCATCCCATTGACAAAAGGATTAGCCCAAGATAGTAAAACTTTTAATGATGACGTTTAGTTATGTACTTTTCAAAAGTTTGCTTAGCTTAATTTGCTTACTTGTATATAAAATTAGTTTAGCCTGTACATTTATCGGGTATTATGAGTTAAGTCGCTCGCTATAAAACCTGTGCTTTCAAATTACTTTTGGACACATTTTATCGAAAATGTCAACATTCAATTGGAAAATTTAAATCACTGCTGGAACTAGAAAAACTGGACATGATCCCAAGCATTTCTTGTGTTTGATGTAAAATGTTGGATAGGACATTTGTTGTTGGACTCGCCAACAATAAAGATAACATCTGAATCTAAAATGTGTGTAATACAAATCATACTTTATTTGTTTATCTGATTAACGTACATGTTCGTCTTCTGAGTTTTGTATTACAGTCGAACCCACTTAAATGAAATGAGGCAAAAGCTTGGCTTTTACTTTAATTAACCGGGCTTTTCATTTAAGTGGACTTCGGGTAAATGAAAAAGTTTCATTTAAGCGGCCTTCGGAAAAAAGAAAAATGTTCCATTTAAACAAACCGAGTTTCAAATAAGCGGGTTCGACTGTATTATATGTTATACCTCTGTTTGCCTTTATTTGATATTCGAAAAGTAAATACACTGGTCCCTCGATTTGCGCGACTTCTTTTTGTGCGGTTTCACCTTTGCGCGAAATGCATTTGCCTACCCAAATTCGATTTGCGCGGCCTCGCTTTGCGCGAATTATGGCACGCTATGCTCTGTTACCTTGAATATTTCCGTATTTTGTTTGTCTAGACAGATTTTTTTTACATTTTCTTTTGGTTCACTTATAAAAATATCTGCATGTTCACGGCAGTGCAGACGCTCGCGCATGTTCAAACCTGTTCAAACCAGTATAAGGACTGCCTTGGCATCTTACCGGGAATTGTACATTAAAAAGTATAAAAAAGTAAAGCAATCTGTAGTGACAGTTTTTTTAAACGTCCACCAAATGTGACATAAGAAATTTTTTAGATCCTCAATTTTCCTAAATTCATTTTGAAAACTTCATTTATTTGTATTACTGTTTTAAGTTTGTTGTTTCTTTTTTCTTTTTGTAAATAGTTTTTTTTATAAAATACATTTTTTTTCGAAAAACTTATTACTATATAGCTACGGTCTTAAGTGCTTATATTTCATTTCTCAGGATCGCAACCCCCTAAATTAAATGATGTTCATACTTCGCTTTGCGCGACACTTTTCATTCTCCTAACTCTCGCGCAAAGCGAGGGACCAGTGTACTACAACTGAAGTGTCATTTATGTCACTATGTCAAGTGGTACCAATGGCCTGTTTCACCAAACAGTTTTCACTTTGCTCTTTGCGCAACTTTGCAAAAAAATAATCTCCTGCAAAGTAAAAGTGGTAAGTGTTTCATTAGAAATGCAAAGTTCTCACGTATTTGCACTTTGCAAATTTCCCGACCTTTTTGCAAAGTGAAAAGTTTTTCCAACCAAAATGAGAACTTTGCATTTGTAATCGAGTTTTGCGAAGTTTCAAAGTGAAACCTATGAACTAGTATAATCGTTCCTCGCATCGATTTTAGCTTAGAAATTAGACCTTTTCCCAGAGAGAATATTTTAGGTTTTTGGAAGAGTTATACATTGCATCTTTGTGTTAAAAATGAATATGTACATATATAAAATATGAATATTGTCTATTTTTCTTAGGCCAAAAGGCACAATTATATATGTAAAAATAAACTGGAGGTGGAAGAGCATTAGTTTTCGATGTTGTCGATGAAGCTGATTCCCCTCTTCTCACTTCTATGTTATGTTAAATGTAGCAGAAGAAAATGATTTTACCTGCAATTATGTGGGCTGCATGTGGAGGTTATAAAAACATAGATATTTTTCTTTCAAAATTGCTTAAAAAATAAATGTTTGAGAATGCAAGAAATGAGTACATGTTTGAAACCAAATCTATTTTCAATAATGCGACTAGTCCTTTTATGAGCCCGGTTAAATCTCTGTTCCGCTGACTGGATTGTTTGGGTTTGTCCTTAGTGGTGCTACTAACCATTCGCTTGAAAAATAAGCACTATTTCCTAAAATTACTGCATTTGGAAATGGTCGATATCCTGCATTGAAACTTGCTGCCAATCGGGAATTTACCAACACTCTTGAATCATGCACACTACCTGCCCAGCTTGCGTTAACCGCATAAAAAGACCGATCTGGCCCACAAACCATCATTGAATTCAATGAATGCTTTCCATGCCTATTGACGAATTGCCCTTCATTTTCGTTGGCTGCATCGATGTTTATCATCGTACCGTCAACCCACCCACCTCCCTGAGCAAGTACATATATTTGGTTGGTGAAACGAAATGAACAAATTCTTTGCAAATACTTTTCACTTTGCAAATTAGAGTTTGGTATGCGAATTTTGCAAAGAGGAACATTTTGCAACTTTTCAAAAGAATAATTTCCTCTTTGCAATTTACCATTTGGTGAAACGAAATTTGCAAAGATAATTTACAAAATTGCAAAGTGCAATGTGAAAAGTGGTTGGTGAAAAGCCTAATCATTTTTTATTCGAGCTTTCTCTTAACCTTTATATAATACATATGTTATGTAGGTTGAAAATTATTACACCTTTTAACCTTTAACTGGGTAGGTGAGGTGCTGACAACACCCCAAGCCCTTATTTTTCAAAAATATTTTACTTTGTGACTGACAACACCCGTTGTCGGTACAGTACCTTCCTGTTGTTTTCTATTATACAGATTCAGATGGTTTTAAAAAAGTTTGGTTGCACAAGTAAGCCATGACAGACTCTTCTAGCTGAATGTGTGCTGTCAACACCCCACCTACCCAGTTGTGTAATTTTTTTTTACTGGGTGAATTTGTATAGGTAATTTGAAAATGTCATTTAAAAAAGATCAGAAACGCATTTAACTGTTATTGATACTATATAAGTGAAGATTCAAGTGAAGAGCCGGACTTAATTGATACGGATGATGGCGAATTTGTTAAAACAAAAAAATGTTTCAAAAATTAATACGGAAAGCACTATTTTGGAAAGGACGACTAAAAACTCTATAAAGGGGTCTCAAAATCAATTCTTTTAAAATTGTTCTACCCCAGAACGATATCATAATAACAATTCCACCATAGAACCACTTACCCGTAATAAAGTGAAATCATGATGGGGTATTGTCAGCACCCCACCTACCTACTTACGTTACTATTACTGATCTACCTACTTAACCCTTTCCGACACGATGTCCCTTATAAGGGACACCATTTAGTATATTTTGGTACATTTTGGTACATTTTCGAAAAAAAATTTATTGCATTTTCGTGATCAGTTGCTTCAAGGTAGTCAATATAAAAAATTTCAGATCTCTAGCTCAATCGGCTGATTTTCGTGTCTAAAAGGGTTAAAGGTTAAATCGGCGCGAAGTTTTTAACCCTAGGATGGGCAACTGGGTCTGGCCAAACCAAATTTGACTTTATCGTACGGAACTTTTTTCTATCCAATAAAAAAAACCTGAATCTTCTTGACTGCTATAATCATTGTTTTCTAAATCGAATACAGCCATTGTTGGGTCAAATCGGATAAGTTTTTGGTAGAAATATTCTCTCCAAATAAAACAACTGCTAAATAGACCACTTGGTCTGGCTGGACCATGGCAATTTTTCTAGGAACATATTAGGGCATATGTAAATGATCACATTTTATGCAGAGACATGTCAGACATCACGCTTGTGATGATTGCCAAATTTAATGAAATAATTATTTTCTATATTTTACCAATTTTTTATCTTATCTGGCGGGAATAAACATCATTTTGTACTGAGTCAAAAATAACAAAAATTGCGTTCATTAAATATTTTAATTTTAATTTATTTTCTCTTATTTTCATGAATAACCAACAGCCGTACAATTTCTAAGGCTGTCAACAATAAACACAAACATGTAATTTCGAAGCATAATAGTATGTACACCTGTCAAGCCATCAGAAGTTTATATATGCCACATCTCACATCAAAAAAATATTTGGTCCAGCAACCAAGTAGTAAAACTGACCGCCCCACAAAGTAGTTGCCCATCCTAGGGTTAACATATTATTCATTAAAAATTCAAACAGACAACATTCTTATACATTTATCTTCGGTATGGAAAAAATGGAGACTAGAGTAGCTAAGACTTACCGCAAGCAGGATACAAGGTTCTAGAAAAAAAGGCTTGAGTCAAGAAATAGTTTGAGTCAGAAAATGTAACTTTCATTTTATCATAAGTTGAATGGCCATTTCAGCTTGTGATATCCTAGTTGGGAAACATTTACAATTCAGGCCATAATCAGCCTTCGTCAAATATAAACAAAAACTCGCTCGCCTCTTTCAAGACTGAAAATGTGAAAATCTTTACCCGCATTAGTCTTAAAATTGTGTTAATTTCGAAAAATCCAGAATGACTACTACTAAATATTACCAAATTTAACATAAACAACTTCAAGGCACGCGGACATGCCTTAAAAATGATTTAACACCGATAATCGTTTTTGTTCCATCATTATGTACACATCCCACAAGTTTTCTTGTGCTTCATTTGGCCTTGACAAGCCAAACCCGTTGAAGAGAACAATCTCCAAGAACATGTCTAATCATTCCACTCTCGTACTAATAGCATCTACAAACAATTGCAAATATCCAACGCAAATATTGTTCTTTTGCATGGAGGCTTCCCTCACGCGATACTATTTGGGTCTATCTATATTTTTACGAAACTGTCGACCGGTGCTAATTGCACGAAGCGATATCTCAAATGAAAGTTAATTTTTAATGAATATTCAATTGTGTGCTGCCGCCGCGCCGCCACGCCGCGCTGATGATATTGATATGCGGAAAAAACCACGCAAACAAATCACACATGTTGTTGTTTAAATACGAGTTTAAGCATTCATTGAGCATAAACTAATCCAATTGTTGTCTTATCTCATTTTGCATTGGTCTAAATGTTATCGACAATATTATTATCGCCTGGAACGCATAAACAGGATTTAAACAATGCAATCCAAAACGAAGTTGGACGTCGCTGACTATTTTGGTCAAAGACAACATGTTGGCGATCATGAAACTATTTAACTTTGTATTCTTAGTCAACTTAAATAAAATAAAATACATAAAAAAAAAACACAATCGCATAAACCGGTTTCTGATTTTTTTTTTTTGACACCAAATACTGCACGCTTAAGCCTAAGTCCACTTTAATTTCAATGTTAAGTGATAAGCCTTAAAAGATAAGATCGCTTAAAATAAATAAATAAAAAAATGTTGGCTAAAATTAATTAGGAAAAAAAATCAAATTGTTTTTAAAATACAACTGATAAGAAACATGCCGTTCTTTTAGTAAACGTGACGTTGTCAAATGTCTGGTGGCCCACTGATCTACGAGTGCTTATGTATTAATGTGCATGGTACAGAAAAAAAAAACATCCACCAGACGCTGCTACTCTGGTCAGTCAGCAAGAGCGAATGAATTGCATTTTTTTGTTATTGTTTTTGTTTTCTTTTTTAATTACATACGTGCTATTTACTGAAAAGAAATGAAGCCGAAAGGTGATTCGAGTTCATAGTTTTTTTTTTGTTTTTGTTTGCAAATAATGACTTTGACAGTAAATAATACTTTTTTTTTTAATTTCTTAAGTACATATAAGGCACGGTCGCTCAGTGTGTCATCTAGTCTAGGAAGAGGGTTTTTTTTATTCGAATTTTGAAACCTTCTGGCGAATATCCGACATACACAGCTGGTCTGTGGAGTTTTTTTTTTATAAACTCTTTTTCTTTAATATATTACAGCAGCGTTTTTCAAGCTCAGGTTCTGATGACAATATCGCCTGAAGCTATCACCATTTACATTGATAGCCAGGCAATAGCTGCTACGCAAATAACATCTAAGCTTGTAAAGTGTTGCCGCGAAAAACTAAAGAAATGCAGCACAATGTAAAACTCTGCTGGATTCCTAGTTACAGCGGGATACCAGGCAACGAAGCCAGAAAGGGCTCAGCCCTATACAGAGAACAACCAGGTGGGATGGTTAAATCTTCACTCTTTAACCTAAGAGTCAAAATTGAACAAAGATCAGTAACTGAAATCATAAACCACCTGTGATGTATCAAGAAGACTGTGGCCAGAATATAAGAAAACGGGAACAAGAAAACTCCAACACAATGATAGGAAATTGCGTTCAATCCTGATAGGAGTGCTAACTGGTCACGACTTGTTAAAATACTACATGAAGAAACTGCGCAGGGGATGTGGTGATGGGGAGCCTCATGAGGACACAGCCCATTTCCTCTATCACTGCCGTCCTAATCTCTGCCAACTTAGAAATAAGACCTTGGGAAAGTTCTTCTTCGAAAACATAGACGAGCTTTCGGATGGGTCACCATCGGTCATACTTGAATTTTCTAAGGCGTCCGGATGGTTGGAACCAATAGTACGGGTGGGAACATAACATGGGTATCACAATAGGTCCATATGAGGATGTAACCATTCTCATCAGCCACTCTAATCTAACCTAACCTAGCTCAGCACCACGTTTGTCAATTGATTGCCTTTATTTGAATCTATTACTGAAGAAGTTGATGAATCTCTAAGCATGTCGAAGTTGGCTAGTAGGAATGCCACAGAAGGGTTCAGCCCCAGTAAATTAAGAAAAATAGAGAGTCTATCTAGCTCTTCTGCGATCTTGTTACTATTTATACTCTTGCAAAACATATGTAAATAGGCTGGATCACGTATTGCTTAGAAGAGCATTTTTTGCTTGACAGAGCTAGTTATTTTGCTTATACAGTGAAACCCGGTTAAGAACCACCCTTTTAAGTGCAAAACCCGCATAGCACTCTCGTTTTTTTGATACCCTATGTTAATAAAGTAATATTCTTGCTTAAATCCCCTTTTAAGTACATATCGTTTAACTACATTGACATGAAATATTCCCCTTTTAAGGAAAAGCACTGGAATCGAAATAAAACAAAAGGTAATAAACTTAATCCAGTATATAATGTGGTGAGTTCTAGTTAGGGTGTCCATCTGGGACCTTTCTAAAAAGAGAACATTTTGCTCTAGAGTCTAGAATCTTTAAAAAAAGAGAACTCCAGGAAAAAAAGAGAACAAAAAAGAGAACATTATGGATTTGAAAAACACAAATTTTTTTTATTCAAAATAACATAATCAACTAAAATTCATTTTTATAAGAACAAGAACAGGTACAAAAAAATACAACATTAACAAAATATACATAAATATATTAGGTAATTGCTTAAAAAGTATTAAATAAGTCTTTAAATTGTTTCAAATCACATAACTGTTATTTATTTCGAAGCTATTCAAACAAGCTTTCCTCTTCATCTTCATCAATGTCATTTCGATATTTTTTCTAGTATGGCTCTGTCGTTCAATAGAATTTTATAGAAATCTTGACAGTTTCTCTATTACTATAAATTACACAGGGAATAGATTTGACAGTAGTAATTTTGAGTCTATTTCTTTCTTTTGTCCATTGGCCCCCAATAAGAGAAAATATTCTGTCTACGTTTGCATTTTGTCCTGGGATTGCAAAAAAAAAACTCACAAATTTTGGAAAGCTTTGAAAAGTGCTCAGGATAATTTAAACTTTGAAAAAACTTTCTCCATTTTTCACTTGAAAGTGATTTATTGAAATTAAAATCTTTCGAATTCTTCTTAAAAAAGTTATTCAATTCACAAAATTCATCAAAACATTTACTATCATTTAAAATAACTTTTTTAGAATTTAAATAAGCAATAGAAGTTTCGACGTTTTCCCATTTTAAACTATTTTTTAGTGTCATCCAATAAAAACACGAATACTTTTACTCTACACTTGAAAACATCTTGAAAACAACATAAATTTATTTAAGTTGTTGAAAATTATTTAAGATTCATAAAAAAGCGACTTGCTAAGAAAAAAAGAGAACAAAAAAGATCCTTACAGAAAAAGATAGTGTAAAAAAGATCGGAGCTAAAGAAGAGAACATGTTCTCTTTTAAAGAGATAAGATGGACACCCTAGTTCTAGTACTCTAGCAAGACTTTCTTCTTGGCTTTCGCTTTTCGATTGTTTGTTGTAAAGATCTTTCGCCCTTCGCGGACTTGTCTTGTTCGTGGATAAGTACCAATGAGCAGCTAAGCGTAGCAGTACCTCACGACATTGGACAATTCCGCTAATGTGTACTTATTCGGATTTTATTGCATTTGGTTTCTAATCATCAAGATTTTTTTCCGATAAATTGAATACGAATACCATTCTCGTTCAAGGCCATCGAATTGTATCTTACCAGAAGCTTTGTAGACGAGGCATTGGACGGGTAATAAAACATTTAAAAGTGCTAGCAACTATTACTAAATAGTAGTCAGCATTATTCAGCTGCTGCTTAATTTATTAATTTATGGAGTAACACTTACTTACTTGCCATTCCCATATTACATATTACTAGATATGACTACGCTCCGTGCTCTTGTTTAATTACTCTCGTGCGCATATCGCTAAAATACATATATATAATAGAGCATAGTAGTTCAAGCGATAATAATTAAAGCTATGAGTGAAAGTTTAAAAGAACTACCGCTGCCTTAAATGCCTCAATCAGAGTAATGAAATAGATTAATTAGCACATGAATTGTTTTAATTTTAAATGGCATTAGATCTGGCAAAGCATACAGCTGCTAAAATACATATTTATGAAACAATTACGCATTTTGTGAAGTATTTCTATCATGTAGGTATGTACTTGTACATACATTTGGTAGTAAATTCCCTTAAGTCTAACTCGGAATAGTAGGTACTCAAAAAATAGACTGAGTTAAATGATTTCGTACACTAACTAATTGTCTTACCTAATTAATTACACTGGTCAACATTAAAAAACTTCTTTCCCGTGGTTCACAAGCATGAGATTAGTTAAAATATGTGCTAAAAAAAATTAAACACCCATTTTCTTAGAAGAATATGTTAATATACCTAGTCTAGCCATAAATATTGAAACAACATAAAATAACAATAAAATAAAAACAAATTAATATTTTTTTAGTTTGAATCAGTTCGGTGTCTGTTTGTATGTCTGTGTGTCTGTCTGTCTGTCTGTCACAGGCCTTTTTCTCAGAGACTATTTGACGTAGACTATTGAAATTTGGAACAGTTTTAGCAATTTGTGGCCTAAACACAGACCATGCTATCATTCACCGTATACACTTCCTGCCTAGAAAATCGCTTCTATAGCCTCAACCTTCTCCTGAGGATCCTCGATCACGAAGAAGTAGTCATCATCGACTGCATTTCTGGGATCTATGTCTGCTGTAACAAGTATCTGTTTATTGTTCATAGTTCTGGGGATCTTAAGATATGGAATATCGTTCTAACTATTTTTTCGAAATATTTTATTTATTTGCGGCAACATACTCGGGTTGTTGAATTTTATAACCCGAATTTTATTGTTCCAGTGCAATACACACACATACTGCTCGTATAATCATATTCGTTTGTATGCTAAAACAAAAATGAGCCCGAAGTCAAAAGAGAGCACAATAATAACAGACACTCCTCTCCCAATATGTTCACGTTCAATAACAATGGTTTGCCCAAGAAAATAATAACTGTGAAATTTCGACTTTTTTTTTAAATTTATGTTATCTTAACTCCCAAAAGGAATGTGGTGGTTATTTTTATACTAAAACCAGTCCAGAGAACATAACTATGAATACAAAAAATAAAACACGTTAATCGGAGAAGTGGTTCTCGATTGATGGAGCCACCAACAGAAATAGACTTTGCATATATGCAATATGTATGTAAGGTAGGAAGCGGAGGATCTACTTCACAGATAACTGCAAAAAAATAACGGAACTTGCTTACCCTAATGTGTAATACAGGGTGTTTCACTATTTATAGCTAGATTAGGTATGTAAACATATTTTTCTAAGAAAATGGTGTTTCAATTCCTTTTAACACACATATTTTAACTGGGGCACCATAGCGCAAGTGATTAGTGCGTCGGACTACTGAGCCAGCGGTCTTGGATTCGAATCCCGCTGCAAACACCTAAAAAGTTTTTCAAAAGGCCCACCTCTTCCGAATGCCTGACAAGCATTCAAGATTATCATTTGTCATGTAAAGTTTCCCAACTTGCCGTTCGGAGACGGCAGAAAACTGTAGGTCCCTTCCATTCGTGCCAAAATATAACGCGCACACACAAATGGTTGCAGGAAGCTAGGCTTGGTTCTACCTGGGACTGCTGAAGCCAAATATTATTATTATTATTATTATTTAAACTAGTCTCATTCCAAGGCATGAAAAAACCGGTTGTGAACCAAATCTCTAGCTACATCATTTGAAAAAAACAAAAGGACAACAACGGCAACCTTGTGGTAACCCATATTATAATTTAAAAAATAACAAAAAACTAATCAGCGTCTACGTAAAACCCTTATTATTAATAAATAATTGGAATGATGAAATAATAATAAATTAATTTTTAATCGCCTGTAGCTTGAATTGAAAATTAATTTAATAAAAAAAAAAAACACCCACTATGTGCAGTTAGTAATAAATGTAATCAAAATTTATGCTGTCTAGTTATACCCTGATTTATGATTCTAATTATTTATTTTTACGTAATTTTATACCTTAACAATAACCAATAGTTATAAATACCTTAATAAATATTTATAAGTCTACGTAAATCGAAATAATGCGACTATTCTTAAGGCCTGCCGGTCGATAGAGGGAATGGAAAAATGTTCGCAACACCTGACAGTATTATAAGAAATGATTTAAGAAAGGAGTAAAATGCGGTGAGTAATTACTGCAGAACACGAACAACTACAGTGAGCCGAAAAAGTATTCGTCTGCTTCACCTTATTGCAACAACGATGATTTTTTTCTTATTTGAATAAATACAAAACATTTATTTTTCATATATTTTTTTCTTCAATTAAAATGGTTTAAATCTAAACTGAGAATAAAAGAATTCTTCACTGATAGAAAAAGAAAATAGGAAAAAACAAAATTCAGATATCGATTCAGTACCGAAAAAGTATTCGTCTCTTCGGTCTAGTCAATAAAAACTAACTAAACAAATAATAATGAAATGAAATTAATACTTTGTGGATCCCCCCTTACGTTTAATAATTGTCGTGACGTTTTATGAACTAGAAGCCCATTCCTCATAAGGCTCAGTTCTAAAGTTCTTTTTATTGGAAATACGCCTGGTTCTGATATGTTTTCAAAGATATCCCAAAGATGTTCAATACGGTTAACGTTTAGTGATTGCGGATGAGTTTGCATGCATATATGAAAGTGTATTGTACGTATAAGAGCCACATTTTTTACTCAACGCAGTGTGTTGTTGGTCATTGTCCGGGATAAATATGTATATAGGAAGTACTGATACCCATTTTGTCCACACTTTTTTGAATATGATTCTTCAAAATGTTAATATAGTGATTCTACTCCATAGTTCCTTCAAAACCGCACAACTCACCCAGTCCATTAGAGCACATGCAGCCCTATACCATAAGAGACCCTTCGCGGTGTATCACCGTCACGGTTGCCAGGCTTTCCTGACACGAAGGAGCCAATTTCCCAAAAAGTGTAGCCCAAAATCGCCGTAACAAAAAGTAGCCCAACAATCGCCCAATTATTTCAATGACATTTACAATATCCAATATTTGAACTAAAACAAAAAAAAATTATTTTAAAGTATTTATTTGGAAAAATAACAAAAATACAAAACTTGGACTTCATTAAAAATATAATTAATAAAATAATACAAAAAAAATTTAATGCAAAAAAAAAAAAAATAAAAATCCAAAGCCTCTAAAAATTCCACTGCAAACATTTCCTCCTTTATATTTTCAATTTGGTTTTGATACATATCATTGTTACATAAATTGTAACATTTTCTTAGTTACCGGAAATTCCTTACAGAATTAACCAGCCTAGTTCAAAGTTAATTAATATTTTCTTACCTTGAAATTCTGGAAGTTTTTCGCAGATTGGGTTGTATTTTTGAGATATTTTGAGTACTTTCCCATTCGAATTATTCACGTATGTAATTAAATTTACGCACCCGATTTAGCAAAATATTAATATGTACTCGCCAATCGCCAGTTATGCCCAATTTGAAATGTTGTGAGAGGAGCACAGCCAAAGATTATTTGCAGTGAGATTACGGTAAAGTTCGATTTCGAATTTGCACAGAAAAAGACTCATATGCTTTCAAATAATGTTCTATATATTCCATAAGTGAAAAAGAGAAAGGAAGCTGAATATCTCTTTATTTTACAAAGCTCATTGTGACCTCTGGCGACAGATGTGAAGTTAGATTTGATTTAATTCTGGTTTGCAAATGATTCACAATTGCGATAAATCTTTTGTAACAAACATTTGAAATATGCGCGTAATTTAATGTTCTAGATGATTTTTTTTTTATTTTCAATGGAGCCCAAAAATCGCCGTTGTTAAATAGAAGTAGCCCAAATTTTGACAAATCAAAATCTTGTTTTTTTTTTGTCGCCGACAAGAACTTTTTGTAGCCCAATTGGCGATAAATAGCCCAACCTGGCAACCGTGATCACCGTCGCGGTCGCTTTTTCGTCTATTTCAATTATTGGTTTTCTCCTCACTAAAACTTTGCGATTGAGAAATCTTGAACTTGCTCTTGTCCGTAAAAAAACACTCTTTTCCCGAACTGCTCATCATATTTAGTTTTTAAACGTTTTAGTATATTCCAGGCGCTAAATGTTATTTACCTTGCTGATAAATGGTTTTTGCGAGCCACGCGACCATGATAATCAGCTTGGTGGAGTACATTTCGCACTCTATCATCAGAAACGATTTACCCATCTCAACTTCTATCTCAGCAGCAATCTTTGGAGCACTCATGTCTAGGGTTTTTTTTTTAGTTTTACGGACGATTTAGCTTTTTCCCTCTCCGTCAAATTTTGTGATCGCCCAGGTCTTGGAGCATTTTCACATTTCTTTATTTTTTTTTTATCTATAAATGATACTTTTAATCGTCGTAATTGGTCTATTTACACTTTCACCTATTTCCTGGTACTTTTGACCTTCATTTAATAGATTAATTATAATTTTTCGTTCTTCTCTTGTAGTTTCATTATTTTTGCGACCCATGTCTTTTAATTTGACTTTTCTGAAAAAAATATGCACTACGAGCACTTCCAAAGCAACGTCCAACTACTCATGTCCTGATCGGAGCAATTTGACTCCAAAAGCAGTGAATAAATCCCGCAAACTAATCGTATAGTAAATTTAAATGCGTAAAGACGAATACTTTTTCGGCGGAAAAACTTAGGGATTTTGAATGTATGTGCTTTTATGAATAAAAACAAAAAAGAGATAGTTGAGTTTTCACTGCTTTCGTAGAGATAACTCAATGGTAATAAAAATACAATAAAAATAATATTGTTAACTATTGATTTTAATGACAAATTAACGCTTTTTATTCAGAAGTGGGTAGAGACGAATACTTTTTCTGCTCACTGTGCATTGCCTAAGAAGGTCATCGAAGTGCGTTCATTCAAGACACAATTGTAATTCCTTAAACCAAAAATTCTTGTCTCTGCCCTTTTCAACTTCTGTAGACAGTACTGAGTTTTCTTACAGTTCATATGCTAACCATCTTAGTAACTCTTGTTTTGGCTTTAGATCAGTAGACAGTACTGACGTGGTTGAAAGTACGCTCTCGATAAAATCTAATGCTATTGGGGTAGACAAAATACACCCCAAATTTTTAAAGTTACTTTTACCCATAATCCTGCCATATATAACTTTCATTTTCAATACGATTTTGACAAAAGGAGAGTATCCTACTCAATGGAAAATGGCAAAAATCATACCAATCCCCAAAAATGCTAGAGCTGATGAGTTTAGGCCAATTTCGATTCTGCCTTTTCTTTCAAAGGTTTTTGAACGAATCTTACAAAAACAGCTGAGTACTTATATTAAAAACAACAATATGCTTACTTCTAAACAATCTGGTTTTCGGGAAAAACACAGCTGTATTACGGCCATATTGAGTGTAACTGAAGATATACGTCAAGCATTAGACGAAGACCAAGTGACATTTTTGGTTCTCCTTGATTTTTCCAAGGCATTTGACATGGTTGATCACACTATTTTATGTAAAAAACTTTTTCATCAATATAACTTTTCATTAGATGCAGTAAAGCTACTTTCATCCTACTTAACAAATAGAATGCAAGCAGTTCAGTTAAATGGCAGTCTGTCTGATTTTCTCCCAATTGTTAGTGGCGTCCCTTAAGGTTCTATTCTTGGTCCTCTATTGTTCTCATTATATGTAAATGAACTTCCATCTATCATAAGAAACTGCTCGTCCCACATGTATGCTGATGATGTTCAAATATATATGAGCTGCTCACTTGGTCTTATTGAAAACGGAGTCTGTGGTGTAAATGAAGATCTAGAGGCAATTGTACGTTGGTCTGAACTAAACAAATTTTCCTTAAACGCGAAGAAATCGAAGTGCTTGGTCATATCCAGAAAAGCTGTAGATCTTTCCTACTTCCCTTCCATTTTATTAAGGAGCTCTCCAGTAGAATATGTTGAGACTGCCAAGAATCTTGGCGTTATTTTTAACCGCAACCTTACTTGGGATAATCACATCAATACTGCTTTGGAAAAGTATATGGGGCACTACGCAATTTGTGGGTAACACAGTCCTTCACCCCTATCAAGACGCGATTTATGTTAGCCAAATCTTTGATCATTCCGATTTTAATATACGGATGTGAAATCTTTTGCAGTTGTGACGCGGTCAGTAAAAGAAAGCTTAATGTCGCTTATAATAGTACTAACCGCTATGTGTTCGGCCTACGTAAGTATGATAGGTTAAGCAGTTTTTCGTCTCGCCTGCTTAATATGCCTTTTGAGAGCTATCTTCAGTTTCGCACCTTAACCCTGCTATCAGATATTTTGGCAACACATGAACCACACTACTTGTACGAAAGGACTCGATTCACCTCTTCACACCGGTCTGCTCAATTAATTCATGCTCGCTACTCATGCCTTACCTCAGAGCGTCAATTTTTCGTTAACGTTGTACGATTATGGAATTCACTACCGTGGAACATAAGAATAATTCAAGGTACAAACACAACAAGGTTTAAAAAGGAATTAAAAAATTATTTTTCTGGAAATAGATAAATATAAACTTCACTATTTTATAAGATATTGTACCTTAATGTGCATAAGCATGACAAATAAAATAAATAAATAAAAATAAAAATAAATTGTCCTCTCGATTCAGACACAAGCCCGAAAAATGGATTTATATTTAACCCCTGATTTATATTCAAAGGAAACTACACAAACAAAATGCATTGTCATTCAAGTGTTGACGGAAGAAACAGAACGGCCTTTTTGTTTTTATAGATTTAAATGTTTATAGTCATAGCGGCCGTCAAAATTATGAAAGCATGAAATCGACAACAGCTGCTGGTCAATGATAAAACTCAGCTTAAATGTCTTGGAGTGAAGAAAATGTCGGAATATTTATTCCGGGCTTTAAACAACAAGGACTATCCATGAAGTGCGGTTTGTTATAGAATAGGGTCCACCTTGATCTAAAGTTTCTCACTACTCATAAATAAACTAAACGCCTAGTAACAAAAGACAAATTAATTCCATGCTTAAAGACCCTACAAAAAAAAAAAAAAAACAGGTATGTTCATAAATAAATTATTCCTGCAAATAAATTTACACACGCAGAATCTAACACCAAAGCCCATAAAATCAACTGACCTTGGCCTCTGAAAGGGAACTCCGCTAAAAAGTATCTTTTATGAATTTTTAAACAGTTCTTTTATCTAACAGATGATTTGCTATCAAATTATGCTTCTAAACAGTTACATAAGTAATGTTGTTTTTTTTTTGTCACTGAATCAACTAAGTCAAATGCAAATGATTTATTTATTGACCTAGAAAATTAAAAATTAAGCAAAAAAAAAAGAGAAATAACTTCAAAAATCCAAATATTTGCTAATCCACGCGGGGATTCATTTGAATTCAAATCGGAAACAATGAATTTATTTTTCACAGTATCTATACTAGATTAACGTCTCTTTGTCGTAAGTGTTGCCTTACTTGTTCACCAGTCCGCTGATAAGCTACTACTAAGTATTGCTATTCTCTCTTCGCAGCCCACTTTGATGATTATGAGACTCTCTCACAAATCTTGAAGGTTTGAGACTTTCAGAGGCTTTAGCAATCTCAGCATCAGCGACCAGTGTGATTTGTAGCGCGGTATTAAATACATCGTTCGACTTAAGATGTGGTTTGAGCGGTTTCGCTAGTTTTATGTTTTGCATTGAACATCGGCTTATGGATTTCCATTTCCTTAACAAAGCGAACTGTCTTATCGCAGAGCGGCGCGGCGGGTCGTTTGGTGCAATTAGGCTAAGACTATAGATACATATAGCGCGGTCAGTGACATACATACTCATACTCGTATGAGTCGTGATATTTTTGGCATTCGAGTGGAATTTCAAAAAAGAAGAAGAAAAGTAAAGCGCTTAGAGATAGATAGACTTCTGTTATCAGTGTAAAAAGCAGTAAAAAAAAAAAATCCTGACAATGGATGTAACAGATCCACATGGTGACACAGTGATAAGCTAACACATAAGATTAATTTGTGAGTGGTGATGCATCTAATGCAGTTGCGTGATAAGTTAATCAATTAAAAGCCTTGTATAGCGCGTTGTAAAACAATACAAGTTACTGTTAAGTGAAAAATTAGTTCAAAGTCAGTTAGAGGAATGTCTGAAAGTTCGATGCGCCACCCTACACGCGTTAAATTATCAACATCCTTACGAAGTATGCAGCTCAAGATGCGTTTTCTATTCATCTGAGACTCTATCTATCATTCTCTGAATGACGTGATTCATAGAAAGCGATTCGCACTGATTCAATTAAATGTCGGTTCATTCTTTTCTCATTCATCTTTCAATTACAATTTGTTTTTCTTTTTTTTTTTCGTATCTGTGTATGCTGTTTATGGATTCGTTGGATACTCGTACGTTTGGCCATTGTGTTTTGAGGCAGTAAACAAAAATAAAAAAATTTCGGATTTGGATTGCGTTCTACGAATGTGTGTGTGCTAAAATGCAGTGCGACAATACATTTTAGGTGGTAAACACTCTAAACCACGGTTTTGGATAATTTGATAATTTGAAAACAAAAAGAAAAAGACAGCTGAGAAACTTAATTTTGATAGACTGACCCATCAATTCTTAACGGAAACTGTTAATACCAAAAAAAATTTAACAAAATTCGGTGAGTAAACTCCTCCCATTATTATTATTATTACTTTTCAAGCAGACCTTAAGGTCTGCTATGCCCCCTACAAGTTCTAGACGAAGGAACATCCCTCTTGTCGTAATTCCTATTGGAACTGGTTACTTACATACTTACTTAGGTGGCGCTTCAGTCCGGGGCGGACGAAGGCCTCCACCAACAACACCTTCCTGTTAGCCCGGTTTTTTTAAACACTATCAGATCTGTGTCATGGTGTGCTTAATACAAGCAACAGCCATAAGCAGAAATTCGCCAGGGCAAAATATGCATCAACAGGCTCATCATTTAGTGCTGGTGTTAGTGGTTAGGCTACGCTACATTTCAACACTACCACTAGCAATAAATAAACAAATATAAGAACAAATATACATAATTAGAGTTTATGTTCGAGGAACTACATTACGCAAGACATTTTTAAGTGTAATTTTGTTAAGATTAAAGTCAAGAATGTTTACATTTAAGTTATAGATTTTACTCATGCGGCTAATAGGCTCATGCATCCCGTAATTTGTTCTGTGATGAGGAACATGCAGTAACTCTATACTACGCAGGTGATGCGATCCCCCACGAAAGTTTAATCCCAAACAGGATAATAAGTCAGGTGCATCAATCAGACCTGAGATCAGCTGATGCATAAAAATTATATCATTATTGACCCTTCTTTGAGCCAAAGGCTGCATTTGCAACAGTTTTATCCGATGCAAATATGGGGGGAGGTTAAAAGGATCGTCCCAGGGAAGACCCTTCAATGCGAATCGAATGAAGCGTCGCTGGACAGCTTCAATACGAGTATTGAGATTTTTCTGATAAGGTGTCCATACTTGCGAAGCATATTCGAGGTGAGGACGGACAAGACTGTTAAATAGTGAGAGGGTGACATAAGGATTTTTAAATTCTTTACACCATCTTTTAACGAAACCTAACATTGAATTTGATTTATTCACAATGTGGTTTATATGCTCTTTAAAATCAAGTTCAGGGCTAAAGTAAACACCCAGGTCCTTAAAACTATAAACCCGACTGAGAGAGTGATTCGATATCAAGTAGTTGAATATAGTCGGTACCAGTTTCCTAGAGAAAGTCATGGACTGACACTTGAGTGGGTTAAGGACTAAACCATTTTTAGAGCACCAGGTACTGAAACTATCAATATCTGATTGCAGAAGTCTACAATCATTTATGGTTGTAATTGCTCTACTGATCTTCATATCGTCGGCAAATATTAGAATGTTGCTATGTTTTATGATTGATGGAACATCATTGATAGCAAGAATAAATAAAAGTGGACCTAGGTGGCTCCCTTGAGGGACGCCGGATCCTGCTAAGAAGGAGTCTGAAAGACAACCTCTAAATTTAACCTGATATGACCTCTGCTTGAGGTAAGAGCCAACCCACGAAATAAATATTGGGGGAAAACCTAACGCCTCGAGTTTGTAGATAATAATATCATGAGAAAGCTGATCGAAAGCTTTGGAGAAGTCAGTGTACACACAGTCCACCTCATGACCACTTTCTAAGGCATTGGAACAGTTATGGGAGAATGTTAATAGGTTTGTGACAGTAGACCTGTTTCTAACGAATCCATGTTGTTCTGTACAAATAACACCCCGACAAAGAAAAGTAAGGCTTTCACACACAACTTGCTCAAATAATTTTGGTATGCATGACAACTTTGAAATCGGTCTGTATTTCGTAATAATATTTCTATCGCCTTTCTTAAAGACGGGCGTAATAAACGATTGCTTCCAGAAGCTAGGGAAATGGCCAGTTGATATGGAGATCTCAAAAAGAGACTTCAACGGCAGAGCAAGGACATCACTGCATTTTTTCAGGACTATTGGAGGTACGCCGTCAGGACCTGAAGAGTAATCATCTTTCAGAAATGAAATAAATTTCGAAATAGTCTGCAAGTCTAAGGCAATGTTGGTAAAGCCAACTTGAGGAACATCTTTGAGATGCTCAAAGTAATCATCATCAATACTAAGCGGCACATCGTTAAAAGATTTACGAAAATTATCCGCGAAAGAGTTGCAAATATCAACAGGGTCATTAAAAACGCTGTTATTATAAGAAAACTCTGCTGGATATCCGTCAGACCTTTTCTTGGAATTAACCAAGCTCCAAAATTGTTTCGGGTTATTCCTAAGTGAGGTTTCCATTGTGCTTATATAGTCATTGTATAAGCTGCTTGAAAGCAGTTTGAATTCATCGAAAAATGCAATGTAAATATTAAAGTCCTTTGGGCTGAGACTTTTAATATAATTTTTCCATGCTCTATTTCTTTTATTTCGTAGAGTTTTCAGATCCTTAGTGTACCAAGGATGGTTTGATATTGCATTTTTCGATAATTTTGTTGGTATACAACTACTTATACAGTCATTTAGGATACTATAAAAGCATTTTACTGCATCCTCAATATTAGGTGAAATATTAATGTTTTGTAAATTGGAGCACCTTATTCTTTCAGACAGTTGCTGATAATTAGCTCGTCGAAAGTCAAAGATATACGAGCCATCATTGGGGTCACTATTATCATATATATGACAGCTCAAGTCAAAAAATACATCCAAGGGTGGATGATGTCTATCTATGTTAGTTATGCTTGAACAAGATTCTTGAACAACAGTACTAACAGGGTCAGAGGAAAATACCAAATCGAGAGTTCGATTATTGTAGTTTTTAATACAGCTGATTTGCTGTAAGTCAAAAGACGTAATTGAGTCAAGTTTAATAAGCTCCTGCTGAGCGGAATTAAACGATGCTGTGAGATAGGATCCATCCTCCGATGGAACCCAGATCGTTTGTGGCAAGTTGAAGTCGCCGAGCAATAAAATGTTATTTTCCGAGCAGGATAAGTCATGAATGTGTTCTAAGATAAGCGACAGCTCAGAATACAATGATGTATCACTATTAGGAGGAATGTATGAATTAATGATAAAGACAGTTTTGTCCTCAATACAAATTTTAATACAAATAGTTTCTGTGTTCAAAGGGAAAGGAACACTGAGTAAGCTGGAACTGAGGTGAGAACGAACTGCAATAAGCACCCCACCACCCAATCCCGTACAACTATCCATATAACGATCTTTTCTATAAACTAGGAACTCGGAGTTGAAGAGTTCCGTGTCCAAAATATTGGCGTTTAACCAAGTCTCTGTAAAAACAAAAATGTCATGTGGAAAAGCCTGAGAGTTGGCAAAAATATCGGTAGTTTTACTTCGTAACCCTCTTACATTTTGGTAGTAGAGGGACAATCGAGAGAGTTTTTTGAATTTAGAACCTGCGATGTGCTGGTATGGTCCTTAGCTAACTACCGTAGCGCTGATGTCATGTACTAGCTACCTTAAACGCCTAATGCGTAGTTTTTTGACCAGGTCGATGTCGCTGTACAGCTCGTATCGTTCTTGGTTGAATCTTCTCCTTCAGAACCCGTCAACGCAAACGGAGCCGAATATCTTACGGATGATTTAGCTTTCGAAGCGATCAAGAGTGTCTTCATCCGCTTTCGATAAAGTCAATACTTCAGCTTCATATAGCAAGACTAGGATGATAAGGGTCATATATAGAGTCTCCATATTCGATCGGGATAGGGCTTAACTACTCAATTGCCTTCTTAGCCCAAAGAAACAGTGGTAGGCAAGAGTAATCCTTCGTTTGATTTCCGATGAGATGTCATTTTTTGATGTTAGAGCAGAGCCGGGCTGGACAAAGTTACTACTTCAATTTACTACTTCAATGTTATAAATGTCTATTGTGACGTTCTGTCAAATTCGTCAATGTTGAATGTCCCTTTTCGTTGACAGCATATATACTTTGTTTTTCCCTCGTTTACCGCTAAATTTATTTTAGCCGCTTCTATTTCTATACTTGCGAACGCACCAGTAACTGCTCGTTGCTCGTGAGTTTCACACAATTTCTTGAAGTATGATGGTGCAGAAGTCGCATGACAGCGTGTCCCCTTGTCTGAATCCTTTTTTGACATCGAAGTTCTCGGTGAGGTCATTACCGACCTTGATGGAGCAGCGAGCTTTCCCCATAGTCATCCTGCACACACGGATGAGTTTGGCAGGGATGTCAAAACCAGACATGGCTCTATACAGTTCATCCGTCCAGATGCTATCATAGGCGGCCTTGAAATCGATGAACAGGTGGTGGGTATCGATTTGAACTTATTGGGTTTTTTCCAGGATCTGCCTAAGTTTGAAAATTTGGTTTATGGTGGACTTTCCTGGCCTTAAACTGTACTGATAGGGGCCAATCAGGTTGTTGACGAAAGGTTTCAGGCGTTCACACTAAATGGCAGATAAGATCTTGTACGCGATGCTAAGGAGACTAATGCCTCTGTAATTGGAGCAGTGGACCGGGCAGACGATGCTGAGATTCCATGCATCTGGCATACTTTAATCTGACCAAATCTTAGAGATGAGTTGGTGTATGTATAGCTCTGCGGGTAGACCGTCAGGTCCAGCAGCCTTGTTGGACCTTAGCTTGGATATGGCTATCCGCGCTTCGTTTTGATCAGGTGGATGAGAGTTTTGGCTATCATCATCTAAATTGAATGGTTCATTCTGCCTGAAAGCGGGGTGTTGGTATTCATCGCCATTATACACTCTGAAGAAGTAGTTTTTCCATATTCTCAGCACCGACTGTGTTTCTACTATGTACAAGGTTTCATTCGTCATCTCTACAGGTCTCTGTACGGGACTTGTTTTGCTGGCACATTCTTTTTACCCTTCCGTACATTGTTCCTGGATGAGCATCTCTCAATATCCTCGATCGCACACTTCTCGTGCTCTTTCTTTTTGATGTGTAAACATCTTAGCTCTCGATATGGGCAAATTTTTTGCCGTCATCATCCGTCACGCGTAACCAAACTTAGTATTAGTGCGTTCTCTGTAGATATATGATTCTCTTAGTACTGTAGATTAAAAATTCCTTGAACGCGCATCACGCGAGTTAAATATATTGGTTTTGCAATAAAAAAAAGAAACACTTTATTTGGACTTTTCGATAATATTCTTTATTAACTTTCAAGTTCGCCGTCCAAGCGTCGCTGCAGGTTGTCGCTCTTAGAATAATCGAATTATTTGTCGTCGCGTTGATATTAACGAGGTGGATATATCCAGCTGTTCTGCTGATGTTGCATTTCATTTGCTTCCGTTCGATTTGGAGTGATGACCACTGTTGAACCCATGTTTCGCTGAATTGGCTGATTCTTGTTTGGGGTTGCTGGCCATCTGGGATTTCGCTGATGTTTCATATGTTACTCACGCCATCTATAGCCGGATTCTTCGCAAGCTATTGGTGGTTTGCTATTTTTTAACATTTGAGTGAAAATATAACTAAGATTGGTTGGTTGGTTGGTTGGTTTCTGAAGGTGAAGAAGAACCTCTTCATGTAGGCCGCGCATCGGTCCCGTTGTGTTCCCCTCTATGGAACTGTTCTGAGAAAGAGAAGGGTTTGGGTTTGTGTAGGTGAAAGAGGTATTTGTAGATGGAATGGAAAGGTTGGAAGGAAAAAAAGGATTCAAGAAAAGCGCTCTGTGTATCGTGTAAACTCCAGTGTTTTCGAGAAATCGATAGATCTGAGCGATGTCAGCCCGGGTAGGATGTGTCTTCCTAGGTATTTTAGCCTTATTGAACATATGGCAGGACAATCGCAGAGGAAGTATTTGATACTTTCGTCTTCTTCTTCGCAAACCGGGCAGGTACTGTGCTGCGCTAGACCCAGTCGGCGAGCATGCTTGCTTAAGTTGATGTGCCTCGTGTATAAGCCAATCATTAGTTTTATTTGTGCTCTGCCCAAATGCAGTACTTTCCTAGCCTGCACGGGATTTGGAATTTCCATCATTTCTTTGGCAGCCTTGCATGTTTGGATCTGACTCCACATTTTTGGGTGGCGTTTTGCAAAAGACAGGCTATAAACAGTTTTCACTAGTTGTACCGCCATACCTATAGCTTTTACTGTGAGGTTTTCTACGTCTTCCGCCCCTGCTGTTGCAAGTTTGTCTGCCCTTTCGTTGTGGCTTAGGTACTTAGAGCCGATTTACCGTGCAGGATCTTGCAAGGGTGTTGAGTTTTTCTTTGCATCCCTTTACTAATTTGGAATTAGTAGTTAGTGGGTTCGCAAGTGCTTTTAGTGTTGCCTGACTGTCCGAGCAGATGTGTACGCAAGTATCTCTGGTGTCGGCATTAACGAGATCATCTACCCCCCTGATAATTGCAAAAACTCCCGCCTGGAAAACAGTTCCCGAGGGTTCTAGATAAATCGTTGTTTTTGGTTTGGCTAAGTGGAAGATGACACAGGAAGAAATTTTAAAATTAATTAGAAATGACCGCCAATTTCAATGTTTATAAAGCTCTTTGCTATACGGAGCGCCGTCGACATTGTGCGCAAATTAAATGTTCAGCCATAGTTAACCCACACACAATTTTGACAGTTTTTTTTTTATAGCTCGCCATGAAATCTTGCCATATGAAATGTCTCGTGAAGACGCGGTGTTAAGTTTTACACATTTGTACATCAATTTTTACTTTAAATTTTTAACACTTATACACTTATATTTTAACTTAGTCAATTTGCATGCCACGGCGGGAGCTACAATCCTTTTATAGCTTTTGTGTTTATCTTATACAATTCTAATTATATTTTTATTGTTTAACACAATTATTTCTATAAATATGATTTACCCGTTTACTACCTCCTAATTGCCGGCGTGATATCCATTGATTATCTTACTTGATTCGACAGTCATAATCATGTGTCCAATAAAACATATCTATTCTGTATTTTTTTAGTCATTATCTATACGCTAATGGCTACCTAATATATGATAATAGGAAAACCCGAAAACAAAGAGCGCGATATTCTTTTTTTTTACTTTACCTGACCATAAAAGCTTTTACTTGTTTGCCGCATGCATGTACTGATACGTGTCACCCTATTTTATGCTGTTTGCTGTCTTTCGCTCAACTGATAACAATTCAAGTCGGTACGCATTGACGTTTCTATACAATTGCTTAAGGCTCCGACCCATAGAATCCGTCTTATGGGAGATGGCCCATAACCAACGGATGTATGAACTTCGATGGATAAGGTAGGTTTACTTTCTTCTTTTTACATCCATCGATCCGTTATCAGTACACACATTCACGCATTTAAGTTCAAACATTCACAAATTGAGAGCAAGCATTTTCATTGGTGGAAGCATAGAGAGAATGTAGAGAAACTGTCATCGCCGGTGACAATCGTTTGACATTTCAACGTAGATAATGTGACCGATTCTATTATCATAATACAACATAATACAACGGGACGACATCGATCGATTCTATGGGTTGCGCCCTTACGCTTGCGAAAGTTTCCTTACCGTTGCAACATAAGAGCATACATATGTCAAGAGATGTACCTATAGAACATCTTTACTTATGCTGTTTTTCCATATGCATATTTGCGGGAAAATTACCTATGTTGTTTTTTTCTGGTCTATAACTCAGCAACCGTTAGATTATGAAACGAAAAAAATTATGTATAATAATAAAATAAACACATACATAAGTCGACTTGTGCTGTTTTTCCTTGTGGCCACAAATGTTTCTATGTAGGTAAGGTACTAACCTACATATTAATTATTTTCGCAAAGGTGTTATTAATTTACAAAGTGTATCTTCTATATATGACTGTACATGAGTTTTGCCATCTGTCCGGGTTTTCTAGGACATGTACTCTTTTTCTCCTAAGCGGGGAACGTCCGGGATAGTTTTTCTAAACTGTTCGGGTTTGTCCAGGTTTTCCATTATTCATCAATTAACATATTTGGCTCATATTCTCATATATTCTATCTATGTATCTTTCGCCAATTGATGTCAACGAAAAAAAGGCAGCGTGACAGCTGACAGGGTAATTATTATTATTATTATTACTGCGAAAAACTACGAAAGTCAGTTAAAAACTGTTCCCGTACGAAGATTTTTCGTAGTTTTTTACAGAACAGAGAGCTAACAAGAGAGTTAACAATTTCCCCGTGCCGCGAATTCAAGCTCAAGAAATTTCTTTGGGCAGCTTTATGAAAACTGTCAAATCTGTCAAATGTCATACATTTTCCATTTTTAGGGTTCGGTACCCATATGGTAATACGGAACCATTATAAGTTCGCTCTAACTCGAAAATGTCTGTCACGATAAAAAAACATCAAGAACCGTTCTTCCTATAAACTTGTCCATATTACTCAAAAATATTGTGAACCAACTATACAGGGTGTGTAAAATATAATCTAAAAAAAAATTCTGAAAAAGATATCATGTGGGCTCAAAACAAAGATTTCAAAACTTTTACTTACTTTTTTCCGTTAGAAACTTTGTGAGTTATTGCCAAAAAAGTGTGAAAAATATCATACAAAAAGTACCAAACATTTTTCTCAGAATCTACATTCAAAAATATGAAAAAATAAAAGTTCGCGTGATAAATAACCATATTTTTTAAAAAAAAATATAGCGAGTCTCGTACGTTGTATAGATTTTGAGAAATTCACGCCGAAAAATTCAATTTCTCAACCGATTAACTCGTAAACTACTGGATCAATTTCAGAGAAATTACCACTATTCTATTAACAATAATTTTTGAGAAAATTAAAGGCCATCCAAAACTGGGCTGCCATACAAAAAAAAATAAAAATAAAAATACGGATTTTGCCAGGAAACGAACCTGAGAAAAAGGCTAATGGACGCGCTACAAACTTAGCCGCGTTCCAAATGTTTATCCAATTTCTTATAGTGAATAATATTACTTATTATAAGTTTGTATAGTGAATATTGAGGTGGGTCGTTTTCATTTTTTGTGTTAACGAAACGAAACAGTTATACAAAATATAACTATACTTTGTTCCGCAATAGAATTGTCAGTACAGGCCTTATGCGGGAGCTTTTTTTTGACCAATGGTGCCTGTACATGTATTCTCAATTCAATGGGACTCAATTCAGAAAATTTCCGTTGAAATAAAAATCAAACCACTGACTTACACACGTTTTGTCTTTGTAATTTTCCTCAAATCCGCATCCGCATACATCCCACCATGACCAGCCGGACACACAACCGACGGCACACTGATTATGCGTGGCCGCCATCAACCATCGTGGTGCAGCGTTGCCAGGTTTTGGTGAAACAAATTCCCTTTTATTGCATGAAAAAAAAATTTTTTCCCCGATTCAAGGTTTCATTTTCCCCGGGTTTTTCCCCGTTTTCCATTTACTTTCGATTTCGTTAATTTGTAAATAAAACACTACTTTTATACTAGTCCAATTTTTTTCAACCACATAACAGAGTAACAGCATTTACAGTATACAAAATAACTGAAAAAAGTTGTACATACATACTTCATTCAATAATGGTTCTTTCTATGGGTATAAAAGAAACAAAATATAAGACTTAGAATAAAAAGCAAAAAATTAAAAATCTAAGAGGAAATGCATTAATCACTTCATTTTAGTATTAAAATACTTTAAGGGAGCAAATACACATTCTTAAATGAAACAGGATATCATTTGTCAAATTGAAGTCAGTGCCACATGTGCTGTCGGCAACCTTCATCCTAATGCAAATGTGAGATTATGTGATTGTGATTGTTTGCATTACGTACTGTATTCCTGTGATATTTTCAATCTATTGCTTTACTAAATACTATTTATTTATTGAAAATGTCAAGGAATGGAAACATTTTTAAATGCAGTTTAATTTTCCCCGTTTTGAAATCTTTTTCCCCGTTTCCCCTTTTGGGTTAAAAATCCCCGAAAATATCCCGCAACCTGGCAACGCTGTCGTGGTGTATATGAAAATACGAATATCAAAACAGTGTTACCATTATTAAATTGAAGCAAATCTATCTATCTTTACAGCTTTTTCTGTGGTTTTTGTCAAAGCACTTTGGGATTTTGTGCTTTGGGAACCAATAAATGAATTTGAGTATGTGAGGATGTTGCCGCTTGGTTTTTGTATTTTTCATTTTCTTATTTTTCTGTGGAATCAGTTAAAATATACATAGTTAAATTTTTTTCGCTTTTTGTGCTTTTTAATAAAGGTTTTGATTGCGCGAGATAGATGTTGTGCGCGGAAATGATTAGTAATTTTTTGTTGAGTTTTAGCTTATATCTCGTAAGCTAATCGTTTTCGATATGTTACATTCATATTTTAAAAATACTCCAAAAAATGCTTTCTACATCAGACTAAAATTTCATTGAAATCGAGGTGGTATCCACTTTGTACACAATTATCTTTATTATGTTCCAGTAATGTGTGTTGTTTTGAATCAGCAAATGGTAACCCTACGCCTACAGGTATTGCTCTCCGATTTGCGGTTATTTTGTATGCATACTACGGTAACCCAGTCAGAGCTTAAAAAAAAATAAATGAAAATAAATATTTGGCTTCAGCAGTCTTTGGTAGAACCAAGCCTAGCTTCCCGCAACCATTTGTGTGTGCGCGTTATATTTTTGCACGAATGGAAGGGACCTACAGTTTTCTGCCGTCTCAGAACGGCGAGTTGGGAAGCTTTACATGGCAAATGATACTCTTGAATGCTTGTCAGGCATTCGGAAGAGGTGGGCACTGTGAAAAACTGTTAGGTGTTTGCGGCGGGATTCGAACCCAAGATCGCTGGCTCAGTAGTCCGACGCATTAACCACTTGGGCTACGGTGCCCACAGAGCATGGAAATGGAAATGTTTATGCAGGCTATTGCAAACAGACTGAGAGGCAAACGTCCTATCTTCCCTGTACTGACAATTCTATTGGAACAGAGCATAGTTTTAAAACTACGGAACCCTTTGAGCGCGAGTCTGACTCGTACCTGGCCGGTTTTTTTGTTTTTGAATGTGTTTCTGTTCTTTTGCACACTTTTACCTCTCGCTACGAGATTTTAACCCCCACTCCTTGAAATTTGAGAAACAGGAAGTATTTGGTGCAGGAAGTACGGAAACAACGCGTTTTCATTGTTGAGCAAGATTTTGAAAATAATGAAGGTTTGGCAGCTAGTTTTCACACAAAATCCTCTTCAGCGATCACGCTCATTTTCATCTTGATGGCTTTGTTAATCGTCAAAACTATCAAAGGGGTTCAGAAAATGCACGAGTGATTGTTGGGAAGCAAATAATGCGTGTCACTGTTTGGGCTGTTTGAAAATGCGACTGGTCGGGCAATAACAATCAATGATTCTCGCTATCGTGATAATCCATTTTTTTGTGCCTTAAATACAAGATATTGATATAGATGAGATGTGCTTTCATCAAGACGCTGTTATTAAATGTCATATAGCCAGAGAATCAAATCAACTACCTACTGCATGAGTCATTTCCTGGTCGTGTAATTTCCCCTTTTAGTGATCAGAATTGGCAGCCCAGATCATGCGATTAATAAAGTTATAACTATAAGTTATTTAATATTTAAGTACCGCCATAAATGTGTTTTTTTTTGTAACAAATAGTACATGCGTTTTGGTCCTAGTTTTGTACTCTTTTTTGGATCCAATTTTGTTCGGGAAAGTCCGGGATTTTCATGCTCGTTAACTAGTTTCTTTAAAATATTTCTGGCAACCCTACTAGACATCAATTTTAAAGTAATAATAAAAAAAAAATTATAAATTGGGCCACTCGCCCAATTTAGGCGGACAAACCACTTGAGCGGACGAAAATTGCCTGACGGTAGCTATCCGCCCAAGAAACTTTTCACTGTAGGTATTAACTTTTTCGTTAATATCATAAAACATACAATTACGAAACTCTTTGAACGGGAGTCTGAGTCGCACTTGGCCGGTTTTTTTTTATTTTTAAAACACGCCCTATACATCTGTTAACGAAATCGCTAAGCTGTCAGCCCTACATTTTCTTTCCCTTGATTCACGTGTCGTTGTCAATCTTTGAATCTCAATAAAGTCTGACTGTGTGATAAATCTCCGAGAGTAAAATAGATTACTCAGCCCAAAACGAGAATAGAACTGCAGATCTGTTTTATTTGTGATAAAGAGTGTGACTTCCAGACTTTGATAGAATATTGCATGTCACCTGAAAAACCAACGATATACCCGCCCGGAAAACTGTTTTCAATTTCCAGCTTTCCCATAGAGATATGTAGATGCAACTTTATTGTAAGATTCCACGATTAGTCAGAACCCCTAATTGACTGTAGTTCAGAAATTCATGCAGCTTTGCTCGTGAATGAATACTCTTCTCCAGCTCATCACTAATCGCATGCTAATTGACTCGTCTTTTATTGTTTAATAAACAAATATGATTTAATCAAAACACAATTAAAAACAGTAATTTTCTTTTCTCACCCCACAGTTACAGTTAACGAACTAAAATGGTTGGCGGTGCTAAGATTAACAATGACTGCACAGCAGCTAATGATCCCATGATCAAGTACATGCTGAAGGTCCGGGAAGATCATGCTCGCCAGCAGAAAAAGGACTACTCGCATGTGTTCCGGAATAAGTCGCGCTTTGATTTTATACGACTGTCGGCCATTGTGGTGGGCATTGAGTTTGCCTATGCCGCGGAAACAGCGTTTGTGTCACCGATCTTGTTGCAGTTTGGTATCGAGCACAGACACATGACCATGGTGTGGGGTTTGTCGCCATTGTTGGGCTTCTTTTTGGCGCCACTCTTGGGCTCGGTAAGTGATCGATGTAGACTGGGTATAGGTCGAAGACGGCCGATACTAACGATGCTATCGCTGGGCATACTCATTGGACTGCTGCTTATACCCTATGGAGAGGATATTGGATATTTGTTGGGCGATTATCCGAGCGAGGTGGGCCGGTTGTATGATTACAATGCCACAGAGGGCGTGGCAGCGGCCTTACTCAATGAATTGGAGCCCGAAACAGGTGGAAGCTATAAGTTTGCCATCATCTTTACGATCGTGGGAACGATTTTACTGGACTTCGATGCTGATACGAGTCAAACACCGGCGAGGGCGTACCTACTAGATGTTTGTATACCTGAGGATCAGGGAAAGGCCTTGAGTACGTTCACGATCATGGCCGGTCTGGGTGGAGCACTTGGATATGCCATCGGGGGAATAGACTGGGAGTCAACTAAGCTGGGTGTTTTCATGGGTGGAAATGTACCAACTGTGTTCATGATTGTGACAATCTGTTTTGTTTCGTGTTTCATTGTGACCATCACAAGCTTCAGAGAGATCCCGCTGCCGCTGATCGAAAAGGATGATCTTCTGAAGCCATTGTCAGCGGCTGCTATTAAGAATGAGACGTCCAAAAACAATAAGCCAATCTTTTATATTAAAGAGGTAAGTTGTCTTACGGGTTTTTGGTTAGTTCTATGTAACAGGACTCTATTTCAGACAACATCATTAGAGTTGAAGATGGCTGAGAAGGAACTAGAGGGTCAACATGTCAGCAGTGAAAATTCCGTGGCTTCTGTCAGTAGTGTAGTTAAGTGCGATGTAGAGTCGTCCACCTCGAGCAGTGATTTCGATGAGCATGAGGAGAAAGTATCTTTGGGGCAATACCTTAAGAGCATTGTCATCATGCCCAAGTCAATGAGGATCTTAAGTTTGACGAATCTCCTCTGCTGGATGGGACACGTCTGTTATTGTTTGTACTTCACAGACTTTGTGGGGGAAGCCGTCTTTCATGGTGATCCAACTGTGAGTATTTCATTCCGTTTCTATGAATTTACCCAAAATAATTGGAATCCTTTTTTCCTCAGGCTTCATTGGGCTCTGATGAGTACAACCTGTATGACGAAGGAGTTCGCTTTGGGTGCTGGGGAATGTCAATTTACGCTTTATCCTGCTCCCTCTACTCAATGACTGTTGAGAAGCTAATTTCTTGGTTTGGGTAAGCTTAAGACTTTTCACATGTCTCTCTAAACCGATAACATATCCTCTGCTTCCAAATTAGCTTACGAAGTGTCTACATCGGTGGCATTCTGACCTACGCCATTGGGATGTTGATCCTTGCAATTTGGCCATCAAAACTAGGCGTCCTACTGCTCAGTACAACAGCTGGTGTTATCTATGCAACACTCTTCACAATGCCATACATCCTGGTAGCTAAATACCACGCAAAGGGTTGTGTAAGTTTAAACAAGGATTTGCCCCGAATCTGCGCTCTGTCTAACGTTTCTTTTGATTTCAGTTTAAAGTGCGCAGCGGTGAGAATGTCCCTCTGAAGCACACCCGTGGACTTGGCACGGATATAGCCATCATCAGCAGTATGGTATTTATAGCGCAGCTAGTCATTTCGCTGAGTATAGGATCCTTGGTGTCCTTGATGAATACGACCAGCGCTGTATTATACGCTGCCAGTGGACTGAGTATATGTGCTGCTGTGTCGGCAATGTTTGTTATGTATATTTAAACGAAAGTTAGGTTATGTAGTTGTATTTTTTTTTTGTTAATTTTTTATTATTATTATTGAATGTGTGCGCTTGTGTGAATGTCTGCGAAGGCCTTACGAGTTAGGAGTAAGTGCCTTGTCCTTTGTATTATAATGCAGGTGAAATGAGCTTTTTTGTATTTGTATTAATTTTCTAAGATCTTTATGTTGATAATTAAAGAGATTTTGTGTTATTATTGAAGCAAGAGTTTGTTGTTTATTATTGGGAAAGATGCAGTTCCTTAGAGCCAATGAAAGTGAAGTATTTGGTAAGCTAATGATGAGCTGTCACTTAATCAAGGTCTCATTAGGTCTTTAAGACTCAACAAATCCCACTTTCAGCTCTCTTGTAATCTAGGTACACGGGCCGACTGTAGGAAACAATTAGAATAACAAAACTATCACCGCTGTGGGGACCCTTTGAGATGACTTGGATAGTGCGCTGTAACTTATTTTTTTTTTTTTTTTCAATATTATTTATTTTGAATCAAACATAATTGAAATGAGACATTTCCCAACTGAACTCAAGAAATCTAAAATAGTAGCCCAACGACAAGCCAGAAAGCTACCACCCTATCGCTCTACTAAGTGCCCTGTACAAATTGTTTGAGAGAATCATATATAGTAGAATTGAACCGGCAATTGACGCAATCATACCCATCGAACAGGCAGGCTTCAGACCTGGCCGAAGCTGTACATACCAAGTATTAGCGCTAACGACTCATATTGAGGCGGGCTTTCAGAAGAGACTTAAAACGTCCGTAGCATTTATAGACTTAACCGCTGCATATGATACAGTTTGGAAAGATGGATTGATATTTAAGTTCCTCCAAGTGCATCAAAGCAGCCACTATTTTGAACAATATGCTCAGCGATAGGCCATTTCAAGTCCTCCTAAGTAACACGCACAGTAGAAAGCTTAACAACGATCTACCGCAAGGCTCAGTCCTAGCACCATTGGTTTTTAACCCATACACATATGGCATTCCAGCAACTTCATCAAGAAAATTTGCCTACGCTGATGACATCCCTAAAGCTACACAACATCAGAGTATGGCCTACACGGAAGAAACACTTACCAAGGACCTTGATACACTGAGATCATATTTTAAAAAATGGAGACTCTGCCCAAACATGAGCGAAGTAAAGTGTTTCCACGTGAACAACAAACTGGCCCAAGCCAAGCTCACTGTTCATTTTAACAACATACAGCTTTACCACAACCCCACACCGAAATATCTCGGCGTCACACTGGATAGAACTTTATCGTTTAAACAACACCTTACCAACACGGCAGCTAAACTTAAGACTCGGAATAACATAATCCAAAAACTGGTTTCAACATCATGGGGAGCCGCTGCTAAGACACTACGCTCCGCCATTCTGGGACTTGTGTTCTCCACTGCCGAATATTGCTCTCCAGTCTGGTTAAACGACGGTCACACAAATAAAGTAGACTGCCAGCTCAACACATCGATGCGCATCATCTCAGGAACTATCAGCTCCACCCAACGAGATTTTTTTCTGTGTTGAGTTATATCCACCCCCCCAAACTCCGCCACCAAAATGCATTACTGCGCGAATACGCCAAAATTAATTCCAACCAGTTTCTGCCAATCCATAAAGACATCCAGAATAGTGCACAGAGTAGGCTCAAATCACGTCACCCCCCACTTAAACTTGCACAAAATCTTGCAAGCAACAACTTCAACACAACTGAACTATGGAGAAGTGAGTGAATCTATTCCTCCTTCCTGCGCTAGTTATTTGCTGTTCTTAAATAATCTTTTAACGTTAAATACAAAAAGAAACAGAATTTCAGGTAGCGGCTGGGGATACTTCTCTGATGTAGGTAGGAGCCGTAGCTCAGTAATTTAATTATTAGTGCGTTCGACTACTTTATTTATTTATCTTATGGATTTAATAGTAGTAAATATATTTAATATAAATATATAGATACAATATAGTACAACACTATACGACAAGATCAAGATTTCTTAGCTCGTTAGTGACGCTAGGTAGACTCTTAATGGACAGTCTCTAACGATGTGCCTTATTGTTCGTCGCTCGGCACCGCAGTCACAATTTGATGAGCTTGAAACTTATACACTCTGTCAGCACAAGCGCCGCAGTTGGAACATACATAAGCGGTTGAGTTGTTCCCATCGATTTCCAGGCAGGTTGAATACAGCAGAGATGTCGCGTCGTGCAGTTTTCGATGAAGCCAGTAGTGGTTATCCGTCCACATAATATCGACCGCCGTGCTAAAGGTTGGTCTTCGAGATTTAAGTCTCGTAGGTCGGCAGGGATATTGGCAATAGGATGTTACCAGTTAGTTTTACAAGCTCTCGGATCAATGCATGAGAGCGGTGTAATGTACAGGGAGTACAGGGAGCCGACCCGTGCAAAAAATATAACACGCACATAAAAATGATTGCGAGAAGATAGGACTAGGACTGCTGTGCTGACGCCCAACATTAATTTTTTTTCTTCCCTTATGTTCGTTGGTATATCTGTCGGTTGATAGAGTCGAGCAAGTATGGGTTGCTCGTTTCGTATGCTTTCGAGTAAATAAGGATAATGAAACGGATTTTGTAACGGTGATAGGTGATAGGTTATGTCATGTTATACCAGAATTGACTGTAAAGCCAAAAATATGGTAGTGCTGTCAATTTTGATTTTTCTACTGTATCTCGGTAGACGCTAAAAATATATAGTTTTAGTTATTTCAACGGTTTTTACTTTTAAAGTACTAATTTTTTGCATTTTAAAATGCTTCCAATTTTCTTAAAGTCAACACAAAATCGAAGCAACGAGTATAAGTTAGTTTTTGTTAGAGGTAGGCCTGTCGGAGAAATTCTGAAGAAATATTGTAGATTACAGAAAAGTTGGTTTGGAATCCTACTAGGAAGAATTCGGAGAAAGGATACACATCCATTGCGTCCCACGCTTGCGTGGATGGTTCGCTTAGTAATTCCTGAACCTGAAGTTCGCTGTGAATTTACTGCACTTAGCATTTTCAAAACAAAAAATATATAATTCTTGGTTTTTTTTTGTATATTAAAAAGACCATGGGTATGAAAAGTGTTTTTACAATATAAACAACAAATACATATTTTGAATTGTATTATATACATATTTGTAAATAAACGTGGGCGATCCGATAAGTACTTAGCCTACAAAAGAAAAACAAAAATTTTGGAAAAGTGGCGATTTATTTCTCAACATAGTCTCCTTTAAGCTCGATACACTTGATTCAGCGATGCTCCAACTTCTTTAAGCCATCCAAAAAATAGGTTTTCTCGAGGTCTGCAAAGTAGGCCTCCGTGGCCGCGATGACCTCCTCATACGAAAATTCGCGCACAAGCTGGCTTCCACACGTGGTCAAAACAAATATTATGAAGCAACTGCGCATCGAGGAGCGGGCAGCGAGAAGCGAGGAGCCTACAACACCTGGCAGCTGAGGAAACCTAAGGAGGAAATGTAACTACAACACATAGAACACATAGAACGTACAGACAATACATGAACAAACACAGACAAATAAGTACGAACACAGACAAATAATACAGCAAATACAAAAACGAACACATACACTTCGTGCACTAGCACATACATTTCCAAACGTACAGAGGCATACAAATATCTATGTAGACAGGAAGAGGCAGCTATACGGCTGAAAACCCCCCTCATGACGAAATGCCTAACGGCGGTACCGTGGGGAACAGGGGTTGGAGGCAGAGGTGGTTTTAGTTAGGGTTAAAGTCCCACACGCCGGCTTTCGACGCTTTCCACCTTTCTTACAAAAAAAAAAAAAAAAAAAAAAAAAAAAAAAAAACGTGGTCAAAACAAAACTACGAGTCCGATTCGGCTGAAATGTTGACAGTAGCCGTCTAAGAGAATGTGCTAGACGATAGTAAATCTCTCTTGCGATACTGGCACCATCGGGTGGTGAGGCTAAGTACTTATCGGACCGTTCTCGTATGTACAGTGGCGATAAAATAAATAGCACATATCTGTAGGTTTATTTTTTTCATTTGGAGAATTTGGGTATTTAACTATTAATTACGTCAATTCAATTTATGCTTCCTGTTGCAATATTAACTAGTATAAAACAAATAACACAAATTTCCTTAAGCAAAAAATAAAATAATAAAAATATAATATTCTAAACACATATTTTTATGAGAGCAAAATAAATAGCACACTTTGGTCCAATTCATTCAATTCTTAACAAAATCTTACAACATTTTAGAATAGTTTAGTTAATATTATTTCACAATATTAGTACTTAGTAGGGTGACTCTTTATTTTTAATATCCGATAGAACCGATATTTAGGCTTGAAAACGTTCTAAAGGTATGACATTCCAGGTTCTTTGATTTCTATCCAAAGTTGGCCCAAATTTGTAGCCGTAGATCTGTCAATTTTGTTGTCCACGTCATTTCACAAGTTCTCAATCGGATTAAGACTGGGGAGACTGACCAACTTAAAATATTAATCTTTGGGGCTAGTAACCATTGCTTCACAGATCTAGTATTTTGCTTTACGTCATTATCGTGCTTAAATTTTCATTTCAGCGGTATTTACTCTTTTGCATACGAAAGCACAAATTGCTCAGGATTTCCTTGTAACTTTGGTCCATAATACCCTCAATACGATGTATGGCCGTATGGGTCAGACGCCGTACCATAAAAGAACATCCCATGTCCATAAAATGACGCTGCCACCACCATGTTTTAAAGTCTTCAGGTTATATTTAGGATTTCCAGGAATGCCGTTTCTAGACTAAGCTAACCAACTTTCACAAAATGACGTTTGTTTTGTTATAACACAGAAATTTGAAGTGCAAAATATGCCGATAGTTTATCACTGTAAAGTGGACAAAAAAAAGTCCCATAATCTAATTGCTCATTCAAAACATATAATATATATAACATATCATATAACATGATCTTAAGTGTCTTGAAAAGATTTTCTAAAACTTAGGTGGTTTTCCTTGGGTGGCGCTACAGTTCGGCGTGAACCTGGGCCTTCTTCTCGCAACCATTTGTGTGTGCGTGTTATATCTGTGCATGAATGGAAGGGACATACAGTTTCTTGCCGACTCCAAACGGCGAGTTGAGAAGCTTCTCATGACAAATGAATGCTTTTCAGACATTCGAAAGAGGTGACACCGTGAAAAAACGTTAAGATGTTGGCTGGGATTGAACCCGGGGCGGCCTGCGTATAGTAGGTTGTCCAATACACTAACCACTACTCCACGGTCCTCTCCGTAGCAGTTTATGTCCGGTTATTATACCTTATTCGATGGGTTAGGTCGATGTTGCTATTTGACACTGCAAGTTATGTCATTCATGTTCGTTTTGATATTTTATTATCCTGGCATCTTAGAGCTGTTTATCATCTTACTTTTATTCAGCTCCTGTAGCTCTGTGATCCTCTCATTCTTATTTCGTCGATGACCGGACAATCGCACAGCAGGTGAAATTCAGATGCTATTCTTGCTGAAACAGCGTTTCAAATTACAAAAATAACTTTTTGACGATCTCCAATGTTCTTTTGCTACCTTTCTATATTTCATTCAGTTCCTAATCAGTTTCGTTACTGTAAGTAATTTCAATTTATATTTGAACATTAGCAACTTAATTCTATTTCCGTTTTTTTTTCCACATCCAACATGTCCGCCCAAAATTTAAAATCTTCGTTTCCTCCTAAAACTATGCAACACTTTTCACTCACTGATCGCAGAAACACTACCTACCCACCGAAGCTTTTCAACCATTTAACAATTTCTCAGTATTTTGTTAAAAAAAAAAACCATTAATTGATGGCCAACAATATTGACAAAAGCTACGCTCTGGCCAAATAAAAGAAAAGCTACTACCTGAATTACATGTGGTCTGGTCTGTCTCCGGTGAACAATCAGAATATTAACTCGAATACACGATAGTTTCAAGCTCAGTTCGCTTTGCAACCTCGGTTATATCAAACGTATCCATCACTCGGTAATAATCACGGAATATGGTGTACAACGATTCAAATATTTGAAGTGAAGTGAAGACACAAAGTGAATTGGAAAAAGATACAGTGCCATTGAGTAACCCAATAGAAGTAACGGTGGCGATCAAAGAAAAGTGAATCTCTGGAAAACGTGTTAATACCTAAAGTGAATTGTTTAACAATTTTTTCCCTCATAGGTGAGTGATTGTTGTGTCGTTGAAGAAACAGAAAACCTAGTTTACTTTGATTTCCTGTTCCGCGATCTCATGATGGGCCCTCTAACGGTCGCATTCTTCCCGCGTTTTTTTTTGCGAGTTTCAATACCAACGGTCTGAGGTGCGACAATTTCAGTGATACCTGTACCGGAGTATTAAATTGCCACTTGGTTTTCAGTTTGGGCTTATAATTCACTTCATGACTTGATGACAAAGAACCGCGACATGTTGGCCATTCACTTTTACCTTTGCTTTGTTGGTGTAGTGTGTGCTTGGCCACTCATGAATTCACCGTCTTTTGGGGGCGAAATTAAGCTTTGTCTAGTATTAGGTAACCGATCAAGTAACACCGGCGACTAGATGAGCCAACAACAACAAGATTATGGCCACCTGTGTTTCATTTTTTTTCTGTTATTGTTGCTTGTTTTGTTAGTAGGTACGAGTACCTTTGGAGCCATGGGAAAAAACGAAGAACAATAAAAAAACAAATAACTTTGCAGCCATAATTAATCTTGAATTTTTTTTTAAAGAATCGCTGGTACCTTCTTGTTGTGAACGTAGAGCGATTACGTTTGTGACTCCATCTCCAATTCCAGTGTCTCAATCAAGAAAACTGCAAGGAACCAGTTTTTGGCAGTTCAAACCGAAACTCTCGTGGTACATATTGAGAAATTCGTTTTTTGGATTTATTCGTGTTTGGTATTATTACCAAAATTCCATTTAAACAAAAAGAAAAAACGGTGTCGGTGTGTACACTAAGTCAAAGTGAATGAAAACATAAACAAACATTTGGCAAGAGAAGGCATTTTTTTTTTTTTTTGGTTTTCTTTAACGACCTTTCCTTAACGGGACACAACACTTTTAGTTAAGTGGGTTTATTGGCTCCTTTAACCAAAACAAAAAAGTTTATTGAGGTTGCGTACGACGAATGAGTGATTGTGTTTAGATACTTTTCTAGATCTTGGTGATCTTGAGAATACACTTCCTTGTGTGCTTCAGCGGACTTGAGATTTAAACTCCTTCATTGGGGAACTAAAAGTGACTTACAAAGTCATCGCCATTGAAGGAATGCGGGATGGTGAAACAAATTTAAATTTATTGCATTTATGCAGCACCCAGATCGAACTGAACGAAACTGAATTGATTGAATTAAATTTCCCGAAGACAATGAACCAACGAGTACTATTGAACTTGTGGTGGAAAAATTGTAAGGAAGTATATTTGAATTAAAAGGTGCAGGGAAATAACTCCACGGGCAATAACTTCACATGGGAAATAAGTTCACCTCTAGTGGGAAATAAATGCACATTTTTGATGTGAAGTTATTTCTCACTGAAGGTGTGCAATAACTTCACATTTAATGATTATTTAAAAATTCACGCGAAATTTGTACTATTACTCTATCTTATGCTCCAAAACTAAAGATTCCATTTCAAAATTAGATATTTAAATTTAAAATTGGCCATGCAAGCTAACAACTTAAATATCTAATATCTAAGGGGACCTTCTGGTCTAGCGCCATTTAATTTGGCGAGTTTTTAGAATCGTCTTTTTTAATGAAAAAAATGAGCAATAGTATTTTAACTTTGTAGATATATTTTACTACACTAACAATATCCAAAAATATTAAAAAAAATAATAATAATAATTTTAATTAAACAAAAATTGTATTTACAGTTACCCTCTTAAAAAAAATGTATCTTGGTGGTGTGTCGTGTTTTGTTCCACTGATCGAAAACAAAAAAAAACAAAAAACATTTTAATCAGTATGAATTTAGCTATCGCAGGAACTAGAATGAAAAGAAAATCAAAAATTGACAAAATGGCGCGTTGTTGAAATTTATGTTTCGAAAAAATACCGTTTTTCATTACCTTTTGTATGTAAAAAGTAAGAAGTATTCAACGTAGACATTTTTTTTTTAGTTCCGACGATAAGCACTGGTTTACTGAATAACATACTAGAATTTGAGCCGAATCGGTCGAGTAGTTTTTTATTTTTGTTTCACACCGTGCAGAAAAAAATATAGTTTCGAGATAAATGAATTTAAACTTATTTACTACTACTGTAATATTTCTGTATGCAGAAAATAAATAGGCTTAAGAGGTCAAAATACTGGAAATATTAATATGAACATTTAACAGTATACTCTTAAAGGCCTATACGATTTTTTGAAAAATCTAGACCAGAAGGTCCCCTTAAATGGAATCTTTATTTTTGAAGCATAACATTTTTCTTCATTTGGCCTTATTTCCATTTTAAAATAGAGATACAGTAGAATCTCGGAAAGGTGAACGAATAAGAAACAGGCCCTGTTCATCTTCTCGAAATTGTAATCTTTTAGAGTAGGTACTTAATTTTGAGTAAGTCTAGGTTAGGTACTTAATTTTGGCTAAGATGTCTTTCAACACGTTGCACTTTTCTTTTAAATTTAAAAACTTTACTCGGCCTTTAACTGGTGGCATCTTTCCTATACATAAATTCACATCACACTGGTATGCAAACAAACAAAATGAAATGCAAAAATGCAACATCAAACAGAAAAGAATAGTTTTCCAAAGAATAACGGTTATATGTATGAATCTACTACGAGAAAATTTAAGACTTAAAAAAAGAAGAAAAACATATTTATGGGTAGAGCGTTCATCTTTTCGAGTATCCAACAATCAACCCGTTCATCTTTTAGAATACTGTAATGGTGAAAAAATTCCGTTCATCTTTCTGGGTAGTGACAGTAGAGATTCTACTGTAATGCCAAATGCAGCCTTATTTCGCTTGGCTTTATTCCACGGTTCCCCTGTGTTTTTCGAAAAAATCATAAGTTGGAAATAAATTCACATAATTCCTAGTTAAATTATTGCCCATCTTCAGTGAGAAATAACTTCACATCAAAAATGTGCATTTATTTCCCACTCGAGGTGAAGTTATTCCCCATGTGAAGTTATTGCCCGTAAAGTTATTTCCCTGCACCGAATTAAAATGGTTCGGTTTCTTATGTTGCCCCGCGAAGTTTAAACAGAAATTGAATTTTTTGAAAATATAAGTTCGACGTTCAAGTGGCGTCCGATTTATGTCACTAAAATCGAGCAACTATGTAACTCGTGGAGTTTTGTATTGAAGCAGTGTGCTCGTCCGAGAACTCTCGCAAGAGAAAATCCAATCCCCAAAATCCAAACTTCCCATATGATTTCCATCTCTCAACTCAAAAGGAAGTATTTGTTTTATTTATTTTGGTTGATACGAGTATACATTATGTTATATATTTGTCCACTACCACTTGCATCAATAGCAAATATATCAACCAAAATCACACTAATATTATAAATGCGAAAGTAACTCTGTCTCTCTGTCTGTCTGTCTGTCTGTCTGTCGATTACATTTTCACGCCTAAACCGCTGAACCAATCATAATGTAATTTGGTACAGAGATAGTCTGGGACCTGGGAAGGACATACCGCTCGCTAGGGGGCGCTGCAGTCAAATTATTATCAAAACCTTTTCACGCCTAAACCGCTGAACTAATCATAATGAAATTTGGTACAGAGATAGTCTGGGATCTGAGTTGGAAAAACCGCTCGCTAGAGGGCGCTGGAGTCAAGTTACTAATAAAAACTTTTCACGCCTAAACCGCTGAACCAATCATAATGTAATTTGGTACAGAGATAGTCTGGGATCTGAGGAAGGCCCCCGCTCGCTAGGGGGTGCGAGTTATGTTATTAACAACTTCCATATGAGTTGACGAAAATGACTCATATTCACAATTTATGTTGGTATAGTACCTGAACAGAAAACTACACAATCTGGGCCCGATAGCTGTCGCTGAAGTCGAGTTATGAACAAATTCTATATTAAGGAAAACAAAAAACGAACAAAAAAAAATCCGAATCTAACGGACATGTTTCTGTCATGTTGAATGCTAAGGAGTTTTATCAAATTCTCAACTGCAAGGCGGAGAAGGTAGACAGGATAGTAAGCTGTGGTGAAAAGTGGAGTTGGTATGGACCTAGGCAGTGGTTGTGAATTTATATATTATATGTAAAACTAAAACACATCCCTAATTCCACTCTTCACCTAGAAAAGTTTATGGTGACAGTCTGATGGGCTTTTCATTTTATCAACCATGAGCAACGATAAACGTTTTACAATTTTCTGAGGGAATCGAAATAAACAGTGCATGTAATGACATGGTACGATACTATTACATGGCAATGGCAAACCCCATATTTCACGTGTAATAGTACAAAAATTCAGAAATTCTTAAAAAATTCATACCTGACGTTTGACGTCGCGTCGGAAGAGCATTGTACATAGATGCTCTCGCCTCATATTTTTATTAAAGATACATGTATAAAAAAGTATTATTAGCTTTAAAATGTTTGCTACTAAATCAAACATTTCATGTGGTACAAACAAATAATAGTAGAAAAATAATACTACTGCTTATTCACACTTTGAACATTGTTTTGGGCGCGGGCGAAGCTAGTGAAACAACAAAAACTTCCCGTCTGTCAACTGATGGAAATCATACGGGAAGTGTATATTCTTTTGGCATCTCATTTTGGATAGAATATTATTTTTGATTGGTATATTAATTTGTTAAAATATATAAAGTGCAAATGCAATTCGTCACTGCTTCACCAAATGCTCTTGCTTTTGACACCTCATTTGTTATGATTGGTTAAGTGTGACAACCGCAAATTGTACCTATACTACAGAAATAATATACAATAGGGAATCACCCATGAATCAAATAATACAGATTACGTATTGCGCATGCCCACCATGTTGAAAAAGTTTTCTGTCAGTTTTGTGACGTCATTTGCGCGTAGTAAAATGAATAAATTATAATTCAAATGGGAAAACTGTTGCAAAGCTACGTCTTAAAAATTGAAATAAAAATATAAATAAAATGGGTTTTTGTGCAGTTTTTGAGTTGCAATAAAAGTGGCGATAAATACTATTACTTCCTATTCTCTATAAGGAGTTGTATTACCGCCAAATTCACGCGAGACTTTCCCGTGGACCAAAGCGAGAGAAACGTATGAATTCGTTTATCATTTATTGCGACTTCTATAATTTAATCATCTCATTGCCGAGTCTAGTTCTCCTAAAGCTGCCCGACATATGGCTATGGGAGCTATTTTTTGATGAATTCATTTCCCAAGTCCAAAACTTTGCACAATACAGGTAAATAGATACAAGAAGAAAATGCGGCATTTAAAATATTAAAGCTCTTGGTTACAGAACACATCTTACAGATAAGTCAGGAGGAAGCCAACCAAGTGTGCATCTAGCATAATAATGTCTGGGACATTTTGTGTTCTTTTTTCATTGTCTGTCATCCCCAATTAGTAGCAATTACTACTTTACTATAGCTATTTTGCAGTGATCCTCAAGCGGCGCGGGGGCTGGAGTACACTCCTACAAGATGTTGGGTTATTTCTCGCTGTGTTTGCACGTTCATTTACTCCTTGGAGACTACTACCGAACAATTAAAGTGTTTGAACCTATTGAGATTCACAAAAAGTCACAATATTCGCACCTTACGGCATGTCAAATTTCCACATTTTACTATGTTGGCTTTGCGTGTACACTGTACATGATGGTGCGTCGTTAAGCTGATGATATTCTCACTTTCTCCGAAATTTTCTTCATTCAACGCACAAAGCAAAATCTAACAATCAATCTGAGCAGATGTACAAACTTTTGGCTATTTGCTTGGTGTTGCACCCACAATGCATCTAGCAAGTTCTTATGGAGAAACCCTATCAAGCTAATGTACCATGAGCTGATTTGGAAACCTTCAAAATGTTATTCTTTCTTTCTATCTTTTTCTTTGGGTGGCGCTACAGTTCGGCGTGAACCAGGACCTATTTCTCGCGTGTGCATGAATGGAAGGGACCTACAGTTGTTTGCCCACTCCGAATGGTGAGTTGAGAAGCTCATCTTTGAATGCTTGTCAAAAAAATCACCAATACTTGGTCCTTCGAGCCGCATGTTGACGGATGTTGAACTCAAGATAGATGGTTTTTAATGTATGTGTTTTCCATTCAATGGGGCATCCTCTCTATCCACCAAAACTAAGGGAACTATATTATAATTGCCCACTAGGCATATGTATGTACATTTGCATGTCGCAGCAACACATTACGGGAGACCATATTTCTTACAGAGCAGCACAAATAAATGGGTATACTGTCAAAAACAATAATTAACTTTTTTACATAAAAAGTGTTGAAATCTTGCACCAGAATCTGGAAAGTAAACGATGACTCAAATGGCACACAAATCAATCAAAATTTGCTACTTCATCTTTTGTTTTAATTTTTCTTCATCTTCATCATTGTCTTGTTTTAAGTGTAAAACGATCTTCCATAACGGCTTATCCGATGCCTTTTATGATTGTTGGAATACTTGCTTACTTAGTTACTTAGGTGGCGCCACAGTCCGGTGTGGACCAAGGCCTCAACCAACAACCCCTTCCAGTTAGCCCGGTCCTTAGTTAACTGCCTCCAGTTGCACACTCCAAGTTGGTTCTACTTGTGCGCGCCACCTTAGGCGAGATCGTCCTCTGTTGCGCTGACCCTCCGGGTAAGAGTCGAATATTCTCCGAGCCGAAGCGTTGATGTCCTAGCCATTTTAAACGCCCAATGTGTAGTTTTTTGACCAAGTTGATATCGATGTACAGCTCATACAATTCCTGGTTGAATCTTCTCCTCTAAAACCCGTCAACGCATACGGGACCGAATATCTTACGGAGGCATTTTCTCTCAAAGCGATCAAGGATATCTTCATCCGCTTTCAATAAGGTCCATACTTCAGCTCCATATAGCAAGACTGGTATGATAAGGGTCTTAAATAGAGTCTTCTTAGTCGTTCGGAAAGAGCTTTACTTCTCAATTGCCTTATTAGCCCAAAGAAACAGTGAATGGCAAGAAAAATCCTTCGTTTGATTTCCGACGAGATGTCATTTTGTGATAGTATAGCAGAGCCGAGGCAAACAAAGTTCTTTACTACCTCAAAGTTGGTAGATATTCGCTTAAAATAATCACAAAGTTTAGTAGAGCCTTCTTTCTCTAAAGCTTTGAGTTAAGAGAAAATTTCGGGCAACCCTTTAATGAGGTCAGACTTACTAAAATGCGATCATACAAAAGTCCTTCCATTGGTATTCAAGCAGAACGCTAAGAGCAAGAGGAATATTCCATTCTATGTTCACACGGAAATCCAAAGACTTGCGGAAATAATCATCATATATATTATTTCTGTAGTATAGGTACCATTTGTGGCTCTCACACTTAACCTATCTTAACAAATGAGGTGTCAAAAGAAAGAGATTTTCCTGGAGCACTGACGAATTGCACTTTGACTTTATAAATTTTTACAAATTAAAAAATCTATCAAAACAAACATTATACCCAAAATGAGCTCCCAAAGGAATAAACACTTCCCGTATGATTTCCATGAGTTGACAGATGGAAATCATATGGGAAGTTTGGATGTTGGGGGTTGAATTTTCTCTTGTGAGAGTTCTCGCATGGGCATACTAGTGTTTCTATACTAAAGGAACCACCAGGAAATTCCTCATTCCCAAATGCATACTAGGTCCTTCGAGCCGGATGTCAGACTTATGTAATTGCGAGCATATAAAAATCCTTCCTATGGTATTCAAACAGAACGAGAGGAATATTCAGTTCTGTAGTCACACTGAAAGCCGACGACTTTGGGGAACTACCTGCATACTAAAGAAAACGTCAGCTAATGACTAATGTCACAAATGTGTAGCTAGCATCCGTTAGTCAACCGTATTTCCTTAAAAATACATAAATGTGAATATGACTCAAACAAATTCTTTTAATTTTGAATCAACTCCACAAGCCTTTAAGTTCAAGTTAAAATGCTACTCGTAGTTATGGGTATTTTTTCGTTCAAGGTCAACATGCATAGTGTAGAAGTGTAACGCTTGAAGTGTTTTCATTGACTCTAGCCGTGTTAAAAGCTAACTCCATGTTATTTTATGTTAATATTTCATTCTTTCTGCTTATTCGAAGCGGTTCTGTTACAGTTGCTATTACTCATAGCGTTCATGGACAACTCCAAGGGGAACCTCTGAACAACTTGAACCTCTCTTTCTATGTATGATTGGCTAGAGGTGTGACATCATCTGTAACATAATTCCAGGAACATAAAAATCAGTTTTTGCCAGATCGATAAATAATGCAAAAATCAAACCGATTGTAACCGGAATGGTGTACAAGAAGTTTTGAAGTTACCCGTAAAGCGTAGGAAGTCAATTTTTTTTTTTCGGTTTATGTTTGAATAATTAATGAGTATTCTCAGATAAACAATTGCGGTAGGTAGGTAAACCAGTTCTTGGCTCTGCCGAACTGAAGATTTGTTTTCATCTTCTTCAGAGCTTCAGCATAAAATCGTCATGACTCACTTCCGAGATGAATTATTGTAAGAATCTGTTCTTTGTGGTTTTCATGTTTACTTAAGTTCGAGTACTCGTATACTATACCTCAAGTGACATGAAACGATTGTGAAGCTTTCAGTGTTAATGGCTCTAGTACAGATAAACGAGTTTGAAGGTAGAGTTTTAGAAAGGCATTAACAATTATCTTTGTACCGGTATGTGAGGCACACGCTAAAAAGTTGATTAAAATGGAAATCATTAGATGTAGATCATGAGCTGACAAATACTACCTGTGTTTGTAGATGAATGCTAATTATGGTGCAATCTGAGTAGAACATGAGGCCAGATATTGACTTAACGATAAGCTTTAGACGTCAATCACAGCATTGCCTATTCTTGGTGGGAATTCCAATAATTTGAGACCTTCGAGAGTTCAGTGCGAACATTTATTTGAAGTGAGATAGATAAGCGAGTACAGATGCAGAGAATATCCTTTTTGAAATTCTAATTTTTTTTTTGTCTATTCATTAATGATCCTAGGGCCGTGTGCCAATTGCGTTAAAATAATATCCTCTGGCTAATTTTTGACGCTAGTGAGGTGAATATAGACTTCAAAAAATTATCCGGCTCTGGAGTTGCATAAAAAATTATCCTGTGGCTAATGTTTGACATTTGTATATACCCATGAAGGAATGAGAGAGACGACGAGAGCTTTGCGTTTGTTTCGGTTTTCCAAGTCGATTGTCGGTGGACAAATGTAGTGCACTAGTGTTCACATACGATGGGAAAACTACCCATTGTGAAAATTGTGTAAAAACCAGTTCAACATATTTTTTTTATAAAAAAAAAGTAATTGATATGAGCAATATCGTGTAAAAACAAGTAAAATTGATAGTTTGAATAATGTTGATTAGTGAAATTTTATCTTTGTAAATATTTTCCATTGATAAATGACGAACTTTGTTGATCAATCATGTTAACAAATTACACATAATTTACAAACAAAAGTATTAACACGGAAAATAGTTATTAGTTATGCTTTTATATGTTATTGTTTTTATTTAAAACTGGGAAAACAGTGGTGCTTTTAGTTCTAATAAAATGTGATATGATTAAAATGAAAGGGACATTTTTCAATTCTAGTGGGAAATTAATGAAAAATAGTACCAAAAAAAAAAATTCCATTTAATCTAATCGACACAGCAAAAAGCTGAAATTTTATCCACCTCTGGTAGAAACGTCAAAAATTAGCCAGAGGATAATATTTTAACGCAATTGGCACACGGCCTAACTCATGCAAAATTCACTAAACAAGCTCTCGAAATGGATCAAAAAAACTCTCACATTGACCCTCCTTCTCTATACGGCACCAGACTAGTCTTCGCCGACAAAACGAAGTACCTGGATCTCATCCCAATTAAAACAACTCAGCTGGGAGCTGAAAGAGTAAAGAAAACTATAATAGCCCTCTTCTCTTGTAGTCATTGGTAGAAAATGGGAACTTCAGCCACGCATAACCCTCTGACTCTATATGTATCTGTGGTCAGAGCGATTCTGTTTTATGGCGTTGTTGTCTGGAGGACAGCCGTGGATAACTCTATACATCGCTACAGCCTGTGAAAAGTATAAAGATTAGCCTGTCACTATTCCCGCTAGATCCTTTTGGGAGGACTAACAGATAAGTCTATACACTTCTACACTGATGGCTCTAAGATCAATGGTGGTGTAGGAGGAGGTATTTTCTCAGACAGATTAAATCTCAATCTCTCCTTCGGCCTGCCTATACACTGCAGCGTGTTTCAAGCGGAGATTATGGCGATTTCAGAAGCACTGTGCAGGATCAAGAGGATTGTTATATCTACTAAGGATATTCCCATTTTCTCGGATAGCCAGGTGGCATTGAATTGGCTAAGATGGCTAAGCAGTTTAACACTCACCTGTATTTGGTGCCGGGGCATAGAGACTTTCCATTGAATTGCATAACAGACGAACTTGCTAAACTAGGAATAACCATAGCATATAGGTAGGGTAATTTCGGGCAATATGGCGCACTTTTTTTGTTTCTCAAATAATTTTAACATGAAAAGCTTTTTTATCAAAAAACAAAAACAGTTAGAAAATATAAGAAAATCAGAACAAAAATACGTTAAATAAATAATTATAATAATTCAATGATGTAAAGGTAAACAAAGAAAAAGTTAAGTTAAAAATGTTTTACAAAAAACCCTGGCCCTATGCATCAGGGTGTGTCATTTAGTATGGCAAAAAAAAAAGTTTTTTTTTTTTAATCTTATACCTCTCAAAAGTTGAATTGGGATCCTAGGTGTCAGAATATGTGAAAAAATTTCAAGTTTAATGTACTTTTGGCTCCTTCAAATTGGTTGAAGTTTCGTAGAGAACGGTTCTCAGTGCTTTGTTCGCCCATTGCTCGGATATGGTTTAGTGTTAATTTTTGCTAAAGAAATTACTTAAAATTAATAAACATAAAGTTTATTTGGAAATTAAATGGAAAAATATCTATATTACATATTTTCATATTCAATACCCGCACTATTGGGCGCAATGCGTTTTACGGTGTGGAGAATATGAGGTTGTAAAAATATGTTTTTCTTAAATCTTTTTGTTAGTTGATCAATATTTTAAAATTGAATATATTTACTTTATTTGAGCCTAGTTCAACTAGATGTAAAAAAAATTACACGCCAATAGCCTATTTCTTCAATTTCTTCGAAACTTCAAGGTCATTGAGGGAGCCAAAAGTACTTTCCAAAATGGAAACTATAGATGTAGTAATGAGTTTTCATCGTCAGTGCAACTTTTGAGAACTATTAGAAATGAAAATTCTAAAATTGAAAAATATGACACACCCTACTATGCATAGGGCAAAATGGCGCATCCCCTTGGACAATATGGCGTGATGCTGTAATTGCGGTTTGATTTGTCACAGCTATCACAAGTGTTTTTTGAATGAAGTATATGAGTCGTGGGACCACTTACGACTTATTATAATTGTGACTTGGCCTGTATTTATCTGCCTATTCAAAGCCCATATAAAACAAGTCTTTTCTGTTACGAGTGAATCTATACGCTTGTGGTTTCCTTACATGAGCCACAATTTTCTGCTCGTTTTCTACTCCTAGGCATGTGGGAGCACCTAAACACCTAAACACGACAGGAAGTCATCGTTCTAGAGTCTTAGTATACATTTTTTTTTACATGCTTTACATGCGAACTCCATAAGGGCCAGAGTGCGCCATAATGCCCCTACGCCAAGTGCGCCATATTACAAAAAAGACGCTTTTGCAGAAAACTTAAAAAATGCCAGATTTTCTTTTACTGTTGCTAATCAATGCCACCAAAGGAAAACTAATATGATTCACTTCACTTCACTGTGTACACTAACCCCGTGCGTTTTATACTTAAGGAGCCACACGCAAATGAAAAAGAGCCAAAAATATATGTAGATGACAAAAATGGGGTATCCTTTTGTTTATTATTTTTTTCACTTGTAAAAATAATGGCAACGGCTTTACAACTTATCATGGCACTCTATAAAGAAAGACTCAAGTTTTTCCATCGTTTTATTTTCTATAAGTAAACCGGAAATGTGGTATTTGCAAGGTGCGCCATAATGCCCCCTGCACCATAATGTCCGAAGTTACCCTATGCGTATGCCTCTTTCTATTAAGAAGCTATCACTCAAATTTCACATAGTCAATAAAACTAATGTCAGATGGGAAGGTTTGCCACCAAACCGGTCTGACCTAGACTGGATCCGAACCGCTCTAACCAGCTTCTCTAAAAAGACTACATATAAGTACGATTATTGGTGTCATCACAGGACACTGTCTTATAGGCAAACATGAGATCCGGCTTGGCATCCTTTCAAATTACTTCTGCAGAAGCTGTAGAGACGAAGAAGAGGAAGAGAGCCCAACACATCTCCTCTTCCTCTGTGTTCTTTAACTCATGCCCAGTTCTTTCCCGTAGTAGGAAACCACACTTAGGTGAATACTTCTTCACGACCTCAGTCACCTAGCACAAACAGATGTTAGAAGTCTATTTCGCTTTATTCAGAGCTCTAAATGGTTCTCATGAGTGGCGGGGTAAAACATCCCTTATATCCTTGATATCACAATGGGGATCTACAGGCCTAAGTGTGCTGGTAATCATTACTGGCAGCCACTGCAACCTAACCTAACCATTAATTATCCTTTCACGTGGATGTAGTAGTGCCAATAAAAATAAAAAGAAGATCTAAAAATCTTTCGTTGTTTTTTGACAATTTTCATAACGAAATACGAAAGTTCAGTAAAGTGAGCGAAACAGAATGAAAACTGTCAAATCTTCAAAATGAAAGAGAATTCACTCATTTCACAGAAGAGTCCGCAAACTCTTTTGCAGAGTAATATCCAAATATTTAAAGTTACAGACGTCAAACTAAAATAATCTATTTGGTTGGTATTTCAACATCACTCGCCATTTTGTAAACGTTGATATGTTCTTAGAAAACTGCCACTATTTCTACCAAAAGCTAACAACAATTTCTGTTTGCTGCCAAATATTTAAGGCCATACTATAAAAGTAGAATGGGTGCGTGCGTCGACGTACCTAACTGTGCGAATACAAGGAACTTGTAGGTATTATACCACCATCATAATAGCTATTCGTGTCGACTCGTTAAGTTTCGTTCACTTTTGCTAACTTACAAAAGGAACGAACCCATTCGCTCTTTCGTATGAAAATTTGACATTTGACTTAAACATCTGTCTACATCGCTTCCGTTCACATACTCTTATTATGGGCAACTTGAGCAACTGACAGTATACTGAAGAAAACTTAACGTAGAATTTTGGCAGTAGCTTCCGATTGCTTTCGACTATTATAGTTGAGCCTTTAGGGGGTCATCCGTTTTTTCATTAGCCGACATTCAGAATGAAGAAAAATTAACGAATGTACGTTCTATGTTCGTTCACTTTTGCAGAGTTTAAAATCTAATTTTATCTAAATTTACTTTTAAGTACGTGATCAGACCTATAATTTGACTCATTTTAACAATCTGACAAAATGCAGAGTTTGACTGTCAGTTGTCAAAATTATTGATTGAAGAGTGGTAAACCATTTCTCCTTATTCGTTAAATTTGAAACGTAGTCGGCAAGCTGTAAATCTTACTAATATATAAATCAGAATGTCACGCTTTTACCTGTCAATTTTCTGACACGACTAACACAAAAACTAACACACACAATAAAGTAAAACTTCGTATTCCCGTTCTTTAACATACTGTGATTTTTAAATTAATTTATTCGCAATATTATTTAAATGAATGCAAAAATAAAAACACTCTAGCAAATGCCACATTCTTGCGAAATGTCATTTATTCAAACTACAAATAAGTACTTAGAATCCACACTTGTGGATTGTATATATTGATAGACTGCAAACTTGGGGTGCGTTCGCACTGTCTTTGATTCTTCGAACAAAATGACAATGTATGTATTGAAAGTAACACTATAGTTTTTAGACACGGGCGAAGCCGGGCGGGACAGCTAGTAGCAAATAAAGTTAAATAAGCTTGCTGACTTGACAGACTTGATATTTTTAGCAAAAATTTGACGAAACTGATCTATCTTCTTTCTTTATGTGGCGCTACAGTTCAGGGTGAACCAAGCCCTGCTTTTCGCAGCCATATGAGTGCGTGTTATATTTTTGCACGAATTGAAGTTACCTAGTTTTTTGCCGACTACGAATGGCGAATTGAGAAGCTCATCGTGATTAATGATAGGCACTCTTGAATGCTTGTCAGAGATTCGGAAGAGGTAGGAGGTATTTTCTATGATCGAACCTTGACAGAATGCGTAGTATTAACCACTACGCCATGGTGCCACTATTTATCAGTTAGTACTTTTCAAAATATGATTTTCTCTTGAATATTTTTAATAACTAATTATTATGGTATAGCAGAAAAGTAGGTATGTACTTTGTTGCAAGTTGTTTACCCACATTTGTGATCACCAATTATGTACATGACAAGAAAAATACCAGGGGTATTATTAAATACCTGCGTACACATGTTTGAGTTTCGACACACTTCACTAGTTAATAGTTCCAAGTTCATGAACTAATTCTGTCACATAAAAATGTGAAATTTTAGATAAACGTCGTCGTTTGGTATTGCCTGTTTTTAGATAGAGCTAAAGGTCAGTCCAAGAGTGTTTTCTCTTTTTATCGTTTATCTAGGATATGTTCCCGCTGATTGCATGATGAATGGTTATACTGTGAACATGATACTCACTATAACTACCCACGAAATGCCACTGAAAATAAAATTGAAATTTCGATGCCAGAAGAAAAAAAGACCCAAGCTCCGAGCCGAATACCAAACCAGTTCACGTCTGTTTGATGTGACTTCCACCGGTTTTGGTAGACAAAACTGTGACGTCTTCTGGCCGCCAAAAAGAAAAAAATAACTTTTCAACTTCCAGATGCTAGTAACGTGCAACCTTGAGTACGGGTTCATTCATAGTCGTCTTGTAGGTTTCTTTGAATTGTGTGACACATATAATTTGTTGTTACAGCCGTTGTTTACCTGTTTGTCTTTTAGACCGAAACGTGATACCATTTTTGACGCAACTTGTTTACAATCAGTAAACACGGCTTGAATCATATGTATAGCATAATACACTATGAATAGTATATTAGCAAAGAATGTTTTCTCCAATTCAACTAAGCTTCCGATCTTTGAAACATGCTTCTTACTTAGGTAGCAGAGCAGTGGCTAAGGCCTACAGAGGCCCTTTGTGATACCAAATCTTTACAGTTTCCTGGAACTTCTCTGTGCCCCTGCACCGAGTATACATACATAGGTGAATGTTAAACTATTCAGCCAACTCTATAAAAGATGAACGACAGTTGGAGGTGGTCTAGTAGATGAGACTGATTCCAGGGATTTCAACGCCAGCTGACTATCCGAGAAAATCCTAATATAGTTAGACGATATTACATTCCTCTTGATCCAGGGTAGTGCTTCGGAAATGCACGGGTTCTTGGTCTGCTCGGAATATCCTCCTTTGCTACAATCTCCAACTTTGCGCCTGGCCATACATCACCCAACTGATTTATTTATCACCCAACTGGTATATTTATTAAAGAGTCCCAACCGGACGAACGTGGGGTATTTGAGGATGCGGTGGGAGACGAGCAAGAAGCTTTCGATCCTCCCAACGCATCCGAAGGTATTTTTTAAATGTCTCTGTACATAGACCGGAGTGCCCCAAATATCCGGATACTCCGTGCGTAACTGAGCATGGAGTGGACCCTCAGCCCGTTCGATTCACGGGACGGGTGGTTTGCCACTTTATTTCAGGAAATCGACTATCTTTTGGTTGAAATCTCATATAGGGTTCATAGCCCGAGAATCTTTCATATGAGTTGTATTTCATCAGTGAGAAATATCCCTCCAAATGACCGTATTTATCGAGTGTTTGAAAATGGATTGAGTATTTTAAAACAAATTCGTTTAACATTGTCCTAATACTCTAATTTTTTCGTGAAGACAATTTCTCCAGTTTTTTAAGAAGTATCTAAAATCCAAGAACTTAGTCTAGCATGGCAGTGGTAAAAACAAAGTATGGGGTTGTCTTTCTTATAGAGAAGTGGGTTCAATTTATTGGATAGAAGAAAACATGACCAAGGAAATTAATTTGTATATCGTAGAAAATGTCATGAGACCTTATGCCGAGGACTATATGCCACTAATTTGGACCGACCAACAGGATAACGAGCCCAAACTCACTGCAAAGGAAGTGAAACATTTGTTTAGTATCGGCCGAAAAATAATAATCGCTCTTGGTCCAATACTAGTCTATACTATCTATACTATGATTAAAAAGCGGAAAGGTTTGTATATACAGGGTAATCTCTGGATCTACTGAACCGATTTCAAAAATTTCCTCACTAATAGAAAGCTACGCTACCCCGAAGGGCTATAGGCTATTTTTTCTTTTTGTTTTAGGAAACATAAAAAAAAAATTTTTTCTACCTATTTTACTTTGGCGGCTATCATTTCTATCTTAAACCAGATTACCAGATCAATTATCTGCCATGTGAGTAACCTGTCTGTTTGCGTACACGGGTGAAGCCGAGCGGGTCAGCTAGTACTCCATAAATAGGATCATACACATACCGTTTGTGTGCCATTTAAGGAATTGTTGCACATATTGTCCTTATTGCCTAACACGAGACAACAACCCAACAATTATTAAGAGTTAAGAGCACGATTTGTGTATACCATATTGTGAAAATACTCAGGGGCTTCGTCAGGCTAAAGTTGTAGTATTGATCCAATTAAATTCGTGATCATTTTGTTTATTTATCATTATTATTATTTATTTATATTTTAATTAACTTAACGCTTAAGGGATTAAGACAGTTGGCAACAGTGCAAGTAAATGACTTCACAACCTTCAATTTAATTGAGCGAAAGATTGGACTTCTCGAAGATGCTATACAGCAGTTAACTGTTTATCTTTATCACTCCCTAATAAGCGCAATCAAATGAATGCTAATGTGCTAATTATGGATAATTCACAAGCAAATAACAGCAATTATCCACTTAATGTTAATAAAGTTAACACCTCATAGACCAAATGCGAACTCTTTGGCGGTTGCGCCTAACAATGACGTCAAATATTTCTTCCCTGTCATGAAGTGGTATTCCCACATCCCGACCTTGAACGCTTAACTGTCAGTTTCGCTGGATCTTTCGGTGGCTGCCATTTAAACTTGGGAAGCACTTTTCAATTTGAATAGGTATGACGAGTAGACGTGTATCCCCTTTGTTATTATTCTAAACGACGGCATCCAATTAATATTTATGTTAACCTAAATTATGTGAGTAACCACTTTGTTAAGATTTATTGAAACAAATTCAATTCAACACATCACGTTCACGTACCTATGAGGTTGGGGATTTCCCACCTGAACACATAAAACAACGGTAATAGCTCAGCACTTCCATCTAGCACTCACTCGTACGTATGCGCAACGCATAGCTCAACTTTAGTGGTTTACCTTCAATGGTCGATCTCAGTATACAGCTACGTCGTACAACGACATCTGGTGATTTCATGGTCAATTAGCCACAAACGTTTTTAGTAAGTGGAATGGGAGGTATCAACGAAAGGAAAAGTTAATTTTCATAACACATACGATTGATTGAGAGTGCATTGCATGCAGTTTTGTTGTTTTTTATGGTCAAGGCCGTATTGAGTTCCAGTTATTTCCTAGCAAAAATGTGGTGCAACAAAACTGCTTTTTAAAGCATCTAAAGATGGGGGAACTAGTTTCCGAGTTATATTCGGTACAGTTCTAACAGAAATGTACAACTTTTATAGAAACCTAGCAGGTAATCCAAAACAGAAAGACAAAAGAATACCAGGTTTGGTTAGGTTATGTGGTGGCGGCTGAGCCTCACATAGACCAGTGTTGGTCTATAGTGATACCACAACTCTCCAGATACGGTATTTGAGCTAAATGTTGTTCTGAAAAAATTATTACATTTAATGAGATGGTCAGGCTTTGAGTTTGCGTCTTTTTCCGGCGAGTTGGAATAGAATTTTCCCAGTATTCTGTGCTTCCTCTTTGCCTGTGCAGGCGAGTGCGCAGTAGGTGTCTTAGTCTCCGGTTGATTGCACTTTCTGCATTATGTCGACGAGTTTAAGTCTGCAAGCGTTTCCGATTACGCAATGGCCTGTGACACTGCCTAGCAATAGATTGCATCCAATTCTTGTTAGCGATGTACGTTTGTCCGTATGTGTGGGAAAAGCTGTAACTGCTTCCACGGTAAGTGAATATTTCTTTAAGGCGGAGTAACGTTTTTAAATGTTTTTTTGCTTTTTTTGATTTTCTGAAGAATATTGAGTGAAAATTTGAGATGAATCGGAGCAAAACTAACACGAAGATACCGCGGTTTAAGGAACCGCGCCTCATATGTTACATGACTCAGCGCCAAAGCGCGCTATTGCTACATGGCAGCTGCTTAGCTCTCTGTATACATACATATTCCCTAACCTTACCCCCAACCTTTCTTTATAGAAATTGTAACACAAGTACAAACGATGATAGCGACATCCTTTATGGACCTGGCATCGATGATTCAGTGTGAGGTTAGCCGATAAAGCCCGCTTATGAACGTTTTATTTCAAAATTTTCAGTGTTTAAAACTTTAAAGCGTTTTGTTAATACTTTTTATTTTACAAATTTCGCAAAAATCGCGTTTTTCACATCAAAGTGGTCCCAAAAGGTGAAAAATTGAAATTTTGAAAAACCCTCCCAGCGTTACCTGGGGAAAGCAACTATCTAAAAAAAGAACTTTGATTTTTTGATTTCCGATGATCCAGCACCGAGTTATAAGGGACACCGCAATTGTCCTTTTTCCGAGACGCTTCCGAATAATTGCTGCCATTGCCGTATTTTTTAATATTTTTTTATGAACATTTTAGACGATATTTTTCGAATATTATACTTTAATGTGCCATTGCCTTTAATAAATAGATTTTAACTGTGTCGTCAAAAAAAAAAAATTACAAAAATGTGCCCGAATTAACGTTACCACGCCCTTAAAGAAAATATTGAAAATGTGAGATCTTACCAAAAGTAATGCCTAGTAAGCGCAGGTGTAACACATCGAAAATCTTATTTTAAATATTATTAAAATTTTACATCGATGCCATTGCTTATTTGTTTATCAGGCATTCCATTTGTAAGATGTTTTTCTCTCAAAAGCATTCTTGGAATGAAAATACAGTTATGATAATACAGTTATATATAAGACAAATCCAATCATGACCAACCCCATAAGGAATTTTTTTCAAGGTGGCATCATTTGAAGTTTGTTACTGAGCGGTGCCAGTACTTTTTAGTATTTAATTAATAATAATAACAATAATTGAAGAATGTAAGTAAGTGCTTACACGCCAGGATGTAGTAGCTAATGTTTTCAATAACTAACTTCAACTGCTAAGTTAACTGATTCCCAAATAGTAAGTGCTTACACGCCAGGATGTAGTAAATAATGTTTTCAGCAATTGTCATTCACCGTGGTAATAAGTGATTCCCGGTAAGGCAGTTGGTAAGTGCTTACCACCCTAGGACATCCCCATGTAAATGTAATCGTTTCTGTAATAAGGAAAGCAAATGCTGGTAGCTACTAATCAGAACTTAGAGAATCGAGTAATTTCGAGTAAGCAGTAATTTCCTACTGGGGTACTTAGTTTTGCGGTTGTATAGGAGTGCGGCCATAATATTTTCGTTAAGTAGAACGAAGTCTTGTGATTCCACATTATGTCAGCTGTACTTTGAAGTTTAGGTTCGTGTTCTAAACTGAGTAATACTTCAAGGATTAGCGTGTTCATCCGCTTTTTCGTTACCTTTTATATCTACCTTGATGACCAGGGACCCAATATAAGCAGACCGAGTTGCTTCTACTGACTTCCTGTAATACGGTATAGCAGCTTAGAACTGTTTACGTTAGGATACAAAAACAACGTTGTTTTTGAATTTGATGACGGAGTTAGTATTCACGCGACTTGGTTTGTTGTTAATAAGTTTTTTTTTTTTTTTTTGGTTAAAGAGGTATACATATAGGTACATAACATACTATAGATACATATTATATACTGGTACATAACAAATAAAACCAGATTGTTTATTAACAAGTAAGCGCTTAACGCGTTGATCTGTTTACCAATGAAGGGCATTCGAAAGTGAAAACATTAAAGAATTACGTATCGGACGTTTAATGAATAAAACATTTGCCAACTGATGGTAAAAGTTTTAAAATTCGCATGATAAAATCTGAAAACAGAATTGAGATGTTCAATATCCCAGACTATGAATATTCCATTTTAGTAGTTCATTTCATCACGATTTGTTTGGCTGTTCTTAAGTTTGTGTGTTTTTTTTTTACAAGCTTTATATTAACTTCACTTTCTGTGAGAATGGAATGTGGAATCGATTTTACACCCACTTCCAGATATCCGATTGTGCTGAAATTTTGCATGTCCGGTGACAACTAAATATAGTATGTTTGATGATCTTGTAAATCTTATATGGCGGACGCCCCAAGATGGCGGATTACCGTTATCTTTCCGACCTCCTATATATGGGTATCAAATGAAAGGATTTGACAAATCGAATACGATTAGCTAAGTGACGTGATTATGAATTCAATATGGGATCAAATGCGGATCACTTTTTTCTTCACAATCCACATGACATGGGTATCAAATAGTAGGGTTTGATGAGTAGAATTTCAAACAATAAAGTATATTTTATGATGTTGTAAATCTAATATGGTGGACCCCCTAATATGGTTGATTACCGTTATCTTCACGACGTCCTCCATATGGGTATCAAATTAAGGGACCTTTACTTAATAGTCACATATTGGTGACTCGGAAAAAAAATTATTTTTTACTTTTTAGTTCATGAAAGCTTGTTTTTAAAAAATGTTTTTTATCTACATATGTATTTTTTTTAAATATGTAAATGGAAATGGAAATTGAAATATAGAAGAACAGTGATTGCTTCCTATTCCTATCATACTATAAGTAACGCGACTGTGTTTGGGGGGCAACGCCGGACGGGCAACAGCTAGTAATACATAAATATGTAAATAAACAAAATGATCACGAGCTAAATTAATTAGACGTTCGAATGGAATTTAATTGGATCTTTAACACCTAGGTACGCTGCTGTTTGTAGTGGGTTTAGTAGTTTTTTGTTTGTTTTACAAGTAAATCAAATAAAGCATCTTTGACACGATGCATTTGGATAAGTTACAAGCTGCGAGTACAGTCTTGTACATATTTACTTATTGTCTAAGCTAAGATTGTTATCATTTTTAGTGCACAAAGTAACAATGAAATAATCTTGAAGTGATTTATTGACACTTGCTAATTAGTGTCTGTCTACGAGGTTTTCCATTGAAAAGAGCATTTCTATTTACTTAACGGTATTTGATTTAATTTTAACTTGTATCTTTCAGATTAAATAAAATGGCTACACATGTGAACCCGACATTTATAGGGGATGACGGCAAAAACACCAATGGAGTTGCGAAAATACAACGCAGCCCACCACCGGATGAACCCAAAGCGCCATCTTGTGTAATTTTGAACAACTATTAGTAAGAGGAAAATGACTCCCTTTTTGATTTTTTAGAATTCAGCATCAAAACCTGGTTTAGAACGTGATCGTTGGGGCAACGATGTCGAGTTCCTGCTTTCGTGTATCGCTATGTCGGTGGGCCTGGGCAATGTGTGGCGTTTTCCATTCACAGCACTGGAAAATGGTGGCGGTGCTTTCCTGATACCGTACCTGATAGTATTATTTTTAGTTGGTAAGCCGATCTATTATCTGGAAATGATCGTGGGACAGTTCTCAAGTCGAGGATCTGTCAAAGTATTCGAATTGTGTCCGGCCATGAAAGGTAAGTGAACACTTTGGAAACACACAACTCCCATCCTACAGAATCATCTTCATTTTGGGACTTCATTTTTGTTTTTCTTATAAAACTAGGCGTCGGCATTGGTCAGGTGATCTCTATTTCAATTGTCAGCACGTACTACGTGGCGATAATGGGGATCACTCTGAAGTACACATACGATTCGTTTTATAGTGTCTTGCCATGGACCGAGTGCCAGGACTCGTGGGACGCTGTATGCGTAGCGTCTGGTCCCAATAGCACCAGCCTTACTAGCAACAGTACTCTTAGTACTGGGGTCAGACAGACCTCTGCCGAATTGTATTTCATGTAAGTCTTTCGAGTTGAATTTGTGGTATCGGGTTTGCATTTTTGGTGATGGATAAATAGATCAATTTATTTGCATGCTTATTTTTTATTGTAATTTCACTCTGGTGTAGGTCAGTTCCGTCCGGCCGGCGGCCCGGCTGGTTGGATGATTTAATACGCGAAGACTATTGCAACAGAATTGTTTGATTGGAAATTTATTATTTATTACAGAGTCAATTGAAATCAAAAGCATCAAATAGATTTGAATTGAGGAATTGAATCAAATGTGACAGGCTGTTTTTTTTTTTGCCGAAGAAGTGTGAACTGTGAAAATTGTTTTGCGATAAATAAATTGAGGGCTATTCACACATGTGTATAGATGTACGCTTTGCGACTTGATGAGGGGCAGTTCAATGTATAGAAGGCTATTAAAATGTGCCGGCAATTGGATAAATACGATACTTTCAAGGTTCGTATAATGATACTTTGTGTACAGTAATTTGTTTTGTTTATACATTTGTACAAGAGCGGAGTACTCATATACCAAGAGCAGGAAGAAACTGATGCCAGCAAAGTTTCCTAGTGAGAAGGCAGCAGTTGTGATTAGTCCAATTGTTTTTGTTAATTTTCCGCACTGATTTTTATAGGGATCTAACAGGTCGTGAGAGTGAATTTCCATTCATTGTGACTTTAACGGTCAACTGTCACATGGTGATTGCTGTCAAGCTGGCTTATTAGACAATTGCTGGCCACATCATCTGACAATGTAATGTAATATGGAACTCAATCTATTTTGCAATAGAAAAGCGACAACGCATTAAGAAATTTTGCTTATTCGACTAATCGACGGCCCAACAATTTCCCTCTGTCTGTTCAGAAATATTTTTTTTAAATTGAAACGGTTTTTCAGGTCAAAAACACATACTTTCGATTGCCAGTTGTTTTTTTGCCCTCATCTTTTTATATTCATACAGTTGAAGTCATTGCTACTAAGGAAGAAGAAACTACATGCACTCTTTGTAGATTTTAAGGCCGCCTTCGACTCAGTGGACCGGAATGCGCTACTCTACCAGCTTTACTGCATGGGTATGTCAAATAAGTTTGGTCGAACCATATAAAACCTATACGCTGATACGCTGCTGTATCAGAATGGTTCCAATCGTGGTCTGGAGTAAGACAGGGATGTGCTTTGAGCCCGAGTTTATTTGCTCTCTTCATTGAAGACTTAGTAGATTTGCTGCCTGGAGGCGTAGAGTATGCGGGTCTACTGGTTAAAGCCCTTATGTTTCCGGATGATATAGTGTTGCTGGCCTACTCGCCGGAATCTATGCAGCTGATGATCAATCGCTAATATGATTACTGTTATATGTGGAACCTGGAGGTTAATTCGAACAAGACGCAAATTATGATATTCAAAAGCGGAGGAGGCAGAATCTGCTCAAACGAGAAATGGCAGTTTAATGGAGAAGCAATTGCAGTGGTAAAGGAGTATAAGTACCTTGGTGTATATCTCACCAGAAACCTTAATATGGAAAGACATTTTAAGAAAAAAACTAGAGAAGTCAAAAACAGACATCAATACAGTCTGGAGAAAATGCATCATGAACAAAAACATTGCCCATAGTAGCAAATATAAAGTGTTTGAAGCTGTGTTGAAAACTACCCTTTAATACGCGGCACAAGTTTGGGGACACAGGCAATATGAGACAGTTGAGAAGTTACTTCGGTACTATTTAAAGAGAGCATTTCATCTTTCACCAAACACGCCAAATTATATGCTCATGTTGGAAACAGGACTATCACCAATGTTCGTGGGAACACTAAAACTCCAGGTTGATTACGTGCTGAAGGTTCTAAAAGTGCCAGACTGTCGACTACCAAAAAAAGCACCGCTACACACAATACGGCACAAAACGGAATGGTACAAAGAATGGATAGAGCTAGCAACTGGGTGTGGAGTAGAGCTGAATCTGGAGAATACCGCGGAATGGAAGTCGAAACTCAATCAGCTCATCACAGGTGTAGATGAACAGATCAGAGCAGGATTTGTGGAGAGTGCGCTTGGGTCACAGCATAGAATGATATACAGCCGACTATGCCACAATCTGCAGCAGAATAACTATTTCCGTGATGAGCACAGTATTGATGTAATAGCGACGGTGCTAAAGCTACGTGGAGAGCTGTTAAAATTGAATTATATACCACACAGGGATGATCTACCGATACTTTGTAGCCTGTGTAATATGGCAGAGAGGGAAGACGTTTTGCTCTTCCTTAGCAGATGCCCGATCCTCAGGGAGACAGGGAGGGAAATCTTTGAAAGCGATGCTCTATCGGAACGCGAAGTCCAAAAGTTTCTCAATGAAATAAAAAATCAATAAAAATATCAATCAATCAATCAATCAGTATCGAGAGCGGATTCTAAACGGAAATTTCTAATACTTTAAAGTATTCACCTAACATATTATAATATTTGAGTTTACTCTACATTTTTATGAAGTTAAACTTAGTTGTCAACCAGGCAGACGGCCAAGCCATGCCATGTACCACGTTGTCAAACGGCGGACCCACCCTAGACCCAAAATGTCTAGTATGGTACACTGATGAATCGAAAATGGCCTTGTTGTGTCGAGCCCAACACCAGAATCTCCGTCCCTTTTGGATCCTGGGAATGATGTTTCAAGCTGACATGTACACCATTGAGATCTGCACCTTGATTAACTTACAGAGAGGCATCATGGGAGCTAACATAAATGACAGCCAAGCCGCGCTTAAAGCTTTGAGCTCCTACTCTTTGGATTCAAGACTGGTATAGTGCGCTCTCCAATACACTGAACCAAAGAACGTTATCATATTGACAGTTTTTGTTACCAATGTGATGAAAAAATTGTCATTTTTCAACCGACTACTATAGTTGTCAATATGACAATTTACGATTTTCATTTTTCAACTTGATAACTTGTGTTTTCATATTGACAGTTGCAATTGTCAATGTGATGAAAGCAGTTGTCATATTGAAAACTCAAGTTGTCAGATTGAAAACTTCGATTTTCAAATTTAAAATGGTAGGTATTGTCATATTGAAATGCAAAGATGCGATAATCATATTGAAAATCTAAATTTTCAATGTGATAACTGCAAAAGTAAGATAATCATATTGAAAACCACAATTGTCAATAACCGCAATTGTCAACTTGATGACTTCGAAGCGCGATAATATTCACATTGACTACTGGAATTTTCATATTGACAACTTCTTTCATCATATTGAATATCGAAAGTTGAAAATCGAAAATTTTCATATATTGATAATTTTCATCATATTGACAATTTTTTTCATCACATTGACAAATTTCAGTTGACAGCCGGCAATTGTCAATACGATAACCGATATTTTTTTCAGTGTACCTAGCTACTCACTATACATAAGGTCAAACTTTGGTGAGTACCTGGTCACAGAGCCATTGACGGAAATGAGATTGCGGATAAGATGGCCCGTTCAGGCTATACTGCCGAATTCTCAGGCCCGAAACTCTTCTGTGGTATAAACTGGGCGACAATCTCAGCGGTAATTAACAATTGTGATAAACAAATTAACCCAGTGGGCGCGCGGTTGTTTGTAATACGAGAGGGCGCGCGGCTTTCGATTGAGACCAGCTGAGTTTGAGCTATTATAAAATCAATGTCCGCCTTCACAAACTGCAGTTTGCACACTAATCAGTTAATTTTAGGAATCTATTGAAAAGGATGGGCTAAAAAAAATAATATCTAGGAAGTGAGAACATTTTCAAAATGATGGTCTACGATCATAGACCGCGCGCCCACTGCAGGATTAAAAAAATCTCTCTTATTGGAGAATTGTCCCAGGGCTCAGACTAGCCCAAAATGTTAATTAAGCCTTACACCCCCATCACAAGGAACTGCTGAACTACAATAAGAAGGATATTAGGTATCTAACAAGCTTCCTCTCCGGTCACTGCCAGTTATGATACCACCTACATAAGTTCAGGGGAGGTCGAGATGGTCGAGCACTTTTCGGGGTCAGACGGCGTACCCCACGAAAAGAACTCCTCAGACCTTATGACATCCTAGCCTTTATTAGAAAGGCGGTCTGCCTCTTGAACTAATTAGGATCCTACGATACATTAGATCTTTAAGGTTGCAGTCTTGGTGGGGCAGGAGCACTAAATAAAAAAAAATGGTCTGAGGATATTTCTCTTTAGTGGGGTAGGCATTTGGTTTGCATCGATGGAATCATGGAAAAGTAGGAGTACAAAAAGATTCTGGACTACCACTAAACGGAAATTGTTTCGTCCTACAACAGGACAGAGATCCGAACCACCGTTTTATATTATGTAGCAGTTCTTTCGAATTTAAAAAATAAATCCTTTAGGTATAACAATTCAGTGGCATTAGAATATTTATAAGGGTCTTTCTAGGAATCGGCTCTTAAAAATAGACAAAAAACCTTCGAAAGACTAAAAATCTGAAATGAACTTATTAGCTGAAACCAAATTTTTCATTCTCTTGCCAATGACCCAAAAGGCCTACGGGATAGCTTATCTACCTAAATACAGTGACACCTCCCTTAGGCGGACAGTGACGGTGATAACATGTTTGTCCGCCTAAGGGAGTTATCCGTTCAAGGGATAAACACATTAAAATTAATTATCTTTCTTTATCAAAACATAAAAATAAACATTGCAACTTTATTTGAAACGATTAAATAAACAAACAACGAAAACAAAACAGAACAAAGATTGGGAATCCTCGTAAATAACTTCTGTCGCAGCTGCACGAATGAGGAGGAAGAAGAATCCCCCTATCACCTTCTGTGCAGCGGCCCGGCACTCTCTTTCTAAAAAAAAGATTCTGGGAGAATCATATATATTATTTCTGTAGTATAGGTACCATTTGCGGCTCTCACACTTAACCAATCTTAACAAATGAGGTGTCAAAAGAAAGAGATTTTTCTGGAGCACTGACGAATTGCACTTTCACTTCAAAGATTTTAACAAATTAGAAAATCTATCAAAACAAATATTCTACCCAAAATGAACTCCCATAGGAATTAATACTTCCCGTATGAGTTCCATGGGATTTCCAAGAGTTGACAGATGGAAATCATATGGGAAGTTTCGATTTTGTGGGTTGGATTTTCTCTTGCGAGAGTTCTCGCACGGGCACACCAGTGTTTCTTAAAATATGAAAATGTATCCAACTTTTAAAATGATCTCAAGCGCACGTGGCAACATAATGGACCTACTAAGTGAATTCTACAGAGTGCGGTGGATAGCCATCTAATCTAACCTAAAAACGCAGGCTGTATTCACGATATAAATACATATTTCTGTTTTCCGTAATAGGCTTGGCCAAACATTTAATGGGATTGGGACGAAGACTTAGGGTATCTGCAGTATACATAATGTTGCCAATCCCACTGCTTTTGGAAGGACAGTACTGCTTTTCTGCTTCCTGTCCTTCCAAAGAATTTGTACTGCTTTTCGTAAGGGAAAACAACTTTGCTATTCACATTCATCTTTTAAACCTTGCGCCCAGTCATAAAGACGCAAAATGTACACAGGCGACATAAGCGAACGAAATGGGAACGGAAAGACACATATTCACACTCCCAGACACACTGACACTGCGACAACAGAAGAATGATGGGTGGAAGTTTTTAAACATATGAACGCCCAGAGCGTGCCATATGTATATGGTGCATCACCCGGTTCATCATCTCCAGTCGAACGCATTTTTGCTAGCGCTGAAAAAATATGGAAAGTAGAGTCTGGAAATCTTCATCTTCGACATTAAAATCAATTTCAGAAGTTAATATCGAAACCTACTGCGAAGGCATAACACTGGCAGTAGGATGGTGGATATGGCTGAAGAAATTGATCGCACAAACTATAATAAGAAACATCTGGAAAAAACTCCTGTGAATCAAAAGCAAGTACAAAAAAGAATACACAACTCTCCAGTTATCCAGGACACCACCCATAGAGTTCGTTGAAATTGAAACCTATCATCTGAGTTTCCTACCACCACGTCGATCTGTCTGTCTCTCGTTCTCGTCCTTCATGTGCTCGCGCTGTGTGTTAACATTATAAGGGTATTCATATCCCCTTTAGCGTGTATAGATTATAAAAAAAATATCAATCATCAATCGATTAAGTCGGTGTAAACGAATAATCATTTTTTTTATCATAATCTTTTTTTTTAATCAAAACTTTGAAAATGAAAACCTTTTTTTTGCTCTTCAAAATGTACTGCTTTTTGTAGGAGCAGAGTTGGCAACATTAAGTTTACAGCAGAGCTGTTTTTGCCCGTCTAATGGAATAAAATAAAATAATTTCTGACAGATATGCATGTCCGTGTCCGATCAAGGGAGTGTCCGTTCAAGGGAAGATAAAATGTATGCAATCTGAAATATAAAAAAATTCGTTGGGAAAATTTCTCCTTCCAAAGGATCGGTCCGTATAAAGGAAGCTAGGAGATTTCACCGTACTCACATTTGTGTAAATAGGAAAGAACCCATAGCTTTGACCAAATTTTCACCCCAGATACCACAAACAACTCCGAGACTTACACTGAAACAAGATCGACCTTAAAATTGATGGTTTCTCTAGTTTCCGACGAACAATCAAAATTACTTACTAGGTACATACATACTCGTACCTACTTCCTTTTAAATCATTGCTTCACTTTAACTTAACTGCCACGCAAATCTAACATCATAGCCAACAAACACTCGCTAATCACATTACAAAATCACAACTTACATAAGCCCTTTTGCCTATCTGTTTGCACATCTCACTTTCTATCTCTAAGCACAATCACGTAGCTAATTAGATTAACCGCTACCGGCACTTGTAATTAACCACAAAAAAAAAAAAAAATTATAATTAAAACTTCCAAAGGTGTTGGAATTGGTCAACTTTTCATGGTGATCCTGCTTGCAACATATTACGAATCGATCGTGGCACTGATCTGTTACTACCTCATACAGTCGTTCAGATCGCCACTACCGTGGGCTAACTGTCGCCCAGAGTGGGGTATGCACTGTTTTGATTCCATGATCATGAGTAACGCAGGTGAGGAGCTGAATAGTTCGACTACTTACTTACTTAGGTGGCGCTACAGTCCGGGGTGGACCAAGGCCTCAACCAACAACCTCTTCCAGTTAGCCCGGTCCTTAGCTAACCGCTTCCAGTTGCGCACTCCAAGTTGGTTGAGGTCTTGTTCTACTTGGTCGCGCCACCTTAGGCGAGGTCGTCCTCTGCTGCGCTGACCCTCCGGGTTAGAGTTGAATATTCTCCGAGCCGGAGCGCTGATGTCCATGCGCTCTACATGTCCTAGCCATCTTAAACGCCCAATGTGCAGTTTTTTGACCAGGCTGATGTCGCTGTACAGCTCGTACAGTTCGTCGTTGAATCTTCTCCTCCAAGACCCGTCAACGCAAACGGGACCGAATATCCTACGAAGGATTTTTCTCTCAAAGCGACCAAGGAGATCTTCATCCGCATTCGATAAAGTCCATGCTTCAGCTCCATATAGCAAGACTGGGATGATAAGGGTCTTATAGAGAGTCTCCTTAGTCGATCGGGAAAGGACTTTACTGCTCAGTTGCCTTCTTAGCCCAAAGAAACAGCGGTTGGCAAGAGTAATCCTTCGTTTGATTTCCGACGAGATGTCATTTTTTGATGTTATGGCAGAGCCGAGGTAGACAAAGTCCTTTACTACCTCAAAGTTGTAGCTGTCTATTGTGACGTTCTGTCCAATTCGTCGATGTTGGTTGTCCCTTTTTGTTGACAGCATATACTTAGTTTTGCCCTCGTTTACCGCTAAACCCATTTTGGCCGCTTCCATTTCTATACTCGCAAACGCGCCGGTGACAGCTCGCTGTGTTCTACCAATGATGTCAATATCGTCGGCGTATGCAAGTAGTTGAACGGACTTTTGAAAGATCGTTCCTTGTGTGTTGGCTTGTGAGTTTCGAACAATTCTTTCAAGTATGATGTTGAAGAAGTCGCATGACAGCGCATCACCTTGTCTGAATCCTTTTTTGACATCGAAGGTCTCGGTGAGGTCATTACCGACCTTGATGGAGCAGCGAGCTTTCTCCATCGTCATCCTGCACAGACGGATGAGTTTGGCAGGGATGTCAAAACTAGACATGGCTCTATACAGTTCATCCCTCCAGATGCTGTCATAGGCGGCCTTGAAATCGATGAACAGGTGGTGGGTATCGATTTGGACTTCTTGGGTTTTTTCCAGGATCTGCCTGAGTGTGAAAATTTGGTCTATGGTGGACTTTCCTGGCCTGAAACCGCACTGATAGGGGCCAATCAGGTTGTTGACGAAAGGCTTCAAGCGTTCACACAATATGGCAGATATGATCTTGTAGGCGATGTTCAGGAGACTGATGCCTCTGTAATTGGAGCAGTTGAGAGGGTCGCCTTTCTTATGAACCGGGCAAACGATGCTGAGATTCCATTCATCTGGCATACTTTCATCTGACCAAATCTTAGAGATGAGTTGGTGTATGCTCACTACCAAGTCATCTCCAGCTGCTTTAAATAACTCTGCGGGTAAACCGTCAGGTCCAGCAGCCTTGTTGGACTTAAGCTTGGATATTGCTATCCGCACTTCGTTTTGATCAGGTGGATGGGAGTTTTGGCTATCATCATCTAAGTTGAATGGTTCATTCTGCCTGACAGCGGAATTTTGGTCGTCATCGCCATTGTACAGTCTGCAGAAGTAGTCTTTCCAAATTCTCAGCACCGACTGTGTTTCTACTACGATGTTTCCATCCGCGTCTCTACAGGTTTCTGTACGGGATTTGTTTTGCTGGCACATTCTTTTTACCCTCTGGTAAAACTTCCGTACATTGTTCCTGGAGTAGCATCTCTCAATATCCTCGAGCGCACGCTTCTCGTGCTCTTTCTTTTTCCTTCTAAGAAGCCGATGTTCTTCCCGTCTCTTTTGCTCGTAGAGCATGCGAGCAGATCTAGTCCTTCTTTGCAGCGCCGCTTTATACGCTTGTTGTTTTTCCGCGTTAGCTAGTCTGCACTCTTCATCAAACCAGGGGTTTCGTGGTGGTGGTCGTGTGAAACCCAGCACATCATTCGCGGCACTTATGATGGCTTGCTGGCAGTGTTGCCACTGGTCTTCTGTACTAGCTGTTGCTGCGGTAGGACTCGTAGCAAGAGATCGGGATATGCGTTCTCTGTAGGCTCTGGCGGTGTCTTGCGATTGTAGCTTTTCGACATTGTACTTTCTCACAGTATTTCGTTGTTGTGGCGCTGTGGATATCCGCATTCGTACCTTGGCTACAACAAGGTAGTGGTCCGAGCCAATGTTGGCCGCCCGGAAGGTTCGGACATCCATAATACTGGAGGCATGTCTGGTGTCGATCGCAATGTGGTCGATTTGGTTGACGGTTATTCGATCCGGAGACCGCCAGGTCCCCTTATGGATATTGAGATGTGGAAACTGTGTGCTTGCTATACTGACACTTCGCCCCGCAGCAAAGTCAATCAGCCTTAGTCCGTTTTCGGACGTGGTGTCGTGTAGGCTGTGCCTTCCAACCGTCCTACCAAAGATGTCCTCTCTTCCTATCTTGGCGTTAAAGTCGCCCAGTACGATTTTAACGTCATGTCTAGGGCATTGCTCGTATGTTTGGTCGAGGAGCTCGTAGAAACTATCTTTGGTAGCGTCGTCTTTTTCTTCTGTGGGGGCGTGAGCACATATAAGGCTTATGTTGGCGAATTTTGCCTTGACACGGATTGTCATAAGACGCTCGCTCACGTGCCGAAAGCTCAAGACTTCTTGCCTAAGTCTGCCGCGTATGACAAATCCGCATCCGAATAAGCGCTGTTTATTTTCTGTATAGCAGTCACCGTAGTAGATATCACAGTTTTCCATCCTTTTTCTGCCTGGCCCATTCCATCGCACTTCCTGGATGGCGGTTATATCTGCCTTGTAGCAGTTTAGGGCCTCTGCCAGTTGTTCGGATGCACCGTCGCCGTTCATTGAACGAACATTCCAGGTACATATCCGAACGTCGTTGTCCTTATTTCGTTTAGCGTGGTTGTCAACAGTAGATCCGTCCTTTTCCGAGGCTTTTGGTTGTTTCGGAACTCTTTTTTTTTTTACGTGGTTAGGTAGTTAACCTCACGCACAACCCCCAACCTGGAGGGCCAGATCCTTGTATACCCCTAGGACAAGGGGCCGGGTACACCGGTGTCAGTAACCCACTACGGGGGTGTGAGCGCTGCCGTTGGCCCACTAGGGGCTCATCCGCCACCAACTCTTTTCCAAGACCCTGACTAGTACTTGGAAATCCTTATCGACCTGAGCTCCGAATATGTCGGAGTAGCTCAGATAAGGTTTTGTTTCCGTTCTGGAAATTTTAGCGCCACCGTTGGTTCCATTGATGGAATTCATCCGCTGACGTGAATTATAGTGCTGCTATTTTCCCTTGCTCAGCACTCGCGCTTATAAGTTTAGCAAGTCGTGCCCGGATGGGCAGCGACCAGTACCCGATGGTTACCACTTGGAGGTAAAATAAGCACAATTGATGTGTAGTAACAGTTACAACACTGGGCTTAGCCAAATTAAAGCCAATCAGTGCCTACCCTATTTCTACAACATCCAACCATCGACTACTATCCCCACTATTAACACACGGTATCTAAAGTATGTGGAGCAGGCTAGTAATGACACGATCATGACTAGTTCCGAGTTGTTTTTTATGTAAGTGGCTTACGGGATGGGTGTGTCGCTTTGAGCGGGTATTTTTGCAGTAGCTTTTTGTGTGCTCATTGTATGTTTATTTTTTATGTTTCCTTAAAAAACAAAAATATAGCAAAGAAGTACTCCAGGAGAAGGATAACATTAACGATGGTATTGGTGTTCCTAATTGGCCACTTGTGATTGGACTGCTGTTTTCTTGGATTGTCATCTATGCGGTGATCATTCGTGGAGTTAAGAGTTCGGGCAAGGCTTCGTATTTCCTTGCCATTTTCCCCTACATAATTATGGTGATTCTATTGATCCGTGCTGTGACTTTGGAAGGATCTGCAGATGGAATTATTTATTTCATCAAACCACAATGGGAGAAGATTTTAAGCCCCAAGGTAAGAAAATGAAATTCCAAGATCATTGATCACTTTTTGGTTTGAATTCTTAGGTTTGGTACGCTGCAGTAACTCAAGTCTTCTATTCCCTGTCCGTTTGCTTTGGCAATATCATAATGTACTCATCGTACAATAAATTCGATCACAATGTCCATCGAGATGCGACTATCGTAACCCTGTTGGATACGTTTACCTCTCTATTAGCTGGGTTTACGATTTTTGGAATTCTGGGTCATTTGGCTCATGAAATTGGAACCACCGACGTTGGGACTGTGGTCAAAGGGGGAACTGGTCTGGCTTTTATATCGTATCCAGATGCTATTGCCAAATTCAAGGCTGTGCCGCAAATTTTCTCCGTTCTTTTCTTTGTCATGCTGTTCGTATTGGGAATCGGTAGTAATATCGCAATGACATCGTGTACAATGACAGCCATCCGAGACAATTTCCCCAAGATCAAGCAAGCGCATTGCGCTTTAGGAATTGCAGTTTTCAGCTTCATCATTGGACTGATCTACATTACACCGGTAAGTGCATCGCGATTCAAAGTCAAAGCAACGGCGCCCTTATTAAAAGAGCTCTTCTCTTCTTTAGGGTGGTCAATTCATGTTAACCCTGGTGGATTATTTTGGAGCTTCGATGATCGCTTTGGTGCTGGGCATCGCTGAGCTTTATGTCTTCGCCTGGGTGTATGGTGTCGATCGGTTGTGCAAAGATACCGAATTTATGATCGGTCAAAATCCGGGCTGGTACTGGAGACTGTGTTGGGGCATTATTACACCACTGATCATGACGGCGATTTTGATCTACACATTTGTTGCCTATGAACCACTGACCTACAAGGATGTGGGATATCCAAACTGGAGTTATGGTAAGTTTAACAAAATGATCCTTCGACTTATAGGGCGTATTCATATACAAAATTTAATTTTCTAGCAATTGGATGGACGATCTCAGCGTTTGGTGTACTACAAGTTCCTATTTGGGCCTGTGTAGCAATAATTCGTCAACCGGGCGATACTTTTATGGAAAAGGTACGAGGAGCATTCCGACCAAAGGCCAACTGGGGACCAAGTGATGTTGTATTGCGGGAACAATACCACAAGGAGATTGCCAGCTACGAAGATTCAATAAGAAATTTGGGATTCTTTGAGAGGATTAAGAAAAACATATTCGGATAGAATACAAAAAGTCGATTAGCGACTGAGGCCTTATTATATTTAAAAACAGCTTTAATAACCTGTGTTTGCTTTAAGTTAACTTGTTTTGTAAGAAATACAATTTTATACAAAAGAAATGTACATATATACTAAGAACAGTTTTGGTGGTTATTGATGACGGCGATGGGTTCTGAAAAGTGGTAGAGTAGTGTCTCCTAATTTCGAACACCTCCAGTAGTCGAACACTTTCTAGAAAAACTCGGGAAAGGTCAATTAACACCATTGAAATCCGATGTGAAAAAAACTGACAGTTTGTAATGGGGTTTCGAAAATTGCGGTCACTCAGAAATTGTTGAAAAAAAGAGTGTTGCGAGAAAGTGTCGTTTTTGTGTATTAGAATTCACGTGAGTAGCTTTTTCAGATACTATTTATTAGATAAGGTAGAACTACCTGCCTTGCTACAAAGCAAATCTGGCCTAGATTATAACTTAACCGCTCTAGATACCATTTGTCACTAAAAAGACTACATATAAGTATGACTATCGGTGTCATCACAGGACACTGCCTTATAGGCAAACGCGCTACTAGACTTGGCGTCATTTCGAATGACTTCTGCAGAAGATGTAGAGACGAAGAGGAGGAGGAAAGTCCAACACATCTCCTCTGTTCGTGCACAGCTCTTTCTCGTAGTAGGAAACTTCAACTAGGAGAATACTTCTTCGATGACCTAAGTGATCTAACACAAAAAGACGTAGGAAGCCTTCTTCGCTTTGTACAAAGCTCCAAATGGTTCTCTTGAGTAGCGGGGTAATTATTCCCAAGATTCTTGGTATCACAATGGGCCTCTATAGACCTAAGTGTGCTGGTACTTGCCACTGCTACCTAACCTAACCTAACCTATTAGATAATATGAGTGTTATTATCAGGGTTCGGAATTTGTTGACCAAAAAAAGACAAAAAAGGCCAAATTATACCTCAGAAAAAGGCAAAAAGAAGGCATAATCGCCTGCGATTATCTATCAGGAAAGCATTGAATAAAATAAAGTATCTTTCAACATGGGCAGAGTCTAATAGAGGCAAAATAAGAGATGCCACGTCGTTGACTTTAATATTAGAGTCCAATTTGGAGTTTGCTGCGTCATTTGCTTAAAAGAAACCGCGTACAATTTCATCACATCTTCAGCTACTGGCCCTTTAGCTTGATGTAATTTTTCCTCGATCCCGTTCAAAGTCTTTAACACCTCTTCAATTGGCCTTCCTAAATATTACGCATTGCGCTAAGCTCAAATGCTTAAATTAAAATACATTCAACTACTAGGAGTCACCTGTTATTTGTAAACTCTCTTAGCTCTTCGGGTGAACTAAAAATCTATTTTCAATTTCACCACACATTTTTGCAATTGGGGGATTTTCACTTTCAATGACAACACTTTCAGCAGACTAGCACTAAGTATGACCAGTATGTCACAGAATATGAATCTAGATGAAAAGGCACACATTTACGAAAAAAAATCCGGTCAAGTGCAAGTTATACTTGCGCAATAAGTGTTCCGTACTGTGTAGCAGTTATTTTAACTACATTAATACATACGTATGTCATAGATTTATGTTGATAGATCTATATGAACCCTTTCTTTACGATACGATTTCTACTAAAGATACAATGATACTTTGTTCGATACTCACATATATGAACATATGGTTTTATGGTGCACAGCACATTTCAATACAAACAAATTGAGCACAGTTTGCGAAAAATAAATTCAAATTTGTACCTACATAAATGTATACCAACACAAATGTAAGTAAGTTGAACAGATTACCTACATATGCATGTATGTATGTACATATGTCTCCTATGTCCTTTCTCATCTGCTCGGAAGAATAGTTATTACACACACACAAAGTAAAAGAAAAAAAAACAACAAATAAATCATGTATATACATACATACATATATACCTACATATGTACCTATGTATATGTATTTACAAGAAATGTACGCTTGTGCATCAGATTTAATTTTTCGTCTCGTTATTCGTTCAATTTCATTAACTGCGTAGAATTGGTTTAAGTCTTATGTTAATAGTTATCCGGTAGAAATATGCCACGAAAATTCGCTGCGGGTATAACACTTTTGCCATCAATTATTCAATTTTTACTCTCGTATCTACTTTTAGGCGTTGTGATATTTTTCTGGATGTGTAAACAGAAGGGTAGTTGAAATTAAAAAATTAATTTAAAAAAAACGGTCGAAGTAGGGCAGTCGTAATAATTATGTTTCCATCTACACTTTATTCTCAATGTTTGTGATTTTATTCAGATTTTTCTGAGCGATATTTTCGGAGAAAAAGCTCGGGACAGCAAGTTGTAACGTTTTGTGAAAAATTGTTAGGAAACTATCCCCCCAAAGTCGAAATTCAGCTTTTTGAGTTCTGGTCTGTGTTTAGGCCACTAATTGCTACAACTGTTCCAAATTTCAATAATCTAGGTTAAGCAGTCTCTGAGAAAAAGGCCTGTGACAGACAGACAGACAGACACCGAACTGATTCCATTAATGTTCCGTTTTGATACGGACGGAACACTAAAAATACTTCCTAGATGTCTAACGGTTTTTGTCAGATGTAAACTGTAATAAAACTGCGGCGAATGCCTGAAATTGCACGTACGGCAGAAGAATGTATGTTCAGTTGATACAAATGCATTTAGTGTATGGATTTTTTATGCGCGCTGGAGTAAACAATGCGCTCATATGTGAGGACACTGAAATTTATTTCGTGTAAAAAGGGATATATCGTATAGTTAAGAAGAAAGTTCACAGTTACTTTGACAAATAGCACCAAAAAGACAAAAAATGCAGTATGGCTTAAAAAGGGCAAAAAGGCACTATGTATATGAGTAAAAAAAAAGGCAAAAAAAGGCAAAGTCAACAAAATCCGTCCCCTTGTTATTATATTTACCTACAAATTTGAACAAACTCAAATCTTTTATCGAGTTTCCATCCCGAACACTAGTGTTTGATTTTTGGCAACAACACCCAAATTGTTTTCCTTCGTTCAGGCGTTGACTATCATATGAAAGTAAAGAATGTTTCATTTTTTTGTATTTATAATTGTAAGAAGTCGAACACCATTTTCTTCAGTGTTTGACTGAAGGAAACTGTTTATTTTATGGTTCCTTTGTCCGATCGATTTTTATTTCTCTCTATCCGACCTCCCAATTTACCTACCGACCAGTTCATAACTTGAATAATTTTTAGACAAAATGAAGCGGCAAAGATATCAAAATTACAGCCAAGCCCTACTGGCGGCTCCTTTAAAGGGAATTCGTAGCAGTGCTATGAACTTTCGCAAAGCAAGTAAAGAGTTTGGTGTTCCTATATCTACCCTGGTAGAATCCATGGCAAGGTTAAAGATAAGCTTAAAAAATGTGCCCTATCCCTGTACTCACCGAAAATGAGGAACTTAAGCTTGTGGAGTGGCTCATCAATATTGCCAAGTACTCTTGGATGTAGTCCAAAAAATTGTCCATTTAATGACGATAGACTCGGTATGAAGTGGTATTGCAGTTTTTTGAAGCGCCATAAAGAGTTGACATTTTTAATGGCGATGAGACTTCATTTAGAATGTCCTCCAAAACTGGAAAAATTATCGGTCCCAGAGGTTTTCGAGACTTATGAGGTAAAATAATCAAATGAGAAGGACAACTTAACTGTGCTTCTTGTCTATAGTTGAAATGGAGTGACATTTCACCACTGAAATTGTGTTCCCTTACTCACGTAATCCACCATCAAAACTTGTGGATAATATGCCAAAAGATTGGATCTTGGGTCGCACAGAAACGATATGGATGAGGTCAGAGGCTTTTTACGAATGAGTGGCAAATGATTTCAGTGGATGGCCTGAAAAAAATTAAATTAAACGACCAGTTCTCTTAATAGTTTATGGACACAAATCGGGACTATTACGATAACCGGGGCGCCGAGGTTTGAAAATGCCATTTTGTAGATCTCGGTGAAATAAGCACAAAATATAAAATAAAAAAAATTGATTAATAGCTTACTTTAGGAGATATCGAGGTTTGAAAATTTGAGTAAAGATATTTATGAAATTGTAGTTTTTGAGGATCAGACTTTGAAAAAATAGAACTAAAAAAATCGCGCGATTTTCAACAAAAAAAGGAAAAGCATTTTGGGCTTTCTCCCAATTACTTTGATTTTACTGACTTAAGCCAGAACTACATCGGAACAAAAGTGATAAAAAGTACAACGAAGTCAAAACAATAGGTTGTACTCTTCCATCGCAGGCACATCTGTATCATTTCCTCTCAAATGAATAAAACTCACCGCGGCTAAAGCTAGAGCATACCCTAGCTTTCGCCGCGGTGATGTTGCACAAAAGCTTTCCAGTAGTTCTTCCAACCAAATACAAAAACCAATTCAAGTAGTTATAATTGGATTTCGTATAAAATCCTCGACAATAGATGGCGCTTATTCACTTTTTTGCATACCAGCTGATTTCCGATGAATTTAAAAGATGATTTTAGACGTATATTCACGAAAGCAAATACCGATTTTATTATTCCCGTACAATTTTTTAGAATTTTAGGTTTGAAACCAATTTTCCTTTTTATTATTCATCCACTATTAACGAATAAATGTGCATGGTTGCGGAGAAATACATTTCCTGGAGCTTTCAGATGTATTTTTGTTGGAGGTGGAGACTCATCCGTCTCGTTTATGTTTACTTATGTTTATTGTTGTTTAGTATGAGTTATTGTGTTGGTGATATTGTATGTTTTGGTTTGTTTCTTTTGTTGTTAACGGCGGAGACTCATCTGTCTCGTACTGTTTTGTCGACTGATTACTTTTGTCTGTCTCGGCTCGTTTAATGTTGTGTTGTGAAGGACCACCCGTCACTTCTGAGACCGCCCGTCTCCTCTTCTTAGACAATCAGTCTTTTGGTAATTGAGACCTTCTGTCTCTTCTTGATGAAACCTGTTTTGGTGCCAGTTCAATATGCTAGGCCAGTGGACCTATGGCTGATGGGACCACGGCTGCCCTCCACTTTCCCAGAATATTGAAGAGGCACGGAGAAGTACAAAAGTTAGCGGGGGAGGAGAGAAAGCAGAGGATGCTTCTTGTTGCAGTAAAATTTACCGCAACAAGGGTATTCAAAGGCATTAAAAGCGATCACAAGACAGCCCAGTAAGGAAATGAAAGAAATTGACTGAAAATTGTTGTAAAACCGTAATAAAGACAAACTTCTGCGAAGTATTGAAAGTGGTCCTAGATAAAACCGATCGGTCACTAGTTATACGCAATGCCTTCAAAATCTTTGTTCGAAATAAGGAAACTAGATGTTCGGATGGTGGAGACTAGTGTTCGACTATTGGGGAAAACGACATTTTTAATGTTTGTTTTTTTTTTTAAATAATTGGTTATAGTTACTAAATTAATTTAAATAGCAGTAAAATATTTTTGAGATCCCGCTGTGTATTGAAAATGGTCATATTTCTATCACATCCCTACGTCCAACGTATCAGAAATCGATTAATTTACAAAACACCACTAAGTGTTCGACTACTGGGTATATAACTCTAACTCATTAATGCTGCCGCTATTTTCGTAAAGGTTCTAACTTCATTTTCACATTTTCGAGGATGTAGAGGAAAACGTTGAATTTACTTCCGCAACCTGAAGATAAAATGTAAAAAAATACAAAGAAACAATTATTTCGTTACTTGCTCTGGTTTATTTTTAGAAATACATAGTAACAAAAGAACAATCGGAGGCAAGGCTTCAACTCCAAATATGCAGTAAACTCGAAATCGAAAATATTGTAGATAAGGCCTTTACGAAAATAGCGGCAGAATGGCTGTAGCCAGTTTTATAGATATAATGTCAGGAAAAGTAGACATGTAAGCGCCAGCATCTAATTTCTATGGCGACGTTTAATAGTGAAAAGAATGCCCTAAGAGGAAGGCTGTAATGATTTATTTATTCAATCTTTTTAAAACTAACTGCCCGAACACAATAGAAGTAGCAGCAGCACGTCCGAAAGTTGAAGTTGGCTCAACTTTGCGATTTAGCATATAAATTCATACTACAGTTGTAATTTAGCATTGTGTGTAGGATTTACGGGTGCAGCTTCACCATTGTGTTCGGCCAGTAAATAGTTCGCCTAATAGGTCTAAATCAAGACCTCTCCAAACTAGAAAACACCTTCTTTACATTTAAATTCACTTTTCATATCAAAAACCTCTAAAAGTTCATTTAAAAAACACTTTATTACCACAACCCTCTTTACTTTCATGCATTATAATTTCCCAAGGCTCTTTCCGGCGGCCTGATCAAAAATGCATTTGAGATTTCCATTAGTGGGTGCTACCAAACCAGTTGGTAGTGGTTCTTTATCCACGAAAATTCTCTAAAAGAAAAGAAATTAATCAACACTCCGCAATCTCTCCACTATGCATCTTCCCACCTTAACAATATCAGCCTTTCCACCCCCACAAATGGCGAAAATGCAACACTTGGCATTGTTTATCAGTGGATAAGTCATTGTAACCCTCTTCGGTGGGGATTTAGGTGAATCATCTATTGGTGCAATTAGCCGGTGTTTCTCCTCCAACAACGCATGACCGGGAAACAGCGAACAAGTATGACCATCCGGTCCCATGCCAAGTAGTAAAAGATCAAATTCAGGAATAGATCCATCTTTCAACTTGAATTCATTCAAAATTTTGTCCTCATAATCCTTGGCACACTCTTCAAGTGACACTTCGGTGTTAATTGTAATGAATTGCTCTTCTTTCAATGAGGTCACAGGCAGTAGAGTAGTTTTGTACGCACCAAATGTTGAATCTCCATCGAATTCAGGAACAAAACGTTCATCACAGAAAAATAAACGCCATTTGGAGAGGTCTGTATCGATTTGAGGAATCGCTCTACCAAGATAGTTGATAAGTGAACCACCTGTGAAAGATTAAAAGTAAAATCATGAATGACCTTGACATTCAACTCACCTGACAAACCGACTCGAAACACACCGTTGTCGGCGATTGCAGTTTTCGCTTCATTGGCAATTTCAACTGTTAGTTTGTGGATGACTTCATCCTCGTTTTGTAGAACAAAATTTCCCATTTAATTAAAAAAATAACGTAATAAATGCAATAAGAAGGCAAAGTGCGCCTTTATAAAAATGCAATCGAGGAATGTTGGTGGCAGTTGCAGATAACCTTGACGCAAAGAAATGGGAATGTATAACAGCTGATTCCCGATGACATTTGGCAGTTAGTTGTTTTGTGAGCTTTTGGGTAATACAGTTCGTATGGTGGTGCGAAAACTTACGGCAAAATTCCTACTAGATGGCAGCAGTTACACGATAAAGCTCAATTCCATGTAACTGCAACCATTTATTAGCGGCACGAAAACGATGGGTGGAAATATTTTGTTCAAATGGTGTAATTTGGAAAAAGATCGGTCTAGAAAAACAACAAAAAGAAAAAAACTTTAAGCAACAATAGGCTTTTTTTTAGTAGAAAAAAAATCTTTGTTTAAATGTCAGTCCGGCAGCACACGATGTCCGCTTACACGATAATGACATAAATAATGAAGAATGCGCTACCTCGTGTTAGATGCAGCAATTGTCAAGATTCTAGAGACGACAAAGAAAATCGAATCGGGTGCTTTCCACCGCCAGAGAGATAGAGAATTAGCAAATCCAGAAAGAGACATGGAAGGTTCAGATTGACTTAAAGTCCTTATCTGGATAGGGTTGCGTGTAAATGAATGGATGGAAGTAGCACCGTGGTGTAGTGGCTAGTGCTACTACGCATGTTCCCCTGGTTCAGTCCCAGCAGGCGCCTTAACGTTTTTCACAGTGCCACAACTTTCGAATATCTGACAAGCAAAAGTATCATTTGTCAAGATGAGCTTCCCAACTCGCCGTTCGGAGTCGGCACAAAACTGAAGGTCCCTTCCATTCGTTGGAATGATGCCTTCGGCATTAGTAGATATGATTATCTGGTGGTGTGGGCCTCGGTTTCTGCTGTCTACTTGGAATTTTGAGATTCCTGTCCAACCACCAAACCTAACGACAAAGAAGGGAAAATAACGATACACGTTCATGAAATTCAGGTCAGACAAATAAATTTATCTACTAATCCAACGCTCTCCCAATGTAGGTCGGCTGATTAGAACGATCAGCTATTGTATCCGATTCACTGATAACGCTCGCAAGCCAGAACCGCTGGATCCTTATGTCCAAAGGAAACAAACAAGGTCCATAGCATAATTACACGATGCGCTCAGAGTGAGATGTTTCCCAAGGGGATTTGCAGGTCCGGAGGTATCTCCACACTGACATCCAATGCAGTTCTATAATATTGGAATCGCGACATCAGATGCCGGAAGTGATCATTCGAGAAGCCCATGAGTGGACGTTACACAGCGGACTTCAACTAATGATCGGCTACTTATGAACGAAGTATTGCATACTCCACGCCAAGCGGACAGCGAAGAAATCTGCCACCTGATTTTGGAGTAAGGCAGAACAGCAGCTCATGGGAGAACTTCCAGCTCTGAAAGTCACGATGTCTAGACCGTTCACTTACCTCCGAATAGATTATGCTGGACCACTCACTATCAAAGAATGGAAGGGACGCGGAGCCAAATGCTACAAAGGCTAAATATGCATCTTCGTGTGTCTGTCCACCAAGGCGAACATTCTGAACGTGCAAGCTTTCAGAAGGGCAAATGGCAACGCTCACCATTTTCTTGTTGCAGCTAAATTCAGGGCTCCACTATCCAACGGGAAGAAGCTGCAAACAAGGGCAGCGAGAGAAGATTATCAAGCCAGAAGAAGGGAGGAGAAGAAGATCCTGCGTAAGAAGAAAAGGACCCACGCAGTCTTCCAACTCAACGATACCGAAGGCTCCCACGATAGGAGCAACATCTGGATGTTTTTTTTATGAAAGCCAAGCCACTGGCAGCAGGCTTCAAGCCCGGAACGCAGGCTCTTCAAAACTGTGAAGGAAACCTAGTCATCGAACGCAGGGAATAGTAGATTCAGGTCATCAGATAGTGAGAGTGATAGGGTAAGAAGAGAACCCGCATCCAGTCAATGAAGAATCCATCTCCCCTTCCAGTTTTGAAGAGGTCGGCTCAGCCATCAAAAAGCTAAAGAACAACAAAGCCGCCGGCTCTGATGGTCTACCAGCAGAGCTTTTCAAACATGGTGGTGATGATTTGGTAGGGTGCATGCACCAAGTCATCAACCAAGTATGGGTGGAGGAAGCCATGCCCGATGACTGGAATATCAGTTCTATATGCCCCATCTTCAAGAAAGGCGATCTTATGTCTTGTAAGAACTACCGAGGCATATCCCTGCTTAAACGTCGCATATAAGATCCTATTCAACGTACTGTGTGAACGTCTGAAACCTTTCTGCAGCACACTAATCGGCACGTACCAGTGTGGCCTCCGGCCCGGTAGATCGACGATCGACCAAATTTTCACGCTAAGGCAGATCCTGGAAAAGACCAACGAATATCAAGTCGAGACTCAGCATCTCTTCATCGACTTCAAAGCCGCATATGATAGCATTCATCGTCTTGAGCTCTACAAGGCGATGGCCGAATGCGGGATCCCGGCTAAACTGATCCAGCTATGCCGCATGACGCTGGAAAACATGTGGTGCAACGTGCAATTTGGAAACAGCTCTTCCGAACTATTCCAAACATGCACCGGATTTCGGCAAGGAGATGCGCTGTCATGTGACTTCTTCAATATTGTGCTGGAACAGATGTGTTCACACGGAAGGCACTTTCTTTCACAAATCTGTCCAGCTACTGGGATACGCAGACGAAATCGACATCATCGGCAATTGAAGAATAGGCGAAACGAGTTGGCCTTGAAGTGAATGAGGAAAAAAACAAGTACTTGTTGTTAACAAACAAAGAAATATCTGTCCAACGCCTAGGACAAAACGTCACTGTTGGCTGCAGTAAGGAGTCTACCTACCTCGGAGTAAATATCAACGCCACGAATGACACCAAAGAGGGTATTCGACGAAGACTGACCTTAGGAAACCGCGGCTACCTCGGTTTGGCAAAACAAATGGGTTCAAAACTCCTTTACTCGGAAGACGAAATGCATGCTCTAGAAAACATTGATCCTGCTAGTCCTGCTGTATGGAGCCGGGTGTTGGATGATAAGCAGGAAAGCAGAGCAGATTTTGAACAATTTCGAGGGGAAAATTCCTTCGTCAGATATTCGGTCCCGTATGCGAGGAGGGCGAATGGAGGAGGAGATATAACCGCGAACTCTATGAGCTGTACCAAGATGTGGATGTAGTCCGAAAAGCCAAAACACGTCGACTACACTGACTCGGCTACATTGAGCGAATGGACAAAGGACAACAATGCTTCAGCAAAGAGGATCTTCGAATCACAGCCCCCAGGTTCGAGACGACAAGGAAGACCGAACCTCCGTTTAAAGGATCAAGCTATCGCGGATGCCAGTGCTCTTGGTCTAGACAACTGGAAGCAGCGTGCTCGGGATCGAAGATAGTGGAAGGTTGCGGGCTAGAAAGAAAAATATCCATACTAACCGCAAAGTGGATTGCACCTGCATGTTCACATCTCCTTCTCAATCAGACTACACTGTGCCACTTAAATTCAGGTGGTTGCCAAACACAACGTCACCCGGCCCCCTTTAAAAATAAGTAATACAAACTCAGTACCACCCCTACCCCTACAACATGTAGACACCCAGGTGCAATTACACGTACACATGTCCTTTCAATTTATTGCAACCAAATGTGTAAACAATAACAAACGTATCGTTGCGTGCAAAAGAGAAAAAATACTCACCAATCATCCATCCGCACCGGTCCAGCCCGGCCTGGCCACCCAATTAATGCCAAGTGGTATTGGGTGCTATTTTAATGTCCCATTCACCCTCAATTCAGTCCCAGTCCTGCTGTCCACCACCAACAGCAGCACCATTGGGGTGGCATTTTAATGGCAAAAGGCACATGCCATGTCGGTGAGTATGTTCGTGTGAGAGCACAAGTGCGTGAAATGCTTAGCACGGATTTTTAAGCGTCGACTCGTTTTCGCGAACATGGCGTGTGAAACCACAAAACGTTTTTCGCGGTAACCATTTATGGAGATTAATTGCAACTCCCACTATGCACCCAGATACAAAAAAAAAAAAAACAAACAAGGAATACCACCTCTTCACGACTGGATGAGTGGGTAGTAGTGGTGGTGGTGGTACATTTATGTGCTATTAGCGCCAAAAAATCACCTCCATAGCCACCACGCTCTGCTGTGGCAAACAATAACATATTTTTGGCAGCGTTTAATCGTCGCTTAATAACATTCCCTGTTAATTGCTACTAGCGTATCTATTGGAAATTAAAATTGGTATTAGAAATATAAAAACAAAACGTAAACATAGCGCATAGCGGTTTAGATAGTAAGAAAGAGAGGGAGATTGGAGAAGAGTTCCTTATTTTGGCAATGAACTGCAGGTACTATGCAGTGATTTCGCAAAAAAATGTTTATCGCAAACGACGAATATCATTCATGATTGTAAATCGATCACATGTGTACACCAGAATAGAATCCTGGAGAATACTATGTTTGTGAATCCAACAACATCCAAGAGCAGAGTATATCTAATATTGAGTAGGGACACTCTTCCTACACATGCAACTGCTACTAGCACAAAGAAAAGCGTGAAAAAAATCACCCAATAAGTAAAAGCAGCTCAGAAGGATAGATTTCAACCCTTACCTGCGATTGCATATAATGAAAAGAGTCGGCAATACTTTTCAGCAGCACCACCACATGCGGCTACCGACGTAAGATAAAGTAGTAGTAGAGTATCGAAACGCAAAAATGTATACCAATATTTTTTAACAATAATGTATTACACCGTAGCGCAAGTGGTTAGTGCGTCGGACTACTGACCCAGCGGTCTTGGGTTCGAATCCCGCCGCAAACACCTAAAAGTTTTTCACAGTGCCCACCTCTTTCGAATGTCTGACAAGCATCAAAGAGTATCATTTGTCACGATTGAGCTTCTCAACTCGCCGTTCGGAGTCGGCAAAAAACTGTAGGTCCCTTCCATTTGTGCAAAAATATAACACGCACACACAAATGGTTGCGAGAAGCAGGCCCAGGTTCACCTCGAGCTGTAGCGCCAACTAAGTAAGTAAGTAATGTATTACAAATTCATTTTTTCGGATTCTAAAAAGAACACCCTGTTTCAAATTCTGAAATAATTTTGCTTCTCTTCTATCTCTCTTTCACGACAACCCTTCTTATTACCGTCTATTTGACCAGATTGCATGTCCTGGTTTCTCACACCATGATTTAATTGTATTGTTTGTGAATATGTTTTCGTCTAGTCCGCCAGATGTTTTACATGAGTTTCGTCACTTTCCGTCAGTTGATGTTGCCTCCCTTTTTTATGATTGTCAAAATATCGATTGGTCACCCATTTACTGCACCTCGGATGTTAATGTTCAGGTATCTGTTCTCCAGAAAAATCTAGTTTTCTTATTCAATAAGCACGTGCCATTGAAAAAAATAAAAAAAAATAACTTAGAAATCCCCTGGTTCAATCAAGAGGTAAAAAACATGATCAAGAAACGTGATTCACTCTTTTATAGATTCCGTAGGTACAGATGTCCTTTAATATATAATGAATACAAGCGCACTCGTAATGCAGTAAATTCTTTGATTCGCAGGAACAAATGCACACATTATCAGACCAAGTTCAATACCAACAAATCAAGCGCAGCATTTTGGAAATCTATTCGCCAGGTTGGAATACGTAACAATAAAGGACCTTCTACTAATATTGACCTTAATGACTTGAATAAAAAATTTGTAAGCAATACCGCACAGAATCGCAACCCGATTGATTTTTCTTATTTTAAGAATGATGCTCCTCTACAGTCTTTCTCACTACAATGTGTTGATAATGTTTGTGTTGGTGAGGCAATTCTCGCTGTTAAGTCAAAAGCTGTTGGACTCGATGGTATACACCCCAGTCTAGTCAAAATTCTGCTGCCTTTGGTTTACAAATACATTACGCATATCTTTAATTCAATCATTACAACCGGCATTTATCCTGATAAATGGAAGAACGCAAAAATCCTCCCTATACCAAAATCACCTGCGGCCAACAACAAAGACTTTCGACCAATAGCAATTCTCCCGTTTCTTAGTAAGGTATTCGAGGGCATTATCAGTAGGCAAATGAAAACCTTTATTGAAGAACAGAAGCTTATAACAAAAAAGCAATCCGGGTTTAGAAGTAAGCACAATTGTATCACGGCGCTGTTAAAGGTGACCGATGATATTCGCTCTGGTATGGATGATGATTTGATGTCGCTAGTTGTTTTCCTGGATTTTTCAAAGGCATTTGATTCGGTAAACCACTCAATACTTACTTACAAACTCAAAAACCAGTTTGGATTTGATAACTCTGTATGTCAATTGATCACATCCTATCTTCATAATCGTAGACAAGCCGTATATTATGAAAATCATCAATCAATGAGCTTGTATCAAAAATTGTGAATATCATATATATGCGGACGACGTTCAGTTGTATAAAATGCTTCCGAAAAATGCAGAGCCAGATAGCATCGCCGAAATCAACACTGACTTGAATTCCATTTATCTTTGGTCACAAAAAAATCAATTAAGTCTAAATGCCTCTAAGACAAAAGCCCTTAATATATCTAGGAATGGCATTATCTCTCCACCTCCACTTCTGCAAATTAATGACACAGCTATTGATTTTGTAGATATAATTAAAAACCTTGGTATCTACTTCAATCAGCGGTTAACCTGGAATAATCATTTTAATAGTATTGTTTCAAAAATATACGGTATTCTTCGCGGCTTAAGCCCAACAAGGAGATATCTGCCCTTAGAGGTTAAATTGAAGCTTGTTAAGTCATTTGTTGTGCCTATCGTTTTGTATGGATGTGAAATTTTCTCAAATCTAGATTCAGGCTCAGCCAGGAAATTAAATGTTGCATTTAATAGCTGTGCTAGATATATTTTTAATCAATGTCGTAGAGATCACATCTCCGCCTTTGCCAAACAAATTACCGGGTGTTCATTAACATCTTTATTAAATTATCGAACAGTTCTCGCTCTGCACAAGATTATTCATAGTGCAACACCTGCTTATCTCTTTTCTAAATTAAAGTTTGTGCGATCCTCAAGAACTCTTAAAATCATTCCTCCTAGGCACAAATATTTGGTAACCGGTCGACAATTTTTCATACATGCGATTCATCTTTGGAATTGCCTTCCCCAATACATAAAAAGAGTACACAATGTAGAAAAATTTAAAAAAGAGCTTTTTGAATATTTTGCAAACAGCAACTCTTTAATCAAAAGGCAAAGCGGCTTAAGTCTATTTAAGCCAAAAATGATTTTTTTACATTTTCAAACCCTTTAAAAAATAAGCTTTTTTCGGTCTTATCAGCGTGTTTCTATTCCATCTAGAAGTCTTTTTTTTGGTGATGTCAAAACGGATTAATTCAACAAAATTCATACATTTGCATCATTTTTCAAAGTTTAAAATTACTCTCCTGAAAAATACTTAAAATAGACCTAAGCCTCTTTGCCTTTTGATTAAAGAACTAGTATCGTGATGATTTATCTCCTAAATGTTTACCCTTTCTATTTTCCTTTCATTTTCTTCGTCTATTTTTCTTTCTATTTTCTTCACTTCTTTTTCACTATCTTTCTATAATCTCTTATTGAACAATTCAACTATGTATCTTTTAATTAAATTATTAAGTTAACTAAATTTAAATCTTAATGTATTTGTTATTTTATTGCCTGTGCAATACAAAAAAGCTGTAGCTTAAAAATGTACAGAGATGTTAAATAAATAAATAAATAAATAAATAAAACCTACTATTTCTCCATGTCGGTGTGGCTGAAAATGGAACTGATAAAAAACACGTGGAGAGTGTCCCTACTCATTATTAGATATACTCTGTCCAAGAATTATAAGTTCGCTGGGTGAGAATAAATCGCCTGGTATAGATGGAATACGAGCGGCTGATATTAGAAGACACTCTGACACTTTTGCACCCATTCTTTGCAAGCTTATAAACATCAGCCTAACACAGTCAAAGATTCCGTGCATGTTGAAAACTGCGGTGGTAAGGCCGAGTTACAAGGGAGGAGTTAAAAGTCAGCTAAACAACTACAGAACGATATCGATTCTACCGGTAATAGAAAAGTGTTTTGAAAGTGTCATTACTGATAGAATTAGGAGTTTTATCGGCAAACATTGCCTGATAAATAAAAATCAATACGGCTTTCAGAAAAACAAAAGTACCTACAGGTAAACTGTTAGCTGAATTTGCCAATTGTGTAAACCAGAGCTTGAACAAACGTCACCATGTGTTAGTACTCTTCATGGACTTCAGTAAAGCCTTCGACACCCTTAATCACAAAAACACTTATAGAAGCGCTTCAACGTATTGGTATTCGAGGACTAATGGCAGACTGACTAACAGAGTATCTGTCAAACAGACACTTCTGCGTAAAGATAAATGACGTGCAGAGCGAAACAACTAAAGTGGAATATGGAGTCCCACAGGGATCAAAACTTGGTCCAATCCTGTTCATCTTTATATATAGAAATGAGCTGTTCGTTTGATACTTCAAGACTCATAAACTAACCATCCGATTGAGCTGAAACTTACACTGCATACTTTTTCTGATGTTTGAAGTGTTCGTACATCAAAAAATTTCAAGTTTTCCGGTAGATGGCACTGGAACTCAAACATTTTTAAACTCACCGTACGATTAAGCTGAAACTTACACAATATATTTGTAATGAAGTGAGAAATGTTCGTACATTAAAAGTTCTCAATTTTTCCAATAGATGGCGCTGGAACACCAAAATTTCAAAACCATCCGATTGAGCTGAAACTTAAAGAATATATTTATTATGAAGTAAGAAATGTTTGTAAATCAAAAGTTTCCAAGTTTTCCGATAGATGGCCATGAAACCTAAAATTTCAAAATTATTCCTACAGTAATTTAGCTAACAGCTAAATTTTGATTTACGTGCACTTCTCGCTTCATAACAAATATATTGTCTAAGTTTCAGCTCAATCGGATGGTAAGTTTTTGAGTTTTAAGGATATTATTGTTTGGACAGTTTTCTTAGATCCAAATAGAGTTGTCGGCATTTAAATCTCCACCAGAGTAATTACTATTCACAAAAGTCACTCGAAAAAATTTCATAACATTCATCATATAAACACTGTTTTCAATGGGTGTAGCGAAGTACACCGGGTAACCACTAGTCTAGAATTTTGAAGAAATCGTTTTCTTTTTATTTCATATTTTTAAAGATTAGACCTTCAAAAATGTATCGTCCAAACGTTTCCTGAATTATCCTACAGAAAGTCTCTTATACACCATGAATTCTCAGAAAGTCTCTATGTGAAGGTCGTAGTAACGTATTCCTTTAAATGCGTTTTTCTCGAAACTACTTTTTCCAACAAGTCTGGTAGGATTTCTCAAGTTCTAATGAACCGATTAACTTTAGATTTGGCGTGGATTATCCCTCTATCGCAGGAACAAGAATTATGTAAAAATTTTGTTTTTTACTATTTTTAAAAAATTAAAAACTTTGAAAAAAGGGCAAAAAATCACCTTTTTTTCAAACAGCCGCCATTTTGTGAAAAATTTTGTTTTTTATTTCCGTAGTTCAGGCGATAGCGACGTTCTTACTGATTAAGAATCTTTTTGTTTTTTTTGTACCACCAGAAGGGTTGGAATCATGTCAACAAGGACGCACCCTTTTTTTTACCGCCCACTTTACCAGCCTGTAATTTTTTAAATTTTCAAAAAATAAGTTTTTTTTAATTTTTTTTTTGTGTTGCTAAAATATTAATAAATATCTAATAAAAGACTGACTAGTAAAAATATACTTAGATTTTTTTTATCGAATTTTAAAAAATCACCCAATATTCGTGCCGCTAGACTAGAATACCACCTTAATTTGAATTTTCAATAAGCTTACTTATTTAATTTTGTATTTAAGGAGAATCTTCTGCAGAAAAGCCAGGCTTCGCAGATGCTTTTATATATTGTTAAGATTTTCTATACCGTAAACCTGTACAAAAATTGGACTTTGAATTTGTCTGCGTCGTGAAATTGACAGCTTCTGGAAGATAGACTGCTGTCCAAGATTAGAGTATGAAATTTTCTTCTCTCTTGAGGTCAAAAGGACAGCAAGGCTTTCCGCAATCAGATTGCGATCGCTGGTGGGTCACTTTAAAGTAGGGGGGCTGACGGGACACAGAGCCATCTGGAAAGAGGTTTCAGAGTCATCTGGACTCGTCAGAAACCCAACCGATCTCATAGAGAAAGAATACATTTTCAAATCGACTATACCTTTGAATTCCCTAGCCGCGAAAAAATGGCAACATGATACAGTGTTTGTCGAAGTAGGAGGCATAGTAATATACACGGATGGATCACATCTTAACGGAGAATCGGGAGCTGGTATACACTGTCCAGATTCTCCGATAAATATATCCATTCACTGTTTTCCAGGCAAGAAGTTTTTGCAATCCTCAGGAGCGTAAACGAATTCGTCAATGCCAACAGGAGAGCAACTTGCGTTCATATCTGCTCGTACAGTCAAGCTGCACTCAAAGCAAGTGAAATCTGCTTATAGCCAGTCTTTTGCGAAAAGCCATTCACAAATGTGGAGTCAAATCCAAACGCGCAAGGCTGCCAAGGAAATGATAGAAAGTCCAAACCCAAACAGCGGGCAAGGAAAATTCTGAACTTGGGCAGAGCTCAAATAAAACTGATGATTGACCTATACACGGGACACATCAACTTGAACAAACATGCCAACCGACTGGGACTAGCGCAGTGCAGCACCTGCCCGGGTTGTGAAGAAGAGGATGAAAGCATAAAACACTTCCTCTGCGATTGTCCGGTTTTATGCTTAATAAGGCACAAATACCTAGAAAGACACATCCTACCTGGGCTGACATCGCTCAGATCAATCGAGTTCTCGAAAACTCTGGAGTTTACACGACACACAGAGCGCTTTTCTTGAACCCACTTTCTATTTCCAACCTTTCCATTCCACTACAAAATCCCTTTCACTTACAAAATCCCCAACCCTCTTCTTTTCTCAGCACAATTATTTAGAGAGGAGCAAAACGGGCCCGACTCGAGGCCTACGTGAAGAGGATTCTCCTCACCCTCACTAACCAACCAACCATCTGTAGAGAACATTTTTGTCCCTGCAAGCATGTATACGAATAACCAATCTGCAGTTTGGGATAGAAATTCCTTGTCAGAATGGCTTAGAACCACCTCAGGCGTCAAGCGAGGTTGCCAGCTAAGCCCACTTTTTTTGCCTATTTTTGGATGATCTCCTCTCATACTTACCTTCTCAACAACAGCATGGTTAAAGGCATATTGTCTGCAGATGACATTGTACTGTTAGCGGATTCACCAAACGTGCTTTAACTCATGACTGGAAGAGTACTGTCTCCAATGGAATCTTTTTGCGAACACAAGCAAGTCAAGTCGTAACAGCTCTGGCAGATATTTAAAGGAAGAAAAGTGGGACCTAGGTGCGGTCCAATTAGAAGTGGTGAAGAGTATCGCTACCTTGGTGTAATTGTAATCCTTACACCTCCAAAACAAACTAAAGAAATCAAAGAAAGATTTAAGCTACTCATGCAAAAATGTTCTCAGTCGGAAAGATGTGCCAGTCAATTCAAAGTACAAGCGATTCGAAGCAACTGCAAGATCCGTAATGTGTTACGAAAGTCAGACTTCTTCGTACTCTGCCGAAGAAGTTGAAAAACTGCAAGGATTCTTCCTCAAGCACTTGTTTAGGTTACACACAAACACACCAACATACATGTATGGTATCGAGACCGGCCTACTTTTCCTACGACTATTCACCGTTAGACACCATTTTCAAGTATGTTTGAAGAATCAACAAGCTTGCTGATCATCAGCTTCCAAAAGTGGTCCTCCGATACCTTCACAAGGAAAACTTTTTCCAGAAGTGACAGCAAATGAGCGTGGAACTAGGAGTTGAGTTGTCCTTAAGATGCAATGAAAGGTCCAGCTGGACGATGGCATTAGATCGGGTGCCCATGTGTATAGGAACCAATTTGTGGAGGAAAATACATCGCTTCTAAAATCGAGGACCCCTTGTAGTAGAAAAACAGTCGGTGCTGAGAATATGGAATGACTACTTCTGCATGTTATATAACGGCGACGAAGACCAATACTCCGCTGTCACGCAGAATGAACCAATTTAGATGATGATAGCCAAAACTCCATCCACTTGAACAAAACGAAGTGCGGATATCAATATCCAAGCTAAAGTCTAACAAGGGTGCTGGACCTGATATCTACCCGCAGAGCTATTTAAAGCAGCTGGAGATAACTTGGTAGAAATCATACACCAACTCATCTCTAAGATTTGGTCAGATGGAAGTATGCCAGATGAAAGGAATCTCAGCATCGTCTGCCCGGCCCACAAGAAAGGAAACCCCTCAACTGCTCCAATTACAAAGGCATCAGTCTCCTCAAAATCGTCTACAAGATCTTATCTGCCATATTGCGTGAACGCTTAAAACCTTTCGTCAACAACCTGATTGGCCCCTATCAGTGCGGTATCAGGCCAGGAAAGTCCACAATAGACCAAATGTTCACACTTAGGCCGATCCTGGAAAAAAAAACCCAAGAAGTCCAAATCGATACCCACCTGTTTAGATATTGTAACTGGCGTATGTGCAGAACTTTGATGAATTCTAGTCGGGATAAACTTCTTTCGTCTTTCATTTTTAATGAACATTTTAAATGAGGTGAAAATGAAAAGGAGATGCCCGCGGCCTCTTATGACAGCTTCGCGGACCACCAGTGGGGAACCGCTGGACTCTATATAAGACTCTTATCATCCCAGTCTTGCTATATGGTGCTGAAGCATGGGCCTTATCGAAAGCAGATGAAGTGGTCGCCGTGGCCGTGGTGGTTAGTGCGTTGGACTACTACGCATGCTGCCCGGGTTCAATCCCAGCAATAACACCTGAAAGTTTTTTCACGGTGCCACCTCTTTCGAGTGTCTGACAAGCAATCAGAGAGTATCATTTGTCATGAGAAGCTTCTCAACTCGCCGTTCGGAGCAGCCAAAAAAACTGTAGATCCCTTCCCTTTTGTGGAAAAAATAACACGCACACACAAATGGTTGCGAGAAGCTAGGCTTGGTACTATATAGGACTGCTGACGCCGTATATTTATTCATTTAGATGAAGATATCATTGGTCCCATTTACGTTGAAGGATTTTGGAGAAGAAGATTCAACCACGACCTTTAAAGCTGCGCACCGAAATCGACGTGGTAAAAAAACTGCGCATTGGATGTTAAAGATGGCTTGGACATGTAGAGCGAATAGACATAAATTATCCGCAGAGTATTCGCTTCCAATCCGGATGGTCAGCGTAGCTGTAGTAAAAAAAATGTATTTCGGACAGACAATTAACGATCCTATGAATTTAATACTACTACAACTATGACTACATTCGTCAGTAAGCTTTTGTTCGTTCTTTATGAATTTAAATTATAAACTGGTAAAAACCCACCCTTAAGGTCCTGTCAAATCGCAATTTTGTTTTTACATTTTTTTTTCTCATCGAGTTCCTGTCAAAACAATCACAAGTAAATTGCAAAAAAAAAAATGCTTGCCAACTGTCAAAATTCAACGCCATGCACGGAAACTTGACGAAACAAATCGAACTGCCCGAGGTAAACAGTGTTTTCTGTGTATTCACATGGCCATAAGAGGATTTTGTTTTCAGCTTAGGTCTCATCCGACCAGATATTGCTTTATAAGTGTGTACAAGTACATACATATTATTTAGGTGGACCCAATCCACAGGTATAGTACATAAACGATGATGCATTAACCCTACTCCAGGTGGATATGGTTGTCAGTGATAAACAACTCCCCTCACCTAAGGTTGTTTTCATTAGCGGTCACAATCCCCAATCAACATAATAAGCGACTCAGCATATTTGGGAGCGAATTCGTCGCCATCATGGGCAAGTGTGCCTGAATCCTATCAGCTCCTCAGTCTACACATCCCTTAATTATATCGTGCAAATACTCATTACGATCGCATATTCCCACCCCGGCCACTCTCAGTCACTATGCCGGGAGCGTCTCTTATCTCGCAAACACTCATTGCAAACATTCACATCCCACCCCATTTGGGAAAAGGAATCGTGGCAGGCAGTCACCCCATCACGAAGGATGCGAGTGGATGGCATTTTGTGTGTGCGCTATTTGTGGAATGTGTTTGTTTTGGCTCCGAAATCTACGCTTGCCAGCCACGTGCAGGATTAGGTGGAATACCAATAGCCTCGTCCTAAAGCATCGCTCTGGCAGAGCACACAACCAACCAACCACCACCACCACCCTCACCATCAGCATCCCCATCTAATGTAAAATGATGGGGATACAATAAAAATCAAGTGGGGGATGTGATTTTTTTCTCCACTCGTGGATGAGGTAACGACGATCGACGGTGGAATTCACATTCTGTGTGCGGATGTGCTCAATGCGAAAAATAAATTCCAGGCAATGGTGGTGGTGCTGCTACAGGAGCAACGAGTGGCTGAGCCTATGCAAACAGATAAGCCACGTCCTTGGATTAGTCGACGAGGATATGACACAATGCTGGTGGCAAAACTAAACAGTAATTGCGATGAAGGAAAAAAGCAGAGAACCAAATTTACCATCGTCGTCGCCCATCGCTGTGCATGCAGAGATAATAATGCATGATGACATGCAAGGACATGATTTTTATATTTTACGAAATTTTACAAATTTTATGTCTGCGAGGGAGGATGGTGAATTACACCAAATCTGGGATATTATCTCAGACGAAGTACGAAATTTCATAAAAAAGAAAATCGGGATGGATCACAGGATACGAAATACAAGACCTGTGCTCAACCCAGCGGCCACATGGGGCAAGGCAACTTTAGGGGTGGAAATGTGGAAATAAAAAAAAAACAGAACCCAGAGTTGGCTTTGTGGGAGGAATGTTGGTACTGTCCGAATTAAATGATACTAAAACTATGGCTTTGATGTATCAATGAGTATCTATCTCTTAAAGTTTCTGGAGGAGCATAATGTAATTCCTTTACAACAGTTTGGCTTCAGGCAATATCATAGTACGTCACACCAGGTACTAAGAATAGCTAGCCACGTCAAGAAAAATCTCGCTGAAAAGTGCTCAACGGGTATGGTTATGCTTGATGTGGAAAAAGCCTTTGACACAGTCTGGCATAAGGGGCTGGTTTATAAACTTATTAATGTTGAATGTCCTCACTATATTATTAAGATTATCCAAAGTTTTTTAAATAGTCGAAGTTTTGTGGTATCGCTAAGTACAACATGCTCTTCCCGTAAAATGGTCCCAGCGGGAGTCCCCCAGGGGTCGGTATTAGCACCAACATTATATAATTTATTTACCTCTGACTTTCCAAATCTCAGAAATTGCGAAGTTGCTATGTATGCAGATGACATTGCTGTATACTCATCCAATCAGTGTTGCTCCACCATAGAATATAATCTCCAGGCCGCACTTAATATAATATTTGAGTATTACAAACACTGGAAAATAAAAGTCAATGCTGAGTAGAGTCAAGCTATCTTTTTCACCAGGAAAAGAAAAAATTGTCACTTACCCAGTTGTAATTTAAAAATGAATAACTGTGATATCCCTTGGGTTGATTCTGTCAAGTATCTAGGCATACACTTGGACCAGAAATTGACATTTGGAGAACACATCAAAATGACCCTACATAAAGTAAATGTCGCAATTAAAATCCTATATCCGCTTATAAATCGCCGATCATTGCTTAGCAAGAAAAATAAAATAACAATTTTCAAAGTAGTTTTTCAAGCGTTAATCCTATATGGAGCCCCAGTTTGGGGAAAGTGTGCACCCACCCACATCAAAAAGCTCCAAATTTCACAAAATAAGATCTTAAAGATGATGCACTTGGCACTTGGCACTTGGCACTTGGCACTTGGCACTTGGCACTTTTCAACCATGGTTTTGCATGAAAGAGCCGGAGTTCTTCCAGTTGCAAGGAAAATTGAATTATTGAATGAAAAATTCTTTAGAAAATGTATAGATATTGAAAATCCGCTGATCAACGAACTCGTATCCTAAAAATAAATGTTTTCCAGCTTATTTATCATTTTATTTCTGTTAATTTATTATTAATTTATTAATTTATTTCTTATTTATTTATTTATTTATCTGTATTATTTATGTATTTATTAATTTATCTATTTACTTATTTGTTTATTCATTTATTTATTTATTAATTTATTAATTTATTTATTTATTAATTTATATATTTATTTATTTATTTATTTATTTATTTTTTATTTATTTATTTATTTATTTATTTATTTATTTATTTATTTATTTATTTATTTATTTATTTATTCATTATTTACTAACTGTTTAGTTACTATTTATTATTATTTATTATTCATTATTTGTTATTTGCTATTTGTTATCTGTTGTTTGTTATTTATTAATTATTCAATATTAGTAACTAGCTTCTGGCTTATTTATGTATATATATATATTTATCCATTCTATTTTTTATAAAATTATATAATAATATAATTATCATTAGATATCCACTTTCTGTGATATAACATATACAAGACACCATATTTCATTGAAGATTTTTAGTCATAGTTTTTCCTTCCATTACTGTTCAATCATAACTTTAAGAATATAAAAGATTTTTTACCAAACATATTTTTTCAGTAGTAAGACAACCATATTGTCATATCTCTGTGCTGTGCAATAACTTAAGCAAATATGTAATAATTCTTTATACTATGAATAAAATATTTATCTATTTATCTATCTCCCCCCTTCGGGTAGGGGTTAGAATATACCCGAGGTAGGCATGTCTGTCGTAAGAGGCGACTAAAATCCAATCTCCGTATACCGAGTGCATAGTGTATACAAAAATGCAATGGACAAAACAAAAAGATTGATTACCCCAGGTGGCAGTCCAGCTTTACTGGAAAATCCACCCTCTTCGGAGGTCGGCTCTACGGATTCTGGGGAGAGCCATTTATTGCAATCCAATGACCCTTTCACAAGAAGTGCAAGGGTATCTCGATCTCCTCCATCAAGATCGAATAACTCCGGGAAAAAAAGTCCGCCGGGAGCGCCGCAGCGCGAAAACCAGGACTTAGCGAAATATAAAAGCTTTGAGGAAGAAAATAAAGTACTCCGAATAAAGCTTAACGAAATGGATCTACTCTATCAAGATCTTAAGAAAGAGATAGATCTATTAAAAGAAGAGAATAAGGTTCTAAAGAACACACACTCGCAGAAAGAGCGCGAATGTGCTCCAGCACTATTAGATAATCGGGAGTACCACACCGATGAAGAAGAGCTAGCACGCGAAACGAATCGGGTCCCTAAGAAAAGACCTTCTAAAAAACGGAGAGCCGGTTCTTCGCCCGAAGTCGTGCCCTTAAATGAAGAAAAGCGTAAAGAACTGCAAGAAAATCAACGTAAAACGCAATTTCGTTTACCGCCACCAATAAACATCGTCGGGATAACGGAATATAATAAGTTGCATAGCCTCCTTAAAGGAACGATTACATCGAAATTTAAGGTCACATCTTTGAGGAATAATGCGTGGAGGATTAACGTCGACGACCACGATGACTACCGAGCAGTGTCCCAAAAACTTAATGTGGATAAGATTCAGTGGTATACTTTCGAAATCAAGTCAGAAAGGCCACATCGTGTTGTAGCAAGGGGTCTTCACCCCTCATGCACCAAAGAAGAGGTTATGAGCGACCTTCAAGCCAAAGGCTTTAAAATTCTTGATGCCGTTAATATCATCAAGAAGGAAAAGCAACAATCTGAAATAGATACAGACATATTGGTTAGGCGTGGACTTCCACTTTTTATGCTAACATTCGATAAATCTGACAGCATCGACGATATCTACCGAATTAAAACCATATTGAATATCGTGGTCAAAATCGAGCCCATGCGTAGAAATTTAAAAATAATTCCGCAGTGCAAACGTTGCCAAGGATTTAATCATACGCAAACGTACTGCAAAAAAGAACCGCGTTGTGTGAAATGCGCCGGAAATCACCTCTCCCAAGACTGTGGAGTGAACAAACAAGCCTCCGCAATCTGTGCTAATTGTAAGGGAAAGCACCCGGCAAATTATAGAGGCTGTGAAGTAGCTAAGGAGTTGCAAAAACGGAGAGATGCACTCCATAAGCCTCAAAATAAAATAACAAGACCGCTAACTAATGCAAATAGTAAGATCGGTCAGGGGAACGTAGGCAAACAAAAACCACCGGGTTCAGAGCGGAAAAAGTTGGTGACAGGAGAAAAGCCCTCGACTTCTGGCCTTAAGAGAAATGGTAATGAAAAGCCATTAGAAAAGACATCAAGTAATAGCCCTCGGACAGCAGGAGTGCAGACCTACGCCCAGGCTGCAGCATCCGAAAAATCAAAAAACATCGAAATCCCGACGGACCCTGCTTCTCAAGTTTTCTCAATTATTCTCGCGAAACTTGAAGAGCAAAGCAAAATAAATAAAATTATTCTCGATAGGTTGGTTAAGCTCGAGAGTTATTCACGGAAAACGCGTACTTCACCTAGAATATGAATGAAAAAAGAATGTTAAAAATATGTACTTGGAATGCAAACGGACTTTTGCAAAAACTTGACGAATTGGAAATATTCATGCGAGAAAAAGATATTGACATTTGCTTGATTTCTGAAACTCACGTGAAAAAGGAATCGCATTTAAAAATAAAAGGCTATACTGATTACCACGCTTGTCACCCTTCGGGAAAAGTAAGAGGCGGATCTTCCTTGTTTATTAAAGACTGCATTGAACAATGCGAAGACCTAAAGATAGAGCTTGAAACTCTGCAAATGTGCACAATTCGAGTTAAAAATAGTCAGCGTACTATTAAAATCTCATCTATTTACTGTCCACCGCGTTCCGCGCTTGAAAAAAGTGATTTTACTAACTTATTTAAATCGCTGAAACCTAATTTCATTATTGGCGGCGATTTTAACGCGAAACATACGTTCTGGGGCTCTAGATACATCTCGCAAAAAGGTAGAATGCTCTATGGGGCAGGTATGGAGTACAGTTGTGATTTCCATTCGACGGGCAAACCGACTTACTGGCCAGCTGATACTTTGAAAATACCTGACCTGATCGATTTCTTCGTGGTGAAAGGAATATCTAACAACCACATAAAAGTTGAAGAAAGCTTTGATCTGTCGTCTGATCATTCCCCAGTTATTTTGACATTGAGCGAAAAACTATTATTTAACCGAGAGCCAGCGAAATTAACCGGCAGAACAACTAACTGGGAAGGCTTTAGGAACGAAATCGAAGTAAATGTTGAACTGAGCGTACCGCTTACGACACCCTATGAACTTGAGGTTGAAGTCGATCGCTTCGTTGAGATAGTACAGCTCGCCTCTTGGAATAATACGCATAATCCAAGAAAAACGCCAGACAAATACGGTCTACGATATCCTGCTGAAATAAAGGAATTAATTAGGGAAAAAAGAAAAGCGCGTAAAAGATGGCAACAAAGTCGTGCTCCACAGCATAAAACCCATCTGAATCGTCTCTGCAATTTGTTAAAGAATAGCATTAAGGATTTTAAAAATCGTGCGATAGGCTCTTACCTTGAAAGTTTAACAGCGAAAAAAGATTCCAATTATTCCCTTTGGAAAGCCGTAAAAGGCACCAAAAGGCCCAAAATCCCCGCGCCGCCACTTAAAATAAATCAAAATGAATGGGCAAGGGAAGATAAAGAAAAAGCGGATATTTTTGCCGCCCATTTGGAAGAAACCTTTAAACCGAACGATGGTCAAGTGGTTCATGACAACATCAACCTCACAAGGATGGTAGTTCCACCATCTGACGATTTAACGCGCAGATCTGCAACGCTTAGAGAACTCGAACGTGAGATCGCGAAACTAAAACCTAAGAAAGCTCCTGGTTATGATTTGATTACCGGGGAAATTCTCAAAGCCTTACCTAGAAGAGCATTTATTAAGCTTCTCTATATTATAAATGCTGCACTCAGATTAAAACACGTGCCGAGCCAATGGAAAGTTGCGGAAGTCATTATGGTTTTAAAACCAGGAAAACCGTCATATGAAGTAAAATCATATAGACCAATCTCGCTTCTTCCAGTCGTATCAAAAATTTTCGAGAGGATATTACTAAGGCGTCTCCAACCGGTTATAGAAGAAAATAATCTAATCCCTGACCACCAGTTTGGGTTCAGAAGTAAGCATTCGACAATTGACCAGGTGCATAGAATTACTAACGTAATCGAAAAAGCACTAGAAGAAAAAAAGATATGCTCAGCCGTATTTCTTGACGTCTCGCAAGCCTTTGATAAGGTGTGGCACGATGGCTTGAAATGCAAATTACGACAAGTACTCCCCGTGTACCTATACGAGATTTTGGATTCATATCTCGGAAATAGACTCTTCCGTGTTAGAAATGGAAACGAATACTCAGAGCTCAAAAAAATTTCGGCCGGCGTACCGCAAGGAAGCGTTCTGGGGCCGCTTCTTTATCTGTTATATACTCGTGATATACCGAAAGAAGATGGCACTATGCTTGCTACGTTTGCCGACGACACCGCTATCCTAGCAGTAGGTAAAACAATCGAGGAAACGACTGCCAAACTGCAAAACGCATTGAATAAAGTAAATGAATGGACGAGGGACTGGCGGATCGCCCTTAACGAAACTAAATCTGTTCACGTGAATTTCACTTATAGAAAAATTAATGACTTGCCAATTTTTATAAATTTGGCCCGAATTCCTATTGCAAATGAAGCCAAATACCTGGGAATGACACTTGACGCAAAGCTGAAGTGGAATTCGCACGTGAAAATGAAACGTAAAGAATTAGAAATCAAATATAGAGAAATGTACTGGCTGATCGGGAAACATTCCCACCTCAGTACCGAGAACAAACTGCTTTTATACAAGCAAGTGCTAAAGCCGGTGTGGTCCTACGGTATACAACTTTGGGGTTGTACCAAGAAAACAAATGCCAATATTTTACAGACCTTTCAAAATAAAGTGCTTAGAGAAATTGTCCAAGCACCGTGGTATGCTAGAAACGACGATATCCACAGGGATCTCGGAATTCCGACAATCGAAGCTGAAACTAGAAGCTTCGCGCGAAAACATAGAAACCGACTAATCGGACATGTTAATAATACAGTCCTACTTATTTTGGATGAGAGCAATTTATTGCGCCGACTACAAAGGACAAAACCTTTCGACTTGGCGAGATAAGGATTAACCGCATCTAAATTGCGGAATATGCAGGATCTTTCATTGGAAAGTAACCTGCCAAACGTTTATATTTCGTGATAGAAAAATTGCTTGATAAGTAGTATAACTTAGTTGCAGTATCTAACAAATTTATATCGAAGGGAGGTGTTTTGGTCAGTAAGAATCTGACACTACTATGAGCACGCGCTTGCTATTCTCATAGTGTCTATGGAAGATTTTCACCTACCCTCGGGAAAAAAAAAAAAAAAAAAAAAATTTATCTATCTATCAATGAAGTACATACCCACATATGTATGTACACTCCTCGACAACTGGTTGAGACACCCTCTCTTTTTTCGGCAATGTTAAGTTTTTGAGGTACTAATTATAAAATTGATCATGGTGTTGTTGAAGGAGACTAGAATCTTGCCGTTAAGAAATGGATATCATCAACATAAAGGAAGATGGAGGAGTGTTAGTATGACCCTTTCAAGATCGTTTGTACCTAGGATGAAGAGAAGGGAACCTAGGTGGTTACCTTGGGGAATACCAGATGTAGTAAGAAAGAATCTGAGAGGACGGAGGTAAGAAGAAATCCATTTTAATAATGTTATTCTGTACAAAAATGAGGTGATATGATATAGTCTTTCCAGGATCTACATGCATAACATATGTATACACAAGCGTTAGATTAACCATTAATCTGATTTGCAGTAATGTAAGTTTTCTTTTTTATGCAGTGGGAACAGTTGTAACTGCTTCCATGGTAAGTGCATATTTCTTTAGAGAATATTGACAATATAAGATCTTACCAAAGTAAAGCCTAGTAACTGAAGGTGTAGGGAATCGAAAATCTTACTTTACATCTGTGGCAGTATGACAGAGTAGCTTATGTCAAAAAAAGAGTTTTCGAGATATTTCAATTTTTCACTAAAATTTTTAATTATGATAGTTTATAATTTTTGTAGGACTAATTATAAAATAAAGAGTTTGTTTAACATTTCTAACTATATTTCATGGAAATGTTATCGGAAGAAAGTGAAAATAAATGCATTTTTAAACTTAAGTTCTTATGTAAAAATCGAATTGCAAATTATGAATGTCTTAAGTCACATTAGTGACTTAGTGGTCGCCGTGGCCGTGGTGGTTAGTGCGTTGGACTACCACGCAATGCTGGCCGGGTTCAACTCCTGGCCGGGTCTAACACCTAAAGGAGTTTTTTCACGGTGCCACCTCTTTCGAATGTCTGACAAGCATCAAAGAGTATCATTTGTCACGATTGAGCTTCTCAACTCGCCGTTCGGAGTCGGCAAAAAACTGTAGGTCCCTTCCATTCGTGCAAAAATATAACACGCACACACAAATGGTTGCGAGAAGCAGGCCCCGGTTCACTTCGAGCTGTAGCGCCAACTAAGTAAGTAAGTCACATAAGTTTTTCTGTCACATCTATAATATTTATTTATAGTGCCTTAAGTGGACTTAAGATTTTATATCAAACTTCAAATTTTAGAATTAATAGACATAGGACAATACTTTTTTAATTCAATTTGTGGTATTTGCATGTTTAAAGCTTTGACGGCTCTAGCTTTAGAGGCCAATCTAGTGTCGAGTTTTTTTTAAAGAAATTTGCAATAGGTATCTTGTACCTATAAGAGGTTGCTGGTGCATTGGATGGGATAAAATTTGGTAGAATTTTCTTTTTTGCTACAGTTACGTACCTCGTGAACTTTTTGCTTAGTGATTGTGATTGTGATACCTACATAGATTCATGAGAGGTAGGAAAACTCTTTTTTCGATGCATTTTCGAGTTTTTTTTAAAGAAATTTGCAAGTGCTTCATTAAAGTTTCCCATCGTAGAACTCAAAAAAAAAACAAATATTCTGATATTCTGATTTTTTTTTTTATAAATATTAACAATTTTCAATAGGTATCTTGTACCTATAAGAGGTTGCTGGTGCATTGGATGGGATAAAATTTGGTAGAATTTTCTTTTTTGCTACAGTTACGTACCTCGTGAACTTTTTGCTTAGTGATTGTGATTGTGATACCTACATAGATTCATGAGAGGTAGGAAAACTCTTTTTTCGATGCATTTTCGAGTTTTTTTTAAAGAAATTTGCAAGTGCTTCATTAAAGTTTCCCATCGTAGAACTCAAAAAAAAAACAAATATTCTGATATTCTGATTTTTTTTTTTATAAATATTAACAATTTTCAATAGGTATCTTGTACCTATAAGAGGTTGCTGGTGCATTGGATGGGATAAAATTTGGTAGAATTTTCTTTTTTGCTACAGTTACGTACCTCGTGAACTTTTTGCTTAGTGATTGTGATTGTGATACCTACATAGATTCATGAGAGGTAGGAAAACTCTTTTTTCGATGCAATTTCGGTTTCTCGACTGATGCTAAATGGATTGCATTTTAAATCAAAGTTCAGACACCACCAACTTTTTATAGGTGAAATTTGGTAGGCCAGCGCAGTTTCTGCAGTGTATACTGTTGTATTGAAATCTGTCATTTGATTGGGAAACGTACACTGAGAGAAATTTACAATAAAAAAATCAAATAGAAGCATGTTTAACTTTTCCGTGTTTAACTAACTTCTGGTTTAATCAAATAAATACATGTTTGGTGTTAAATTAACAAATATTTTAAATACATATTTGTTAACTTAAATTAGTTCATGTTTGATATTATCCATAAAATATAAAAGAGTTTACTTTAAATACAATTCTATTAAAATCAGTTTGTATTGAAATATTCAAACGGATTTCTATTTGATCTAATTAAGCAAGTTAAGCAAAATTTCGTTTCAAAAACGAATACATGATCATTTAAAAAATGACTTTGTTTGAGAAAACTTGAATGAGCTTGTTTTAAACAGAATTATATTGAAAACGTTTGGAAATGAATTATTCGAACAGATGTATATTTAATTTAACTTTAAACGTGTTTGAATGTAACATGACTAATAAATGTACAATAATTCGTTATTGCATTATTCAGTTTCAAATATACACCAGTGGAATGCGGACGTGAATAAGTTGTGCTTAACTATTAACTATGTATGTGTTATATTTTTAGTAGCATGTATTTGTTCAATAATTGTATTTCGAATTTTAACTAACAAACGAAACTAACAAAATGTTTGAATATTACGGCCAGAACATAAAAGACGCGAAATCGAGGGAACAATTTGCATCTTGTAAGCAAATCTCAAACAAAGGTATGTAGCTCCGTGTGCAATTAAACGTATAGGTTTTGTCTTTTGACATTTAGGAATTATTTGCAGATAGTTGTTGATTACATAGCTTCGAGCTTGCTTAGTAGTGGATTACTCCAACAGCTAGTTTCGGAGATGCTGAAAGAAGAAAAAACTAAGCATACTCGATGCTTCATATTTTACAAGTTCTACCTTACATTTGTATCAAATTAATAACGGAAGATGTTACTTAAGAAATAAGTTTTTGTTAAAAATTAATAAAATGAGTTAAACTAAAAGGAAATCAGTTTTTTTATGTTGCATATAAGAACCTCTTTTTCCAGGATCCAGTTCTTTCTTGAGTTCAAGAAATGGGCACGAAATTTGTATAAGATGGTAACCAATTAAACCAACAAAATTAAAAAAATATATATTACATGTATACATATGCATATGTACATATGGATGTATATATTTAAAGCATTACAGATTTTAATTTTAAGTGATTTCTATTTATTTTTCCCAAATAGAATTAAAAAGATACCTATTTAAGAAATTTGAATATTTTAATATCAAGTTGAATAGATTTCTATTTAATGTTTTCAATTTTGATTCTGTTAGTCTGAAATAGAAATCATTTTGATTCAAATAAGCATCTGTTTACATAATTTACGTTGAATATGTTTATTTCAAATAGAAAACAAGTTGATACTATCGAAAACTATCTAAAATTATAATTAAGGGCCGATTTTTCAATAGTCAGGTAAACAGTCAGTTTGCTATCTAACGAATAAATATATTCGACTGTTTATCTGCTAGATAAGTATTTGCTATTTTTCAAACGTCGAATAACTGCCAGTTTGTTATTCAATGATTTTCTTCATATCAGTCGAACTCAATTATTTTTTAGCACATTTTAAAATGTAAAAAAAAAATTAAAATGGATAATATTGACTCTCTTGTGAAAAAAAGGCGTGAGTAACAGGTACTCGTGAAATTTAATGTATAAACATACGTTTTTTGTGTATGTGTGCAGTGTGGCCGAGTGCTTACAAAATATATAGGTGCATTTATTTTTCAATTTTCTTGATTACATATTATACATACTAGGACTGCTAGTGTTCTCTTTCGTAAAATGTTTGAAATGGCCATAGTTTCTATGCAAAATTTGTATGATGGCGGATAAACAGAGAATACACTAATACCAAGAGAATCATATACAGAGAACGCACTAATACTATGTTTGGTTACGCGTGACGGACGACGCACAGTGTGGTATTGAGCCCCAAAACCTGGCCAAACATTTTTTATTTTTGTAACAAAATTGAGTTTTATTTGACCTCTAGAGCAAAAAATAGTAAAACTGATTTAGGTATCGGGGCATTTATTCATCACTACTACTATGATCGATAATGCTCAATACCAAGCTGTGCGACGGCGAAAAATTAACCTATACCGAGAGCTAAGATGTTTACATATCATAAAGAGGAAAATCGGCGGTAAAGTTTAAACCATCGGAAGTTCGTCTATTGATGGATATAGTGTATAAGCTTAAAGAAACAATAGAAAATAAAGAAAAAAACAGATAAAATGTTATGTGGCTTGAAAAGGACGAAGTTTGATGAAGCGCGTATAGAAGTAGTGCAGCTGCAAAAACAAATTGCAGAAGCTGAACTTGAATATACAAAAATTGAACATGAAAATAAATAGAGGAATATAAAATTTGAACTCTTCATCTGAAGACAAGAAGAACACAACTTTAAAATGCAAAAATTAAAGTAGTACCTATTACTTGTATTTTGTTTCTTTATGTAACATTAGTTGGTAACCAACTTTTTTTTTCGTTACTTATTTATTTATTTATATCTGTTTCTATCTGTTCAAATATTCCATCAGACTCAATATGTAATAACGTCTTGCACAAGAGTTAGTACTCAAAACAGGAAATCGACGTTTCCACCAAAACTTGTCTCAATTGCATAACTCGATTTTATATGAGATTCATTGCACAAACGTTGAGCTGCTGCTGTTTATACGAAGTAAGAAGATAATGGTTTAGGAAATATCCACTATCCCCAGTTAATATTCCATTTGCACAGGCACCATTATCGGAATGGTATTTAAGAGCAGAGTTTGAAAATATAAGACTATCATGCTTCTTTTGAAATCGACGTCTTCCAATTCTAGATATTCTAGATTCTAAAATATCTTATTCTCCTCTTCAATAACAAAATCATCATAAATATCGAAAAATATCCATTTTTTGTCACTTAAAACTCAATTTTTACAGTTCATAAACAGCCAGTTAAAGTTTATCTAGCTCAGAATCGGACAGATAACTTTATTCGACAGATATCTATAATATTCCTAGAATAACTGCTATTCGCCTATTGAAAAATCGAATTTTTTGTTATCTGACTGATAAGTCCTATCTGGTGTTTATCTGAGGTTTATCTGACTATTGAAAAATCGGCCCTAAAAATAACAAAGTTATTCATGTTTAAATTAAACAAAAACCATTTTGGCGCCAAATCATATTTATTTATGTTTAGTTTAAACAGGAATGGGTTTAGTTTTTTTCAACTGAGTACAACAAAATGTTTTTTGAAAATTAAACGTGGAGATATTGCAATCGGTTTGGAGATATAACCAAGTCATTTGATGGTGCCCATATGGCTCAGGAGTCTAGCACCCAGATTCTTTGAGTCAGAGGGCTGTGCTTATGATATGAAGGTCAAATGGCATAAGGCGCAACAGGACAGTTCGAGCATAAGTCAGGCATGATCTCAGTCAACCTGTGGTGTCTGAGCTGGCCTTTTCTATGACTCTTTTGATTAAATTTATATTGTATTGCTTGCGCAAAGTGGACCACAAAACAATGGACTCGTTCATTCGACTCATACGTTGTCATCCATAGCGTCACCTTTTGGTTGAAGCCCCCATTTCGTACCAAAAGTTTTATTGCAGTCGTAGAATGCTATGCATGTTTTCTTGCTCCATTTTTCGATATTTATCTTCCAGGTAGGTTTTGAATCGATGACGATCCAATCACACTTAGCACCGGAGGATAGTGAGAGTGTTTGGCCATTCAATTTGGGAAGATCAATTGACACAGAGGCAGTCCATGTGATTCCCCCTTCCAGAGCGTGACCACGCACCAAATGTGAATGATAGAACAATAAAAGCAAGTCAAGATATATATACACCCAAAAAAAGCTTAACATTTTTATTTTTTGAAAGGGCTATTTCCGTTGCCAAATTCGGAGGAGAGGAGGAGAACTTAAGGAGTTTGCTTCAAATGCTTACAAGTTTCTACCGTCCTACTCGTCTTCTTCCATATATTGACAGGCACTGTCATATTTAAATCACATTTTTTAAAATAAAACCCACTCATGTGCGAGTTCATGTTTTTATATGACCTACTGTTTTGCCGCTATTTATACACACTCGTAAAAGGTTACGTCATACGTGTAGGTAAACTATCCAGATGCGGAGATACGAGTCTCGTCTATTACGTACGACATACACCGCGTAATGAACTACAACCATTTTGAAGCCAACTCAACAACAACCTTTCGACACGCATTCAACCCAAATAGATTCGATCACTCTTCCCCAAAACCCGTCGACCTTTTCTTGGAAACCCCACAAACCACCCAAACCCACCCGAATTCAGAAGGAAAACTACGTACACCTGTTCCATCCGAACAGTGTAAACCTACGCCAGCGGAATCTTTCGGAGCGAAAGGACCACTCACGTTACGTTATAGGAGCACAGCTGTGGTATGCACGAGGACGAGTGGAAAGATATGGATATGGAAGCCAAAACGGTATTGAATAACGTCTCTTAAATCATCAGTTGTGCGCTTCATCGGGAACTGATGTCATAATTAAGGACGATGCCATCTGCAGCGACCTTCTTTGACTGATTATGGAATCGTACTAGTTTAACTGTGTGTGTGTGTGTGTGTGTGTGTGGTTTGTCAGTTTGTTCGGATAGGGGTGAAGAAATGCCATTCAAATGGAGAATCCTGCCGCTACTATTTCACATGTAAATGCACCACCCAAACCGCCTGTAATCGTCATTAGGAGCAGCAGTACCATATCACAAAATAACGCAGCAGCAGCAGCAGGAGCAATGGAATGGAATTCCATCCCTAGCAAGAACTACAGTAGTGTAGTACCAAACTCTTGAGTGTTTATGAAAGCTTGGAAATTTGAACCTCTATGTAGAGATGCGAGTACACCCTCTGTGCGCTCTCTCAGTTTCTCTTTCATACCAATGCGCCACCACATTCAGTCAGTTGTTTAAAAGAGCCACCCAGGGTATCGTTTCGGTATACATGGAGTTCATACGAATTTGCATGTGACGTATGGCGCCCAACCGCCGACTTTACCCCCAAGAGAAACCGTCCAGTAGAGCGATAGAGAGTATACATGAAAGAGAAAGCGAGAGAGAGATATAAAGAGAATTATTAAAGATTTTGAATACCTAATTATGAAACTGTCAGATGCAAAAGTTGTTGGCAAAATGATTAAGTAAACCTCCATTTTAATCATTGAATTGCGATGGAAATTAATTGCCACTGGCTGTGATGTGTTCTGCCATGCCAGCGCTTCTGTTCTACTGGTTTGCTGGTATAGTTTTGTACCCGCTGCCAGTGCCATTGCCTTTGCCAGAAATTCATTCTTCGGCACCACCACCGCCACCGCCACCGCCACCGCCACCGCCACCGCCACCGCCACCGCCACCGCCGCTATGCACTTGTGTACACACGGTTGATGTTGTTATTGGCGCAGGACGATCAAAGTGAGTGGAGGGGGGTTGAGGGTTTCGTTCTGTGTGCAGCGCATAGTGATTCCGGGGGCGGAGACAATGAATTCGTAAGTAACCCTAATGCAGGTCCTGACCGGTGTTTTTTTTTTTTTATTAATCTTCATAAATTAAAAAGTTTTGCAATGCAAAGTGTCACTTGCAAGTAGTGTGTGTGGTTTTAAGTTATGTCTTCAGGCGATGTGGTGGGACAGGTTGTCCAATTTTGAACCCACACTGTAATTTCCGAATGTCCTTTAGAAGACGTTTAAATTGGAATTTTAATCAGTGAGTACAGCCATCGGTAGTTTCATTCAATTTATCGGTTGGGAATAGATTGGACAGATTTACTTCACTTTACTTCAAAGGTGCATACTATACGTAGACATCCTTTGACAGACGATCCGAATTTTGTTTCTATGAAGATAAAATAAAATCTACAAAAATGTGATTGAGTGGTGTTGCCAGGTATGCGTATGAGAGTTTCATCAAAAATATAAAGATAATGGGGCGCTCAGGCACAAGACAACACATGCACGATGTGCAACGAGGACGAAGAATCAACAGAACAAATTTTTTGCCACTGTAGCTGTTTAATCAGAACACTTCATTATCATTTAGACAAATTTAGATATTTCTGATTTATCTGGTATCATGACGGATCTACACACATACATATGTCCATATGTATGTATAACTGGAGGAAATCTCAATTGTCTGCAGTGACATCGTCTCACGTTTACAATCTACAAATATTTAAAAAAAAAACTTGGGCGCCCAAAGCTTTAATTCATAGTCGTATATTGGTGACTCGGAAAAGTGGTTTCTTTACTTTTTAGTTCTTTAAAGCTTGTTTTTAAAAATTATGTTTTATCTTTATATTTATTTTCTACTTTTTAGTACATATATGTAGAGTAAGTACGGGAAATATGGTCCACCTTTAACGTTTTTGGACATAAAATAGACAATTTAATTTCAATTCATTTATTTAATTTTTTTAAATTCTTAGAAATTATTTCTCTTTTAGTCTGTATAATCATAAAATATAAACAACATCTTAACCAAAAGAAATAAATAAAAAATTAAAGGAACTTCGAAAATAAGTTTTTAAAAAAGTGCGGCTAATATGACCCACTTATATAAAATCATGTTTTGTCGTCATACGAACTGCAAAATTCGCAAATAAAATATTTGTTCTCGTTGCCAGAACAATCTTTATGGGTTCACATTGTACACACAACACATTGCACCCATGCTTCTCCCCCCTTATCTTTAGAAAATAGACTCAAGCAATAAATGCATTTATCAGGACTTGCATCAGATAAGTCACCTGGAATGAAAATTTCCTCACTTTCTGATGAAGTAGATTCTTCAGCACGTTGATTTTTTTTCTGTGCGGTATTATTGTCAATTTGATCCGGGCCATATTACAGAAATCTATGGTGGGCCATATAACCGACACAAGGCTTTTCACTTTTCTTTCAATTGAAACTAATTTTTTCAACTATCTTTGAGGTTTTGATTTCATATGCAGAATTAAAAATGTCCACACCACACAATCATAAAATGAAATATTAATATTTACGCAAAATTAAGAAATCTTACCAAAAAACTGCTACGCAAAGTGCAAAAATATAGCCACGTGCCTTACCGCTCACATACATATATTAGCCAGACTCATCAAATTACAGTGTGTCAAAGCCAGTTGGAATATGTTCGAAATGGATGCACAGTGGGGTTTCTATGCTTTTTCAGTAGCGAGATATAACGGTGGGCCATATTACCCACATGGGCCATATTAGCCGCACTTACTCTATATGAATTTTTTTTACAAATTTACAAATTTTTTACTCACAATGTTTGAGATTCTACTCGCCAAACCCTTTCCTTTGATACCCAAGTCATGCGGGATGTGAAAAAAAGTAATCCGCCATCTTATGGCATCCACCATATTGATTTTAGAATCACGTGACTTAGCTAATCGTATTCTACGAGTCAAATCCTTTTATTTGATACCCATATAAAGGAGGTCGTGAAGATAACGGTAATTCTTGGGGCATCCACAATATTAGATTTACGAGATCATCAAATATACTATATTGAGTTGTCACTGGACATGCATAATCGGATATCTGGAAGTGGTTGTAGAATCGAATCCCAGATTTGGCCCTCACAGAAATTGAAGTTAAAAAAGCGTCCACCATTTTGAATTGAATTTACAACGTCATCAAATAACCCATATTGTATTGTCTCCGGACTTATACACGTGTGCGAAATCTGGAAGTGAATGTTAAATCGATTCTCAGATTTGGCTCTCACAGAAAGTGAAGTTAATATAAAGCTTATAATAAATTAAAGTAGTCTTTCTTAACCCAAAAATCAAAAAACTCACAACAGAGTACTTAACCCTTAATGTATGGGACAGGTTGATTGTGGGTGAAATTACAGTGTCTGGTAAACACATGTGTTGGCTAAAAACTTAAGCAACTAAATTCTCTTGTGGGGGTTTTACAACCCAATTGAATTCACATTACTACTTTTCAGCTGATCAAAACAAAAGCAACTCTTTTGGTTGTAAAAAAAAATTCTGTTACGGGAATCAGGAAAACCGTTACTTTGGACTTTCCTACTCCACTATGATGTGTCAAAATGCAAACAGAAGAAAAATGGCTCATTCGCGTGTATCAGTCTTCTGCAGCAAAATATTAAAAAGTACAGTCGAACTTCGATAACTTGAACCATCACTTGCCACAAAAAAATTCGAGTTATCAATATTTCGAGTTATTAAGTGAAATACAAAATTTATATAAATACAGTCGACTCTCCCTAAGTAAAATTTTCACGAATTTGTTCGAGTTAGAGAGAGTTTTGGAAAAATTCGAGTAATAGAGAGGAACATTTATTTTTGTTTTAAAACGTTTGTTTGATAAAGATTAATGTACTTACAAACAATAAACAAAACTTTTGACCACACAGTTTACTTCGCAATAATCCATGTAAGTTACATTTTTTGTAAATTGATCTAGCTACAAACATGCACATAAAGACTGCATCAGTTCCGTTGAACTGCCTAGAATAAACTGATTTTGAAGTTCCACTAAAACAAGTTTGTTTTATGTACATACGCAGATAGATCCATTGAAAAACCTGTTTTGAATGCAACCAACAACACAAAGAAAAGAATAACAATGTTTTTTTTTTTGTTTTTGCGCTGCAACTTTTAAAAAACTGTATCTTTGTATGGAGGTACCAAGAATATGAATAGGAAGAAACATGACGAGCTGACGATGATGGCACACGCGATGCTACTCATATTTAGGATATTTAAGTGTGGAGGTACTAGATGTAGTTAGGTGCCGGGAAAAAGTCCCCAGGAACTAAGTCCACTGAGGGACTTAGTTCTCACTTGATGGGAACTAAATCCGCTTTAGTAAAGTGGACTTCGTTCCCATGCAATGTGGGCACGAACTGGATATTGCAAAGTTTCCTTGTAACGAATTTTATACTATTGCTCTATCTTATGTTCAAAAACTAAATATCCCATTTAAAAATTAGTTATTTAGTTTTTGAACATTAGATGGAGCGATAGTATAAAATTCGATGTAAAGAAACTTTGTAAACATGCAACCTCGCATCTACCCCCAATCCAATAGCGAAAAGCCAGGGGGGTTGAAGGGGGGCAGCATGCCCCCCTCCCCCCCCATACATATTTCACAGTTTGTGCACAAAACTTTGCAACCGATGTTACCTCAAAATACCTGACTTCCTATTTTACTTCTTCTTGGTAAAAGTGGTAATTTATTTCGCATTTAAAGGGAATTAAAACCACACAGTTTTTTTGGAACTTAATTCCCACAGTGCATGGGAACGAAGTCCACTTCACTAAAGTGGATTTAGTTCCCATCAAGTGAGAGCTAAGTCCCTCAGTGGACTTAGTTCCTGGGGACTTATTTCCCTGCACCTAGTAGTTATATACTCAAATACGAATTCCGAAGGGGTAATGCATTTTTATTTTGTTTTGTGCTAAACAAAATTCGACTTAAGGGGTGAAAAAAGATGCCAATAATCGAGTGAATGGGTTCGAGTTAGAGAGAGTGACGGCTTAGGGGGAGTTCGACTTGAAGAATGATTTTTGTATGGAAAATTGAAGGGAATGATAAAATATGGCGAAAAACATCGAGTTAGTGAAAAATTCGACTTATAGAAAATTCGACTTAGGGAGAGTCCACTGTATGTATAAATTGTAATTTTTCATCAAGAGAAAATGACGGCAAATTCATAGTCAGCCCATGAATAGTCACTATAGCCGACTTTGGTTAAAGCCGACAATAAATAAAATTTTCTACAGTAAATTTGGAAAAAAAACAATTTTTTTATTGCAAAATGTTTGTTAAATTCTAATTACATATTTTCAAAAAAGTTACAGAATTTACGTTTTGGAGCCGTTTTAATTACATTTGCAGTAAAATTTTTTCGAGATTTTTTTTTCGAGATAAAGTCTTTCGAGATATTTGTACTTTCTAGATTTTGTCCATTCGAGATTTTTGCTTTCGAGATTTATCAAATAAATTTTCGAGATTTTTTTCATTCGAGAATTTAGTCGTTCGGGATTATGTGGTGATCCCCTTCTCTTCAAGATCCACAAAAAAGGTACTTTACTTGGCATTTTGAATAAGCAAGCCAAACATGTCTGGTGCTTCACAATATACGAAGAATCGGGATCAAACTTGCCCTTCAAAACTGTTTTTCTGAAATCATATGTTTTCCAGGCCCTGCTTTTCATTCGATCAACATCTCTCGATACACAAAACTTTTATTACTTTTCGATCCGGCATAGATCTGGGCTTCATTGGTCGCAAACTTACAATTCTTTTTTAGTTGGCAACTCTCAATGGTTCTCTGTTCCTCGAAAGGTCAAAATGGCGGATTTGAGATTCTGTTATAACAGCTGATGTTCTATGGGCATGAGTGGAATTACCATGAAAACTGCAACTTCACTTGTCTTGTTGATGGCCCTTGTTGCTGCTTCACATTTCCCGTGCAACTTGTTTGGAGTCTTATATCAGGCTACTTAAATCGAGCGGCTAGAAAGTCGGCATCGCAGTGTAGTGGTAAGTGCGTTGAACTACTATGCAATGCTGCCCGGGTTTAACATCTAAAGGTTTTTTTCACCGTGCCACCTCTTTCGAATGCCTGACAAGCAATATCATTTGTCAATGAGCTTCTCAACTCGCCGTTTGGAGTCGGCGAAATAAAAACTGTAGGCTTCCTTCCATTCGTTCAAAAATATAAAACGAACACACAAATGGTTGCGAGAAGCAGACCCATGTTCGCCTTGAGCTGTAGCGTCACCTTAAGTTAATAAGATGTCTAAATTCAAATACCGGTAAGACTGCCACTGCATCAGCACTCCTGTAGTCCACTTTCAACAAATAAGGTAATTTTTTAAAAATTAAGGCCTTATCATATTAGGCATTGTGTTCAAGCTCAGCCTGCAAGAGTCTCCTCCACCAAGTCAATTCGAATGTGGGTCGATTTCAAATATTGAAATTTAAAAACAAAACACCCTGGCTGGCAATACTCTTAACCTTGGCTACAGCTTTCAACTCAAACTCAACCCATTTGATCAGATTATGAGGACCATCATCTGAAATTCCGTTGAGAGAATCTAATTAAGATGACTCGACGGATGTTGCCACATCATCAGCCTGGCACCCATTTTGGTTGGTGATGAGTTCAAAGCCTTGTCACCCGAACCTACTCGAATACGCATGTAGCTCAAAACGACAAACAAAACAAATCGACCCCACTCCATCCGTATTCCTTCTGCCCAAACCAATTCCATGACGTGTTCCCGCGCTGCTTCACTCGAAACATGAGTTGAGTAAAATGTGTATGTTCCGACGACGATGTCGACGGCTGATCCAAAGTCTCCTTTGGCATTTTAATGTTGCCCAAGGTGCTTATGCATGGTAACAGACTGCTGCTACTGTTATTTTTTTGTTTCTACCCCTCACCCACCACAATTCGAAAAAAAAAAAAACAAAATAAAAATAATGAATTGGCCGAAACGGTGGAAACAGTTCGGTTTCTTCTGCTTAAGTGTGGAAACACACAAACACACACGTATAAAGAGGACCCCCATCTGCAAATGCCTCCATCGAGTAATTCAGAAAATAGAAAAGCTCCAAGCGCCAGCTCGGATTGACAGGCAACCCTCATTCACACACACACACACACAGGGTGGCCATATCGCATCGTTCCGCCACCGACCGACCGACAGTGGAAGGATCTATGAGAACGGGCACAGCTGCCGCACTGCTGTGGGGATTATTTTCGGGCCCGCTTACCAACATTCATTTCATACACCAAAAGAACGAAAGGAGCTTTTTTTGCTTTGAATCAGTGGGTGGATGGGGGGTGTTTGCCATTCATGAACTACTGAGGTTACTCTGTTTACACAGGGTGTTGCGCGGCGCGACGAAAGGGGAAAATACCTTCAAAGTGTAAAAACGTCGAAAAACCTAACAAAAACACAGCACACACACACACACACATACACATTGGAAGAACACATTTCTTTGATATTAGCAGCAGCTGCGACCTTCCGACGACGATGGTTGTTCACTCCTCGGCGGGGTGGTGGTGACGGTGAATTGGCACTCTCATGCGGGTGCAACGATTAACTGGAAAGGGGTGCGGCGGGCGGCGGTCTTTCTTATTTTTTCTTTTTTTTTTTTGGAGAAATCGTTCAGAAGAGTTGTCGCCTCGAGGGTGGTGGTGGTGGTGAAAAACTTTGAACGAACAAATTTTGTCAATCTTTTCGGGGGGGTGGTGGTGGTGGTTTATGTTTATTTTGCACCCATCTGCACGTAATTAATTGAAATGTAGAAGAAGAGGGATGGCGGCGCAGCTGTGATTCGATCCATCGAAAGGAGATGGATATTTGCATGTGAGAGAAGACCATTCGCCGGGCCGGGCCGGCGCCTGTGTTGTTCTAGGGGATAATTGATTGCATTAACACATCACACAGGAGGGTTGAAGTAATCCAAGGCAATCATCTCTATTGCCACAGTGGAAAAGGGTTTTCTGCTGCTTCTGGTGGTAGGTGGAAAGGCCCAAGTGTTGATTGCCTCAAATGATGATTTTATTCGCCATAACGAGCCGAAAACTGCTGAGGCTTCTCCTTCAAACGATTTGTTTGCTGCTTTCATGTTTTTTTTTTCTGCTCATGTTTTGTGTGTCGCATCCCGTGTTTTTCGCGACTTTTGGCTAAACATGGCAGTGTCCTTGTTTACGTGTCACGGCATATTTTCTCTGCGTGCGTGTGTGTGTTTTTTTTTCGCACACATTTTAGTCTCACAAAACACTGGTAATCGAATAACATGCAATTTTGGCGATGACAGAGCCCCGAGCAGCAGCCATTCGCATCAGCACCGCAGAATCAGAAAATCTCGTTTGGTGGTTGATGGCAGCGAGTGGCAACTGCGCCACAATTTAGGGCTTTCATTCGTTTTTTTGTTTTTGTTTTTGTGTGTCAGCTTAATGTGGCGGTTGATATCGAAACATGCCAATGGAAGCGCTATGTATGTCGTCCTGGTCGATAGATGAAGCATCTCCAGTGGGAAAATAACATGCCTGCTACAGATATTGGTGAGTTGGGTGGTGAAAGTGAGGTGAGGTGGGGTGTGGGCACTGTGTTTGGATTACTGTCAATCGCTGGAGGAGGGAAATCATGTTAATTATGATTGTTTGCCAAATTAGCAGGAGTTTTTTTTTTTTTTTTCCAATGGTCGGAGGGAAGGCGGCATTTGTAACATTTGACCTCTGAACTTTTCCAACATCGGTTGTATAGGTTCTTTTGGGTCTGATGAGCGACGTTTTTTAAGCTTGGGTCGCACGAATTGCAGTGAATGCAAAACTCTAAGTTACGATGGCTATACAGTGGAACCAGTGGAAGTTGGTCAATATTTAACTGCACCAAAAAAAATGCATACAGATGTTTCTCAAAATACCTTCAATTGTTGTCCACCTGCCTATCTTGAAACTTGGCCGAAAGTTTGAAAACTTTAAATTTATCTGCGGGAGTTGGACAAGAAGAGTAATATGTACCTATCTTGTGATGGAACGCACCAGTAATTGGGAGATCCCTACAAATCCGCACTAACCAACTTCAATAAAGAATTGAGAAAATGTAAGACAGCAACATGGAGAAAGAGTTGTGAAAACCTAGAAAAGCTACCAGAGGTCTCACGTCTCCAAAAACCTCTCTCCAAAGATTCTTCAAACAGCCTAGGTCTCCTACTCAAGGAAGATGGTACCTATACGGCTAGTCGGGAGGAAACTTTAAGAACCTTACTCAAGGTTCATTTCCCAGGATCGACTCTAATAAATAACCAACTCTTTGTTAGTTCTGAGGCCACAAGCTTCTCTTATATCAACAGAATTAACAGTCTATCTGGAAAAATTGTCAGTATAGACAAAGTTAAATGGGTCATAAACTCATTTAAACCCTACAAGGCACCTGGTACAGACGGAATCTTCCCAGCTCTGATTCAAAAAGGTCTGATCTAGATTTTACCAACATTAACTGCCTTATTTAGATCTAGCTTCAATTGGGGATACATCCCACAAGCTTGGAGGGAGATCAACGTAGTTTTTATCCCCAAACCAGACAAACCGAGTAAGCTACCTAAATCTTATCGACTCATTAGCGTAACATCGTTTTTTCTTAAAACCATGATAAGACTAATCGATATACACATTAGAGACTTTCTTGATAGAAATTCACCTCTGCATCCACAAAAATATGCATACAGGAAAGAAGGATGGTTACACAGATTAAATAGGCATCCCATCACAAAGAGATCGCACTATGTGCCTTCCTAGATATTGAAGGTGCCTTCGATAGTACCTGATATGATTCTATCTCAAAATCTATGTATTGACCATCCGACTAACCGATGGGTTAGAGCGATGCTCGAAAACCGGTCACAGTTTCAGCTGTTAAAGGCTGTCTACAAGGAGGTGTACTCTCACCCCTATTGTGGTCTCTCGTCATTGATGACTTACTCGACAAGCTCAGCAACCTTGGCTACCATACAATTGGTTACGCCGATGACCTGTGAATTACTGGTGTGTTAAAGAAAATCTCTCAATAAACCCCAGTAAAGCTATTCTTGTCCCTTTCACCCGCAAAAGAAATCTGAATTTAGACCAGATATCTCTTAATAACATTACAATCGAGTATTCTAATGAAGTTAAATATCTAGGTATGGTTCTCGATTAAAAACTGAATTGGAACTCGCACGTTAAATACAAAACTACCAAAGCAACAAAAGCCATTTGGGCGTGTCGTCGTTTGTACGGTAAGACCTGGGAAATAAGCCCAAAGGTCATACATTGGATATATATACAATGATGATACGTTCTATCATCACTTACTCATCAGTAGTAGTATGGTGGAGCAAAACATAAGAAAAATCCACCATTCAAAAACTACAAAGAACGTCTTGCCTCGGCACTACAGGCGCTATGCGCACTTGCCCAACAGCCACTATAGAAGCACTTATTGGCCTAACGCCACTCCACCTCTTCATAAAAAAGTTGGCAATTAGCAGCACTGTCAGACTACTGCAAACAGGGGAGATTAACTGCATATATCACACAGATCAGGTGGATTTTCTCTCCGAAATCCCAGAACTTGACATGATCTGGCGGTAAACTTTATGCTTTGGCAGGAGGTTCAATACGGTGATCCCAAGCCGAGAAGAATGGAAATATAAAAATCCTACCTCAGACCTTAAAGGTAACAAGTGGTATACGGATGGAACAATGATAGACATCGGGGTGGGTGCTGGTATTTTTGGACCAAACACTAGAATATCAATATCAATGGGACAAATTCCCAGTGTACTTCAAGCGGAAATTCATGCCATGCGCCAACGTCATCCTCGAATCGGGAATAAAAGGTGTCCTCATCCATATACTCACGGATAGTCAAGCAGCCATTAAAGCACTAGGCTCAAACCTGATTGACTGCAAATCAGTCCTGAACTGTTTCAATACTCTCCAAGACCTGTCTCTTAAAAACAAAGTCAAAATTTGGTGAGTGCCCGGACATGAGGGTATTGATGGAAACGCAAAAGCTGAAGAATTGGCTAGGAAAGGTTCGGCTGAATCCTTTATCGGCCCTGAGCCGTTTTGTAACATTCCAAATTCAGCTATTAACTTAAACAACAAAAGTTGGGAAAACAGCATGTGTATCTCCTATTGGAAAAATACCCAGGGTCTTCGACAGGCTAAAAGAGCCATCCTTTCAAAGTAAATCCATAAAAAACCTACTCCTCAGTAGAAATGATATCAAGAGATTAGTGGGATTTCTAACAGGGCATTGCCATCTTCGATATCACCTAAACAAAATATGTCTTATACTGAATGTCGTCTTTGCATGGAAGACGGCGAAACTGCGGAACATATTCTATGTGACTGCATGTCACTTTATGCCCTCCGGAGACAACAGTTCCACAGAGAAATTCTAACTCCCACGGAACTTTGTACAATCTCACCAGTGAGAACCTCACCTTCATCAAAAGAATTGAGCCTCTTCTGGTTCCCCAAACTGGCTCTGTGGTGCAATAGATCTTTAAGGTCGCGGTGCCCTCCGCAGCTGGCGGGTCAGAACCCCTCTAAATAAAAATCTTGTGATGGATTTTATTCCATATTTTTGGTTAGCCACTTGACAAAACGTCTATAGCGGTAAAATAACGAAATTTTCGTTTTTGACAGATAGACAGACTTTTATGAAACAGTAAAGTAAAACGCGAAAATCTCACTCATTACGTCATACTTTCGGTAGAATGAATAGTGAACGGAGTAGAGATGTACATATGTACTAGCTTTTCGCAGCAATAGAACCGGCGTTATTTATTTATTTATTTGTTTGTTTGTTTGTTTATTTATTTATTTATTTATTTATTTATCCATTTATTCATTTTATTATTTATTTATTTATTTGTTTATTTATTTTTTTTGTTTATATACATATGTATTTATTTATTTATTTATTTATTTATTTATTTATTTGTTTATTTATTTATTTTTTGTTTATTTATTTATTCATCAAAAAGTCTTAACAATTTTTATAAGTTCCTACGAAGCCTTGGCTTGTCTGCAGGAGATTATGTTTCTAATTTGTTAATATAAAGTAAGCTTGAGCAAGATATTTGTATACAAAGTGTACATGTACATTTATATTTTTTATTATTTTTTTTAAAATTATTTCATTAGATTAATTATTAGAATTTAAAAAAAATTGTTTTATTTGTTTTTTTCTAGTTTTAAAATTTTCAATACTTATAAGATTTCTAGGTAATTCATTAATTATTGAAGGAACGCTATATTGAAGTTGGCGTCTACCATAATTGTTGTTGTTTCTAGGTATTTGCAGCATACCTTGGGCCCGTCTTCTAGTGTTAATTTCGTGTTCAAGTGGTCGGATAAAACTAGTATTGTTGTCATCTTGAAAATGTGTTCAACTCTAAGAACTTTAAAGCATCTTTCATTATTTCGTTGACTGGTGATTTTACATTGTTTCAGTGCTGCATTTTGGAGTCTCTGAAGCTTTTAGATGTGGGTTGTAGCTACATTTCCCAAAGCAAGTATACCATATCGTAGCTTTGACTCCACTAAGGCATAGTAAACTTGCTTTAAAACAGGTTCAGTGGAATGGTACCGCAAATGGGATTGTGCATATAAAGCCTTCTTTAGGTCCATGCGTAGCTTATCGATGTGTTTGTCCCATAGGAAATGACAGTCAATAATTACTCCAAGGTATTTGTAACTTTCTACTAATTCAATAATTTCGTTTGTTGTGTTAGGACAGGCATCATTACTGAAATATATTCTGTTCTGTGTGGATTTGAATTGTGGACTTCGGATGTGCATCATTTTGGTTTTTGAAGCGTTGATAACCGATAAGCCGTTATCGTGGCACCATTTTACTGCAGCATTGAACTCCTCCTGCATTATCCTCGTTGCAATATCGAGAGACCTGTGAGGGACCACAATCGCTGTATCATCAGCAAAGGCAAATGGAATGGCCTGCTTAAAGACTCGAAGTAGCTCGTTCGTGTAAAGGATGAAGAGAATCGGACCAAGTTTTGACCCTTGAGGAACTCCATATTGCAAGTCCTTTTTCTCACTCATCACTTCCTTAATCTTAACGCAAAACAGACTGTTGTGCAGATAATCCGTAAGCCAATCAGCCATTACTCCTCGGATACCAATCCGTCGTAGCGCTTCTAATAAGTTCTGGTGGTTGAGGGTGTCGAAAGCTTTACTGAAGTCCATGAACAGGACAAGGACATGATGGCTTTTATTTAAGCTTCCATTGACACAATTAACGAATTCACCTAAGAGTTTGCCTGTATTTTTATTTTTCTGGAATCCATATTGACTTTTGTGTATTAGAGTGTGCTTGTCAATAAAACTTTGTAATCTTGCCGAGATAACTCCTTCCAGACACTTTTCTACTACTGGAAGTATCGAGATCGGTCTATAATTGCTAAGCTGATTTTTAGCTCCATTCTTATAAATCGGTCTTACAATAGCAGTTTTCAGCGTTGATGGGATTTTTGACTGTGTCAGGCTGAGGTTGGTCAATTTACATAGAATTGGAGTAAAGATGTCGACATGTCTTCTGATATCCACTGCTCTAATTCCATCAATTCCTGGCGATTTATCTTCACCAAGAGATCTTATAATTTCGCGTATCTCCTGGATATTTGTAGCTTTGACAAAGATTGAGTCTACTACTATTTGATTATTTAATTGTTTATTTATATATACATATATATATATTTAACGGTGCAACGATAGGTCGATAGGTACTCAAATGACGAAAATAAAATAAAAATTATGAAAAAATCACAATTGGTTAAAGAGTTACAGATTTTTGACCACCAAATCGATGATTTCTGCCCACTGTACTGTGCGCAATTCACAGGAATTGGGAATCTCTCATTCCACCCTTACAAGATCAAATTAACAGAAGAATTGAAGCCTCTTAATCATTTAAAGCGCCGACAGTTCTCCGATTGGGCTTTGCAAAAGTGTATCCTGAATTCCATCGAAAAATCATCTTCATCTTAAAAGTAAATTTTTGGCTTGATTGTTTGTCAATGATGAAAATATGCATCATTGGACAGAAACAAACCGATATGAAATTCAAGAGACTCTATTGCATACACAACCGTGTAAGATAAGAAGTTTAAGATTTATGTTTAGCTGTATTTTGGGATCAATGTCAGTAAGTCTAAGTGCCACTGTAACGTGTTGTCAATCGTCTTCTGTAATTTATCGTTTTAGTTATTCGTTTATTATAAAAGTGGTTACTGTATTAATAAGCAACAGCATATTAATAAAGAAATCAATATTAAAAACAATTGTTTCGTTTATTTATTAAATTTCCTAAAAATGTGAGTTCGTAACTCGTGCGACCAAATGGGAGCGCGGAAAAGGACGCTCGTGTGGCATTGGCCTAATATTTCATCTAGCGAACAAAGTACAGCTCTTCTGACAACAACGATGTGTGACATTGGCCTTAGCCTTCTGGTTCCTTTGCTTTCCTTAGTGGTATAGCCAGCGTGGCTATGATCGAATTTTGATAGGGAAAATAATCTAATGATTCTGAATTATTCGCTTTAAAATAATATTTCTTTATTAGATTTCCAAATAACAGTTTTTAACAGTGGTCGCCGTGGCCGTGGTGGTTAGTGCGTTGGACTACCACGCAGTGCTGCCCGGGTTCAACTCCTGGCCGGGTCTAACACCTAAAAGAGTTTTTTCACGGTACCACCTCTTTCGAATGCCTGACAAGCATCAAAGAGTATCATTTGTCACGATTAAGCTTCTCAACTCGCCGTTCGGAGTCGGCAAAAAACTGTAGGTCCCTTCCATTCGTGCAAAAATATAACACGCACACACAAATGGTTGCGAGAAGCAGGCCCCGGTTCACCTCGAGCTGTAGCGCCAACTAAGTAAATAACAGTTTTTATGTCGCAAAGAAATGTTTTCGTGAGTGTGAATGTGAGTGTGAGTGTTCGTCGTTGTACGCGCACTGGTTGGGAAGTGTTCAGAGTATAATTTTTAATTTTGTTCTTTTCAGCGAGATGTCGCTGCGTTCTCAGGCGAAACGTCTGTCGCCACACTGGTTTTCAGGTGATGTGTTTGCCCAACTTGCAGAAGAGTTCTGGCCTTAAAAATGACATCGTCCCTATCAGGCTTCGATTGGTTGTCCCTAAGTTGTGGCTATGAGGGCGCTCCATAGTCCCCCTTCTTTTGCAACTCAATCCAATTTTTTATTTCCTGCCACTCAAAGTTTCTTCTCAGATGCCTTTGCTTCACTTATTACGACGCCGACGCGACGTTCTGTCAAAGTTTTTTTGGCCTTAGACATCGCAAAAGGCAAAGGCAGTGGCAATAGAACCAAATTCCATCTTAAAATAAGACTCACTTACAAAATCCTATACAAAAGTTGGAGGTTAAATGTTTGTGACTTCGAGCTATACGATTCAAAGCAACTTCGTACGATTCCTTTAACTCTGTCCACCTCCGAGCTGTCAAGAGATTTATTCATCAAAAGGTATTCTTAGGTAACCGGATTGCAGCTGCAGCTGTGAATAGCAAAAACCAACACCTGCAAGTAAACGAGACAAGAGAAGCCGCAGCAGCTGCCGTACATATGTGTATTTTCTAGGTAGATGATGCAGCAAGAAAAACCTGCCTGCTGCCTAGAGGATGTATTGAGTTTTCTAAGACGGAAAAATCAAGCAAAACATACGTAGATCTGCATACGTTCCATACCCGCCGCGCGCCGCCACTCAATCAATAGTGGCACTTTGATTCAACGCAACATACCAATTTGTTGAAAATTTAATTACAACTGTAATTAAATTGCTATTGTACAGTAAATAAAAAAAAAACAAAATCACTGCAGCAGTCCTTTAAAATCAACACCCAGCAATACCTACCGTCGTCCATCCGACCGACCGACAGTGCATAGTGTTGGCTGGCAAGTGAGATGTTGACAGTTGATTGTTTGTTGTGCTGGCGCCGGGACTGCTGCTGGTTCTGCCATCGCTGCTGCTGTTTCAGGCAGGCTTCATTTCTTTCTCAATGGAACGGAATTAAATTATTTAATTACTCAAGCTCACCAATCACAGGCAGCAGTAGCGCACAATACAGCAGCACCTCTGCCTGCAACAAGCCCTTTTTTTCTGCCGCCCACCACCCACCCCCCTCTCTTACTGCATTTGCATTGTAATTTAAATTTCAACCCCCTGCTGTTGACGCCGGAATCCAGAGTCGTCAGAGACATGTCCTTTGGCCAACAGGCACAGGGGCCAACAACAGTTTCACTGTCAACACTTGGAGAGCGCGCACAGTTGGGGCTGTTGTTTGAAAATGTTACTGGGGGGCGCGTGGGCGCTTTCCTTTCCACTGTTTTCATTGGAAAAGAAGGGTTTCGATGCCGGACCGTTAAGAAAAAAAAATACAAAACAAAACAAAACCTATCATGCGATGGGATTCTGATGTTCTGATGATGTTGATTATGATTGTGGCGATGATGAAACATTTTGTTTGCAAACATCTGGCAAGCAGGTGTTTTGTGTCTGGCACATTGTTTGATTTCGATTAGTGGCACTGAGTGGCATTCTCTCACTCTTTCTATCTTTCGCTGTACTGTCTCTATTGTTCGGTTCCGTCAGTGCAGCCATGCAAGCAATTGAATTTGCTGGCAGTTGGCATTCCCACTCGTTGCTTTGCTTTTCTCAAAAAGTGGCGACATGAATTTTCAAAGCAGCAATTCATAATATTTTGGGGTAAGCGCACATGAGTAATGCCTTCTGTTCGAACAAGTGTATCTAGATACCTACGACTGAAAGGCTGAAGGGTGGGACGACGCCAAAGTTGGATACACTTCTGCTGGCATATGGAAATCTTTGTATGTTTCCACTTGAGAATGAGATCAGAAGTTGGACGGATTGGTAGCGGTGCTGTGCTGGTGTGTTGCAAAAAAAAAAACAGAAAGTTTTCTCTTATTTTGAGGAACACATGTGGGATTTTTTGTTGTTTTTGTTTTTTTTTACAAATAAATGTTGATTTATTCCTTTTAGTGAGAAATGCTGATTGTTTTTTTTGTTTGCGTTGCAATACAATTTTTGGGTAAACTGCAAAGGGGGTAGCCGTCCGTAATTCTTGTAAATCGAAGGCAGTTTTGACAACTTCTCATGACCAGATGGAACTTGTTAAGGGTGGCGTCAGCAGTGGATGGATGCGTTCAGAATAAATGGACATACCAACCGATTGCTTTGCAAGCCTTAGGTAAGAACTGATCTCCGACAGTACGGCCTTTACCGAAATGTGTGCAAATGGGATGACATGGAAAAGCCAGAAGCATTTTCGAGATGAGATCCAATGGGTGGGTAGTATTTGAAAGGAATTTTTTTCTCACTGGTCGACGCTGTACAAAATTACATTTTTTCCAGCGACAATAATTATCATAAGACCCTTCCAGTTGCAATGAACTTGAAATAAATAAGAAACGATGTAAAAACACTCGCCGTTCAGACCGGTGGACGCTTTGTCAATTGTCAGCCACTAAAGAGAATTTTGTGAAAACCTCAATCGTATAACGGCATTGTGTTCAAAACTAAACCGGAATAGCCAACGAAAGGCGCTCTATTATCTATTATAAGCCTATAGAGGCCTATTGTGATACCAAGGATCTTGGGGATATTTAACACCGCTACTCATGAGGACTATTTGGACCTTTGTATAAAGCGAAAAAGAAAGAGCTAGGCATGAACAGAGGAGATGTGTTGAGCTCTATTCCTCTTTCTCGTCTCTGCAACTTCAACAGAAATCATTTGAAAAGATGCCAAGCCTAGTTGCATGCTTGCCTATAAGGCTGTGTCCTGTAATGACACCGATAGTCGTGCTTATACATATGTAGTCTTTTTAAGGACAAAATATATTTTAGCGGTTTAGATCTAATACCTACATATAATCTATTAGGCGGGTTTACTACGATATCTCAAAAAAAAAATCTCGAACAGCAAAAATCTCGAATTGATACCTATTAATTTTTGAGACAATGGCAACAATCCGCGAGCTCGAATTATTACCATTGCTTCAAAAATGAATATCAATTTTAGATTTATTTGTATAAAAAAGCGTTTGATGCATGGAAATGAGTTTCCTCAATACAAACAGTTTTTCTAAAATCTGATCGACGTGGACATGGTTTTACAAAAAAAATTATATAAACTAATAAATTTGCCTTCCTTTGGGTCATGTACTGAACAAACACAACTAAGCTTACCAAGAATACAAAATAAAGTTGGGGCTTAAAGTTTTGAGGGGCATTACCTACAACTTGAGTTTCCAAAATTTAAAGGTATTCACTTAAACTCGTAAAACCATCGTAATCTACGTAAACCGTATAAATTTACAATCATTTACGCGATTGTGTCAAATTTTATATGAAAAATTATTTACAAGAGCCCCGTAAATTTCTGCGACGATTTTGATTCGAAAATCAGCCTCGGAAAATTATACTGCTGTCAGAAATTGTACTGCTGTCAAATTTGAGTTTGTTCGAATTAAAGAGGCTAGAGATGGAAAAGGAAATTGAAATTAAAAGATTTGAATATCTCCAATATGTATTAATAAATCTTGTATCGGAGTTTCCTTTAACAATCTAATAAGTGTTTTCTTTTCGCTAGTTTTCGAGATTTTGATATGTTTGGCGACAGTTTGTTGACAGCTGCAGTTGCAACTACGCAACTTGTTTCCGAGGGATATTCATTTAAACCTTTAAAGCATCTCGCAAATTTACAGAACTACGAGATGCGTAAATTTGTCAGTTTAAGTGAATACCCCTATAATATCAATGCATTAATTAAGTACATACATATTTTGAGTAAATAGATTGTACGCAATGTAATGTGCACAATTATTCCTTGTATAAAGTAAAATCAGTACCTTTTACAGTTAATTTGAAAAAAATTCATTTTTTGCTGCAAAAATTAATTGTTAAATTCTTATTATTTTCCAAAAAGTTACAGAAGTTACATTTTGGACCCGTTTTAATTACTTTTGCAGGAAAATAAAAGATTTTAAAAATCTCGAAAGCTAATTTTTTTCGAAATTTTTTTTCGAGATAAGGTCTCGAGATATTTGTACTTTCTAGATTTTTTCCATTCATTTTCGTTTTGGAGATTTATCAAATAAATTTTCGAGATTTTTTTCGTTCGAGATTTTAGTCGTTTGAGATTACGTGGTGATCCCCTATTAAACAAATGTACTTCACTTTACTTTAGGTGGCGCTACAGCTCGGGTGAACCTTCTCGCAACCATTTGTGTGTGCGTGTGCGTGTGCGTGTTACATTTTTGCACGAATAGAAGCAATCCGGACCACAATTACACGAACGATATATTATATTTTTGCACGAATGGAAGGGACCTACGAATGAAACCCTTTGATTGCTTGTTGGACATTCGAAAGAGGTGCCACCGTGAAAAAACTTTTAGGTGTTGGACCCGGGCTGGGATTGAACCCGGGCAGCATTGCATAGTAGTCCAACGCACTTACCACTATACCATGGTGCTAGCAAAGTACTACCACTTTAAAATTACAATTTTTCTTTTAATTGATTACTCCGGCTCAACACTGAAATCCGACCTTTAGAACATTGTGCCTAACAGTTTTTACAGAGCAATCATGTCCTTCGTAGAGAACTCTTCTCGCAGTAAGCTTCAAATCATTTTTGAATCACAGGACGTCACAAATGTGTCATTTATAGCCAAAGTCGTTGTCTAGGAATGTTTTTCTAAAGTAGTTGTCCACCTCAATTTTGGTGAAATTGGGTATGCCAAGTGGATCCGTTGGGTCTGTGTCGACTAGGGACGTGACTGATATACCAGTATTCATCAAGATATTATGTATTAATATTTGCAAGTATTCAATGTCACTGATACGAATACATATTTTTGGTATTAGTATCAGTATCAGCAAAATATTAGGTACAGTGAAACCCGCTTAAGTGAAACTGTTTTTTTTTTAATTATCCGAGGTCCGGCTAACTGAAAAACCCGCTTAAGTGATTTTTAATTTTTTTTTTTTTGATTTTTTGTCGTTTCGCTTAAGCGGGTTTCACTGTATTCGTATCAGTGGTAGCCAGAGCTAATATTTGTGTATTCTGATATTGGTGACGGGTTGACGCAGGCACGATCTTTTTATTTAGGGAAAAGCGAAAGGAAAAGGACACTTGAAGTAGCGTATATTATATGACAAAACGTAAATCGTATTTAATGGGGTTTGACTTAGGCTGCCTGTTTGTAAGGAACATATGCTGGAATATTAACGTTGCGCCACACAGAGAACTGTAGATTGTTTTATTGTGTTATCGTTATAAATTGTTGTATGCCTTCAGAAATATTAGTGATAGGTATTTTGAAAACGATATATTATAATACTTTTTAACGAATATATTAGTACTAGTTAATATCACAAAATATTAGTATTGACCCATCCCTAGTGTCGACCGGTATTGCACTTTTCAACCCATCTGCAATAAAATTCACACTCATACTTTATCCCGCCTGAGTTGTACGAACCCGCTTAGGTTGCCTATATTCGCGGCAGTACTGCCCGATGGTTTTGAGTTCGGGCCTGTTCATTATATCTCTGGTTGTATGTTAGTTATCCTCATAGTACATTAAAACATTTTAAAGAAATCGCAACATTTTCAAACCTGTTCAAATTCATCTTTCGGAGTTTTTGAGATCCAGACTTGGAGCACAGAATCAGCTGTGTCACATAGGTACGAGTATATAGGAGCGATATCCTCACACCAAAATACCAGTTTTATAATTTTGAGCTCAATTTCAACGAAATACACATTAGTACATATTAGTGCCTATTAAGTGGACGCGTACTAATACTACTAATACTACTATTACTAATACTACTATTACTACGCGTCCACTTAATCGAAATGCGTTGTAACGTAAGTTCAGCCCACATTTGGGAACTGGGGATTTCAGTAAGATTGCATTGGACAATTTGTCCAATCGAAAATGCCTTACGGCAAGTTCAGGAACTAGTTTATATCCCTTAGTCAGACTGTACATATGTACATACACATATATGCGGTCGAATCGACCCCAGGGTTTGTAGTTAAATTCGATTTTCTGTTTCTGATATCTGTTCAAAAGCGTTGATATCTATTTAAATTATTTTTTCATATGTATCTGTGTATGTATTACATTTTAAAGGACATCGATTTTATTACAAAATTTGTCCAAAAAGTGAATCCTTACACAATTTTTAAATTATTCGAAGTTAACAACAAAAACATATACATTATGTTACATTACTACCTCTATAATGCGAACAAATTAGAACATGGGCAGTTTGCATTTTCGACGGTTCATATATCTAGATACGAAAAAGTTCGCTGTATTTGATGCTTGTTAAAATGCCTTGATTGTAATAGTTAAAGAAGGGAAACAAAGACATATTTCCTGAACGATGTATGTACATAAATGACGAGGTACCCGAGTACCTTTTCAATTTTCAAACACCAATTACATTACTTTAATGGTTAGCTATATGCACATGAGCTTATGCGAGCTCTTAGCTTTATGTTTGGTACATATCTTAAATAATTGGAAGTTAGTGAGCCGAATGGGAAGATCACTGTGAACAAAAAACAAACTAAACATCTTAAGCCGTGTGACAAGGTACCTGACCTGGGTACCTTTTTATATACGTTTCGAGTTTCGACTGAAAATTATTTACTAAAAAATAACACGTAACGACTGTCAAACGAAACGTATTAAATGGTTGTTTTTCAATGCATACTATGCTATTTTAATTGCAAAATGTTCAAAAAATGTTTGTATTCTGAGAGATCAAAGTGTGCAAGTAAAGGGATAGTAGATAGTAGTGTCGTCAAAATACATTAACCGTTAAAAAAATAAAACAAATAAAAAACAAATCATGCAAAAACATAAATATATTATGTATGTGAAAGATTTTCGATCTAATTACCATCAAAACATAAAACAAATCGTTAATATTGAACTAAAATCATATGAAGGTACCCGGGTACCTTGTCACACGGATTAAGGTGTTTTTTTCTTTACATACAAAAGGGTTAATAAATAATGTTACTGTAACATTGACATCATTGGTAGAACACAGCGAGCTGTCACCGGTGAGTTTGCGAGTAGAGAAATGGAAGCGGCTTAAATGGGTTTGGCGGTAAACGAGGGCAAAACAAAGTACATACTTATATATACTGTCAACGAAAAGTGATACCTACTCAAAGGGACCTCGGCTCTGGTATAACATCAGAAATGATGATGAAGATGGCTAGGACATGTAGAGCGAATATGGACATCAACGCTCCGGCTCGGAGAACATTCGATTTTGGCGCGCACAAGTAGAAAAGGACCTCAACCAACTTGGAGTGCGCAACTGGAGGCAGTTAGCTAAGGACCGGGCTAACTGGAAGGGATTGTTGGTTGAGGCCTTGGTCCGCGCCGTACTGTAGCCTCGGAAAATCGCGCGATTTTTTGCTAAGCGCACGTTAGCAAAATTTCTAGTGGAGTAATTCCGCGATTTCGGGAAGAAATTCTGCGATTTCCGGGACGGAATTCCGAATGGTTACGAAATTTATAACTCCAATTTCATAGCAGCGCGATGAAATACTTACATAGTGATTGCTTATGTTCCTGATCAACTTTTATATATACACTTTTTATCCCGGAAAATGGCATGGTTTTCAGAAAATAGTGAAAATACTGCATATTGGGAGTGAAAATTATAGTTATACAGCCCTAACTCAATAATGGCTTATCGGATTGAAAAACAAAAAAATAGGTGAAATTAGTAAATTTGTCCCTGATTCATTTGAGATATAAAACATCCTTCTGCGTTATCTTGAAGCTGAGCAATGTTTAAAACAAAATTATTCAAAGCATCGCCCACAGTTTTCTTTCAGCGGAGACCACTGCCAGCAGTCGGGCAGCAGTGGGTATTGTTGCAATAGTGTGTGTGTGTGTGTGAGTACATGATCATAATGCTTTGCATTTCAATGTTCTGCAATCATTATCACCATTTGCGGCTCTTCTACTCAACCAATCTCAACAAATGAGGTGTCAAAAGAAAGAGGATTTTCTAGAGCAGATTTTGATTTTTAGTTTATAAATATTATTAACAATCTCGCATGTAGAAAACCTACAACCTATTTACGAATAAAATGGCTACCTACTGGCCTCTAGCGTCCAAGTGGCACCTTGTTCCAAAAAATTAGCTACTTTTCGTGATAGATATCCTGATAAATATTAAGATTAAGTGTAAACAAATTTTTTATAATGTATTTATAAAATCAGAGTGCATTTCGTCATTGCTCCAAGACATTATTTTGTATTTACGTTGAAATAATGTTTTTCCGTAATAACTTCATACATATGCCTTTTTATGTAAGAACTTGGATGAAAAGTTTTTATAACCACAGTTGAGTGTGTAGTGCGTCGGTTTTTCTACTTTTGGCGCACAGTATACTACCACAGATAATATAGTTACATAGATATCGCACGCAGAGTAAAAAAAATTACCACATTTTCAACGGCAAAAATTACTCGCAACCGAACGATTTGTTGCATTGATTCAATAAATTGGTTTCAAACCATTTTAAGTTACATGGTCGTGCGAGTCAACCATCCTTGAGTGTGTTGTGACTTCGGTATACACACATTTTTTTCGTATTTCATTTTGCTGCAACCCTTTATTTTGTCTTACTTATGTCAATCGATCTTGCGATCGAACATATACGAACGGCTGGTCTGTTTCTGGATTTTAAAGTCTGGTGTGTTTGGGTGTATATGGTGGGGTGGTCACATTTTGATTTGTGGTTGTGTATATGTATATTCTCCGTCTATGTTGTTTTTGTTTGGTTTTATTTTCGCATTTCTGTGAAATTTGGATGTTCTTTAATTTATGGTTGAGTGAATTTTTTTTTCGATTTGTAAGAATTCAATAAGAAAATTTTCCCGACTTGAACGTTAGGCGTGTTTTTTTTTGTAACCTGTATAGGCTAAACATGTTTCAGCGGCATGTTTACCCATGTAAAATACAACAAAACCTTAGCCTGGATAATTATCGAGTCTTATTTTTACTCTGAAAGCTTTTTCAAAGTCTATATAGGTTACAAAAAAAACACGCTTATTTTTGAATGTCTTTCAAACGAAAAAAATTAGATTTTGAGTAATTTGTGGAAGCATATCTATACATAATCAGGCCTATCGTGAACAAAGTTTCCCGGAAATATTTCCCATTCAGCAATTCGCGATAACCCTGAATGTGTAGGTACAAAGACATAAATAGTAGTAGTAAAAGCGAGGGCAAATATTCTGTTGGGTTCCTGTAAATGCTTACAAACTTGAAATCAAAACAATGACTGCCCACCTACTGTTTTCTGAATTCTAAGTTTGTATCATTAAGCCAGTTTATTTATTTTATTTATTTATTTATTTTCGATATGCTTATACACATTAAGATACAATATCTTATAAGATAGTGATAAGCTAGCTATGAACAATAGTTAAGAGTAAATGAGCGAGTATACCAAATGCAATCTTTACAAGAAAAGAAATAAGAAAATTTCAAATCATACAAATTGAATATATGTTACAAAGTTAACAAAACAAAAATCTTTATTTAATTAAATATATACAAAAATTTAATAGAAGTTTATATTTATTTGTTTCTAGAAAAATAATTTCTTAATTCTCTTTTAAGTCTTGTTATGTTTGTACCTTGAATTATTCTTAACCCGAATAGTGCCGTAATTATTTTTTTCGAATGTCCCGTTATTGATCTCAACTGTATGGTTTTAACACATATGACATTATTTTATGGTTTTTTGTGTGTGACCGTACGGTCACGCTGGCACAATTCGGGTTGTTCCGAGGCAGTGAATTCCACAATCGAACAGCATTAACGAAAAATTGACGCTCTGAGGTAAGAAACGAGTAACGAGTGTGAATTAATTGTCCCGACCGCTGTGAAGAGGTGAATCGAGTCCTTTCGAATAAGTAGTGTGGTTCACGTGTTACCAGAATATTTAATAACTGTGTCAAAGTGCGTAACTGTAGATAGTCTGTACGCTACGTGTATTGATTTTTGATGAAATTAGAATTCGTCCAAATCTTAGGTTGAGTTCCAAAACTTCAAAAAAATGCGAGTCGGGGAATGCACCACTGCCGTTGTTATGCGATGAAACGATGCTTTCATTTTGCGGAGCATCACGATGCTTTAAAAATGTAACTTTTTGGAACTGTTTGCTGTGAATCATTTCATTTTCAAATGTCTAAGATATTCAGTCCATTTTTTCCGAAAATGTTTGAATATGAAGAAAAATGGATTTAATGATCTGTATCAAATAATATGAAATGTATTATGTAGGAACCTATACAAAATAAATTGACAATCTGTAATAGTCTTAGACTTAGACCAACTAACTGTGAAAAAAAAAAAATTGTTTTCGTTTGGTAGCGGCATCACCATGGGTGGGTAGTGCTTTTCAAGCGACAAAAATATATTAAAGCAGTTCAGGTCAAAAATCCTGCTTATAATGAGGTAAAACAATTTCTGTCTTACAAAAGCAATACATACCTAGCAGGATCTCTACCATATACTAATCCTCCAAGAAACTTTTGTTTAAGGAATAAACAGACAATATTAAGTACAAATACATATCGCACTAATAATACAATATGTACCGTTGTAACTCAAAGTATGACTTCTTTGTGAATCATCGAAAAACTGATTACCTACATACATACATATGTTTACTTTCTGTTATAGATTATACAAATATTAATATGTAGTTTATTAGAGTTATTAATAACTACATATATTTTGTTTCTTGCACTATTTTCACGTAAGTCTTATTGACGCGTAGAGAAGTGATTTTTACGTTTGAATATGATGATATCTCAAATTTTACAAATTGTGAGTTACCGACAACAGTATTGTATTATTAGTGCGATATGTACCTACATAAGTATGTAATGGTTTATTCAAGAAGGTTGACTATTTTATTTACTCTTGGGAAATTTATTTTCTATTATTCCCAGTAAAGGTGTTAATGACCTTGGAATGTATGTATGTGTAGGTATAAGACTAACAAACATCGAAAACTCGAACTGGTTTAATAAGCTCTCTGGTGTATCTCAATTTTTAAAACCATTAGTAATTTGAGTACCTTTCTTTCAGTGAATAGCACTTTGGTAAGGTACTATCTCGATAAAGCTCTTTACAGCAGTCTTAGAATACACCTTCCAGAACACGCAAAGGGACATCAAGGGCATCAAAGTTGACGGAGAGTCCCTAAGCCACCTTCGCTTTGCGGACGACATTGTCATCATAACCAACAACCTCAATGATGCAAAGCTGATTCCAGATAAGCTCGGGCCAGCCTCAAAGAACGTGGGTCTAAACATCAACTTCGCCTAGTCTAAATTCATGACCAACCTAGTTCCAAGTGGTAACCTGGAGACAGCAGACGGTATATTGATCGACCAGGATTTCAAATATTTGTTGCCAAAATTGCTGGTCGTCTAAACTGAGCTGTAAAACTCAGCTGCTCTTCACTGTCAAATCCCAACTGACAAATGTAATCCAAACCGAAATGGCAGCCAAACTGTGTTACACATTATAAGGGTGCTAACAATCCCTTTTGCACGCGCAAATTATAAAAAAAAAACCTAGTTCCATCAGCCATATTATTAAAAAAACATTCTTAAGTTTAAACAGGCTAATACTTGATGTTGATGTTTGATTTGTATTGTTTCTGTTTTGTACTCCTCTCAGACACAAAGTACTCCCCTGCAAACCTTTAAAATACTCCCATTAGAATTTTCCAAACGGCAGCCCTGGTCCCAATCGACTGAAAAGTGGTCATTTTTTTTTTACACTGCGTGCGATATCTATGTAACTATATTATCTGTGATACTACTGAGTTTAGGGGTCCCATGTTTGTTTCCTGGCGTCGACTGCTGCGAATGGAGTGGATTCGACGAGTATACATATTTTATCGAACATTGACTTGTTATAATTTACTTTCTTTCCAATAAAGTGGAGCTACACACCCCATCCGCATGATGTTTACACATAGCTCGGGACTGTTGGATACAGTCACATCATTTTTTTTTAAATTTTATTTTCTCAAATTCTCAAAAACTAAAATTTTATAAGTTTCTTTTCTCCGATTCTCAAGTACTACAATGGATGAAAAGGGTTTGGATAGCCTAATGGCGATCCAGAAATAGTTTTTTTTTAAATCCTATCTCTCCTAAAACTTGGGGCTTATGTATGTATGTATGTATGTCCCATTTTCGAAACAAAAAAGGGTTCCCCATTGGGATACATGTACATAAGTCCCTAATTCAATTTGGGTCGTATATCCCGCCTGACCCTCTAATGCCTACAACTGCCTCTAGGCTGGGTGAAGCTTACAAGTATTTACATGTATCGGTATGATCTCTTGTCCAATCTGATAAGCTTTACATATAGTTTAAATATTGCATAGAATTTTTTCTTGTTAGTTCCCCATAGTTCAGTGCTTTTGTTAGGTAGCAATGTCAAGAAGATATTTGATTAGCCTGCCGAAGATGACAGGTGACGAGGTTCGACAATTCATCGGAATCATATTCTTCAAGTCTATTTACCGCTTTTCAAATGTTCGTTCCTACTGGGGAAGACACGAACGAGATTCGAACAAATGCGCCAGTTTTTGCATTTGAATAACAACTCGAATATGATCCCGAATAGCCAGCCTGGATACGACAAGTTGCATCGAGTTCGACCACTAATAACCCACTTCAACGAACGCTTTGGGTCTGTTCCGATGCTTCATCGTCTTTGTGTAGACGAACAGATGTGTGCTACAAAAATGGCTGCCAACCCTACTCGGCAATATATGCCAGCCAAACCACATAAATGGGGGACCAAGCTGTTTGTTCTATGTGATCATATTCGTTTGAGATTTATTCTGGTGGTACAAGAAAATGCACCAGATCTTGGAGCTTCATCAAATGTCGTTGATCGTTTGTCCTGTCAAATTCCAGACGAAGTGAACCATATTGTATATTTTGATAATTTTTACACATCATTGGGCTTGTTGACATACCTTCAGAAGCCGTGGTATTTATAGTTTGGGAACCGTGCGCTCAAATCAAGTGCCAAACATAAAATTGTCTAGCGATGCTGAACTGATGAAGCGAAAAGTTGAGCGAGGATATTCCGAGGAATATGTCTTAAAAAATAATCAAAATGGTGACGGTCTGAACCAGGAATCTTTCAGATTTTAACTTCCTGTCGCAAATTGTAAGTTGGCCCTGGTTGATTTCAAAACGATTCGAAGAGATACCTTATTTCCTTTTAAATTTGAAATTTCGATCGTGGCCGCTTTAGATGTTTTTTTTTTTTCAATAAATTAATTCTAAAAAGCAGTCGAACTCCTTACTAATTTTTTGGCATTGCTCACAGCATTTTCCTGGATTTAAGATTAAGATTAAATACTCTTTAAGTGCTTTGTAGTCTCTACATAATTCGATCCAAGGGTATTCGACGGTAGAAGTCGCTTAAAACTTGTTCGCCGCACTTTTTTAATCGCCTTTTGCGTGGAATACAGTTTTTTACAAGCTTTATACTAACTTCACTTTCTGTGAGCATGGAATCTGGGAATCGATTTTACACCCACTTCCAGATATCCGATTAAGCTGAAATTTTGCATGTCCGGTGACAACTCAATATAGTATATTTCATGATCTTGTAAATCCAATATGGTGGACGCCCCAAGATGGTGGATTACCGTTATCTTCACGACCTCCTAAATATTGGTATCAAATCAAAGAATTTGACAAGTAGAATACGATTAGCTAAGTGACGTTATTCTAAATTCAATATGGTGGACGCCCCAAGATGGCGAATTACCTTTTTCTTTACAACCATCATGGCTGGGTATCAAATAAAAGGGCGAGTAGAATCTCAAACATTCTGAGTAAACTTTCTCTTGGGGCGCTTAGGCACAAGACAACACATGCATGATGTGCAACGAGGACGAAGAATCAACAGAACAAACTAGCTGTAGTTATTTAATCAGAACAATTTATCATCATTTAGACAAATTCTACCTAGAGACTTGGGCGCCCCAAGCTTTAATTAATAGTCACATATTGGTGACTCGGAAAAAAATTATTTTTTTTACTTTTTAGTTCATTTTAGCTTGTTTTTAAAAATTATTTTTTATCTTTATATTTTTATTTTATTAAATTCGGCATTTTGCAGAATTTGAAATTAAAACATCGAAAATTTAAACCGATTTTAACTACAGAGGACTTTTCCCACAACAAAAGCACAGAGTTTCAAAACGCCCAAAGTTAGGTACTGAAATTCCATTTGAATACTAACCTACCCCATCAATTGAGATACGCTACAGTCAGTTGTATGTCGCTGTTGTTGTTGTTGTTGTTGTCCATCAATCTCATCCCACAATTGTCGCATTAAATACATCCAACATCCATCATTCCCAGATTGTCAGAAGGATACCAGAGACACCCACCAACACCTCTCTTGCAAATCATCAGATTCGCAGTCGAAACAACAACAAAAACAACAAAAAGTGGTGACAACGGAATGTGTGTTCGTACAAAAATATTCGCAACAAATGTTCCGAGGCTGTGAATAGCAGCAGCAGTAATCTAAACACAAACAGGGTGGCCAGAGTAGCACACACGAAAATGTACATACATACTTACGCTTATACTCGCCTAAACACATACATAATGTATGTATGCGTAAGTAATCAACCCGCTCTACACCACCCACGTCCTATCATGGGCCATATCTCTATGGCCTGCTGCCATCATCAGCAGCTGTGGTGGTGGGGTCGTTCGAAACACCGGCTGTCCCAGCCATCCATTCTTGTGAAATGGTCGCACTGAGTCGTCTGTTATCAACACTATCCGTTGTACTTCGCCGTTCAACAGCTGTTCGTTACATGGCGCAGACTCCAACATAAATTTCATCCCCCAAACACACGCACACATGTACACTGAACACCTTTCGCCATCGAAATGAAGCCAAAATCGAATAAACCCAAACTGGACTGGACACTACGACCACAGTTTCCCGAGTATCTATGAAAGATACGGTCGAGGCAGGCAGCAATATCTAAAAAAATAATAATACTAGATCGACCTCAGTACGAACAGGGTAGTTAGTGTGAGTACCGCCGAGTACCGAATGCTGCACAAAGAGAGTTCTGCGATAGATACTTTGTCTGCTGTATCTACTAGTGCTGCTTCTACGACTGCGGTACGGCATAACATCGGCACTTTACTGTACAGTTCAGTCGAAATTTGACTGTAGAACGGTTCGGACGTGTAAAATATACTCGCACTCGCACACTGCGGCTATTTCAGTGTAGATTGTGGAATTTCCAACAAACTGGTATAGTGAAAGATACTTTTTTGTTTTTATTTTCATTCTTGTTCCGGTGCAAGGTGTATTTAGTGAAATGTAAATAAAAGTGTACACCTGTAAGAGGTAAACAATCTAAGGATAAATAAAAAGATATAGTGGATCTACATTCCAGTGAACACGTGTTTTCTCTGGATAAAGATGCGAATTGTTTGCTGCAATTAACGCTGCTTGCGCGCGCGAAAACTGAAATCGACTTTGTGATTGTGATAGATACAGAGAAATAGTGCTCCGGACTCGGAGTATAGTAGGTCATTTCCCATTCTCCGTTTAGTGCGAGATACAAATTAAATAACACACAGCGAGCAACTGATACCAAAGAGACAGCAGAGCGGGGAAGCATCATCTGTCCGGTTAATTATGGTGAGTCAGCTTGGAATATTAGGTTTTTTTTTTTTTTTTTTTTTTCTGTGGAATGCAATTTGTATCTGTGCGGCTATTACAGGGCAGCTACCTCTTATCGCCGCGCGTACATTCCGTGCTGGTGTTCGTCGGTTTTGCCAGACATTTGTGCAGGTGGTTCAAAGGTTCTTTGCGGCTTTTTTTTTTATTTTTTGTTTTTGGTTTCACTGTGCGACTTGCCGGTGCCAGTTGCCGCCACCACTAACACCACTTTGTGCACAACTGCTTTGCGAATATAATTATTATTATTTATCTTCGCACAGATGTTTTGTAGATCTGTTATATAGCTGTTTCGCCGCTGCTATTGTTTAGATTTAAATGTGTTTTTGTTTTTTTTTTTTGGTAATTTTGTGTCTCGCTGTTGTTTCTCTTCGAAAAGAAATTTTCGCAGATGTGGGAAAACACACAAATGGTTTTCTGTAAGTAAGGTCAGTGTCTGGAGAATGGATGAGTTTTGAAACTACACACTAGATGGAGATATGTACCTAACTAAAGATTTTGTTTTTATTTTTGTTTTAAATGAAAAACTGGTTTTTACCTCCAGATCTCAGGTAGGTACCTAATGCAAAACCTGATTTTTCTCCGGTGCAGTCAAATCAAGTTTGCGGGTATCTACTGAGTTTCTATAATTTATTCAACGACATGAAGTGAACGTAGATGAAGTAGGTAAACAATAATCGAAGAGCATGTGGCTCGCCAACAGACAATTGGATAGTTTCTAATTACGATTGCATATACATATATGTACAGTGGCTCACAGTGAAAATAGCCCACCTCGAACCAACTTAATCTTCATCGAAAAACTCTACGAACTCAAGAAAAATAAAAATTGAAAATGTTCAAGTTCAATTGACTTTTATATTCTTATTTGAAAACACAAATTACAAAAACATCAAAATAACAGGAAAAAACAAATTAAAAATCGAATTTCATCTCACAGCAGCGTTGCCGGACGTCCCGATTTTTAGCCGAATATTAAATGTCCCGCGCGGGACAGACACAGTCCCGCTTTAAATAAATTTGTTCATTCCTCTCTTTCAATATTTTCAAACTTCATTCAGCATTCATTCAATAAATCACCCTAAAAAAAAAAAACACGCCTAATATATCGAAAAATGAGTAGGAACACTCTCCGCACATAAACATATACGCACTATTCTATTCTACCATAATGCCATAATGGCAATGGCAAATAACAAGCAACAATTTCCAGAAAAGGATTCCAAGAATATGTTTAAACGAACGCATTTTTTTTTTAATTGTCGGGTGCCCGAAACATGTTAAATGTTCCGTAAATTTAATGAAAGCTGAATTACTCATCCAGTTCAATCTGGAATTATCCTGTGCAGAGTTCTTCAACTATAAGAAAAAAAGGAAACTTTAAAAGAAATTAAGTCTACATAGAAATACAAATAAGTAAATATTACTTATTTGTATTCCTGTCTAAAACTTAGAGACAGTTATTGCTTATTGTTAATAGTAAAGTAACGTATTTTCATTAAACAAATTATTGTTCTATGTCTATCATCATTTCAAACTGAATTTGAATCTCAAATAAAAGGAAAAGTACTAAAAAACTATTGACTAGACTATGTCCCGCTTTTTAATAAAAGTGTTTCAAAATCCCGCTTTGCGCGAAAAAAAATCTGGCAACGCTGTCTCACAGTGAAAATTGCCCAGTCATATTTAAGTTCTAAAGCTAGCCAAAAAAGTATAAATATTTCAGTATTTAGTACTGTTTTGGGCATACTAATTGCTTTGCAACTGATTTTAGACGGTTTGGAACTAGTTCTACAAGTTTGTTGGTATAATCGGGAATAATTCTTACAATTCCTCCAATAACACGCTTTTTAAGTCATTTTCATTCATTACATGTTCTCGAATTTCAATTTCCAATTTTGCCATAAATTTCCATTTATAATAAAATACGGTGATTGCGGTGGGGTCTTGATCACTCTTAGACAATGGTACGACATCTAGTCCCCAATACTTCCAGCCGGGTGCTTCGGATCATTTGTCTAGATTGAGCTGAAAAGTATCTTTAAGTCCATCAATCTATCTTTAATTTTCAGGATATTGTTTTAAATATTGATATTTATCCATATTCCCTTCAATAAAATGCAAGCTACCAGCCCAAGATACTGATCCTCCACCCCAAACTATAGGATGACCACTGTCGGGCTTAACTGTGGGACGCAAATGCTTAGGATTCATCTCTTTATTCGGCTTTCTCCAAACTTTTACCCCTCCATCTGATCCAAAATGGTTATGTTTGCTCTCACCCGTAGTTAAAACGCTTTTCCAAAACAAAAAATCTTTCATTATGTGGCTCTGAGTGAACTCCAATTGAACCCTTTTATTCGTCTGACTAATGAATGGCTTCTTCCTTGCAATTCTACCATTTGATCCAGATCTACCTGGATATGTCCGAACAGTTCCAGCATTGCAATTGATCTTAAGATGATTTTCTCTTAGTTTTGGTGTGATGGTCCAATTCTTTCGATGGGGGGCGCCTTGCATATAGCCACCCATCGGAAGGAAACATCATACTCCATATTTAAAGTATTCCCCCATCGAAAGAATTGGACCATAAGTTCACCAAGAAAATGGTCATGCCTGGTGGCTCATCGGTGATCACCTGAGGATACTTCACCTCATCCGACGTTTGTCCGATTGTCCAAATTAATGGAAAAATGATTGGTGAGATGTATAAAGACATCATTAACAATCATTTAAATAGAGACTTGGTGGACAATTTGCCACTAGCATGGATCTTTCAACAATATAAAGATCCAAAGCATTGCTCCAGGATCGTTTAACCTTGGTTGGAGTCCATCTCCTTCAGTGGGTAGCTCAAAGTCCCACTAAAAAACCCATAGAAATTTGATGTGGAGTTATAAAAGAGTAGTTGCTACAAAAAAAACCTGCAAACAAGGCCTCTGTGGCCAGTTATTCAACAGGAATAGAACAAGTTCACACCCACTCAATGTGCAGCCCTTGTCAAGACTATGGGCGATAGATGCGCCGAATTTATGAGACAAAAAGGTTTGGAAACAAAGTATTGACTCTAAAAGAGATAGAATATGTATTAATATCTACAATTATTAATGTATATTTAATTTTAAACATTTTTTTCAGTAAATGACTTAATTATATGTCACCGAACTCAAAGCGATGTAAACAATTAATCTGCAAAATTTATACTTTAATGATTTGCTAAGCAAAAAAATCAAGAACAATTGAATTTTACAAACACTTATAAACATTCTAGTGTAACCAATTAATCTGAATTTGTTAATAAAACTTGGTTCTACCGAAAATAGTGTGATCGTGTTTTTGTGACTTAATTATATGAGCACAAGTGTATGTAATATCCAGTTGCATTCGCTATATCGAAAAAATCGTAATATCGAACACATTTTCCTTGCACGAAACATTAAATATTGATTTCTTTCCTCTCCTTTTCCAAAAAGTAATCGCCAATAAGGACATGCTATATAGAACCGATAATACATTTGAAAAAAGTGTAATCATTCGATATATCGGCATTCGTTATACTCGACCACCACTGTATTTAGTGTTTTCTACAAATTACTTACGATCATAATATGCCTCTTGGCTAGCGTTGCCATCTGTCCTTGTAGTTACTCTTTTTCGCCTATGTGAGGAACGTCCGGGTAAGTTTTTTCTTAATTGTCCGAGTTTGTCCGGGTTTTATTCATAAATTAACATATTTGGCTCATATTTAGATATTCTAATATTCTGTCTATTAAGTAATTTGTGTCCCAAAATTCACGCAACATTTGATTTTTACGCCATTTATGCGCTAAATTGTTGTCAGCAAAAAGAAAGACAGCGTGACAGCTGACAGGGTTATTATTAGATCTGTTCCCGTACCTGTCCGAAACTGAGAAAAACGAAGAAAATCTACAAACAACAGTCAAATCCTGTTCTCATGCGAAGATTTTTCGTAGTTTTTCACAGAACAGACTTGTATTGAACCCCTCCAAAACCAAGATGATGCATATTCGCGGGCCACATCATAAGGTTTTTCAACATAGGATCAGGTTTCGTAGCAATATCTGCCAAAGTACAATCTCGAATCAGACCATAGAAGTAGTTGAAAGCTACAAATACCTGGTAGTGACCATCGACAGCCACTTCATTTGGGACAAGCTTCAACCTGACTTCGCTCGGATCTCAAAACGGCGCTGCTCGCTCTGTTTCATTTGGAAAATTATTCAACGCTTCAGGTCCAAGTTTATTATGCTTTAGCCGAGTCCAAGTTGAGGTACGGGATACTTGCTTCGGGCAATGCCACTAATACGCATATAAACAAGCTACAAAGACCTCAAAATACCATCCTAAGGAAGATCAAAGGAAGACACCCAACAGGCACGTCCGGGGAAAACCCTTGGAAGGTGCTAACAATAAAATAGATTTTCAAGCTGACGCTATGTCTAGAAAACAATGATGACACCTGATTTAAAAGACCCGTTAACCATCAACACAGCACCAGAAGACGAGTTCAAAGTATGCTCCAAACACCACTATGCAACAGCAACTATGGCAGAAGACAACTAAACCACAGCGTTCCAACCTTGTTCAATGAGCTTCCCTCAAGCTTAAAAAAATATTATGAACTTCAAAACTGGAAAATTCATCACCGGAAAATTCCATTTGTTTGTGCCTAAGATGCAAGATATGGATATGGATGAGATGTGGTCTCAACAAGACGGTGGTATATGCCATATAGGCCGAGAAACAATCAGTCATCTCCTGGTCGTGTAATTTATCGTTTTGGTGATCCTGATCAGAATTGGCATGCGATTTAACGCCGTTGGGATTGTTTCTTTGGGTTTTTTTGTAAGTCTAAGGTTTATGCCAACAAGCTCACGACCACCCACGAATCAAATCTAAAGTGACAACTATAAGTAGTTCACTATTTAAGTTACCGCCATAAATGTATTTTTTATTGTAACAGATTTTTGGTCCCAGTTTTGTACTCTTTTTTGGATACAATTTTAACTGGGAAAGCCCGGGATTTTCATGTTCGCTAATTAGTTTCTTCAAAATATTTCTGGCAGCCCTACTCTGTGGTGGTCGCCGTGACCGTGGTGGTTGGTGCGTTGGACTACTACGCAATGCTGCCCGGGTTCAATCCCTGACCGGGTCTAACACCCAAAAAGTTTTTTCATGGCGCCACGTCTTTCGAATGTCTGGCAAGCAATCAAAGAGTATCATTTGTCATGAGAAACTTCTCAACTCGCCGTTCGGAGTCGGAAAAAAATTGTAGGTCCCTTCCATTCGTTGAAAAATTAACACGCACACACAAATTGTTGCGAGAAGCTAGGCTTGGTTCTGTATAGGACTGCTGACGCCATATATTTTTAATTTTTAATAGCAATCTGTTGTGGAAAGACCATGTTAGCTACACAGTTGGAAAGACATAGTGCGTGCTTCGTACACTATGGGCAACGCAGCACTTCACCCCACACGAAATTCGTATTTTGCTCGCCAAGAGTCTTGTTTTTCCTTTGCTGACATATGGGTGCCAAATTATCGGTAAACTTGACTTTGAGAGTAAAAGGAAAGTCCTTGTGGCATTTAGCAGCACCGTCCTGCAATAGATTTACATACTGAGGTCCAAGTGAACCTATTGTGATATTTTGTTTTCCCACCTGTAGTATTAATCTCTAGGTTCCAACCATCCGGACGCTCTGTAAAATTCAAGTATGGCCGTTAGTGATCCATCCGAAAGCTCGTCGATGTGTTCGAAGAAAAAATTGTTCAAGTTTTTATTTTATGTTCTGATCTGATCACAGTCTTCTTGATACGTCACAGGTGGTTCATTTCCACCTGTTATTTGCTTCAGTTAATGATTTTTGCTCAAAACGCTGCTGTGGTCTGGGACCCGTATGGGCAATTTTCCTTTTTCAATTTAATAAAAATATTGAACGCAGCCGCAGCGACTAGAGAAATTAACGGTGCTTTTGGTTTGGGTACGTGTAGTGAGAGAACTGTTCGAAACTGGTTTACCAAGTTCAGCGAGGGAGATTTTTCGCTTGAAAATTTGCCAAGGGAATGTCATTAATAATGAAGAACTTGTAACAGCTGTTGAAGATAATCCAGCCACGACTGTTCCTAGCCTTGCCGCAGGGTTTAAAGTGTCAACTTCAACCATAAGTCGCCACCTTTCCGCCATCGGAAAGGTAAAAAAAACTAGAGAAATGGGTGACCCACGTCCTAACACCAGCGAATATGCTACGACGTTTGGAGGTTGCGATATCTTTGACCAACAGGCACCATATGGATACTTTTTTGCATCGCATCGTCACCTGCGACGAAAAGTGGATCCTATATGATAATCGGAAGAGGTCGGGAGAATCGGTAGACGTGGGTGAGCTTCCCATTGGACTTGGCAAGGCAGACTTACACCCCAAAAAGAAAATGTTGACAGTATGGTGGACGAGTGAGGGAGTTGTCCATTATTCCTTCCTCAACGCGGAGAAACAATCACAGCCGAGTCGTACTGTAGAAAAATCGACATAATGCAAAGCTGCAAAAACAGCCGTCACTGGTAAATGGGCATGGTCCCATACAACGCATGACAACGCGAGACCACATACCGCACAGTCGACGTTGCTGAAGCTGGCGGAGTTGGGTTATGAAGTTTTGCCTCATCCGCCTTACTCACCGGATATATCCCCGACCGATTACCATCTTTTCCGAAGTTTGGGCAATCACCTCCAAAATAAACAGTTCATAAGCCCAGATGCCATAAAACAGGACTTCAAGGACTTCTTAGCCCGTAAATATTTTTTCAAAAGAGGCATTTTTGCTTTGGTGGAACGTTGGAAAAATGTCACAAATGTAAATGGAGATAATTTTTTGGAATAAACTATTTTAATTTTTGAAATATCGATTTTTAACTTTCCACATACAAATCGGCAACTTCATATGTAACGTCCTAATATCATTTATAAATAGAAAAAATAATAGTGGTCTGATATGGCTACCCCGTGGAACACCAGATGGTACAAGGATACGTTCCGGTAAGTAATTATTTATTTTTACAATTTGAACTCGATCGCTCAAATAAGACTGTTTGCATACATTGGAATGGAAGCCCAAGCATGTCAGCTTATGGAGCAGGATTTTGTTGTTTACGCTATCGAACGCTTTTTCAAAATCCGTATAAATAGTGTCGGTTTGTAAATTACTTTCAAAAAGTGATACTACGTTGTTAACTGAAACAGGGGTATGGTATAACTCGCGGTTTTTTTTCTCGCATTTTGTTATTTCTCGCGAAATTCATAACATGTGATAAAATGAAAGCCAAACAAATTAAAAATACAAAATAATATTTTGCCAAATAAAATATAGCAAAACGGGTTAAACATGCTGCTAAAAAAAACTCGGAAACAAAAAATAAATAATAAACAATAGTTTTTGATTTGCTTTACAATTTTCAACTCGAACGTGAGATCGTGAAACTAAAACCTAAAAAAGCTCCTGGTTATGATTTGATTACCGGGGAAATTCTCAAAGCCTTACCTAGAAAAGCATTAATTAAGCTTCTCCATATTATAAATGCTGCGCTCAGATTAAAACACGTGCCGAGCCAATGGAGTCATAATGGTTTTAAAACCAGGAAAACCGTCATATGAAGTAAAATCGTATAGACCAATCTCGCTTCTTCCAGTCATATCCAAAATTTTCGAGAGGATATTACTAAGGCGTCTCCAACCGGTTATAGAAGAAAATAATCTAATACCTGACCACCAGTTTGGGTTCAAAAGCAAGCATTCGACGATTGACCAGGTGCATAGAATTACTAACGTAATCGAAAAAGCACTAGAAGAAAAAAAGATATGCTCAACCGTATTTCTTGACGTCTCGCAAGCCTTTGATACTGTGTGGCACCATGGCTTGAAATGCAAACTACGACAAGTACTTCCCGCAAACCTATACGAGATTTTGAATTCATATCTCGGGAATAGACTCTTCCGTGTAAGAAATGGAAACGAATGCTCAGAGCTCAAAGAAATTTTGGCCGGCGTACCGCAAGGAAGCGTTCTGGGGCCGCTTCTCTATCTGTTATATACTCGTGATATACCGAAAGAAGATGGCACTATCCTTGCTACGTTTGCCGACGACACCGCTATCCTAGCGGTAGGTAAAACAATCGAGGAAACGACTGCCAAACTGCAAAACGCATTAAATAAAGTAAATGAATGGACGAGGGACTGGCGGATCGCCCTTAACGGAACTAAATCTGTTCACGTGAATTTCACTTATAGGAAAATTAATGACTTGCCAATTTTTATAAATTTGGCCCGAATACCCTTTGCAAATGAAGCCAAATACCTGGGAATGACACTCGACGCAAGGTTGAAGTGGAATTCGCACGTGAAAATGAAACGTAAAGAACTAGATATCAAATATAGAGAAATGTACTGGTTGATCGGAAAACATTCCCACCTCAGTACCGAGAACAAACTGCTTTTATACAAGCAAGTGCTAAAGCCGGTGTGGACCTACGGTATACAACTTTGGGGTTGTACCAAGAAAACAAATGCCAATATTTTACAGACCTTTCAAAATAAAGTGCTAAGAGAAATTGTCCAAGCACCGTGGTATGCTAGAAACGACGATATCCACAGGGATCTCGGAATTCCGACAATCGAAGCTGAAACTAGAAGCTTCGCGCGAAAACATAGAAACCGACTAATCGGACATGTTAATAATACAGTCCTACTTATTTTGGATGAGAGCAATTTATTGCGCCGACTACAAAGAACAAAACCTTTCGACTTGGCGAGATAAGGATTAACCGCGTCTAAATTGCGGAATATGCAGGATCTTTCATTGGAAAGTAACCTGCCAAACGTTTATATTTCGTGATAGAAAAATTGCTTGATAAGTAGTATAACTTAGTTGCAGTATGTAACAAATTTATATCGAAAGGTGGTGTTTTTGGTCAGTAAGAATCTTGACACTACTATGAGCACGCGCTCTATTCAAAAAAAAAAAAAAAAAAAAAAAAAACGTATTCAATATAAATAATCCTTATTTACATAAAATTAAATTCAAACACAAGGGAAAAAGCTGCTAAATAGCATTGCATGAATTAACGGTTTGCCAGATAAGCAAATGCGAAAACACCGAATGCCAGTTGATAAAAGCGCTAAATATAGAAATGCGAAAAAAGTAATGCGAGGTAATCTTACAGCGACAGAGACATGAGTTCTGCGAAATAAAGGAAATATGTTTAGACAGTCGCGAGATAACAGTTTGCGAAATAAAAACCGCGAATTGTCGGTTACCCCTGAAACAGATAGATTCGTAGTCGTTGACCTACCAGACACGAAACTGCGTTGAGAGATAGATATGTGTTCTCTTGCAATAAAGAAAATCTTTTTGCAAATGATTTTTTCAAACAATTTTGGGAATACATACATTTTTGTAAATTGGTCTGTAATTCGTTATTTCCTATTTTAAACTTGATTTATAGATAGGAGACAAAAACGAGACCCATTTAAGAAATGGCCACAATTAAATCGTGTAAATAAAAATCATTGATTCTGTCAATTTCCCCATTGCATGCGATTAATCTCTCTATAAACGTATTTGTGTGCAAACACACTTGTGTTTAATAATTTTGTTCCCACAATGAAACATGCATTCAACTCAGTGCGGAGTACCAATTGTGAAAAGATAACCATCCGTCCACACAAGACCATCCATAGGACTCATATAATTCATGAGCAACTACAATCATCGCAAGTTGTTCGGTGTCCTTGTCAAGAAACGTAAATGACAAGTGTAATTGGCCAATTGTCTGTTCAACCTGCCAATGTCGGCCAAAATTCCCACTACATCCGAATTAGCTCGAATTCATGTGTTTATGTGGTGTCTGTAGAACTGTCTCCTAATGAACATGAACATTGAACAATCTTAAATCAATTTTGCTCAATTTGCATTCATAATTTATGAGCAACGGTGTTACTGCCTCCAATTGTGAAAGCAAGCGCACACACTTTGGGGCTGTGCACTTGTAGTCAATTGAACCAGAGGGGTATTGTTTAACTACACTGACCTCCGCCCCCCCAACCCCTTCCAACTGACCACTCAAATATGAACAATTAATGTTGACAGATACACTAGACCCAAAGAGGAGGAGCTCCAAACTGTTTCCAAAGTTCAGTTCAGTCCAGGATCAGGTGTGTGATGGGAAAACAAAATTACCGTAAATGTGAAGAGACCGACCACCTGCCGCAATCAATTTGCTCCAAAACTCATGAACCACCAGCGGGCGGCGAATATCTATCCAATTAGCAACCCTAGGAAAAACACACTTGTCAAATGTCGACACCAAAGTGCCCACACCCCCATTCACCCTCACTGCCACCCCATAACACCCAATAAAACGAAAAAAAAAAAAAAACCAAACCGAATTCTCTTGCGAACAAATTGGCTCTGCCATAAGAACCGTTTTCGCACCACCCTCCCGTTAAACACACACAATCAATCAATCACGTGATTAGCTAGTAAGCAATTTTGTTTCGTCTGCTGCTGCTGCTACTGCTGCTGATGACGGCAGAACGTCAGGTGGGGTGCGGTCGTACACATACACCAAAGCTAGAGACGAAGACTAATGATGTGACATCCGCAGGCACAGGTGAATGGAAGCGCGCATATGAGGCCCGCAAAGAGCATAAAAACCGACTATACAGGGCGGATGCATAGTTTTATGGTTATTAGAAAAGTAAGAAAGTAGTAAAACAATTACGGGCGGGGGTTGGGTTGTTTTTGTGTTTTTTTTTTGGTATTTCACCCTTCTGTTGTGGTTGCTTCCTCTTTAAGCTTTATTCTAAGTCAACCATGCTGAAATGGGGGTTGTTCACTCCGATGATAACCCGCATCACAGTTGTTCGATAGAAAAGTGCATACGAGGAGGGTGCGCGGTAGTTTCCACACCGGAAATGGGTGAAGTTTGCAAAAATGATTGCTTTTACCATATTTAGGAGTTTAAGCAACGGCATGTGGGTATGACGGTATTCTTTTGTTCTACCAGCATTGCCAGGTAGTGGCATTTTCAGGTAGCAGATAGATACAAGAGAGTGTTTTATTGTAGTTTGGGGGGCGGGGTTTACAGCTCATGTGGGAAGATTTTATTTAAGCAGACTGACAGGTGTCAAATAAAAATAGAGTTGCCAGCTGTCAGCTCTAATTACGCAGTTTTTTTTTTAAATGTTCTATATCTTTCATCCGAACACTTGTGGTGCTAAGCATCCAACATTCCGGCGGTGTTCAAGGGAAGGAATTTGGCTACAGATAGACTGATCTCTGATCAATCTACAGACCTTATGCTGAACACTATCGAACAAACTCAAGCACGTTGCGGGAGCTCCTGCCCAAACATGCGAGCTATATTGGCCAAGTCTGATGGAGTGAAGAAAAATTTGCATCTTTTGAGGAATCCAAGGCATCTAGCACCACCTTTTGCAGCATCAGTAATCTGCTGATTCCATCGTAGGTCTGGGCTCAAATGCATTCCGAGCATTGACAAACCGTTAGGTTCCTCAAGATCAACTCCTTTCATTTTTAGTTTGGCCACGTTATTGAACTCAACTCGGTTTTGGATCAGAGTTGAGTTCAGTTGACATTCGCTGACGCTGGGACTCTGCAACGTGAAATTCCGCGAACGAATGGATTGGATTGCGAGTGAGAGAGAGAAGGTCATTGATAAATAGAAGAAAAAAGGTCGGAGAGAGGACTGAGCCCTGTGGTGCGCCAGCATTAGTTGAGAATGAGGTGGAAGTATATCTTTCTAACACAACTTGTATTAATCGATTACTTAAGAAGCTCGCAATCCATTTCGAGAAAGTATTACCAACACCAAAAGCTTCAAACTTATTAACCAGGGCAATATGGCATACCCTGTCGAAAGTCTTGGAGATATCAAGAGCAACTATTCTGCATTCGCCGTATTGATGGATGCAATGCTTCCATCGTTCTGACAGGTAAGTCATTAAATCTCCTGTGGAGCGCTGTTGTCTAAAACCATACTGATGGTCATTTAGAAGATGATTTTTTTTCTCAGATATCTCATAAGATGGTTTTACAATGCTCTCCATGACCTTAGAAAGCACTAACGTTAAAGCTATGGGTCGGTAGTTAGAAGGGGAGGTTCTAGCGCCCTTTTTGTGGAAAGTGCGCTAGTTTCCACCTATCCGGAAAAGTGCCTGTGGAATAGGATAGGAAGAAGATCTTGCGTAAATTTATTACAGTTAAGATCTTTTAAGACTCTAGCTACTAAACGGTTTCGGAAAAATATTAGTCCTAGGGAATATTGAACACGGTTCAGCATAGGTAGAGAAATAGAGCTGTCTGGTAAGGTGGAATTTTCTGCGATATTGCAGCAAGCAGATCAGCTTTCTCTTTGCAGTCAGTGATATTCTTATGATTGAAGACAAGGGCTGCAATAGGTATACAAGGAGTACTTGTCGTAATTTGCATTTCAAATACGGTTGAGCATATCTTTTTTTCTTCTAGTGCTTTCTCGTTTACGTTAGTAATTCTATGCACCTGGTCAATCGTCGAATGCTAACTACTGAACCCAAACTGGTGGTCAGGGATAAGATTATTTTCTTCTACAACCGGTTGAAGGCGCCTTAGAAAATTTTGGATATGACTGGAAGAAGCGAAATTGGTCTATGCGAGTTTACCTCATATGACGGTTTTCCTGGTTTTAAAACCATTATGACTTCCTCAACTTTCCATTGGCTCGGTACGTGTTTTAATCTGAACGCAGTATTTATTATATGGAGAAGCTTGGAATTGTCATTATGATATCGTTCTGGGATAGAACAATGTTAAAAAAATTAACTCTTTATAGAGTTTTTAGTCATCCTTTCCAAAAAAAAAATGCTTTCCGTATTAATTTTTGAAACAATTTTTTGTTTTAACAAATTCGTCATCATCCGTATCAATTAAGTCCGGCTCTTCACTTGAATCTTCACTTATATAGTGTCAATAACAGTTGAATGCGTTTCTGATCTTTTTTAAATTACCTACACAAATTCACCCAGGTAAAAAAATTACACAACTGGGTAGGTGGGGTGTTGACAGCACCCTTGCAGCTTGAAGAGTCTGTCACGGCTTACTTGTGCAACCAGACTTTTTTAAAAACGTCTGTGTCTGTATAATAGAAAGCAACAGGACAGTCGCAAAGTATAATAATTTTAAAAAATAAGGGCTTGGGGTATTTTCAGCACCCCACCTACCCAATTAAAGGTTTAAGAGTGAAGTACTATTTTTTAAAAGTAAAAGGGACATGAAATTAAATTAATTTGAAATTAAGGTCCTATATTTTCAAAATGCGTCAAAATCGCAGTTTTTTTTTTGAAAAGTGGGGTCCAGGGTCCCACCGCCGAAAAAGCGTTCTAAACGGCAACGCTGCACTTGACCATCGTTCGGTTTAAAGGTTTCTTCCAAATAGGCGGCAAAAATATCCGCTTTTTCTTTTTCTTGCCCATTCATTTTGAATTATTTTAATTGGTGGCCCGGGGATTTTGGGCCTTTTGGCGCCTTTTACAGCTCTCCAAAGGGAATAATTAGAATCTTTTTTCGCTGTTACACCTTCAAGGTAAGAGCCTATCGCACGATTCTTAAAATCTTTAATGCGTGTTATATTTTTGCACGAATGGAAGGGACCTACAGTTTTTTGTCGACTCCGAACGGCGAGTTGAGAAGCTCAATCGTGACAAATGATACTCTTTGATGCTTGTCAGACATTCGAAAGAGGTGGGCACTGTGAAAAACTTTTTAGGTGTTTGCGACGGGATTCGAACCCAAGACCGCTGGCTCAGTAGTCCGACGCACTAACCACTTGCGCTACGGTGCCCACGGTGCTTTTCTTTTTTACAAGCTTTATATTAACTTCACTTTCTGTAAGGGCCAAATGTAAGAATCGATTTTACATCCACATCTAGATATCCCATCATACTGAAATTTCGGACACGTATAATAAGTCCGGAGACATTACAATATAGGTTATGTGATAACGTTGTAAATCTAATATGGCGGGTGCCTTAAGATGGTGGATTACCGTTATATTCACGATCTCCTTAATATATACAGTGTATCAATCTCATATTCGTACACCTGATGTGGCAATATTTATTTAAGGAAAAATCCAAACAAATTGAACAGATACTGCAAATTTTTATTGATTTCAGTAAGAATACATACAAATGAAAAAATTAACTTCAATTAATTCAAATATTTCAAATAAAGTATTGAAATTTTTTCATAAAAAACATAAAATTAAAAAAAATATGGTTAATTTCGTATTCGTACACTTTGATACTAAGTCAATTTGTTTACATTTTATCTAAAAACTAATACTTTGAATCAAAATCTTTGTTAGCTAAGACCTATTTAAGATGGCTGGGCATGGTTTGGCTAATTTTTCTGTAATTTCAAGGGTAATCTTTACCCACTCTTCAATAAGCCTTTCTTTGAGATCATTTTTGTACCTTATACCAAATTTTCTTACTCTGCGGCCCAACTCGTCCCACAAATTCTTTATGGAATTAATATCCGGTGACAGTGGAGGTGTTTCCAATACTTTTCGAGGGTGATAAAGAAGCCACATTCGAAATACATAAGCTTTATGTTTATGGTCATTATCCTGGTAAAGGGTAAAATTGTTCCCGAGCCCCTTTTGAACAGCACTATCTCCAGATTAGGCTTCGATATCTCAATATATTGCTTATAGTCCATTTATTCCTTAAATTATATGCAGTCATCCCACTCTAGCTGCGGAAAAACACTCCCACACCATTACCGAACCACCATCATGTTTGACTGTCCGCCTTGTTATGTGGAAGATATCCGGTAATTGTTTTCCGACAAACCATTTGTCCGCCATCCGACCCATGATCATTAAATTTAGACTCGTCTGTAAATACTACTGTGTTCCAAAAGTCGAAATCTTTAAATTGGTGTTGTTTAGTGAATTCTAATCTGTTGCTTCTGTTCATTAAACTATTGCCAGGTTTCTTACGCATAACTCTTCAATTGTACCCATGTTTTCAGATGCAATTTCTTGGCATTTCTGTTCAGAAACCTTTATTAAAAGTTCGACAAAGTTTTCTGCCCGTTTTGATGCACTATACGTAGGTTTTTTTTTGAATTTACCGTATAATTATTTTCATGTCATGTGCACTTAATACATTTTTAGATGTATTTTTTGGTTTATTTTCGATGTGGTTTTCATGTTTAAACCGAATATTGATTGTTTGGATGGTTGATCTTGGCCGACCTACCAAACTTGATATCACACTATAAGATTTTCCTGCTCCGTTATATCTGATTATCTGTTCCCGCAGTTAATTTGATATCTCACCTTACGTTCTACCCAGTTCGAATAACCTTAGAAAGTAACTTTTTTTTCATTAACTCACTTTGAAAAATAATAATTCAATGCAAAAACCAACTTTGACAAGCAACAGATTAGTAATTTTTATTTTTTTGTGAATAAACGAGCGGTGTACGAATACGAAATTGAGCTCCTTTCTGTCTATTTTTTTTTTACTTTTTTCTATTTCAAAACCAAAGCGAATGTTAACTAATGTCAAAACTAAATGGAATGCAATTGTTCAATATCCAGTAAAAATACTATACTATATTTAACTTAATATCTCAAGTCGTTTTTGATCAGGAATTCAATGTTATTCTTAATAGCTGGTGTACGAATATGGGATTGATACACTGTAGGTATCAAATGAAAGGGGTTGACAAGTATATATAGATTAGTTGAGTGCTGTCCTTCTAAATCATTATGGTGGATGCGGGATGCCCCAAGATGGCGGATTACTTTTTTCTATAAATTAAAGCTTGGGGCACTCAGGCGTGAGGTAAAATTTGTCTAAATGACGATGACGATTTCTAATTAAACAGTAATAGTTCTGCAAATTTTTCGTCCTCGTTGCACATCATGCATGTGTTGTCTTGTGCCTGAGTGCCCCAAGCTTTAATTTATAGTCACATATTGGTGACTCGGAAAAATATTATTTTTTACTTTTTAGTTCGTTAAAACTTGTTTTTTAAAAAAAAATTCTTATCTATGTATTTTTCTCTGATTAATTCTATTATTTCCGAAGGATGTCGTAGACCGTATTTGTCCGGTATTTTCCTTAGATTGAGCGTATTATTTTTAAAGGTGAGCTGTACTATCTCAACAAAGCGATCATCTTCAACCTCGAGTTCATAGGGTGTCGTAAATGGTAGGCTCAGTTCAACATTAACTTCAACTTCGTTCCTAAAGCCTTCCCAGTTAATTTCACTTGCTCTCGGTTATATACCAGTTTTTCGCTCAATATCAAAATAACTCCGGAATGATCAGACGACAGATCAAAGCTCTCTTCAACTTTTATCTGGTCTCCTTTCACCATGAAGAAATCGATCAGGTCAGGTATTTTCAAAGTATCAGCTGGCGAGTAAGTCGATTTGCCCGTCAAAAACTGTACTCCATAGAGCATTCTACCTTTTTGCGAGATGTATCTAGAACCCCAGAACGTATGTTTCGCATTAAAATCACCGCCAATAATGAAATTAGGTTTCGGCGATTATTGAAATCACTTTTTTCAAGCACATAAGGTTAGATTTTATTATAGCAGACTGACAGTTGTTCTCACAGGTGTCAAGCTAATCAATTACAGTTGTCAGCTGTCAACTCTCATTACGCAGTTTGTTGAAACATCTGGTAGAAATGTTGCAACATCTGCGTTGTAAAACCAAATCAAGTCACATAAGGGAGACACTTCCCTTAATATCTGTCAAACTGTCAGTGGAACTGTGTTTATTTTCGTCAAACGTCTGATCTATTTTCAACATGACTGTCTTTCTTTAGAGTAAACGTACGATACGGCATACGAGTCTTATATAACTGTCGAACTGCTAAAAGGTCGTAACCTTTGTTTTATAATTACATATTTACGGCAAAACCCGTTGCGTGTATTTCAAGAACTCACACATTTTAAAAAGCCACGGGTTATAACCGTACTCGTAATCGTAAATGGGACTTATGCAACAATACCCGAAATTATCCGTTTCTTAAAATAAAAGGAGTAGAACCCCCCCTCTATTGGCAAAACGACGGTATCGGCGGCGGCGGCGGTCAGGTCTCCTGTAGGAGTATCTGTGTGTCAAGCCCACCTGCGCGCGTGTATTACCAAATCTTTCAATCCAATTCGAACAATTATAGACTCGACATTCAACGAACATGGAGCCCCCCTGCTGAAGTTTTTTTTTTTTATTTTTTTGTGAAAACTCGTCCTCTTTGTCTACTTTATCTGCAAATGTCAGCTGACATTTGAACCAGAGACAAGGAACGGGCGGTCTGATGGGTGGGTTTGAGTGTGGGTATATGCGGTTACTGTGCTGATGGCGCATTGTGTGTATTGCTATTGCCAAACACACGAAATTCTTCTTTTTGTTTTGTTCCAAGCATTCAGAGTGTGTTTTGTTACCCTCCTCCGCTCCATACTGACAAGAGAGGAGAAGCTGAGTCGAAATTCTTCGAAAACTACCCCCAAACCATGGTAGAGCCAGGCGGAGAAATAACCAACCCTCCACCATCCAAACAACTGCTACTGCTACTCTGCACTCTCGCAGCAGCAGATGGGGCGACGACGATGGCAGTAGGTTGAGTGGGGTGGGTAATATGGTGGAGAAAAATCCATCGCCGAGTGTTCATGACATTTCTGTTATTACCTTTTTGCCAAAGCGGAAGTTTTCCATGAGATTACTACCCGCAAGGGCCACGGGCAAATTACTTTTGTGTGTGTCTCTCTGTCCACCGCCCCCCAATCATCAGCCCTTCCTCCCTAAGTTAGCGGTGGCGTTTGAAACACCCAAATGTTTGTCAATCTGAATAAAGAACATTTAATTTTTGTTCTCTTTCCCGCACACGGGGGGTGAGACTTGATTTTTCATATTTTTTTCCCTCCGGGAAGCCGCCAGGTGTTTGATGTTAGCTTCGTCGTCGAAACAATCGAGTTCGAGTAATACTCTGCCGCTTGTCCCAACTAAGTGAGTTATATATCTCTCAATAGGCTTTCGCCGTGGACTCGAAGGAAGAAAACACACCCCCGTCGTCCTTTTGGGCGAAAGGAAGGAAGTCGTCTAATATTGCTTTGCCAAATGTTGCGAAGCTCCATGACGTGTGCACACAGCACACACCGCATCAGGCATCCATCAGGAACACAAGGCGCTTTCAAGTCAAAAACACACACACACACACACACCCGTCCCACAGTGAGATTTGACTGTAATCTCACTGCAGTGATTCCGGAGGTTCCACAATCGTGTGCTGTTCTGCTCATATAGCACAGCAGCGCACAGAGGCCAGATGAAGCACAGATGCTCGAAAATGTCTGGAACAGATTCTTTTTAAGTGTGCACGTTTGTGTTGTTGCTTTGCTGCTGCAGATAGCGCTGGGCCAGGGGTGCTGGATGAAATGGAAAAAAAAATTATAATAATACGGTGCTGCTGCTTGGCCAGTGGTACGACGTACGAGTATACTGCTGCTGGCAGGCATATGGCACGGGATACTTTTTTTTCCCAGAGTGGCAATGGGGGCTATTCGGGGAGCCTGTTTTTTTCTTCGCATTCTCTGGACAGCTGCTTTAAATGTCGATACGAACGAACTCCCTAGTATTGGATTTGAGGAAAACATAGAGACAGACAGGCGGAGATGGAAACGGTGGTGTGGTGTTGGAAAACAAACGCCAAGTGATTCGCCAATTGATTTCCATTTGCTGAATGCAAGTGTTTTAGTTTGGTTGGGTTTTTTTCTCCCACTTTTTATCGAGCTGTTAGCAGCGGAAGCGAGAAGTTTCACTTCAAGGCTAGGGTCACCCAACAGGAGGTGCCGTTTTAAATCAATAGAAAAAGTACGCCATTCTTGTGTCAACAGGACCTTATAGGCAATTAGGCCAAGATCTTTATGCAAAATGCGCTGCAAAGTGGTTGCAAGTAGGCCTAATTCCTGTGATCGTATCGAAATGGACACACCTGGGTTTTCAGTCACACTCTCAGCTACGACGGCGGCGATATTTTCAGCTGACCGTGTCGGACGAACACGAGTTGGAGTCTTCAGATCACTAACCTGTCCGAGACGATCAAAGTCACCATATGAGCCCAAATGCAAAATAGTTGGTGTACCAAGCAAAAAATCTACAATATGCTGTGTTATTTTGAAACAAATAAGACATTTTTTGTTGATTAATATAAAGTTTTATTCAATTGAAATAATACAAGTAACAAATAAAGAAGTAATATAAATTAATTCATGAGAAGGAGTGATCTAATGAACGGAAATCATGTTTTCAGAACTTTTTTGAATGCAAAATAGTTGGTCTATCTGTCAAAATTTTAATTTTACCACTGTTTGACGTCACCTTTGTTGTTGATAACTGCTACTATTCGTCGTGGCATAGTATCTACTAATTTTTGGCAATCTTCAGCAGTTATGGATTGCCAAATATTAGTAATTCTATTTTTTAGATTATAAAGAGTCCTGGCTGGTACTTTTCGCAGTTTCTGCTTCATTTTGTGCCAAACAGTCTCGATAGGTGCAAGGTCAGGGCTGCTGGAAGGCCATTCCATTAAAGGAATGGCTTCAGCGGATAACCATCCCATCGTGGACCTAGCTGTATTGCATGAAGCGCCATCTTGCTGAAAAACATAGTTTCCTTCGCTTGATCGAAGTCGTGGTATTGATGGGAAAAGTTGCAGAATATCTTGCTACTTCGTAGCATTAACCGAACCGTCAACCGTCAGTTTTCACCCACTCAAGCCGTCTTTTCTCTTTGTTTAGGCGTCAAAAGTGGCTTTTGCTTCGCCTGAGCTTTCCCTGGAAGAAGTGATTTTGAAACTTATGAAACTAAATTATTTTAAAACAAACCTTATAAAAATTGTATCCCATTTTTTTCAAAGTTCTTTTGCAAGTATCGACGGAAATATTTTTTTTAATGCGATATTTCCATTCTACAGTTATTGCAGCGGAGGTTTGGCGTCTGTTTTCTTTAATAATTTTTTTCAGTACACGACAATACGAGGTTTTGCTATCGTTGGGCGTCCCGTCTTCTTACCAGTTTCCACATTTCCCAAATTTTTATTATTCGTAATTATGTTTTGCACTGCACTGATGACCGTGGAAAATTAAAGTTTTCGGCAATTTTATAGCTAGATAACCTCGCTTGGAAAGCTTTAATAATCGATTCCCTGAGATCTCGCGATAATGCAACAACACGCGCCATGGTTGACCAAAAACTGTACTGTAACCAACTTGCACAAACAAAATGCTAATGCAAGAATAAAAATATTCTCTCTCAATTTTTTCGTAACGGTTTACCAAATCAATATTAAAATAGTACTAGATCAACTATTTTGCATCCACAAGAGACTAGACCAACTATTATGCTCTTATTCTATCTCAGGTAAACTGTCAATGCTATTGTATGTTTTGTTTTGTTTTTTTTCTTTTGCTTCCAATTTTACTTAAAAATTAAGAACTTAATTACTATTTTTATATCGTTTTTAAAATAAATGACTACTACAAACCAATTAATTTTGTTATGGAAAATCGTTTTTCGGTTAATAGCTAGGTAGACCAACTATTTTGCGTTTGAGTCGTAGCTGTGCGAGAGAAGGCGCTTGATGTTGACCAAAAGCAGTGCGAACCTTACGACACGCTTCCGCGATATTTTCACCGTTTGAATTTCAACACGTTATGATCCATATTTTATAACCTCCTAGCTTTTAGAACTTTGAGGTAGTAAAGGTCTTTGTTTATTTCTGATCTGCTATAACATCAAACAATCACATCTTGTCGGAAATCAAACGAAGGATTTCTCTTGCCAATCGCTGTTTCTTGAAGCTAAGAAGGCAATTGAGTAATAAAGTCCTTTCCCGATCAACTAAAAAGACTCTGTATAAGACCCTAATCATCCCAGTCTTACTATTATCGAAAGCGGATGAAGATATCCTCGGTCGATTCAAGAGAAAAATCCTTCGTAAGATGTTTGGTCCCGTTTGTGTTGACGGGTTTTTGAGGAGAAACTATACGAGCTGTACAGCGACATCGAGCGCCACCTAAGTAATTAAAGTAAGCTTTTACTTATCGAAAGTCATCGAAATGTTAGTTGAATGTTGACAGTTCAACAATGGCAGCACTCATGTTTGTTTTTTCTGTTTTACACTAACTGTCATAAATTTGACTTTACAATCCTCTGTCTAAGCAATTTTTACATTTTCAGTTGCAGTTTTTTCTTCGAACAATGACAGACGTCAAACATAGCCATTGTCGAAAAGGTAGTAAATTAATGTTATCTAGAAACAAGCTTGAACTCGAAGGAACATTAATGGAATCAGTTCGGTGTCCGTCAGCCTGTCCGTTTTTCTCCGAGACTATTTTACGTAGACTATTGAAGTTGTAGCAATTGGTGGCCCAAACACAGACCTGAACTTAAAAAGTTGAATTTCAATTTTGGAGGGCTAGTTTTAGGGGGTTACCTGGGAAGTTAAAAAAACAAATTTTGAGGTAATCGTGTAGGGTGTCAAATGAAAGTTCGTTAAAGCACGAATTCAAAAACATATAAAATATTTTTTTGTGTTTCTTTTTTCTTAACGCTTTACCAAAAAAAACCTTAAAAAACTGTTGTCCCCCTAGCTTATCTCCAAAAATATCGCTCAGAAAAATCTAAATAAAATCGTTAACATTGAGAATAAAGTGTTGATTGAGCCAAAATTATCACGACTACATTACATTCGACAGTTTTTTTTTTATTAATTTTTTATAATTTCACCTTTCCAACTGTTTACATATCCTGAAGTGACGTACCCCATCGCAATCAAATAAAAACCAATTGAATGGTTGATCCTAGAATTATGCAGCAAAAAAATAACAATGAGCTTATACTTAAACCAATGATTTTAAGCACATAAAGGAATCTTGATGATTTCGTATACATTTTAATGTAGGTTTCTCTACTTTTACTACATTGGGAAAAATTGAATTTGTTTACAGACACGAGGAGACATATCGCAAAATTCCACGCATTTAATACAATTCAACGAACAAAGACACGAATAATGAAATATGATGCGAATGCGTTTCTTCTGAGCAGATGAGAAAGGGCATCAGATAAGTAATTTTATCAAGTTGCTTACATTTGTGTCCATACATCCATTAACATAGGTACTCGTAAATCTGTTACATCTTTATACATATATAAAAATGAGCTGTTCATTTGATACCTTAAAACTCATAAACTAAACATCCGATTGAGCTAAAACTTACACTATGTATATACTTTTTATGATCTTTGAAGTTTTCGTACAGTAAAAAATTTCAAGTTTACCGAAAGATTGTGCTGGGACTGAAAAATGTTTAAACTCACCGTACGATTAAGCTGAAACTTATACAATTCATAATGAAGTGAGAAATGTTTGTACATCAAAAAATTTCAAGTTTTCCGATAGATGGCGCTGGAACTCCAAAATTTCAAAACCATCCAATTGAGCTGAAACTTATACAATATATTATATGTAATGAAATGAGAAATGTTTTTCAATCACAAGTTGAAAACCAAAATCTCAAAATTATTACTACAGCAATGCACGGGAAGAGCTAACAGCTAACTTTTGATTTAAGTGCACTTCTCGCTTCTTCACAAATATATCGTGTAAGTTTCCAAATAACAGCGTTCGATGTACCAAATGGGTGTAGCGAAGCGCACCGGGGAACCACTAGTATGTTATAAAAATAACTGATAGGTAGTAGTACGAAACACTTTTGCGCAAGTATGATTTGCACTTGACCGGATTTTTTTCCGAATCTAAGTATTCATCGAGTGCAGTTTCTCGAATGACAGATTGGTCCCATTCGCCACTAAAAAAAGTCAATTTTTCCTGAAAATCACGTATTGAATGAAAGTGATCGACAGGAGTCCTCCAGGTGTTTACCAAATCTTGAAAATCCCTTTAGTCATTCTAAATCGACAAATGACGAACATCGCGTCATTGCTATTTCCTCCGAGTACTACCGGTGGGTATTTGCCTTCACCCCTCTGACGAAAGTGAAACTCGGTACCTAAAAATACTCACGAAGAAAACACTAAACGTTTCAATGGCGCTCTTAATATACTAAGGGAAAATATATCTACTGGAGGTTAACAGCTCTGGGGCAATCTGCTAAATGTTCCCGCCACGACGCGACGATGAACATTCAAACATATGCGCACATTTATTCTCATCTCATATCGGTGCTCTCCTCTGATTGTAGTAGCTGTGGCTCCCTCCAAGTGTTCTGTTTTTATTTCTTGAATTTTTTTTGTTCGTTTAATTTCTATCGCCATCTGTGTAACATCAGCGCACAAGCTGACATGCTCTGCAATTGAAAATTCAGCTGCTGCAGCTGGCAATCATCACACATAGAGAACAGCAGCCAAACGTGTATGGAAACACAGAAAACACCACATGAGGGTGAAAGCGCGTATGGAAAAGATATTTTCCAGACCTCGTCGGATCGCAGGAGAAAAAGAGGAGAAGGGAATGGAACATTTTCAATATTAACAGCTTTGCAATTGAAAAATATAAAAAAAAATCGGTTGTTTTTTTTTTGGAATTTGTGTGTTTAAACAATACGAGATAATTGCACGAGAAGATGTGTAAATAAGAGTCCTTTAGATGAAATTAAGACCCCCAGTCAGTAGGTGACAGCTTGCTCCTGTACAACTACCTTTCAAAATGTCTCCCTCATATCTCCTATGAACAAGTTTCTGCAATGATAAAAGTACCATACTTCGAATACGACCGAAAACAACTCTTGAGATCAATCAAACCCAAAAATGGAAAAACTGAAATGTTTTTATTTAATTATTTGTCTTAAAAATTCAAAATGCTTTTGAAAATAGCTACAATTGCTAAATTTACAATATAACCACATTTCAGTGAGTCTGGAATTATGACACTCTGTTCTTATTCCATTTGGATACGTGTCCGTTTCAGACCTTCAACGCTTTTGTATTGTATACTCGATTGTAGCAACCCTCGTAATAAGGAGTTAAGAACACCACAATTTATGGGATGTGCCCAACCGAACCGCATTTTTGTGAGATACTAGAATGTGGTTGTTATTGCTGACCTTGCTTACTAGAATGCTGCATATGGTGAAGTCCACCGGATTGAAGTCGAGCGAACACAAAGGCCAATCTCAGTCGAAATTATCCAATAATAATCCAAGCTCGCTTTGTCTTGGTTTTGTAACCGGGTGCAGAAGCAAAATCCAGCGAGTGAAGATCCTTTTTTTCCAGTGGCCGCGAAAGAACCACGGCTTCAGCGCCTTTCGATTTTTGGAACTGCATTCCCTTCTGAGTAACTTTAAGCTCAGGAAAAGGAAAATGCATTAGCCATAAGGACCACGCTACAATACCTAGTACACTTCCCCTTCTGGTCTTCCCCACCTCAGAGACGATTGACCATTTAAATGTCCTTCCCCATCAGGACAGGTTTTGGTATCAAATGACAAAATTAATAAAATGTCATAACGCCCAAAATATATTTTGGCATTTTGAGTGATATCGAGCCAAAGTATATTATCTTACTAGCTGTCCCGCCCGGCTTCGCCCGTGTCTAAAAAATATAGTGTTACTTACAATACATACATTGCCATTTAGTTCGAAGAATCAAAGACAGTGCGAATGCACCCTAAGGTTTGCAATCTACCAATATATACAATTCACAAGTGTGGATTTGTAGTTTGAATAAGTGACATTTCGCAAGAAAGAGGCATTTGTTAGAGTATTTTTATTTTTGCATTATTTTAAATAATGCGAATACTTACTTACTTAACGGGCTCCCGACCCGTGAAGAGTCTCTGCCTGAGACACGGCAGCCTTCCACTCTCTTCGATCGAGGGCACGCTGCTTCCAGTCGTCTAGACCAAGCGCACTGGCATTCGCGGTAGCTTGGTCCTTAAACCGGAGGTTCGGTCTTCCTTGTCGTCTCGAACCTGGGGGCTGTGATTCGAAGATCCTCTTTGCTGGAGCATTGTTGTCCTTTGTCCATTCGCTCGATGTGGCCGAGCCAGTGGAGTTGATATTTACTGCGATGTAGGTAAACGCCTTAACCACTTCGAAGTTACTGCAGCCAACAATGACGTTTTGTCCTAAGCGGTGGACAGATGTTTCATTGTACTTGGTTGTGTCCTCATTCACTTCAAGGCCAACTCGTTTCGCCTGTTCTTCAATTGCCGTGAAAGCCTCTAAGACGGCGCGCTGGGAGCGACCGATGATGTCTATGTCGCCCGCGTATCCCAGCAGCTGGACTGATTTGTAAAAGATAGTGCCTTCCGTGTTTACACCTGCCCTGCGCAATATCCATTCCAGCACAAGATTGAAGAAGTCACATGACAGCGCATCTCCTTGCCGAAATCCGGTGCATGTTTGGAATAGTTCGGAAGAGCTGTTTCCAAATTGCACGTTGCACCGCGTATTTTCCAGCGTCACGCGGCATAGCTGGATCAGTTTAGACGGGATCCCGAATTCGGCCATCGCCTTGTAGAGCTCAAGACGATGGATGCTATCATATGCGGCTTTGAAGTCGATGAAGAGATGGTGAGTCTCGACTTGAAATTCGTTGGTCTTTTCCAGGATCTGTCTTAGTGTGAAAATTTGGTCGATCGTCGATCTGCCTGGCCGGGAGCCACACTGGTGCGTGCCGATTAGTGTGCTGCAGAAAGGTTTCAGGCGTTTACACAGTACGTTGGATGGGATCTTATATGCGACGTTAAGCAGGGATATGCCTGGGTAGTTCTTACAAGACATAGGATCGCCTTTTTTGAAGATGGGGCATATAGAGCTGATAGTCCAGTCATCGGGCATGGCTTCATTCACCCATACTTGGTTGATGACTTGGTGCATGCACCCTACCAAAGCATCACCACCATGTTTGAAAAGCTCTGCTGGTAGACCATCAGCCTTGTTGTTCTTCAGCTTTTTGATAGCTGAGCCGACCTCTTTAAAACTGGGAGGGGGGATGGATTCTTCGTTGACTGGATGCGGGTTCTCTTCTTGCCCTATCACTCTCACTACCTGATGCCCATTAAGTAGCTGCTGAAAGTACTGCTTCAACATATCTACTATTCCCTGCGCTTCGGTGTTTAGGTCTTCTTCACTGTTTCGAAGAGCTTGCGTTCCGGGCTTGAAGCCTGCTGCCAGTTGCTTGGCTTTCCTAAAAAACATCCGGATGTTGTTCCTATCGCGGGACTCTTCGATATCCTTGAGCTGGGAGACTGCGTGGGCCCTTTTCTTCTTACGCAGGATCTTCTCCTCCTCCCTTCTTCTGGCTCGATACTCTTTTCCCGCTGTCCTTGTTTTGCGTTGCAGCGCTTGCACGTGTGCATTTTCTGTCACCTTTTTCAGACGCACGCATTCATCATCATACTAAGGGCTCTTTTTGGGTGGTGGCTGGTAGCCTATGGTGGTCTCTGCTACCCCTTTGATGATGTCGCGATACTGGTTCCACAGATTGTTGGCGTTTGTGGATGGTGAATGCACAGCGGAGAGTCTCTCGCTCAGGCGCTCTCTGTAGACTCTGGCTACTCCATCCGTGCTAAGGCTTCCAACGTTGAATTTCTTTTTCTGGGCGGTTCGCAGCTTCTTCTCGTTGGATAGTCTAGCTGCAACAAGATAATGGTCAGAGTCAACGTTTGCCCCTCTGAAGGTTTGCACATTCAGAATGTTGGATGCGTGCCTCGCATCTATTAGCACGTGGTCGATTTGGTTGGCGGTTCGACCATTTGGAGAGCGCCAGATTGCTGTATGGATTCGTAGTCTTGGAAATCTAGTGCTACTTATCACTGTATTACGAGCTGCTGCAAAATCGATTAGCCGGAAGCCATTGTCTGTGGTCGTGTCGTGGAGGCTGTGCTTTCCAACTTATCCACCGAAGATGTTTTCCTTACCGATTTTAGCATTGAAGTCCCCGAGTATGATTTTGACATCATACTCCGGACAGGCTCCGTAGGCTCCGTCCAGGAGGTCATAAAACCTATTCTCCTTGATAGAGTCTTCAGCTGATCGGCTTAAAGTCAATTATCATTGAGTGTAGCCGATTTCCACCGACGAATAAGCATCCTAAACATGTGCAGTCCTTTGTGACAGCTGTAATAAATGTCGCAATTTTCCTTTTTTTGCATACCTGATCCTATCCATCGTATCTTACCCGTTACGTTACCCTTACGTTACCCCGACGGCACAACCCCCAACCTGGAGGGTCAGTTCCATTTTTTTACCCCGCTGGGACGAGGGGCCGGTTTTAAACCGATGTCAGTAACCCGCTTCGGGGAAGTGAGCGCTGCCGTTGGCCCAGTGAGGGCTCATCCGCCACCATCTCTTTTCCAAGATCCTGACTAGTACATGGAAATCCTTATCGACCTGAGCTCCGAATATGTCGGAGTAGCTCAGATAAGGTTTTGTTTCAGTTCTGGAAATCTAGCGCCACCGTTGGTTCCATCGATGCTATTTTCTCTGGATCAGCACTCGCACTTATAAGTTAAGCAAGTCGAGCCCAGGTGGGCAGCGACGAGTATCTGATGGCTACCACTTGGAGGTAAAATAAGCACAATTGATGTGTGGTAACAGTTACAACACTGGGCTTCGCCAAGTTAAAGCCAATCAGTGCCTACCCTATTTCCACAACATCCAGCCATCAAATAATGCGAATAAATTAATTTAAAAATCGCCCTGTAATAGGCATAGGATGTTAATGAACTGGAATACGAAGTTTTACTTCATTGTGTGCATTAGTTTTTGTGTTTGTCTAATCATAAGATTGACAGGTAAGAGCGTCACACTGAGATTTATATATTAATAAGATATTAGTATGATGATAAGAACGTCATAACCTCCGAAAGCTATGACATGACGCCCAAATTTAGCAACGACAAATATCTTGGGCGTTATGACATTTTAAGATGCGGGCGTTAAATGACATTAGACAATTACTTTGGGCGATATGTCATTCCATGTGGGCTTTGCGACCCTTTATGCCTTGGAATTTTGAGCGATGTGTCGGTTTTTGGGCGTTATGACACTTTTCAATTTGGGCGTTATGGTTTTGGGCGATAAGACGCCCTTTTTTTTTATAATTTACACACGCTAAAGGGGATATGAATACCCTTTTAATGTTTACACACAGCGCGAGCACATGAAGGACAAGAACGAGAGACAGACATGATACATTATTTGACCGACATTTCACTACCTATTCCAATAAACTATCATTGCTCTCAAAAATTCCAAGAACAACATTTTTCGTACATCGCTACATAGGTGCAGGGAAATAACCCACAAAAAAGTGAAGTTTTTGCCCGCCTTCAGTGAGAAATAACTTCACATCACAAATGTGCACTTATTTCCTACTAGAGGTGAAGTTATTGCCCGTGAAGTTATTTCCCTGCACCCACTACATATGATCCGGAGACGGCAGTTGCTTTGAAGAGGTGTAATTTGACAGCTGCTGGAAAAATACATACTCGTAGTTGCAAGAGTTGCCAGGTGACTATTCTCAAAAATGTGGTTTTCAGACGAAGACACCCACCCACTCCCCGTTCGGTTTCCCTCCATAACCAAAAAGTTAATCATTTAAATTGACGAGTCTCAAACTCAACAACCACTTGCCGAGATTCCTGTGAATCGCTTATCGCTGTTTTCCCAAGCACACACGTTTTCTGCCAAAAATCCTTTTTTTCGTTAGCTCTGTCTACTGTCTTCCTATCGCTATACACTTTCCACAGCCAGTCAATGAGCATAGTGATACTAAAAAGGATGTGGCTAGGAGGTGGGTGGTGGGATATCATCCCTTTTGGAGTTTTCGTACATACGACTAACATTATGAACATTTTTCTTTAACCTTTCTGTGATTTACAGGAAAGGGATATTTCTCGTATACACACACATTTGTATTCTTATATATGCATGTTAAATATGACAAAATGGGAGGCGTCGCTTGTCGTCACAACAGACAAAACGCTGCTGCCGCTGCGGTCACCGAAATTAATGAAATGTTCGTTCTTTTTTTTGACTTTCTTGTGTCACGCATGAAATGCGAGCGTGGGCTCACTGACAACTGTTATTCTGATTCTGGCTAATTATTGACAGACATGATGACGTACGCCATTTTCGAGTTATGTACATACATATGTACGTGATTGTGAAATTATTTAGCGGCCGTTGGACTGTGAAGTCGTTATCCTTCGGTTATTTCGACAAATTAGAATATGATGATTGTTGTCATCAAGTTGGAGCTACCTAGGTTGAGGATGGGTTGAACTTTTTGGCGCAAAAGGATTCAGCAATCAACTACACCTGTGTTGGAATTTCATATATGTATATATTTTTTTTAATTGAATTCCAACGATGGGACACGTGCCAACATCTGCGACACGTACTCGAAATGTATGGAATGTGACCAACGATTTTGGAAGCGGAAGCAGATGGAAACAAAATAAAAAACGAATCCTGTTACATAGTTTTGTGCGCAAAATGTGGCACCAGAAGGGCACCACATCAAGTTGAACATGGAGCAAGCAGCACCGGCAGTAACTAGGAAAAGATGCAATTAGGCTTTCACACACATGGGTGGGGTGGGGCGGTGGGAGAAGCTTAAATGGATTCCTGTGAAGCGTTTAAAGTTCAACTTCAACACGTGTGTACACTGGTGTACTCGTAAAACACCCCTTCTTCGTCTTCCGTAGTCAGTTTCTTTGGTTTTTGTCAGTCTTTTTATTATTTTTGTTCTTTAATGCAGCTGGACTCGTTCCTTCGTCCTTTTTTGTAAATGTGAATGGAGCCGCATGTCCTTTACAACTCTGTCGGTAACACACATACAGAGTAACAGACACACACATATAACGCCGCAGTATGCCTGCAGCGGTTGTAGGTTTTCAGCTGCTGCTGGCGGATGGTATAGAAGACAAACCAACACCGCACAAGGACAATGTGGTGAAGTAATAGATACACACTTTTCCGGTTGACTTCTGGTCCTGCCAGTTACAGCTGTTTTTTCTTTCATTTTTAATTCCTCTCTAACATACACACACACAAACAGATATAAACAAATTGGGGTATGGGAATACCGTATTTCAAAATACAATCCTGCGATGGGCACAGGTGTCGGAAACATTCACCAACTGTTTTCATTCATTCCAAGGAGAGCTATTGAAATTATCCCTTTTCGTTTATGTTGAGTTTGCGTGCGTGTGTGTGCTTATATCTTTTGCACGCGGTTAGGCAATTGCCAAGTGTTGTTGTTGGTTCTTGGCACTGAATGGGGCAGAGAGCAACAACAACAGAAACAGAGGTGTATTTGCGTTGTTCTAGGCAAGGATCTTTCAAGGATGATTGAGTACGAGGATTTTTTTCTTCTGCCAATAACCACGAAAGTAGTTAAATAGATACCATCGCATCGCATCGCATCGCATCGCATCGCATCGGTGTCAGCATTAATTGTGCCAAAGAAATTGAACTATGACGCAAGAGTAATAACGACGATAGGATGTTGCTACATTTATTTTTGCCTTCTACCAGAATCGCATGAAAGTGCATACACAAAGGAGTTTATTTGTAACAAAATTAGGATAAACAGAACTGTCAAAATTTAAAACTAACTTATGGCTGTCAATATTGAGAGTTCATCCATTTTGATTGTGCATATGGTCTCAACACGCCCACTAGGTCTTACAAGCTAGAAAATCTAAACAAAGCAACACGGTCATAAGCTTGATAATTATGGCTGTCAAAATTGACAGTTCCCAAATACAGTGGTGGTCCAGTATAAAGAATGCCGATATAACGAATGATCGAAAGGAAAAGTTATGCTTCCTAAGTTCTGGAAAAATATATTAGGGGTATTCACGCTTCGGTGTATCTAGTCTTGTAAAAGTGTAAAAATGTATTTTTTTTTTTTTGCACCAAAGAGCGAACGCGAGTTTTCATATTTGTAGCAACCCTGAAGCTTACGTCAAAATTTGTTGATTTTTGTTTACGAAATCATAATTTGGAAGAAATATAAGTGAACAGAAAAATATAGTGAACATCGATATAGTGAACAATCCAATATAGTGAACACACAATATTTTATACAGGCAAACAAGATTGTTCACTATTTAGAATATTTGTTCGTTTCACAGCTTGTGGTTGTTTTTAGTGCAAAAACAAAGTGCGTGTTGCTTATTTTGTTATTTTTTGAACGATATTCTTTGTGACCATGCCACTTAAGCACAGCTTAAATGTATTATGTTTTTTACGGAAGGGTTGTTTTTGTTAAAAATAAGATATTCTTTCTTATAAATATTGGCTTGTTTTTTAGTAATCGCAAAGAAAAATTGTAATTATATTCTATTTTCGATGAATTGTACGTAAAAACATACACATTAATGTAACGTCAATTAATCATGTAAATAAAAGCGTTTCTTTTACATACGACCATTATATTCTTACTAAAAAGAATTCAGTTTTTGTATGAAAATTTGTCGTATGTAAAAAAAACTCTATGCGTACGACAAAGAAATACTAATAACGTTACATAGAGCCTACATACGACAAAATAACACGGCATATCTTGGAAACTACCAATGGTAGCCAAAAACTGATAGCAACAACAGAAAGGCCTCATCGAAAAATATAATAATAGGTTTGTTTGATGTCAGCCCTAGGACGCACTAGGGTGCACTGAAAACGCACTGATGCGTTTTATGTCCGCCAGTGCTACACTGAAAACGCACTGAATATGCTGCCCGGCGTTCGTTGTCGACACTGGTTCTTCACTGAATTTACCCCGAGTATTTCGTCAGTGCAAGAAAAAAGGGCTGTCAAAACATTAAATCAGCTGATTTGTCATTTGGTTATTTTTCATTGCGTTGGTTTTGCTCATTGTGCTTGTGTTTTTTGTATTCAGATAAGTTTCCTAGTAAAACAACGAACAAAACAAATGCAGAACTATACGAAAATTAACCAAATTTGATTTCTGTTAAATTATCAAAGAATGCCAGTTGTCAGGGCAAGGTATTTACGTTCGATGAAATGGGGGTTGCACTGGGTTATTCGACAACCACGAAAATAATTGACACTAGTCATTGCACCCCAGGGCTGGCGACAACGAGCAAACCTAATGCATCAAAATCAGAAAATGCTAAAATTTGACATGCGACAACTATATACTATATGGACTATATGCAACTATATGCTTCAAGGAGTCCACGCTCGTTACAATGAACAATCTCGCTTCAGTGAACAAGCCTGGTTTTTATTAGTTCACTATATCGAGCGTCTACTGTATTAGGTACTCATCTTGGAATTTATTTTTATATTTTATTTCGTACATAGATATTATTTCTTTGTTTATTCAAAAATCTTGTTTTTTTAAGTTCTTGTTCGTACCGTTGTTTCTTCTTCAACAGGTTTCTATTTCGAATTTCCAATTCCTTCTCTATATTTTTGTTATTTCAAATTAAGATCTTTTTTTCTTCTTATTCGATGCCGAATCCCTTGTAGTTTCAATGTTGGTCTTCCAAAAGTTACTTTTATATAAGAATTGCGCTGTAGGCTTCTGTAAATAATGAATAAAATGTGCTTACATCTTCACCTCGGAGTATCCCATCTCTTGAATTTGGTCTAAGAGGAGAGGAAAACATTGTCTTTGTCATCCCATTTTTTATTGGCACCTTTTATTTTTTAAGAAATTTTCTTCGTCCATGTTTCTGCTAGACTTTTTTTTATTTAAATAAATTTAATTAAATACGAGAACCGAAAACATTTGACAAACTGTCAAAAATATACTACACCTAAAATTTACACTCTAAGTTACAATAGGGTTGGAGTATTGCATAAGTGTAAAAGTGTAAAAGTGTAAAAAAAATGACAGCTAGTGTATTTTGTTGTTGAATTGTGAGAAAATGTTACACTTTTAAACTTTTGCAATTTTACAAGACCAAATACACCGAAGCGTGAATACCCCTATTATGTAATTCCAAATCCCGGAAACAGAGTTTGAAGCGCCAAGAAGAGATAGTCGTAGTTACGAATATCATGACTGTTGTCTAGGTCTAGATACCTACCTAGTTGAGCAAATTACATTTCCTTATGCTGACTTCACTGCGGAGGATTTGGAATCTTGGAACAGAGTTTTAACAAGTGTATTACCTAATTGTGCCGAAGGTTGAAATATACATACTTGCTTTGTTCAATTAGATTAGAAACTACCTTTCGGGCCCGTTCAATACAAGTTATATTGGATGGTTTCAAGTCTCACATTCACGAAAAGCTCTCCATTTTCGGTATGTGTGTTAATGCCAACCTACGTTGGCAAATGCCAAAAATGCCGCGAAATGCGGCGATGTAAGAAATTCTTCACCCTTCTGATCTTGCTACAATTTATAAGGCGTATATTCGCCCCAAGCTCGAGTACAATGCTCATATCTGGTCGGGTGCTCCAAAAACATCACTGCATCTGATCGATAGAATACAAAAGCCCGCGATAAAACTTATAGGGGATAGAGACATCACTGAGTCAATTGACTCCCTTGAACACCGTCGTAATGTTTCTTGTCTTTCCCTGTTTTATCGCACAAACAGTGCTCCACCGAAACAGTCAGTTCCTCCCTTTCGACAATTTTCTCGACACACGTCTCGCCACGACTGCCCATCAGTTTACCCTTAGCCCAAGTTCGGACGTACAGTAAAATACCTACATATAGAGATTCTTTCTTTAACCGGTCAACACGAATGTGGAACGCTTTACCAAACACGCCTTTCCCCTCCTGTAACGATCTACAAACATTTAAGACCAATGCGCATCGGTATCTCCTCTTTCATCCTCCCCAAATGTCCCTATGACCCGCGCTGTGCGAGACATTTTTAGGGTATTCATAGCCCCTTTAGCGCGTGCATTATAAAAAAAAGTAAATTCGAAGTGAAGTAAGTATCTTTCTTTCAAATTCAATCAAAATAAAAACAAAAATTCAGTGTAAGGCTACGAAGGATTTTTTTTTTGTTTTTGTGCGTCTAATGGAATTGAATTAAATAATTTCTGACAGATATGCATGCCCGTGTCCGATCAAGGGAGTTTCCGGTTACTTACTTACTTAGTTGGCGCTACAGCTCGAGGTGAACCTGGGCCTGCTTCTCGCAACCATTTGTGTGTGCGTGTTATATTTTTGCACGAATGGAAGGGACCTACAGTTTTTTGCCGACTCCGAACAACGAGTTGAGAAGCTCAATCGTGACAAATGATACTCTTTGATGTTTGTCAGACATTCGAAAGAGGTGGGCACTGTGAAAAACTTTTAGGTGTTTGCGGCGGGATTCGAACCCAAGACCGCTGGCTCAGTAGTCCGACGCACTAACCACTTGCGCTACGGTTTCCGATTAAGGGGACGTAAAATGTATGCAATCTGAAACATAAAAGCTTGTTTAGGAAAATGTGTCCGTCTAAAGGATCGGTCCGATCAAGGGAGTGTCCGTAATGGGAGATTTCACTGTAAATGAAATTGAATGTCATGAATTGGAAACAATATTTGTACATTTATTTATTGTTTCCGACAAGGAAAATATGTTTGATGTTACAAATTTTTCGATATAGCGAGTGCAACTGGATATTCGTTATATTCGACCACCACTGTAGTTTGCACTTTCATTATGTCATCTGACTTGAAATAAGTTATGTTATTCGTCCAGATGTTTCCATTATACGCTATTGCTTATGCGAGCACACGTACATACGTACGTATAAGTGACAACGACGTCACTAAATTACACTACGTCATGAATGAAATGGAACAATATACATGTTATGACATCTTTGTAGATATCTCCTCATTCCGTTAATACGATATTTTTCCCGCAGATTGTTATCTTGAGCATCATGAACCACAAATATCGCGTAATTCTCATTTGATTGCATGAGTAACCCACCCCCTCTCCGGCTGCTGTTTGCGTGTTTGTTTTTCTTTTGCCTCATAGCACGCCATCACCTTTTATTGACAGGCCACCGCAGGCGGCCACATGGCCAGATGCCCAGAGAGCCACAAACAGGCAACCTGCGATATTTCAGTAACATCCACCAACGCACCCACCATCCCCCACCCCCCGCCCGACGATGAAGATGCTGATGACGACGAATGATGAGTTCTGTGTTTGATTTTAAAGCTCCTTCTGGTTTCTGTCCAACAAGTTGAAGATGCCTGCCTGTGACATGAGCGCTTTTCTCGCCCTCCCAATTTTTGCCCCACTTATACGGTTTTTCTTTCTTTTTTTTTATAAATTTTTTCGCTTTCAATTGTGTGTTGCTTTGTAAAAGCGAATTTGACGAATGGAGAGCGTGTCAACAACACCATGTGGAGCTGCTCTTAGCTTGAGCATCGTGGGTGCCTTTTGCACCACACACACTCGCTTCGTCCTAATGGAATGTCTAATTTTTGCTTTGTACCCGACGACGTTTTGAAGTGTTCCACACTTTTCGTCTAAATAGGTACCTACATACGTACATACACATGTATGTATGTAGGTAAGGGTATTTGTGTTTTTGTCTGGGATTGTTGAAAGAACATTTTTTTTTTGCATTTTTCAACAGACATTTTGAACACCTTTTCCTCGATTTCATTTAAGCGCTTGACAAGATTGTTATTGGATGGGTGAGTAAATGCGAATTCAGTGGAATCGATGTGGGAATTTATTCTGGAGAAATAATTGAATTGAATTGAATTTTTTTTTTTATTTTCATTTCGGAGGAAAAAAGATAAATTGAATGTGGGACAAGGGACACTGTTGAATGAGGCAAAAAGGGATTCAATTAAATTGGATCGGATAGGGTATTATTTAAAGCTCGCAATATTGACTCAGGGTAAGCGTAAACAGGTATTAAATAAATACACTCCTGGCTAGGGTTACCAAACGCCAGAATTAGGCCTGACGCGTCAGGCTCAGGCCAGGCCTTACGCATTGTCAGGCTTTTTAATTTTTTTTGCGACTTTTTTTACATCAATGCAATTTTAACGAATAAAGAAATATGATAAAAGTAAAATTGTTGCTGAATGCATCCAAATATGAAACGAAATATCCCTCTGTCATTTTGTGTGAACGCCTGAAAACTTTGTCAACAGCCTGTGCGGTTTTAGCCTTGGACTTGTTCATTGATTTTAAGGCCGCCTATGACAGCATCTGCAGAGATGAACTGTATAGAGCCATGTCTACATTTGACATCTTAGCCAAACTCTACCGTCTGTACAGGATGATGATGAAGAAACCTTTTATGACAAAAAAGGTGACGCACTGTCATGCGACCTCTTCAACATCATACTCGAAACAATTGACTTACAAACCAACACACGAGGAACGATCTTTCAAAAGTCCGTTCAATTACTTGCATACGCCGACGATATTGACATCATTGGTAGAACACAGCGAGCTGTCACCGGCGCGTTCGCGAGTATAGAAATGGAAGTGGCTAAAATGGTTTTAGCGGTAAACCAGGGCAAAACAAAATATATGCTGTCAACAAAAAGGGACACCCATCGTCGAAGAATTGGACAGAACGTCACAAAGGACTTTGTCTACCTCGGCTCTGCTATAACATCACAAAATGACATCTCGTCGAAAATCAAACGAAGGATTGCTCTTGCCAATCGCTGTTCTTTGGGCTAAGAAGGCAATTGAGTAGTAAAGTCCTTTCTCGATCGACTAAGGAGACTCTATATAAGACCCTTATCATCCCAGTCTTGCTATATGGAGCTAAAGCGTGGACTTTATCGAAAGCGGATGAAGATATCCTTGGTCGCTTCGAGAGAAGAATCCTTCGTACGATATTCCGTCCCCTTTGCGTTGACGGGGTCTGGAGGAGAAGATTCAACCAAGAACTGTACGAGCTGTACAGCGACATCAACCTGGTCAAGAAACTGCACATTGGAGCATATAGAGCGTATGGACATCAACGCTCTGGCTCGAAGAATATTCGATTCTATCCCGGTGGGTCGGCGTAACAGGGGTCGACATCGCCTAAGGTGGTGCCGGTGCGCACAAGTAGAACAAGACCTCAACCAACTTGAAGTGCGCAACTGGAGGCGGTTAGTTAAGGACCGGGCTAATTGGAAGAGGTTGTTGGTTGAAGCCTTTATCCACCCCAGACTAAGTGAAGTTTTACATAATGTAAAATGTAAATGAACATATAGAAATGAAGTTTATGACTGTTAATTTGCTTTGTTAAGAAAAAAAAAAAATTAATTTGTTCTTGTCAGGCTTTTTGCTTCAAAATCAGGCTTTTCTCTCTCAACCGTCCGACTTTTCGAATTTTGTTTGATGGTAACCCTACTCCTAGTGCACCTTTAACTAGGTACTTATGTTTTCGTCTACACTTTAAGACGGTTAGGGTTGAAAACTTAAATGGTGTTTGTCTGAGCTTGCTTTATGGGTTGTGTCCGAAACTAAGTGGGGAGTTTTTCGCGTTCAGTCGAATTGGTGGGAAAAGTTGAGCTGCAGCTTCACTTGACTAGAACGAAAGTACGAATATTGATTAGTCCTAGAATTTTCCTATGTACTGATATACTGAAGCTCTAGAAGTTCATTGAAGTAGGTCAGGAGGAAGAGGGTAGCAAAGTGCAAAACTACCTCAATATCAGATAGGTACATAACATATGTCATTTTAAGATAAAAAGTTAATTTTTTTTCCAGCCTGGAGTACAAAGACGAGCTCATAGAACTCAAAAACTGATCCAATATATTGCCAAAAGATATTGCCTTTATTAGAACACTAAATGTACTCTACATACAGTGGTGCTAAAAATTATAGACTCAAACTTAAAGTAGTTTTCTTGAGTGAAGTAATAAACATTTATGACTAGTTTTGTGACAAAATATTGCCAACCGACACCAACTCGGGGAAAACCCTTTAATGGCTGAAATGCTTTTTTACCAGTAATGGTAGTTAATTTTCTGAACAAACTCAAATTTCGCCTGTGAAAAAGTATAAAACGTAAAAGTTTAATTCAATACTTTGGAAACCACGTTGTCGTTCGTGCTGTACAGATCGGAGCATTCTCTTGTTGAAATACGACATCTTCGTTTCATGTAAGTGTTATTAGGGGAAGAGGGTTCTCTTCCACCACTTCTTGGTACTTTTTGGCGTCAATTCTTCCAGATTTAAAAACAATTTCTGTTTTCAGATTTCCAATGAAAGCTGCTACACCATAATTTTTCCTCCTCCTAGGGGCCTGCATGGCATGATTTTCCTTTATTTCCTGAGATCATGCCAATAGTACTTAGACCGTCGAGGCCGTGCTAGTTAACTTGTTTCTCAGCACTGAATATCACATGTGACCACATTTCAGCGAATTCAATTCGTGTTTCCTTATGATAATTTGTGAGTGGTGATTTGCACAATCACTTTCGATCCTTCAAGTTATTTGAGTCTGTTGCCCATTTGCTAATGAAGCTAGAATCGCAGTGTAAATTAAAACGTCGAACCATTTGGGACGAAGAAGCACCTGTTTTGGACATTGCACGTATAACGGCTCATTTTACTGTCGGCGAACATTTTGTCGGTCTCCCAAATCACTAATTTGATCCGTAATTTTCAATACCAGCCTGTTGAAAATTCTTTATTACACCTTGAGAGCGATTTACATATTTTATTGGCAATTTGTCTTTGCGTCATTCCAGTATTTTGTAAATCGACTTTTTTTCTCTGATTTTCAATGTCCGTTAATTGTTTTCCACATATTTTTAAGTTCTGTGGACTTGAAACGGCAATATCAGAACTGTCCATTTTGCTCAGTGCAACTGAAAGCATGACTTTGTGTTTGGTCATTCGAAAGTCATCTTAGAATAATGTATATACATATGTATCTATTCTATGTAGTTGGCTGAATTAACATTTTCCAGTTGTGCAATATACATACAGCATATCTAAGCTCAGAGAGAATGCATATATACTTTCATACACTTACATATGTATATTTAAGCCCGAAAGATACTTAAAGATGGACAATGGCCTAGAATATCGTAAGCTGTGCAAAGAAAACGATATGATAAAGAGTCGTTGTACTCTTCTCAATACGAACACCCATCTCTGTGGCACCATTCAATTGCAAAACATCAGCGTCTTCCTTAAATCATCATGACTGTCTCAAGTTTTATTGACACTAGGAAAGTTTTACTCAGCCGCACCTGTGCAATGTTAACAACAATGTTCCGAGCAAAATATTTTACTATTTACTCCGTCTGACCGTTAGCATTGCGAAGGTAGGAAATACCGCATCACTCGTCACCGCGATCAACGGTTGCCTTCCCTCTATGGATTCAAGTGAACTAGCAACTGTGAGCACATATTTCAAAGCAAATAGCGATGGAAACTGGTGTTGTGGTGTTCTGGTAAAATTCAGTGTGAAGAATGAAGATACAAAAAAAATATAGCAATCAAAATGTTTGGCTTTCATTAAACTGGCAGCAGCCCATCAGCAATGAATGAACGAACACAGATTCGAAAAAAAACAAACGATGAATTTTTTGTGTATACAAAATAATCGTGTAATCGATGAAGTAAACAAATCGATGTTTAATCATCGAACTATTCGATTGAGTTCTTAAAAAATATTGCAACAATTTACCGGTGTTGACTTATTGAACACATTTTTATTTGACATCTCGTCTAAAATCTTCGTTCCGAAATTGCAGTTCAGCTGTTGAATCCTCTCATCCGTGAGCGAGTAACTCATGATTGAAAAAAATTAAGTTTAAAAAACTAAAACCCGACTATGGGAAAAACCAAATAAAAAATACGAAACAAGATGAACCCAAACAATGATTTTCAGGGTACAGCTGTGGTCGCATACCGCTTTGTCCAATGAGAATGAGAGCGTAATTATATAAATACGTTATTGTAACGGCATGCGACCATGGCTATACTCTGAAAATCATTGTTTCGTGTCATCTTGCTTCGTACTTTTTATTTGGTTTTTCCCGTAGTCGGGTTTTAGTTGTTTAAACTTAATTTTTTATTAACAACTTTTTAGTTTCAAAAAATATGTAGTGTATGTATAAGTAAGCAATGTCGTATTCTACCTGTCAACCCCTTTCGTTTGGTACCCATATTAGGGATGTAGTAAAGATAACGGAAATCCATAATCTTGGGGGCGTCCGCCATATTGAATTTAGAATGAATTCGTATCGTATTGCATTCTACTCGCCAAGCCATTTCATTTGATACACATATTAAGGTTGTAGAAATAACAGAAATCCGCCATCTTTGAGGGGCGTCCGCCATATTGAATTTAGAATTCCGTCATATCGTATTGTATTCTACTCAGCAAGCCCTTTCATTTGATACCACTATCAATGCGGTTGTAAAGACTAGTCGGGTAAAAAAGAAAAAAAAAGAAGAGGTAGTCCTCCATTTTGCTTGGTGCGCCCGCCATATTGAATTTTTCTGTGACATCACATAGCCTAGGACACTCTCCGAATAGAGACGAATCCAATGACACCTCATTTGTTGAAATCGGTTCCATAGTTTAGGCTGTACGAGGTGACATCCTTACATACAAACAAACAAAGAAACAAACAAACAAACCCAGCCTGTTAAAACATAACCCTTCCTCTGCGTAGTCGGGTGAAAATGAGTAGGTATTTGGAATTACGGCATACATGATCGCGTAAAGCATGGGTGGCTAAACAGTAGACCGCAGTCGACTGGTCGAACGCGAAGGCATTTACAGTTGACGTCGACGCACATAGGTCGATTTTTAGGTATTAGGCGGCTAAAAGTAAATGTTTCAAAGTCAACTTACAACAAAACAAATGTATTCTTTGATAAACAGGTACCCCAACAGATATTATCCGCCCCTCCATGGGAACCCTCTGCGGCGCGGGCACCTCACAGGCCGGAACTAAATCGTCTCGCAAGCTGTACACGTTTTGTTATCGGTAGCGCCGGCCGACGCTCATAGCGAACGAAAGTGAATATTTCATGTTATACAGTGCAGTGCATAAGTTAAAGTGATGAATATGGATAAACCAGATAAGTTTCTTATAATATGATATAAATTTCAATTAGAAATGTTAAAATTTAGTACAGTAATAGCGTTTTAAAGACTACCCTTTTTAATGGGTAACTTCGCACCATTTTTTGTTTTCAATAGCAAAAATGTTATACTTCCGAGCCCCGTCCGAGTAAAATTTCTTACTTTGTTCTATAATATAACTCCTTTGCTTGATAACCAGAAATTATCAACCACTACTTTGCACAACTAAATAAACACATTTTTAGTCAGAAAGTGATAAATTGCCTTTTTTTTTTTCTTTTGTGTCAAAATGAATTTGTTTTGTGGTAGGTTCATCAGGCTGCTCGGAGTTGAGAGTAGTAACTTGTAAATATCTATTTATTTATTTTTTTTTATTTATTTATTTTTTTATCTACAAGCAATATTACAGCTAACAGATTTACAACAATTTAAGTATATATCTATAATCTATAATCTATAAATATTATAAAACTGTAGAGGTTTTTTTGTTGGTTACCTAATGGCGTGAAAACAGATTTCGATGAAACTTTTTTTTGAAATGCTTCTTAAGTACCCGGGATGATCACAAGCTATGTAATTTTTTGCTCAGCCAACTGGGTCTTACATAGTAGTCAAAATAACTGTATATCGGAGAGGAATATTATCATTATACAGCCCTAACTCAATAATGGCTTATCGGATTAAAAATCAAAAAAATAGGTGAAATTAGTAAATCTGTCGCTGATTCATTTGAGATATAAAATATCCTCCTGCGTTATCCTGAAGCTGAGCAATGTTCAAAACAATTATTCAAAACATCGCCCACAATTTTTCTTCAGCGGAGACCACCGCCAGCAGTCGTGCAGCAGTGGGTATCGGTGCAATAGTGTGTGTGTGAGTATATGTGCGCGCTCTAACATGATCATATGCTTTGTACTTCAATGTGCTACAATCATTATCACCATTTGCGGCTCTCCCACTCAACCAATCTTAACAAATGAGGTGTCAAAAGAAAGAGAATTTTCTAGAGCAGTGCAAGAATTCGTTGCTTTGTGAGCGAGCTATTTTGTTGCCTCGGAATGATTAAGCTCCAGCAATTAACAGCGAGATATTTTCACGTGCTGATGGTTAAAGTGCAGAATGTATTTCAATCACCCGGGTTGTGGACCAAGAAGTAACAACCAGATATCTGGCCGAATTTTTAAACTCTCGCTTTCGCAGCCATCACATAAATTAAAACTAAAAGATGGCACCCGACCTAGAGTTACAATTTTGCAATGACATCTGGTAGAGGCGGAAGTGTTGACGGTGCGGTGCGGTTTTTGAGAACTATGAAATCTGCAGTTAGGGGCTGAAAGTTACACATTGAAACGTTTTTGATAAAATGCAGTTAATCAACAAAATTTACTAAACAGTTTTGTGGACTAAGACAAATACTTTGATGTTTCTACGCTCACACTGAAATTGCATATTTGTATGCATAAGAAAGCCCTTAGAATGCGAAGCAAGGCGAGCATGGGTTCAACTAGTATACAATATGAGGATTAGAATAAAAATAAGTACAAAATTTCAGATTTAAATTTTTCTCGAGTTAAACATAACATATCAATATTTAAGGACACTTCATTAAAATACCTAACAGATCTTGATAAGGGTTCATTATAGCCATAATTTGTTCTGTGTGATTTTTGAAATAAGTAAAATCTCGCTCTAAGAGACCTAGCGGGTACATAAATTGGTACCAACGCAAGAAGCGATGGACTCTTTATGTGGTAACACAATAAATCCCTCACCAGCATTACACCATGGATAGCACGTCTGGATTCTAGCGATTTTATTCAAAGCAATTGACATCTAGCTTTGTAATCGGGACAAAAACCCCATCGCATTTGCTAAAATATATATTTTGTGAATCGTCTTTGAATCCTTTCAAGCCTGTCAGAGTGAAGTTTAACTGCAGGACTCCAAATAACATCTGCATACTCCAGGAGCGATCTAACGAGAGATGAATATAGGGATAGTAGGACGTAGGGATCCCTAAAATCCTTTCCGTTTCTTTTAATGAAACCGACTAATGAGTTGGCTTTAGGGACCAAATAGTCGAAATGACTATTAAAAGAAAATGAGGAGTCAAGTATTATACCTAAGTCTTTAATACAAATGACTCGATTTATAAGCTCAGATTCAATACTGTAGGCAAACGACAAACAAGATGCTTTTCTTGAGAAAGAAATTACATTGCACTTTTTAATATTAAGTTTTAGGCCATTTGAAAAACACCAATTAGACAGAGAATCAACGTCAGATTGAATCCGTTGACAATCTCCGAGACATGTTATTTTTAAAAACAGCTTTAGATCATCAGCATACAACAAACATTCGCAATGATTTATCACCGAAAGAATATCGTTGATATTTGGTAAGATGAATGAGCAAAATTTTCCATCGCTAAACGAAAAATTGGAATACTTGGAGAATTATTTGTTAGTGTATTACGGGGACTCAGATGAAGACAAAAAATACCTGAAACATAAATGTTCACATTTTAAAACAAAAGTAAGAAACAGATTATATGGGGTATACAATACCCCATTATTCATTGTAGTGCTGAAATAAAACATAAAATAATTTTGGCCGCCTAATTCCTAGAAACCGACCTATGTGCAACGTATGTGCTATAATTAATACATTATAACAAATACGCAATACATGAATATCATTCTTAAAAAATGTAACAACATTTGCACTGCACTACATCCCAGAGCGCATATGCAATGGCGGCTTTGCGTGCTCTGTGCCTTCTGCCTGATTTGGGCAATTTCGGCAAAAAGGTGAGCTATCATGCCCAAAACGTGTAGGTATTTCCGATACGATATTAAGTTTCTTTTAACATATCCGGGCCCCCCGATGTTTGTGCAGTATTCCAAAAATTGCTGCCTGAAGCTTTGACGCCTTTTACCCGAATGCTCGATGTGAAGCTTAAAGCTAAGTCTATTGTCGAGTATTACTCCTAGATATTTTACAGAGTCTTTAGATTTGATAGTTTGACTTCCTGCTCCTATGTCCACGTATTCCACATTTTCCCGGCTGCTAATAGGACAGCTTCCGTTTTATGATCTGGTAATTCTTGGCTGGCGTTATTAGCCAGTCTTTCAGGTTGATTGTTTCATTCGTAGCTGACTGTATCTAGCAAATGTTCTTTGTAACACTAACAACGGCGATATCGTCGGCGAATCCGATTATTTTCACTCCCTGGTGGTATTGTTAATTGCAGAACTCCGTCGCACATGATAGGGGGCCCAGTATGTATGTAGATAGATAGATAGATGGGGCGTTAGCAGTCCTACGGAGAACCGAGCCTAGCTTGCTGTATTTTAACCCTAATGGAAGTTGTTTGCCAATGTAGTCCAATGTCCAACCCACTTACCACTACGCCTCGAGGTCCACATTCCGTTCACATAAAAACGGCTTCCCTGGGACGATTCTTTTATCCTCTTTTTCTCTATTTGCATACGACAAGACTCTTGCAAGTGCAACCCTTGTCTCAAAAAACGGTATAATAATGACATAATTGTTATGCATTAACTGATTTGAAGTCTGGTGGAGGTTATGTATTTATTTATTTATATAAGATACGTTCATGTAGGTACTAACGATTAAGTAAAGTCGTTAAGTAAAGGGTGATTTTTTAGCTGGTTTGGTTTTGGCAACACTGGTTTTGACAGCTGACGTGTGTTTAGTACCTTGTGTCACTGTCAAACAGCTTCAGTTTGGTTTGCAATTTAACCATGGATCATCTTACAAATGAACAACGCTTGCAAATTATTGAATTTTACTATCAAAATTCGTGCTCGGTTCGAAATGTTCATCGCGCGCTGCTTCCATTTTATGATCGGCATTCTCGACCTTCTGAGCAGTCTATTCGGAAGATTGTGACCAAATTTCGCACCAAATTTACTTTGTTGGACATTAAACCACCAACACGTTTACGTACTGTGCGTAGTGAAGAAAATATTGCGGCCGTATCAGCTAGTGTGACAGAAGACCGCGAAATGTCGATTCGGCGCTACCGAGCGATGATAACAAACTTTTTAGTGAAATGGAAGTTCTTGACTTGCATGATATGTGGTTTCAACAAGACGGTGCCACATGCCACACAGCACGCGAAACAATGGCGCAATTGCGAGGCGAGTTTGGTGAACAGTTAATTTCACGTTTCGGGCCGGTCAATTGGCCGCCTAGATCGTGCGATTTGACACCATTAGATTATTTTTTGTGGGGGTATGTCAAGGCTAATGTCTATAGGGACAAGCCCGCTTCGATTGACGCACTGGAAGCCAACATCCATGCATTCATTCGTGAGATACCGGCCGATATGTGTGAAAGAGTATGCCAAAATTGGACTCAGCGGATGGGCTACCTGAGACGCAGCCGCGGTCAACATTTGCATGAAATTATCTTTAAACATTAAATTGCAAGGTTCAAACTATCGATTCAAATAAATATTTCATTCATTTTTTCGAACTTTTTGTGTTTTTTTTTTAAAAAAAGTTCTCAACCTCTTAAAAAATCACCCTTTATATGTGCAGTATAGATAATATTTATAATGGATTAAATTTCAATATGAACACTTGATAAATCAATATATGTATTGACATAATTTTTTATTTCTATTTATAAGGCTTAATTTATTAAAAACTAGCTGTTGCCTGCCCGGCGTTGCCCGTGCTTTAAATCAGTCGCGTCATTTGATTGTAGTATGATAGAAAGGTAGTAGTAGGAAGTGATATTATTTAAATTAAGATTCTAAAGAATTCTGAAGCCAATACATTATTATCTGAACTAAGTGGTTGTTCCCTATAGATGAAACGATTGCATAAAAAATTGATGGAAATGTAATATACCTGTCTACAAACACGTCTACACACATATGTACATAATATGTATTTTATGAGCATCAAATAATGGTACTTTCTGGTTTCTTGTCTGTAATAGTTGTACTTAATGTTCATATTTAAAGTACAATAGCATTATGTAAACGCCAAAGATATTAGGCTTTGTTGTAAGCATTGATCGTGGAGTAACTGGTGAGGTTTGTCTGAAATCACCAACTATTTACTAATTTTAAGACTCAACATCGCCTGCCTACCCCTACTACAATATATGTATTTGTGAATTGAATTAAGGTAACCAAATACCGCTGTAAAGTGACAAAAAAAGAAAGTAAAAAAAATCGTGCATTTCCCCCTTTCTGTAGATAGATCCGCACGCTGATGAAGCAGAAACACAACTAACTAAAGTCGGTAGCAAATATCAGCAAAATCATCCCTCCTCTACTTTCAGTCACAATCCCAAAAAGGAGCATTAATTATTAACACGAACAACCCTCTCTCAACAGAATGACGATCAATGGCAATGGTTTACCCATCATTCAATGCGCGTATGGGTAGAAAGAAAATAAAAAATAAGTGATAGCGATGGATTTGTGGCGAAGAGAAGAGCATAACATCTACGAAAACAACCCTCTCCCAACAGAATGACGATCAATGGCAATGGTTTACCCATCATTCAATGCGCGTATGGGTAGAAAGAAAATAAAAAATAAGCGATAGCGATGGATTTGTGGCGAAGAGAAGAGCATAACATCTACAGAAACAACCCTCTCCCAACAGAATGACGATCAATGGCAATGGTTTACCCATCATTCAATGCGCGTATGGGTAGAAAGAAAATAAAAAATAAGCGATAGCGATGGATTTGTGGCGAAGAGAAGAGCATAACATCTACAGAAACAACCCTCTCCCAACAGAATGACGATCAATGGCAATGGTTTACCCATCATTCAATGCGCGTATGGGTAGAAAGAAAATAAAAAATAAGGGATAGCCATGGATTTGTGGCGAAGAGAAGAGCATAACATCTACAAAAACAACCCTCTCCCAACAGAGTGCTGATCAAAGGCAATGGTTTACCCATCCTTCAATGCGCGTATGGGTAGAAAGAAAATAAAGAATAAGCGATAGCGATGGATTTGTGGCGAAGAGAAGAGCATAACATCTACAAAAACAACCCTCTCCCAACAGAGTGACGATCAATGACAATGGTGTACCCAAAAATAATGACCAAATAATAAAAGCGGAAATTGAAATAACTCGAATTATGGAATCAATGAATTGTATGTTTTGTTTAAAAAGTAGCCTAATCTCTAATCCAGGAAGTAGACTATCTATTCACGAAAGTTTCATTCAAGTCTGTTAAACCGTTAAAGTGTTATAGAGCAACAAACATCCAAACATCCAAACATCCAAACATCCAAACTTTCACATTTATATATTAGTAGGATAGGATAGGATAGGATAGGATTTCAAATTTCTTACATTAGTATTGAAATGTATTTGAAACAATTTGTTAAGAAGGTTTATTACACCATTTATAAGAAGCATAGTCTTAGAAATTCTCTACGTTTCGATAATAAATGTAGGTATATCGACAAGTTTTAGTCGTTTTTCGTATGGCGGCAGCTTATGAATATTCGTCCAAAGAAGAATCTCAAGAACCGATTGTAATCTAGAAACATGAATGTTGGAAGTTAGCGAGCATATGACACAACCATACTCAAGAACAAGGCACATCACTTACTATCTTCTTCAATCACAATTCACATTGACAGCCAGGTGGCCATAATAGCAATAACTAAAGGTTATTGTCACGCAGCACTACGTAAAACTCTGCTGGGTCCCTGGTCACAGCGGGATAGCAGGCAACGAAGCAGCAGATGAAGTGGTGAAAGGATCAGCCCTAGACAGAGAACACGCAGATGGGATGCTTAAACCTCCACTGCGTAACTTCAAAGCCAAAATTGAACAAAAATCATTAACTGAAACAAATAACAGATGGAAATCACAAACCACCTGTGAAGTATCAAGAAAGCTCTGGCCAGAATATGATAAAAAAAAAACAGAAATCGCTTGCAATACTGACAGGAGTGCTAACTGGCCACAACATGCTAAGATACGACATGAAGAAATTACACCTTAACGATGATGAGATATGCACTATGAAGGGGATGCAGTGATGAAGAGGCTCATGAGGATACGGCTCATTTCTTCGGTCTCTGCCCGAACCTCTGCCAACTTAGAAATAGAACACTGGGCAAATTTTTCTTCGAACACAGCGACGACCTATCACCGGGGTTTGCCTAAGTTTGCCAGGACGTCCGGATGGTTGGAACCAAAACACTGAGACAACGGGTGCGAACACATAATGGGTACCACAATGGGTTCACATGAACCTAAGTGTGATGAGGATGTGACCATTCTCGTCAGCCCGCTTACCTAACCTAACAGGCTTTTGATGCTTTCTTTGCCTTGGTATACCTCTGATTGTGGTTGTTCCTCAACCAACCTACGACACAGATCTAATAATGATTTAAAAACAAAAGAAACAACGTTTTTATAGAAGCAGATATTCTGAGAATTAAGAATCTCACCAGAGTGTCCTGGTACCCAACATAGTTTAACCCTGTTATTTCTACTTAGGGCTTTGTGCGCAGAGCGGACAACCTTCTACAATTGCCAATTTAATGATATACAATTCTAGCGCTCTGAGCGTGGTCGATAAAGATTTGACATACATAGGTGGCACTACAGCTCGGGGTGAACCTGGGCCTGCTTCTCGCAACCATTTGTGATATATTTTTGCACGAATGGAAGGGACCTACAGTTGTTTGCCGACTTCTAACGGCGAGTTGAGAATCTCAATCGTAACAAATGATACTCTTTGATTGCTTGTCAGACATTCGGAAGAGGTGGCACCGTGAAAAAAAAACTTTTAGGCGTTAGACCCGGACTGGAATTGAAGCTGGGCAGCATTGCATAGTAGTCCAACGTATTAACCACTACACCACGGTGTTCACGATAACGATGGTGGTATCATTATCTGATATCAGCTTCGTCACTAACAGCTCCGATGCTCTCTGTACCGCCAGAACCTCTGCCTGAAAGACATTACAGTCATCCGGAAGTCTTAAAGACGTATTTAGCTCCGGTTCCCTTTAATACATTTCAGAACCGGTACCATAGTCGGTTTTCGGCCCATCCATGAAGACCGCAATGTGTTTTTGCCGTGTAGGCGTAATGCTGCCCCAACCTTCTCTCTTTGTGTACAGCCCTTCGTACGGTGTATCGAAGTCCAGAGTTGGGAGAATGCCATCCGATCTATCGAGGTTGCCAATTTTAAGTTCATTAAAAGTAGCGCCGTGACCGTAGCTTCTATTCTTGAGTTGCACAGTTTGTTAACTGGGAAAGACGACCTGAATGCTATAGAGTAGATGATTCTTCTGGTAGTGAGAAAGAAGATAATTTGGAGAAAGAGGATATGGAAAATAATACCCAAGGCGATACAACACTAGTATCTATGTGCTATCGGACATATTATGTTTCACGCGTCGAGGTAAAGATATGCTTACCACCAGCGAAGAGCATCCTGAACCGTCTTTCGAAGCTTATAATTCAAAAATAAAAAAATTCTTTGCTCAAAATTCAATATAATGCTCATATGTAATATATGTACATAGGCATTTTCGGTTAACATAAAATCGATTTTAGCATAACCTCCATAAAAAAACTGAGATTATTTTAATTTTACTAAAAAAATAAATGGTTACTTTTAGTTTTTTTTTTTTAAAGTTTGTTAAGGCTTGTCCATTTTGATTCCAAATATGTGTGTTCTTACTAAAGACTGTTAAGTAATAAAAATAAAAAAATATAGTTAAAGAAAAAATCGTTATTTGTTTCGGAAACGCCTTCAGTAATTTAATAAACCAAAGAACAACGTTCGCGCTTGTAAGCTTAAAAATAAAGACGTGACCACAGTCTTACTTAGAAAGTCTGATCGCACTCTTGGTTGCCAGGTGCATTATATGCAGATCAAATGGTATGAGACAGGGCCACACTAGCTGTTCTCTGAACTGCCGCTTATCTTCCCAATATGTTTTTTCTTGAGAGCTGCCTTCCACCAGACAAGTGCCCCGTACGCTGTACGTGGGAATGGGTCTAAATCCATGCTTATATCATGCAAAAAAATGCACATGGCCGACACTGATTTACTGGTGTATTTTTTGAAGCAGACCAAACTTCGTTGCATACTTTTAGACTCTCTTTTCCTCTAAGAATTTAATATTTTTCCTTAATTTTGTTTAAGAACGAAAGGCTTATCTCCTCCATTCTGACTCCAGTTTAAAATTATCATAAAATAAAAATATGTACATAGGTACTTCATGTAAATACCTACTAATTAATTTTTTTATTTTTTTTTTTTTTGATTTCCCCCCTTACCTTTAGATGGCACTCGACGGCAAGGCAATAATTAAAGAAGAAATAACTGACAAAGACGCATTCGAAGCCACAGCAACCACAAATAATCGCCGAAGCAAAGGTAAGTTAACATCGAGAAAAGGAAAGAAAATAATAAACGGAGAGGGATCCCCCTTTTTTTTTGTTCTTAATCCAACAACCCTTGTCAGAACACACTCGTTCGTTCCCATCGACATGATTAATTACCACAGACAAACCACCCAACTGTCGCCACACCACCCATCCACTTTAAAGATGAGAAGCAGCAGACAACTGCATGGCGACACACTCTACAACGATGACGATGACGACGACAACGTTTAAATCAATCTTTTGTGCTCTACTCAGCCCTTCAATTGACAGGTGTCCAGCATGCAAAATTCCCACTGTTCCCCAGAGCTTCTTTCTTTCTTTCTTTCTTTTTGATATTTTATGTTCATCCAGTCTACACAGGTTTCACTTCATCCCTTTTTGGTTTACAAACCACCCACCCGCTAACACACACACACACACACACCGAGGGAGGGGGAAAGGAGCTGCGAAAATATTTTGATATGTTCTTACCATGTTACATCACAATTCACCATTCACTACTCACCACCACCATCACCACGGCTGCTGGCATGGCCCATTAGGACTCGCTTTGTTGATGGCCAACCATCCTTGAAGAGAGTGTGCTTGTTGTCTCACGATGTGGATGCAACAAGGAATTTTATTTTTCCTTTCCCTTTTTACTTCTTTCATCCATGAGAATAGCGACGAAGGTGGGTGCAACAATTCAGGGGGGGGGGGGGGGGGGGTTAGGGTGGCATCTCATAAATGTACAAGGGATGTGCACATTCCCATCGGTAGGAGAGAAACGAATGAAAGGACCTTTCACATCTCTGATGGAATATTGCTATCGAAAAGATAAAAGATGTTGACGCTTGTGCAGGCTTTGCTGTTGTTGTTGTATGAGTACGAGTACGACACGCAATGGTTAATAGTTGATGATGAGTGTGGGAGTTAAGAGTGGGTGGACTTCCTCCTTCCTACACTTAGTCCATCTCAAATATTTCCATAAAAAAAAAATGTGTGTGTGCACCTTGCCAAGCGGGTTGGGGGTGAAGTAGGAATCCAAACACAGATGGTTCAGTTCTCGGGTAACAACTGGCGATGCATGCATAATGTTCATACCAGAACATTTGCGGAATGAAAACGAGTAAGACGATAGAAAAGGACTCATGTAATGCATGCATGACCTACGGCCTACTTAGTTTGGTTCTTTACCAGGGAAGAGACAGGCGCAACATCACAGAAACTTTTCTACATGGAACATGGCAGCGACTGTCCAAAAGGATTATTTTCTCACTACATACTCTCATACTCTCACCCACACCCTTCGCCCGTCGATGTGGTTCAACTGGACGGAGAAGCTGGAGCAAGAAATTCGATGCTGTTTGGACAAGCTAATGGGAAATTTTCCAGATGAGACCAGCTGCTGAAGAACAAGTCTTATTTGCGATGCGATAGTCTTATTTTCTGATGACAAGGGGGCTGGGGGTGGGGGTGGCGGTGTTATTCGTCCAATTTGTCGTCAAAAGTGTAGATATACCGACGAGGAGTGGAATGTTTGCGTTCATTTTTTTCTTTTTTCTTTTGAAAACTATTTGCAGTTGAATGAGTAACGAAATGCTAGCTGATGGGAGAGGGGGTTGTTTGATAATGCTGATGAAGAATCATTTGGAACTTGGCCATTTGCCCTTAATTGAGAGATGAGAGATGAGAGATGAAAGAATCTGTGTGATTTGAAGATAATGAGGTATACTTTGGGTAATTTAAGGATATCCCATTCGACAGGGATGAGTGTGTTGTATCGTAGGTTGGTAGATTATATCATAATACTTTAACTGTAATCCTGTTTTTCTATTAAAATAAGCTGAAGGTGGATTTTGTTGGAACTTAAAGAGGGCGGAGGAGGTTATATGTTCAAGGTAATTTTCAAATAAACTCTGAATTTGTCGGCATTTCACTTCGAAATTTAAACTCGGAAACGTCTAAAACACTCATATAACGACGAGTCAAGTTTCACCATCTCAAAGAAACTCGCTTTGCCCTTGAATTTCGGCGACAGCTAATTTTTTTATGAATTGCAAAGTACATATGTACATAGGGAGCGAATTTACAATTACTTTTGTGCCCTAGACAGGAGTACAAACATATACAGTGTACTCTCTCCTTACGGACACCTCTCATAACCGGACACCTCTTATAACCGGACAGATTTCAAAGAACGGAAATAAATACCTACACGATTTTTCATATATCAAATTCTCCCATAACCGGACTCCTTATGACCGGACACGGACACCAATTTTCGTAACCGTAATAGAATTTCGCTCTCTCTTAAATGGACAAAACACATCTACGTATGCAAACTTTTTACATACTGTAATCCCACTATTTCCTTATTAAAAAACGTAACTTCTTTTTGTTTTATAATCTTTTAAAAATTTATTACGACTCGCCTTAGCTCTAACAAGCTACAATTTCACTTTCTTACTCGCCTGCGATCATAAACAGAATGGCCGTCTCAAGAATGCCGGACCTTCATGATGTAGGATGTGTTTGCAAAGTAAAATCACTTGGGATGTGTTTCCAAAGACATTACAATACTTTATTTTGTTTTTGTTTTATTGTCCTCTTCTTTACACTTTGCAAACAGACCAACCAAAAGTGTTAGCTATGGAGTGTGCCTTTGCGTTATTATCACGCTCGCGGACACATAATTTTCGGTGGAGAACGCTAGAATGACGCATATCTCCGACATTTTGAGAGATACTTTATATTATTTTGGTGCGAATTTTGTATAAATATGAAAATGAGTCCGATGGTCACAGTGAAGTGAAAATTTGTCTCTGGTAGGACAAATAATACCGAAATATGGGAGTACAGTACACCTCCGATTATCCGTCATCCACCGGACTAAAGCCCTGATGGATAATCATAAAGGGACGGTTAATCGAGATTGGGAGAAAAACTGAAAAACTTAATGTAAATTTCATTTTTTGCTGAAGTTTTATTGAACATTATAATGAATTGAACACATTTGAATGTATATATTTATAAGAAAAATCGATATGATTGTGAACAAAAAAAAAAAAAAGTTGAATAATGTGTGAGACGGTTAACCGGAGTGACGGTTAATTGGGTGACGGATAATCGGAGGTGTACTGTATACTATATTTCCCGTCTGGGTATCCCGTCTTATCTTAACATATGTACCTAAAATTGTCCTGACCCGCTAATTTCCAACCATTGGCAGCATAAATGCTGTCTTCTCCGCGAATGTGTTATCCAACAACTAGCTATGTGCATTTATACTAAATCCCGTTGTATTTTTTTAATTGCGAGTAGGTTTGTATGTACATACAGCTGCGAGCAAAAAAATAGCAGTGCCGCTAAAGAAGTTGCATTCATTTAAAAATACAACAAATTAAGCAATATTTTTTTATAAAATTTACCAATAATATAAACTGCGTTATTTTCTTATAATATCTACATTATTAGTTTTTGATTTAATTAAAATAAATTAACATAAATGCATTTTATCGAAAGGTACTTCAAAAAACGGCGAGCAAAAAAATAGCAGTGCTCTTTCTTCGCCAGCTTACTTTATCAAAAAAGTAAAAAGAAAATACTGAATTTACATAAATTAGTATGAGGCGTTATTAAGGATATACCAGTCCTTAGTAGTGTGCCTTTAATTACTTATTAAAGCTGCGTAAAACCGTTTTACAGAGTCCACAAGATGCTGGCACCTTTCGGATGAAATTGATCTCCAAGACTGCTGAACTACCCCTCACAACTCGTTATTTTTTGTTTTTTTTTTTGTGCAGTACATATCTCTTTTATTTATATAGGCCTATAAATTTTCAATAGAATGGAGATCGGGATATTGAGCAAGCCACTCCATGAACTCAATCAATATATCCTGACACCATTGTTTAACTGTTCACGTCCTGCCTTTCGGGTCGTTGCCCTGCTAGAAAACCCATTTTAGTAACATTTCGCCTTCGGCACATGACAACATGATGTTTTGCAATATATCAACGTATGAGTGCTGGTCCATTATACTTTTATGCCAGTATATGGGACCAATACCATAGTATGAAAAACATCCCCAAATCATGATATTAGATCCACCGAGTTTTTTAGTTTTTGTTGTGAATCAAGGATCATATTTTGTATTGGGTGGATGCCTGACATACTGCTGAGATACGTTTCCGCTATACAGGAAGGTTTTGGTCTCATCAGTACAAGACTAATGCTTTTTCGCAAACCTCAGCCTTTTTGATACATCCATTTTCTTGAGAGGTGGCACTTTTCGTGGACTTCGAGCACTAAAAAAGTGTTCCCTCAGCCGTCCTCTAAAAGTGTGAATACCACATGTTAAGTTAAGCACACCCACAATCTGGGTAGCTGCTGCAGAAAGATGTGTCCCAGAGTGCCTTACAACACGTTTCACCATTGAAGGGTGCAAAATTTTGTTCGGGCCGAGAGTTTTAACCTTCATTTTATATTTTACAGCATCGCTTATCATTTAAGCGTTACACCCAGAAGTTCCAGAATTTGTTTGTACGTTTTCCCATCTTTTATAAGCAATTTAATTAGCCCGCACCTATCTGGTGTGCAGTGTAGTCCACGACCCACTTTTATCGAAAAAAATTAATCGGTTTTACTACAATTTGATCAAAAATAAAAAGAAGGAACTTTTATCTTACTTTTCTATAAGTTAGATTCCAAAATCAAGTAAAAACAAAATTTGTATACCGAAATCTAATAAGCACTGCTATTATTTTGCTCATCTCAAGAAGTATGAGATGCACTACTAATTGATATTTTAAAGCAGAAGTGAGGATTTACCATTGCAATATGACGTCATGTGAACAACATATTGTTGATAACTGATAAGTATAATATTACAGCAAAAGTCACAAAAAATATTAATACAAAAAAAATATTGAGGAAAATGTTGCTTTCAAGGTAGCACTGCTATTATTTTGATCGCCACTATATATACAGTCGACTCCGCTTATCTAAACTATGCTTTACTGAAAAATTCTGCTAATTCACATGCCGAATTTAGAACAAAGCATTTCTTTATAAATTTCATATGAATAACTTCGCTTAACTGATGCCCGCTTAACTGAAAGAGTTATTACGTCCGAAATTAATAAATTATACTAATTCAGCTCCGCATAACTGAAACAAAATTATTGAACGGACCAGAGTTAGCTCGTAAGCATTTAAGTATACTTTTTATGTGTTTCTTTATTATGCCTTAAGTTTAGTAAAATATTTATTATTTAAATAAAAGTGTTGTCAAATGTTTATTGTTAATGCTTCTCAGATTTTCGGGTGAAATTGTTTTTTAGTTAACCGAACTTCGGTTAAGTTCAACAATTTTTCAATTATCCAAAGTCAGATCATGGTTCACTCCGAACTGTTGCGGCACCTAAAGTAAGAAGAAGTTAATTAGATTCCGGTATACAAATTTTGTTTTTACCCGATGTTTGAATCTAAATTATAGAAAAGTAAGATAAAAGCTACTCATTTTTATTTTTAATCAAATTGAAGTAATTGTTATTGTAAAATCTTGCGTTATAATCTCGTATATCGAAAACTCGCAATATCTCGCAAATCAAAATCTCGAAAACTATAATCTCGCGAAATAAAATATTTATCTATTAATTCGCGCGAATTAAAAATTATTTTATTTCGCGAGATTCTAAATCTATATTAGCTATGTAGGTAGTAGGGTCCTACTCCAAACTCAAATAATTGCATTATGTGAAATACTAATTATGTACATATGTTCATTACACAAGATTGCTCTTAATAACCGGGAATTTCATTATAAGCGAGATTTTGATAATAAGCGAATTTGGTTACTGCGAGATTTTGATAATGCGAGATTTCGTTATTCGTGATTTATTTAGAAAATGCGAGATTTCGTTATTCGAGATTTTGGTTTGCGGTCAATCGTGACGCTACCATTCAAATCTCTTCCATCATCAAGCATTTTGGAATTCGTTAATACATTTCGACACAGCATGAAAAAAGTGGTGAATGTGCCCCAGTTAACTATACGACCACATAATAGTAGAACAATAATTATGCTGTTGTTTATTCACACTTTGAACAATTGGTGTGATTCAATAAGGTCTGTCGGATTTGGTTGCTCTTATTTCTACCCAGAACCACATTAGTAGAGCAGCGTTTTGCCTAATAAATAACGCGACTATTTAAGTACCGGCGAGGCCGGGCGGGACAGCTAGTTAGATATAAGATGCTAGTTATAAAAAAAAAATATTGAAAAAAATAAAATTTTAATATACACACATACAGTGGCGAGCATATAAATAGGAAAATTCAGTCAACATAGTTCAAATCACCATATACCGGCACATAAGGAAATAGCTTGGCCAAAGTGCGAAGTTTATCTTCAAAACAGATTTTTTAGAACTAACTGTAACATGCATAACATATTTTGGTCTACGTTTCACGGTACAGGTACAAAATACCGTGCCAATTGTTAAATTGGTACGAGCACATAAATAGGGAAATTATATTGTTTTTAGTTGGTATTCATCTTCTGTGTGAAAATGTTTAATTTTCAGTATGCAATGTTTACATAAATATTGCTTTGTTATTGTCTAGTCATAATAAATCGATTTGTGATGTTATAGGAATGGGACAGGGCAAAAACATAACGGCTGAACAGCGGCGAGAAATTTGTCGTTTAAGAAGTGAAGATATTACGCTCTCTGCAATATCGAAACATTTAAATATATCAATTAATGTTTGTCATCGAGCTTTGGAACAGGTCAAACGCTATGGTAGCAGTTTTAATAAACCTCGCGCTCCCAGACCACGAAAAACTACACCGCGTGTTGATTGGATGATGCAGCGCCTTTCTGAAAAGGATCGTTTCAGGACCGCTGTTGACATTCACGCTGAAATTTCGGCACAAGAAGACTTGAATGTGAGTGTACACACAGTACGACGTCGCTAAGCGGTATTTGGATAAAGAAAAAGCCGATTTTAAGTAAAAAAAATCGCAAGGCTACATTACTGTTTGCGAAAGAACGTATAAATGGCGTTTTAAAGTTTTTCAAGAAATAAGGATTTTTCTTCATCTATTAAGTTCAATCATTCCTGTAACTGATGTTATAAGATACCTACTAATATTACACCTAAAATGTATACTGCTAAAAAAATAAAATTGATAGTTTTCCAGTTGTTTAAAGTTTAAGCAAAACACACAGAAATTACTGTCTTTGGTTGTATTTCCCTATTTATATGCTCGCCACTGTATGTATGTATATCACGTTTTTAAGACGGGCTTAAAAGTATAAAATCAGTATTAAAAAAAATAAGTTTTTAGTATAGGGTAGGTGTACCAATACCCGGCCACTCTGCGTTAAATAGCTGAGAATAAGCAAATTAATCGTTATATCCATGGGCAACCAATTATGGCTTTAGTTTTTGACCTATTTAACATGCTGGTAAAATTTGACAACTGTGAACATTACTAAACCGCCAAAAAAAAAAAAATGCGCAGTCTGTGTAGTTCGTCGAGAAAGTGAGAAGTGCGTTTTAGAGTAAGCGAGTGTTAGTGGAGGTATCAAACAAAAAACGTAAATTTCTATGTTTTTTTTTAAATATTTACCAACTTATTTTTTGTTTTTCTGTTAAGTTATAATAATTATTAGTCATAAAAGGTGAAAAAACTGGGAGTTTTCATTTTTACATTATTATTAAACGGTGGCCGGTTACTAGAACTTTTTTTTAGTGAGGTGTTCAAGTGTCCGGCCAGAGTGGCCTTATAGGTATCCTTGTGGAATATCTTCACAGGCTTGGATGTATGTATATATACGAGTAAAAAGAGTGAGCTAAGCAAAAAAAAAAATCGATGCAGTCGAAAATTACCTGGCCGGATACTGGTGCAAAAGTGGCCGACGGGTACTGGTGAAATTTCACTTTTTTCAAAAAATAATTTTTAATTTTAGATTCATGAATCCAATTACATTCAGCTATTTTTTTTTTTAAATTTAAAATTGCAATTTATGTGCAAAAAAAAAAAAATTGTTTCACTGATTAGGTGAATTAGTTATCACAGATCAAAGTAAGAAAAAGTGTTAGGTGGCCGGATACTGGTACACCTAGTGATGGGCAGATTTTTTTTACCTACCCGGTGGGTATTTATTAATGGGTAAATACCGGGTATTTATCGGGTATTTACCCAAAATCATATTTACCCACCCAAAATCGGGTATTTATTACATTTAGTAAATAATGATAATGCCAAAGAAGTATTTATTACGGTTGGTAATTAGTGTGTGCCAAAACAGGTATTCAAAATAAATCAACCCTTTTGTACAGTTATGTACGATTTATATAAAATACTTTAATGGTTTTTTAGTAGTAGACTTCACTTTTTTATAGCAGTTGGTGCAGTCTTCTCGCTAGTGATTAAAGTTTATTTTTTATTTAATATGGAAAGAAATAAGAGTTCCGTGTGGAAATATTTCGATAAAATGGATAAAATGGCTAAATGCAAATTTAGCAGAAAGACGTACTTATATCACAGACAATAAATATTCTGATTCCTTGGTTTATTTTATGAAAAAACAACACATATTGAAAGGGGGGGGGGGGGGTCTATCTTAAACGCCCACGGAGCTACAGGGTGTTGAAAAAAGTCATTATACTACAAAAAATGTTACTATGGGGAACGATTCATTGGTCCATGTTATGAAAAAAATACGTATGGGTGGGGGTGTCTATCTTTAACATCCACGGAGCTACAGGGTGTTTATAAAAGTTCCTTCAGAGAAGAATGTACCAACAATTATTCAATTATAACTTCTGGTCTATGAAGGCCAGAGCAATCAAGGTGGGCTTGTTCGATAAACAATTGATGGATGTCTACCACAGTTTTTTACGGCTATTACCATCCGTGCTTTCATTTTCGAGCAATTGGTCTTCAAACACAATTTTTTTAATTTTTTTTTTTAATAAATTTTTAGAAATTGCATTTATCTCGGGAAAACATGTTAATACTATCTAAATTTTTTTTATATTTTGGTGCGCCGTAATGTTACCTACACCATATTCACCATACAAAGTTTTTACCTAGGGCATAGAGGTATTTTAGCACGAAGAAAAAAATTTCTATCAAATGCTATGAATCTGACAACGTCTGGCAATGAATTTGTAGTTTTTTTTTTTTTTGTAAACAGTCATCTACCAACCGTGTGAACTGACAATTTTTTATCTGACAATATTGTCAGAGAAAACATTGTCAGAACATTTGCAGGCCAACCGCCTGTCAATAAATTGTCAGGAATTGGGACAAAACCTGGCAACCGTGTGAACTGGCAATTCCACATTGTGAGGTAGTTTGTCATTGTCAGCTCATTTGCAGGTAATTGTCAGCACATTTGTAGACCTGACAATATTGTCAGATCTGGCAATCGTCTTAACATAGCTTTACTACTGAACACGCGGAGAAGTTCGGAAACAGAAGTAAATGAACCAATTTGCAGTTATAATGCGAATATACCCAGCACATCAAAATCTACTGAATCGGCAGAATTCATCTCTTTTGATAAGATTGTAGTAACAATACCATCTAATTCCAGCGACTCAGATTAGTAAATAATCAAAGAATCTTTTGTTTATGTTTTGCATTTTCGTTTTTAAATCGAATAATATAAAAAGAAAATACCCAATGAGCATGTTTTTACAATAATTCCTCATTTGAAATAAATACCCACATAAATACCCGTTTTGGTAAATACCCGGTAAATACCCTGGGTATTTACCCTCAAATGGTATTTACCGGGTATTTTCCCATCACTAGGTACACCTACCCTACATACTACATTTGGATTAAAAATTATAAAATCATTTTTCCTAGCCCCATACCGATAGTCCTGAAAATGTGTGATTGTGAATTTTGAATAACCGTGAAAATATGCACATAATGTATATCACATGTAAAATTTAAAACGAAAAACGTGGGACGCAATATAAAAGTAAGGAGTGTAGAGCAGCTACCGTTGAGAAAACTCACGCAACAGTTCATATTATTTGCAATTTAAAATAAAATTGTTAGCGACTTAACATAGGTAAACTATTCATGCGCTCCTGTTTTTCGATTTAAGTCTTACAAGTATTTTCGTAGTTATTTAAAATTCACAATTACAAATTTTCAGGACTATCTTCATGGGGTTTCGAATCTGTATGGGGCTTGGGAAAATTATTTCATACATTTTAGTCCGGCTTAATAAAGTTGTGTATTAAAAATTTATTTTTTTAAATAAATAATTTTTTTTTTATTTAATTCGAATGTCATAAGTTATTTTTATTCCTTGAACAAATTTTCCAATTTTGACATTTCCCACTGTCAAGATTAGCAGCCAGTTTATTTTTTCCTTAACTTCAAATCCAGCTCCGAGAATTGGCAAAAATCCACCCCTCACGTCACCATATGTTGCGACAAAATGCTAGAACCTAAAATTCCCATGAGGGCGAGTGGGTTTTTTTTTTTTAATCCAAGGATACAATCGGAAACTATTGTCACAATCCCACTCCTTTTAGAAAATCACAATATTTGCGTGAATATTTAAAACCAACTCTGACATATGTGTTGACAATTATTACTCAACTAGGACATAGACCGGGTGGAGGGTTGTTACTGCAATATATAAATATTGTACCACCACCCTTGCTTATACGCATTTGGACAAAACTACTGTGCGGTAAACACACACAAATAGAAGAACAGACCATATGACATCGATTTGCAAGCTTGACGCAGCAGCTTGCCGAATGCATTTTGCTGCATTATTTGCGATCCATAATGTTGAAACATGTGTTTGCATTTCAATCTTTGTGTGTGGGCAAATCGCACAAGTGACAGCGAGAGATACGAGCAGCAAGGGATGTTGGGTCTGTTTGCAATTGGTCTGTGGGTTACTTAACATGGTCGAAGGACTCTGAGGTTAGCATAGTTTGGCAATTGAACATTATAATAAAATCTAGACAAAAATACAAACACATCCATGTAACATACATGTATGTCTATTCACAGGTGGTAATGCGTGCAAGGATAACTGCAGGACACCAGATTCACCCGAAAGTGCACGAGCAGTTGCGCCCCGTTCACCCATGTCACCGCAGATACATCACTCTAGTCTGGCACCACCCCCAAGACCGAATCGAAATTCGAGTTCGTCGCCAGTGGTGAATGGTGCGACAACCACACCACCACCGCCCCTGCCACCGACGGCACATGTTGAGCAGGCGAGGCTATTGGGAAAGATTCGTAAGTTTCTTGGTTCTTTGGTGCAACTGGCACAGGACGTACATCCAGAGGTCAGTGAGCGGGTACGAATATTGGTACTTTCCTTAGGGGTAGGTCTTCTATTTTTAACTTAAAATTCGTTCCACCTAACGGTTTAAATTTCCAGAGTGGTGGCATTTCGATTGAAGACTTTCGAATAGCACTGCACGAAGCTATAAATCTTCCATTGCGACCGTATGTCATTCCGTTGCTTAAGGGTCATGTGTCGCTGCTACAGCGGGAAATAGCTGTACTATCCAGAGCTACAAATCAGGTAAGTTACTGTGAACTCGTATGCCAAGGCTATGTAAGTCATCACGCCATTTTTTCAGACTCCACTTCAGTACGTTACGACAAATGAGAACGCGGTCATGGAATTCACTCATGGTTCATCCGATTACCAGGACATATTCATTCAGCTCGATACAACGTCGAGCAGCTCTGCACCTATCGCTAACGGATTGGTTTTCAAGAGGCGCTCATCCGACTCCATTATGGAGCATCACAATGGAGTCCCAGAATGGAACGAATACATGTATCCAGCGGTGAAGCGACTGCACACGCACAACGCCTCCACGAGCGGGTATTCTTCTGGCCAACCCACATCAACACTGTTTGAGTACCCAGGTAGTGGTTCCAGCAGTCAAGGTGATGGCGGATTCGCTGGAATGCTAGATAAGGTGGGTTATAGTTCAGCTGCCTACGTTGAAAAGAGTTTTAACATTTTATGTTCAATCGCAGCCCAATCATAGGGAAGAGAGGGAATTGCGTGCCGCTGTTGACTCGCAACGCGTTAGCCGCATGGGTGGAGAGGAGGAGTGGAAGAATATCCACACCATGCTAAATTGTATATCGGCTATGGTGGACAAGACAAAGCGTGCTATAACCATACTTCAGCAACGAGGTGTTGATCCGCAGCCAAATAGCTTCGCAGATGCCTCATCAGCGGCGGTCCTAGAGATACGTCGGCAGACAGAGGAAAAGGTCGCCGAATTCAAAAGAAACGCTGAAGAAGCTGTCAATCAGGTAAGAGTCTGGACACACTCCCAGATGAAGCAAGACTTAAATGGCCGCAATTTCAGGTTAAACGTCAAGCTTGTATCGAGATCCAAAGAGCAGTGGCATCAGCCGAGAGTCGAGCTGCCGAGGTTATGGCCCAAGAACGACTGCGTATGGAAAAGTTCTTTGTCGAGCTGAATCGCAACCCCAATGAACGTGACCTCGACAACAAGTCACCGTCCATAGCAACGGGACAGAATGTAAGTATGAAATTAAAGCAAATACCTTAGATAGCCTCAGAGTGACTATAAACTTCTAGGCCTGTTGGAATTGTGGACGTAAAGCAACAGAAACCTGCTCAGGCTGCAATTTAGCTCGCTATTGTGGCGCATTCTGCCAGCACAAAGATTGGGAGCATCATCATCAGGTAAGCGGAAAACAAAAATCAATTTTACAATTAAAAAAAAAAAATTGCATCTATTTCAGATTTGTGGCACTTCACGGGCAGATGTCGCTGCCAAGCATCCATCACAGGCTATTGCACTTTCGGCTAGTATTCGCGGAAATATGGCCCGTTCACCACCCACACCACACCCACAATCATCCACATCGTCCCAGTCGACATCGACACAGCCACCCTCAAGTCAATCGAGCAACTCGTCTCTAGTCGCAAATGGTGTCAATTCAGGGAGTAGCTCCAAATGACGCATTCGCATGATGAAACCGAACAAGAAATACTTGTGCTAGTCAAATTATTATCAACTCTTCACCTAAAAGAATTTGTTTTTATTTATAATTTATAATATAGTATTTAATACACAGCTCTATACACATGGGAAAATGTTTGTGCGTGTGTATGTAAACCAAATGACTTTTTCGTTACTGTATGCGCGATAGAGAGAGGGAAAGAGAGAGAGAGAGAGAGAGAGAGAGAGAGAGGAGGCAAACATCCCCCAACAGGATGGAGGAAAAGGAGAGTAGCGCAGGAATTTAGGCATTTTAAGGACTTTAATATGTTATTTAAGATTTTAAAGAATATAGATTAAAACAAAGAAAACAAAATGATAAATAATTAAATAATATATTTTATTTATTTAAATGTATTCGGTGTAAATGTATTTATGTATGTATATTATTTGTATATGGCAGCTATTCTTATCCTTCGTCCACTAAGCTTATTTGTTAGTTTTTTTTTTATTTTTTTGTAATTTATAAGTTATATTTTCTTTTATTTAATTTCTAATCGTAAAACATCGGTAAAAGAATACAAACATCGTAGAACAGTGCAATACACTTATTTTACTTATAAGCAAAAAGAAAACTTACATTTGTCTACCTGTGGTTAAATAGTTATTTTGTATTTGCTGGAACTAAGATGTTTATAAAAGCTGTTTTTTTGGTTAAGAGAGATTCACCAAAACAATATTCTTTGTAAGAAAAGAATGCATAAATCTCTTAAAACAAAAATAAATGTGTAACGAAAAAACAAATGTGATTAATTTTAAAACTTTTAAATGTTTCATTTTGTTAAATAAAAAAAACAAAAACTTAATTTATTAAAAGAAGCAATGTTTTTTAATTCATAAAATTTATCTGCCCGCTGCACTTGCTTTTTGCGTTGAGCTTTGCCAAATTTCATGTTTCTAGGTGGAACGGTTCTTGATGTTTTTATCGTGGCAGACATTTTAGAGTTAGAGGGAACTTTAATGGTTCTGTATTACCATATGGGATATCAGTCCGCTCATCTTTATCATATACATATGTCAATAGCATGCTCTCAATCCTACAACAAAGCACAGGGTATGCGTGTGCAGACGACACAGCCATAATCATAACCCACAAACAAGTCAAACAAGCATGCAATGCAATCACAGCATTGTGTCACGATCATGGCCTTGTCATTAAAGCGTGGTACACACTATCGATCAAAATTGAGAGTTTTGGTTGACGTCCATCAAAACTGAAAGTATGTACAACTGGTTGATGGTTTGTCGATCAAAACTGACGAGGTGCAAACATTTTTGCTACTGACTGACGATCAGCGGTCATCTTTGTTTTCGCTCGGTTGTATGTACACAAATTACGTCATTCGAAAAGCAAACAAAGGAAGAGAGGGTTGAAAAACAACAACAACAACGATGATTTGTGTGCCAAACAAAACCTATAGTGTGTACGTGAGACTCTTCGATCAAAAATGACATCAGCTTTGGTTGTCAGCTTTGATCGATATTGTGTACCACGCTTAACGCTACGAAAACTAAGGTCCACATACGCCCTCCGCATATACTCATAACGAAAATATTTACTAAAATGCATGATCATTTACACAAATCCATGTGTTATCTACGAATGCAGTGGATGTATAGACATTGTATCGGTATATAAATACCAAGGTATTCATGTTGTTCTAAAATGGAGTTACCACATTGAAGCGCTCAAAAAAAAAACTGGCTCAACTTCAAGCGACGCAAAGAACGGTCCAGAAAATAATATACAGAACACAATTCGGGCACCACTACAGGCAGCGACAGATCGGTAACGATACGAAGATGTTAAACGTATCTCACCTCCATACGCTTGAGGTGATTTCGCATTTCGCTATAAGATTCCTACTCAACAAGCGACAAAGACAACAAGGCCGTTAAGACATCCCGAGATCTTGGAACGAATATGGCCGAAGAAGACGCGTAGTTGTAATTCCCACGATCTTTAACGAACTCCCTACAATCATCATCATCATATATATTATTTCTGTAGTATAGGTAATAGGTACCCATCGCGGCGCTCACACTTAACCACTCTTAACAAATGAGGTGTCAAAAGAAAGAGAATTTCCTGGAGCACTGACGAATTGCACTTTCACTTTATTAATTTTAACAAATTAAAAAACAAATACTCTACCCAAAATGAACTCCCAAAAGAATAAACTCTTCCCGTATGATTTCCTTGGGATTTCCATCAGTTGACATATGGAAATCTTATGGGAAGTTTGGTTTGATGGGAAATTTAGATTTTGGGGGTTGGACTTTCTCTTGCGAGAGTTCTCGCATGGGCACACTAGTTTTTAATATTATGTCAAAAACTGAACTAATTAAACATGTAAAGCAATTAATGTATCTTAACTATGTAGTACTGTAAAATCAATCTTTTCATCTTTTGTAAATGTTTTTTCCTAGTGCTGTTTATAATCGCACTTAAATGTAGTAATATTCCTTTTGTATCCAGTCTTCTGCAGACAAGCCGCTTAGGCTTTGCAGATGTTAAATACGTATAAACAGTGTATCCAATCATAACCAATAAATTAAATTGAATTTAGTCGGAAGGCCTCGAAGCCAGGATTTCAAATATATTTTTTTTTAAATCATTAAGGACTAAGGATAATTTGGGAGCTAATGCCGACAATGTGTGAAATACTTCCACCACCTATCCCCGAAATGACTTAAGTCAAAAATATGGGAAAATTATGGTTTGTAGATGTTTAGCTAAATATTGAACGAAAACTACAGTGAATCTCATAAGTTGTATAGGTTTTGAGAAATTCACGTCCTCTGGACCGATTTTAATGACATTATAACTTTCGATGAATACTTCCTTAAGGAGTACCTATTATAGACTTTACAAAATGGCACTGAAACAAAATGCAGCAAAATGAGAAAAAAATAACGTGATTTAGCGGAGACTCAAATCTCCAAAACTAGCTTAGTGGTCCTGCGCATGCTTTTGGCAATGATTTTGTTTCTCGATAAAAAAAACTTTATTTGCATTTAACTTTTCGATAACATCATAAAAAATCATAGAAAACTTATTTCTAAAGTTACCAATCGTGCACAACTATAAAATTCAACGATTTGACTAGAGCTAGGGGTTTCTCTCTACTAAAAAAAAAAGTGGAGCCTATAGCACCGAGCAATACTTCGATATTAGAAAGTAAGATCTGCTGTTATTCTGGAGTATACACAGATAAAATTTTGAATCAAATCATGTATATGGCCATTGTACGATTTTGATCGTCCTTCTTGACCCTTCAAAATAGATTTATGTTAGGCTTGAAAAACACAAGACATGGTTTTTATCGCCCACAAAGTCGCCAATGCGAAATCTGAACAAGAACAGTAGCTTTTTTAGCCTTTCTAATTGGTTTAATAACTGGAGCGCATGAGGAGGCTCCATTACAAAGCCTTTGGCTCAAAGGCTTACCCAGAAAGCTATTCTTGCAGTCCGATAAAGACAGATGCTTTTTAAATTTGAGAAACGTGTGTTTTTCGATTTTAAGAACTATAGATGTATTTGATAGAAAGGAAGCTACTCAATAAAAACCAAGCTTACGGTTATCTTCGAAGCTTTCAGAAGATCGGGAAAAGGTGAGTAAACGTCGGTGAGAAAAATAAGGCCGGTTATTCTAAAATGAAAGAAAATCATTTAATTGGAAATAATCTAACTCAGAGGTACTCAGACTTGTTTGGCCTACCGCCAAGCAAGACAAAAATATTTCAACGGTAATAGGTACCCATTGCGGCGCTCACACTTAACCACTCTTAACAAATGAGGTGTCAAAAGAAAGAGAATTTCCTGGAGCACTGACGAATTGCACTTTCACTTTATAAATTTTAACAAACTAAAAAACAAATACTCTACCCAAAATGAACTCCCAAAAGAATAAACTCTTCCCGTATGATTTCCTTGGGATTTCCATCAGTTGACATATGGAAATCTTATGGGAAGTTTGGTTTGATGGGAAATTTAGATTTTGGGGGTTGGACTTTCTCTTGCGAGAGTTCTCGCATGGGCACACTAGTTTTTAATATTATGTCAAAAACTGAACTAATTAAACATGTAAAGCAATTAATGTATCTTAACTATGTAGTACTGTAAAATCAATCTTTTCATCTTTTGTAAATGTTTTTTCCTAGTGCTGTTTATAATCGCACTTAAATGTAGTAATATTCCTTTTGTATCCAGTCTTCTGCAGACAAGCCGCTTAGGCTTTGCAGATGTTAAATACGTATAAACAGTGTATCCAATCATAACCAATAAATTAAATTGAATTTAGTCGGAAGGCCTCGAAGCCAGGATTTCAAATATATTTTTTTTTAAATCATTAAGGACTAAGGATAATTTGGGAGCTAATGCCGACAATGTGTGAAATACTTCCACCACCTATCCCCGAAATGACTTAAGTCAAAAATATGGGAAAATTATGGTTTGTAGATGTTTAGCTAAATATTGAACGAAAACTACAGTGAATCTCATAAGTTGTATAGGTTTTGAGAAATTCACGTCCTCTGGACCGATTTTAATGACATTATAACTTTCGATGAATACTTCCTTAAGGAGTACCTATTATAGACTTTACAAAATGGCACTGAAACAAAATGCAGCAAAATGAGAAAAAAATAACGTGATTTAGCGTAGACTCAAATCTCCAAAACTAGCTTAGTGGTCCTGCGCATGCTTTTGGCAATGATTTTGTTTCTGTATATCGATAAAAAAACTTTATTTGCATTTAACTTTTCGATAACATCATAAAAAATCATAGAAAACTTATTTCTAAAGTTACCAATCGTGCACAACTATAAAATTCAACGATTTGACTAGAGCTAGGGGTTTCTCTCTACTAAAAAAAAAAGTGGAGCCTATAGCACCGAGCAATACTTCGATATTAGAAAGTAAGATCTGCTGTTATTCTGGAGTATACACAGATAAAATTTTGAATCAAATCATGTATATGGCCATTGTACGATTTTGATCGTCCTTCTTGACCCTTCAAAATAGATTTATGTTAGGCTTGAAAAACACAAGACATGGTTTTTATCGCCCACAAAGTCGCCAATGCGAAATCTGAACAAGAACAGTAGCTTTTTTAGCCTTTCTAATTTGTTTAATAACTGGAGCGCATGAGGAGGCTCCATTACAAAGCCTTTGGCTCAAAGGCTTACCCAGAAAGCTATTCTTGCAGTCCGATAAAGACAGATGCTTTTTAAATTTGAGAAACGTGTGTTTTTCGATTTTAAGAACTATAGATGTATTTGATAGAAAGGAAGCTACTCAATAAAAACCAAGCTTACGGTTATCTTCGAAGCTTTCAGAAGATCGGGAAAAGGTGAGTAAACGTCGGTGAGAAAAATAAGGCCGGTTATTCTAAAATGAAAGAAAATCATTTAATTGGAAATAATCTAACTCAGAGGTACTCAGACTTGTTTGGCCTACCGCCAAGCAAGACAAAAATATTTCAACGGTAATAGGTACCCATTGCGGCGCTCACACTTAACCACTCTTAACAAATGAGGTGTCAAAAGAAAGAGAATTTCCTGGAGCACTGACGAATTGCACTTTCACTTTATAAATTTTAACAAACTAAAAAACAAATACTCTACCCAAAATGAACTCCCAAAAGAATAAACTCTTCCCGTATGATTTCCTTGGGATTTCCATCAGTTGACATATGGAAATCTTATGGGAAGTTTGGTTTGATGGGAAATTTAGATTTTGGGGGTTGGACTTTCTCTTGCGAGAGTTCTCGCATGGGCACACTAGTTTTTAATATTATGTCAAAAACTGAACTAATTAAACATGTAAAGCAATTAATGTATCTTAACTATGTAGTACTGTAAAATCAATCTTTTCATCTTTTGTAAATGTTTTTTCCTAGTGCTGTTTATAATCGCACTTAAATGTAGTAATATTCCTTTTGTATCCAGTCTTCTGCAGACAAGCCGCTTAGGCTTTGCAGATGTTAAATACGTATAAACAGTGTATCCAATCATAACCAATAAATTAAATTGAATTTAGTCGGAAGGCCTCGAAGCCAGGATTTCAAATATATTTTTTTTTAAATCATTAAGGACTAAGGATAATTTGGGAGCTAATGCCGACAATGTGTGAAATACTTCCACCACCTATCCCCGAAATGACTTAAGTCAAAAATATGGGAAAATTATGGTTTGTAGATGTTTAGCTAAATATTGAACGAAAACTACAGTGAATCTCATAAGTTGTATAGGTTTTGAGAAATTCACGTCCTCTGGACCGATTTTAATGACATTATAACTTTCGATGAATACTTCCTTAAGGAGTACCTATTATAGACTTTACAAAATGGCACTGAAACAAAATGCAGCAAAATGAGAAAAAAATAACGTGATTTAGCGTAGACTCAAATCTCCAAAACTAGCTTAGTGGTCCTGCGCATGCTTTTGGCAATGATTTTGTTTCTCGATAAAAAAAACTTTATTTGCATTTAACTTTTCGATAACATCATAAAAAATCATAGAAAACTTATTTCTAAAGTTACCAATCGTGCACAACTATAAAATTCAACGATTTGACTAGAGCTAGGGGTTTCTCTCTACTAAAAAAAAAAGTGGAGCCTATAGCACCGAGCAATACTTCGATATTAGAAAGTAAGATCTGCTGTTATTCTGGAGTATACACAGATAAAATTTTGAATCAAATCATGTATATGGCCATTGTACGATTTTGATCGTCCTTCTTGACCCTTCAAAATAGATTTATGTTAGGCTTGAAAAACACAAAACATGGTTTTTATCGCCCACAAAGTCGCCAATGCGAAATCTGAACAAGAACAGTAGCTTTTTTAGCCTTTCTAATTTGTTTAATAACTGGAGCGCATGAGGAGGCTCCATTACAAAGCCTTTGGCTCAAAGGCTTACCCAGAAAGCTATTCTTGCAGTCCGATAAAGACAGATGCTTTTTAAATTTGAGAAACGTGTGTTTTTCGATTTTAAGAACTATAGATGTATTTGATAGAAAGGAAGCTACTCAATAAAAACCAAGCTTACGGTTATCTTCGAAGCTTTCAGAAGATCGGGAAAAGGTGAGTAAACGTCGGTGAGAAAAATAAGGCCGGTTATTCTAAAATGAAAGAAAAGTATTTAATTGGAAATAATCTAACTCAGAGGTACTCAGACTTGTTTGGCCTACCGCCAAGCAAGACAAAAATATTTCAACACCCCTCTCCCTCCGTCCAACAGAGAAAACCTTAATGACAAACCAGTTTTCCAAGCTGACATGAAAATTGAGAATGCTAGTAAAAGATAGTACAGTGGAAGTCGCTTATAATGACGGTGAAGGGACAACTTAAAAGCATGCATGCTCCCTTTTCCTCTGCAAAAAAGAGCCTACGTTTTCAAGAACTCATGGCTGCATAAGTAAAACAAAAAATCCGGTCAAGTGCAAGTTATAAATACTTGCGCAATAAGTGTTCCGTACTGTATCAGTTATTTTAACTACATACATATGTATGTCATAGATTTATGTTGATAGATCTATATGAACCCTTTCTTTACGATACGATTTCTACTAAAGATACAATGATACTTTGTTCGATACTCACATATATTTATGTACAAACATAAAAACATATATAGGTACATATATGTACACATGCACTTGTATATCTGCAGACACAAGAAAGTACATGTGTACCTACATACATAGTTTTATGGTGCACAGCACATTTCAATACAAATAAATTGAGCACAATTTGCGAAAAATAAATTCAAATTTGTACCTACATAAATGTATACCAACAAGTAAGTTGAACAAATTACCTACATATGCATGTATGTATGTACATATGTCTCTGATGTCCTTTCTCATCTGCTCAGAAGAATAGTTATACACACACACAAAGTAAAAGAAAAAAAAAACAACAAATAAAGCATGTATATACATACATACATATATACCTACATAGTATGTTAATATGTATATGTATTTACAAGAAATGTACGCTTGTGCATCAGATTTAATTTTTCGTCTCGTTATTCGTTCAATTGCATTAACTGCGTATTTTGCGATTTGTCTCCCTCTCTGTGTCTGTATATACACAAATTCAATTTTTCCCAATAAGTAGAGACACCTACATTATAATAGGAAACCATCAAGCTTCCTTTATGTGTTATATTATGTATCATTGGTTTAAGTCTTAGGTCAATAGTTATCCGGTAGGAATATGCCACGAAAATTCGCTGCGGGTATAACACTTTTGCCATTAATTATTCAATTTTTACTCTCGTATCTACTTTTAGGCGTTGTGATATTTTTCTGGGTATGTAAACAGTAGGGTAGTTGAAATTAAAAAATTAATTAAAAAAAAACGGTTGAAGTAGGGCAGTCGTGAGAATTATGTTCCCATCTACACTTTATTCTCAATGTTTGTGATTTTATTCAGATTTTTCTGAGCGATATTTTCGGAGAAAAAGCTCGGGACAGCAAGTTGTAACGTTTTGTGAAAATTTGTTAAGAAACTACCCCCCCAAAGTCGAAATTCAGCTTTTTAAGTTCTGGTCTGTGTTTAGGCCACTAATTGCTACAACTGTTCCAAATTTCAATAGTCTAGGTTAAGTAGTCTCTGAGAAAAAGGCCTGTGACAGACAGACAGACAGCCAGACAGACACCGAACTGATTCCATTAGTGTTCCGTTTTGGTACGGACGGAACACTAAAAACAATAAACGAATATCCAACTATAATCAATCACTATGTCAAAAGCAAACCTTTTTATTGACAAATAGTTGCGAGAAGCAGGCCTTTGCTCACCCCGAACTTTAGCGCCACCTAAAGAGGGAAGAAAGAAGTTAGCCACAATAAATAAACAAAGTACTAAAACTAAGATCAGCTATTACGGCGATAAATATGTATGTACATATGTGTATATGTATGTGAATTGGTATGCTATTTTATTCTAATTCCGTCGCGTCGGTATAAGCGACGACAACGATTGGTTTTTTTTTTGAAAATTGATCGGTGTTTCCGAAGCGTTGTTATATTCGACGTTAGAATAACTTCAAATATAAAGAAACCAACCAACCGAAAGGAAAATCATCGATATAAGCGGTCGTAATAAGCGAGGGCGTTATAACCGACTTCCACTGTATTATATTAGTAAGAATCTTATTGTAATTGTTAAAACACCCGCATGTGTGTAGAACTGTTTTCTTTACTACAATAAATATAATACAAAAAATATACAGTGGACTCTCCCTAAGTCGAACTCTCTCTAAGTCGAATTTTTTCGCCATACCTTATCATTCCCTTCAATTTTCCATACAAAACCATTCTCTAAGTCGAGCTCCCTCTAAGTCGAAACCCTCTCTAACTCGAACACATTCTCTCGATTAGTGGCATCTTTTTTTCCCCATTTTAGTCGAATTTTGCTTAGCACAAAACAAAATAAAAATACATTACCCCTTCGGAATACACACACTTCAATACCCAAAATATGTGTAGAATCGCGTGTTCCATCATCGTCAGCTCATCGTGTTTCTTCCTGTTCATATTCTTGATAGGTACCTCCACAAAAAGATACAGATCCTTTTTAAGTAATGTTTTTTTTTTGTCGTGATGTTATTTAATTTTAATTCAGCTAGAAGATGTTTTTTTACAAGCTTTATATTAACTTCACTTTTGTGAGCATGGAATCTGGGAATAGATTTTACACCCACTTCCAGATATCCGATCATCCTAAAATTTTGCACACGTGTATAGTTCCGAAGACAATGCAATATGGGCTATTTGATGACGTTGTAAATCCAATATGGCGGACGCTTTTTTAACTTTTCCATTACTGTGAGCATGGAATCTGGAAATCGACTTTACACCCACTTCCAGATATCCGATCATCCTAAAATTTTGCACACGTGTATAGTTCCGAAGACAATGCAATATGGGCTATTTGATGACGTTGTAAATCCAATATGGCGGACGCTTTTTTAACTTTTCCATTACTGTGAGCATGGAATCTGAAAATCGACTTTACACCCACTTCCAGATATCCGATTATGCTGAAATTTTGCGTATCCGGTGGAAACTCAATATAGTATATTTCATGATCTTGTTAATCTAATACGGTGGACACCCAAAGATGGAGGATTACCATTATCTTCACGACCTCCTAAATATGGGTATCAAATGAAAGTATTTGACAAGTAGAATACGATTACCTAAGTGACGTGATTCTAAATTCAATATGGTGGATGCCATAAGATGGCGGATTACTTTTTTCTTCAAAACCCGCATGCAATGGATATCAAATGAAAGGGCGAGTAGAATCTCAAACATATTGAGTAAACTTTCTCATATCCAACACACCCAAGCTAATATACTTGTAGACGTAAATTTGTAAAAAAAATCAGATACTAAAAAGTAGAAAAGTAATATGAAGATAAAAAAATATTTTTTTAAAAACAAGCTTTAATGAACTAAAAAGTAAAAAAAATAATTTTTTTCCGAGTCACCAATGTGTGACTATAAATTAAAGCTTGGGGCACTTAGGCTCGATGTAAAATTTGGCTAAATGACGATGACGAGGTCTAACTAAATAGTAACAGTGACACAAAATTTGTTCTGCTAATTCTTCTTCAGTCCTCGTTGCACATTGAGTATGTGTTGTCAATGAGCGCCCCAAGCTTTAATTTATAGTCACACATTGGTGACTCGTAAAAAAATTATTTTTTTACTTTTTAGTTCATTAAAGCTTGTTTTGCAGTGGGCACCGTAGCGCAAGTGGTTAGTGCGTTGGACGACTGTGCCAGCGGTCTTGGGTTCGAATCCCGCCGCAAACACCTAAAAGTTTTTCACAGTGCCCACCTCTTTCGAATGTCTGACAAGCATCAAAGAGTATCATTTGTCACGATTGAGCTTCTCAACTCGCCGTTCGGAGTCGGCAAAAAACTGTAGGTCCCTTCCATTCGTGCAAAAATATAACACGCACACACAAATGGTTGCGAGAAGCAGGCCCAGGTTCACCTCGAGCTGTAGCGCCAACTAAGTAAGTAAGTAAAGCTTGTTTTTAAAAAAATATTTTTTTATCTTTATATTTTTATTTCATATTTTTGTTTTGTTTTGATTAATTCACGAGTCCTTATTTTATTATTATTTTTTAACTAAGCAAAAATCTATATTTTTTTGTTAAATTTTTTGTAAGTACGTTAACCTTTTTCTATTAAACAAACGTTTTTAAACAAAAATAAATGTTTCGCTCTTGTACTCGAATTGTTCCAAAACTCTCTCTAACTCGAAGAAATCTTGGTATCCCGTGATAATTCGACTTAGGGAGAGTCGACTGTATTTCAAAATAAAAATAACAAATTAATGTGAAGTTTGAGCGTGTGTATTTTTGTTAGTTTGTTAATATCGAACTCGCTAAACTAGAAATAACCATACCTATTCTACCAGACAAGATAAATATAGGTATGCCCCTAGATACTAACAAGCTTTCACTCAAACTTGACACAGTCAATAAAACTAATGTTAGATGGGAAGGCCTTGCCTTGCCACCAGACAGATCTGGCTTAGGCTGTGGATCTAAACCGCTAAAACCACCTTCTGTCAAGCATGCCACCCGGCTTGGCATCCTTTCAAATGACTTTTGCAGAAGCTGCAGATACGAAGAAGAATTGAATTGAATTGGAAAAATTTCCCGTAGTAGGAAACTACACCTATAGGTAAATACTTCTTCCACGACCTCAGTGAGCTAGTACAACAAGATGTTAGAAGTCTATTTCGCTTTATTCAAAGGTCTAAATGGTTCTCATGAGTGGCGGAGAAAAACATCCCCGAGATCCTTGGTAGGTATCACAATTTCAATTTTCAATTTCAATTTATTTATTTCAATCACCACTGATCTACCTTTTTCATCTCTTCGATCTAGCCAATAGCAATGACACTCTTATCCAATCTTTTACAGCAAAATGAGACCAAACCGGTGAAACAAGATCAATATCACAAAGTGATCGTTTTTGATTGAACTCCGAAAACCAATCGCGGATTCCGAGAAGTTCATTCAACTCTACCGAAAATCTCTAACCAAACACCTTCCCTCATAAACGAACTCACAAGGATAAGTGCCATTTAATCGCTACAGACTAGAAGTAAATCTCACCCCCTCACAAAAGTAACAAAAAACAAAAAAAACCAAACGAACGACAGGCTATGGTTAGTCCATACACACCCCCATCAATACCATCACCAACACCATCAGTGGAGGATGACGAAGGTAGGTAGAGGTACGACAAACAAACAGCAAACAAAAAGGCTGCCAAACGCATTCCAATCCTGTAATTGACACATGTTACGCTCCTATAAAACTACATAATGTGTGCTATGTTATAAGGTAGTCCAAAAAGACGCTCTCTTGCAGTATCCCGGGGCTCCCCAATATCGAAAGCTGGTAGGGAATCCAATACCCAATATAGGAAGCCCACCCACACTTCCTCAGACATAAGCGCGCCGCAAAGAAGGTTCTGGTTCACTTTGAAATCAGTACCAGATGTTGCGATTGAACCAAAATAAGGTATCACAATCACCACCGGTACCAGTACCAGCAGCACACCACGATTACATTTCTGCCGAAGGGATGGGGTACGTCGTGTGTGGACTCTGAACTGCAGGTGGGTGGAATTTTCTTTGAGGCAAATGGGGAGTGATATATGTATGTAGATGGAAAGCCGTTCAACTACTATCGATGAAAACTATCGACAACGACAACGAAAACGATGCTGGAAAAGATTCTGCTGCAGATACGAGTATACTTGTATTTTGAAGGAAACAATGAGTTTCGAAACTCTGTGGTTTGTTCTACCTGCACAATTCACCACCACCGGTTGCTGTCCCCAGGGGATTATGTGTGTCTGTGTACTTTTCACCAGAACCCAATAGAGTAGAAGGGACAATCCATCGAAAGACTCCTGTCATAACCTGCTGTTGTTCCCAAACACAACCGAGAGTACCAACAAAAAAAAAAAAAAAAAAAAAAAAAACAGGAGAAAAGAGAAAAACCAGTCACATACGGAATTATTGTAATTTGTGTTCCTGACAAGAGCAGAGATCTTTCCCATCTTCGTTTAATTCCAATTACTGGGGAATCACTGGCAGGAGAGCAGGAGCAGAAGCACCTTTAGTGCTTCCGTTTGGTTGAAATGGGGAACAACAAAAAGCTTATGGCAAGTGGATGTGAGTGAATCTATCGAAAAGCATTCCCACCACCACATCCCACTCCCGTATCCTACCCATTCCTCATCATCAGTCCTCAATCCTTATAGTGAATTCGCGCGGAACTCTGCTGCTTCATAACTAAAGAGTCCTTGTCACAAGCAGAGCTGATTGATGTCCCTGCCGGCGCGCGGCAGCAGCAGCAGCAGCAGCTACAACAGCAGTAGTTGTGGTCCTGATAGTGGTTGCCTTGGTTCTATGGTAAATGGTAGCACAGTGGCAGTGGTGGTGGCGACGTAATAATTTACGGAAATCCTTTGTTCTCTATGCGTATCTGAGTGACGGAGGAAGAGGTGGTGCTGGGGGGGTACATGGAGCGTTCATGTGAGTGTTTAGTTTTTGGGCAAATATAATATTTTGTGTACGTACTCTTCTTGTACTCGTTTTGCTGCTCGTTGTCGCCTTTTCTGATTCAGACAGCTGCGAATATGATTTGGTTTCAAAAGAACTGTGTAAACAATAGCCAAACATATACATATGTGCATGGACATGGATATCCTTTTACACAGATGCTGGGAACCGATAGAATCCTTTGCTATTGAACAGCTCTCGTCGTTTTTAAATTCATTTCCACGACGCGACGTAAAAACTGCCAAAATTCAAAGTATACACAGCACAGGGAATAACAGGATAAGTTGACATATGTATGTACATTATGTACGTACATACTTAGGTTGGAATTGAGATAAGGATGCTGACAGGTTGCACTTCCATATCAACAGCACAGCGCCGTGCACTGCAGCTGACTCAAGGAACCTAAATGCTGGACTGCTAACTGCTAAGCCATATGGACACAGTAAGATCCTGGACACATGACCGAATGGTCGATAGAGACTGGTGAAAGATTTCGATACAAAAGTATTCACCGATGCGATGGTGCGGACTGCGGATTAGCTACGGGCATGTTCTCCGAAGAATTCAAAACTATGAAAATCCTATCGCCTACCGAATTTCGCTAGCGTCTTCCAGGTGGAGCTACTAGCGATCCTCAAGGCTTGTCAAAACTTATCAAAACATCCACCACCCAAATGCAACATCACTATATTAGCTGTGTTTTATTATGCTAAACTAACTGATCCGGATCAGATCCTGGGCATAATAAAACAAACTGGATTACATTGCACACCTTTTTAGCGCAGACACATACTGTTAGCGCGAAGTTGCCGTTTTATTACACAACCTTTAGCACGGATACAGACATTTAGAAGGTTTTTTGCGCAGGTTCTTACCACAAACACAGATAAGCAAAGTTCACAAGCGGAAGTGCATCCTACTGAGAAATAGCCAAACTAATTTTTGGATCACGAAATAGATCCAAATGAAAAGCAAGATCTCGTATTGTTATTGTAATGTATTCACACCAATGATTTAATCTGTATCATGGGCGATAATAAAAAGCGGCTATTATTACAGATAGCCAAGCCGCAATTAAAGCAATAAGTTCGGCAATAACCTTATCGAAACAAGTAGATTAATGCCAAGAAAAACACAATCGCTTGTGCAGTCAGGCTAAAGTCACACTTCCCTAGTTCCATAGAGGTGAACAAGAGAGTCGACGAACTAGCCAGGCGAGTGTCAGCCCTTAAAATCTTACAAGCGGAAAATGTTCGTCAAACCTTCATAAGTCGAACCTCCTTAAGTCGAATTTTCTATTACTCGAATTGAAGTTTCAGAACTTAGAACCAAGACTTCTGTTTCCCCACATTTTACACTCTATAAGTCGACTCAAAAAGGTCTGGAGTTGCCAGGAAATTTGGTATTCCGAGAAGTACAATATCTACCATTGTGAAAAACCGGTTGAAGATTCGAAAGCATAGAAAAAGGTGTGAATTTAAATTCGTTCGTTCAAAGCCTGTAAAATATGCGGACCTTGATTCTGGATTCAGCTTTACAAAAATGGATACAATCAATGAGGAACAGTAACGGGTCCCATAGTTACAGAAAAGGCGCTATGTGTTGCAAAATCAAAAGGAATATAAGACTTTTCCGCCAGCGAAGGCTAGCTACAACAATTTAAGAACAGGTAAGTTATGCGCTCCTACATTTGAATTTCACAATTGAAATCGGCTTTAATGTTAAATCAAGGTGGAAATTGTCCAAAAAACACTGTGTGGAGAAAGTGTTGACGTCTGTGATGAATCCGCGGAGTCTTGGAAACTGACAGTTTTTTGCAGTCGATATTGAGGCGTTATGCAGAAAATAAAGTTTTCAATACAGATGAAACAGAATTTTTTTTATAAGTGTTTACGAAATAAGACCCTCGCATTCAAAAACGAGAAATGCCATCGCGGAAAGCATAGCAAACAACTTCAAGCAATACGATTCCTTCATAAATCTTGGACACTATATGTGCAGGAGGACACATTCAGGAATTGTTATAGACATGTTGGCTTCGGTGACAATTCATGGAGTGATAAAGATGACATTCCTTTGGCGCAACTTCTCACATCGCCAACTGATGATATGAATTTGCTTTTTAGCACTTATGTACAGCGCGTTGATGTAGAGAATCTAATTATGGATGCATTCATTGGTTTCGATGATGATCTTGCGGTTACTCATTTTCCCAGTGACGAAACTCTCATATATGCAGACGGTAGCGATAGAGTAGAAAGCACAAATGATGGATGATGATGATGAGGGCCCAATAAAAACTCATCCTTCAAATGATGAAGTAAGAGCGGCATTAAAAAGTATAAGATGTTTTTTTTAGATACCAGTGAAGGCACTTTTCAACTCATATACAAGAATTTCGATATGATTCAAGATTATTTTGAAAACATTGTAATAAAACGTAAACTTCAAAAAACAATTACCGATTTTTTCAAAATCAAGGAATAATCATAAAGTTAAAGTCTAAATAAAAAACAATCAATAATAAACACATCTTTAATTCAACTGAGCATCGAACACATTATTTGATCCCGTGACGATTCGACTTATAGAGGTTCGACTGTATTTCTATAGATGCTGTTAAGGGCACCTATAGACTAACCGGTCTCAGGTAGACCTCTCTGACAAACTGTGTCATATCCGGAAAGATAGAGCCAAATAACAACAGGTCAAAAACTAACGAGCTGCTACAAAGAACCCGCGTGAACATCGCAAGAGTAGGTGCGGTTAGTTATAGGGCACTGGCGAATAGGTGATCCCTCGCAACAATTTCTGCCGAAGCTGCAGCGATGAAAATTTAAAAGAGTCGCTTATCAACTTCCAGGCAACGCATTTTGGGCAAACTTTTTTTGGGCGACGACCTTAAAGAGAATCCTCTTCCTAAATTCTGCAGGGTGGACATAAATATCTCAAACTACATTCGAATGAACGGCCCTTTTGAGCTATTTGGATGTTCTTCTATCGAAGCGGGTAAACAAATGCCAACAACCTGTGGAACCAGTATCGCGACATAATCAAAGAGGTACCCAAGACCACACTTGAATACCTGTCCAACGGTGGATACCAAAAAGGTGGAAAAAAGCACACAAACAAACGCAAAATAGATCAGAAAAAGCAGCAGGAAAGTGTATCGAGCCAGAGGAAGAGACGGAAAAAAATCCTGCAAAGGGAGTAAAAAGCATACGCACACTCTCCCAACTTAAGGAGATTGAAATGTCGTGCAGTAGAAACAACGTCCGGAAGCCAGTCAACTGGCAGCTAGTAGTTTGATACCAGAGTAGAGAGACTTATAGCGGAAGAAGAACACACATATCCAACTATCAAAAAAAGCCTTCTAAACTCCAATACTCTAATAAACTCCAAGAGGTCGGATAGCTATGAAATACCGCCGCTGGCGATGAACTGACTACCAGCAGAGCTTTTCCCTAGAGTGCATGTCAGAAATAATCATCAAAAGTCCATATACCCCATTTACATAAGAGTCAAGCCTTTGTCCTCCAATAACGAAAGCATATCACTGCTAAATGAGGCGTATAAGATTACATATATCCAAGATCCTGTCCACTCATCAACATGTACCAGTCTGGTTTCTGGCCCGGGTAAATCGATAAAAGGTCCAATTTGTACATTAAAGCTAGGTGCACACATGCGACTTCAGTCGCACGGCTATTCAGTCGCAAAAAATATAACATATAGCTTTCAATGTCAGTGAGCTCACATGATGCATTGCGACTGATTTGTTTCATGTGCGTGCACTTACATTGAAAGCTATATGTTCTATTTTTTACGACTGAATAGCCGTGCGACTGAAATCGCATGGGTGCACCCAGCCTAGGACCAATGAATTTAAAGTAGAGACTTATGTACCTTCTTTTCATTAACTTAAAAGTCAGATTCATCATCTTAAGCTCTTCAGAACCAAGACCAAGCTCCGAGTACCGCCAAAAATTGATTCAGCTGTGTCGCCTTACGCTGGAAGCTTTGAACTATCCCGAACGTCTTTCGAATTTCGGCAATGCGCTATCATGTGACCTCTTCAATCTAGTGCTAGAACATGTAGTACGCAGAGCAGGTTTTAACACGGAAGGCACTGCCTTTAACATACAACTACAAGTGGGGGTGAACCAGTGTGCGTTGGACCTGGCAGCTAAGCCGCATTTAAAGCACTGGACTCCACTTCCATGAAATTAAAATGCGTAAAGGACTGCCTCACGGCACTTAGAGTAATAAAACACCTCACAGTCTTACTTTACGGACATGTACGTCGAATAGAAGGGAATAAAAGAGCAAACGAACTGGCCAGCTACGGCTCTGATATGATTATACATATGACTATAGCTGACAGACAGGTCTCACCGGCCTTCAACACAGCTTATAATCTAACAGACCAATGGCGCTACACTAGCGATCATGCCATAACTCGCAATCTGGGGCCGGCAGTCGACCAGAAAAGATCAACATCCCTACTTACAATGGGAAGAAGCCATAAATCCATGTGCTCATCACAAAAAGAAACAAGGCCAGAAGATACGGAATCTTTACAAATTACTTCTTTAAAAGCTGAAGATGAAATAGAATCTGTAGCACACGTTCTACGTCGCTGCCCGAGTCTCCAAGAACGTCCCCTATCCTGTATGGGGGATTACCAAAGCAAAAAAAAGCCACGTGGGCCTGTCGTCGTTTGTACGGCAAAACCTGGGGAATAACTCCAAAGGTCACACATTGAATATATACAATGACGATACGACCTATCATCACTTAGTCATCAGTTGTATGGTGGAACAAGACCAAGGAAAAATCCACCATTTCAAAGCTTCAAAAGCTACAAAGACTGGTTATGCGCACTTGCCCAAAAGCCGCTATAGAAGCACTCATTGGCCTAACGCCACTCCACCTTTTCATAAAAAAGGTTGGCAATTAGCAGCACTGTCAGACGGGGGAGATAAACCACATCACATAGACCTTAAAGGTAACAAGTGGTATACGAATGGATCAAAGATGGACACCGGGATGGGTGCTGGTATTTTTGGACCAAACACTAGAATGGGACAAATTCCTAGTGTATTTCAAGCGGAAATTCATGCCAACGTCATCCTTAAATCGGCAATAAAACGTGTCCTCATCCATATACTCACGGATAGTCGAGCAACCAATAAAGCACTAGGCTCAAACCTGATTAACTCCAAATCAGTCCTAAACTGCTTCAATACCCTCAAAGACCTCCCCCATAGAAGCAAACTCAAACTTTGGTGGGTGCCCGGATGGAAACGAAAAAGCTGACGAACTGGCAAGGAAAGGTTCGGCTGAATCCTTTATCGGCCCTGAGCTATTTTGCAACTGATACAACTGAGACACCCTGTGACACCAGTCCATCCCAAACTGCTACTGTAAATGTCAAATACCTATACTTATGTCAGTTTCACTTTGCCGCTTCTTTTATATGAATTCCCGCGCTTTTCTTTTGCCATTGGTCTTCTACCAATTTTTTAATTAGTATTAAGTTTTTCTGTTAATAAACCTTGAAGTACTAAGACGTATCAGCAACATTCCAAATTCAGCTATTAATTTCAACATCATAAGTTGGGGAAACAACATGTGTATCTCCTATTGGGAAAATACCCTGGGTCTTCGTCAGGCTAAAAGAGCCATTAAACCCTTCCAAAATAAATCCATAAAAAACCTATAAAAAAACCTCGTCAGTAGAAATGATATCAAGAGATTAGTGGGATTTCTAACAGCATTGCCATCTTCGCTATCACCTAAACAGATAAGGTCTTATTCAGGAAACTGAATGTCGTCTTTGCATGGAAGACGACGAAACTGCGGAACATATTCTATGTGACTGCATGGCACTTGCAGTGCCCTCCGGAGACAACAGTTCCACAGAGAAATTCTTACTCCCACGGAACTTCGTACAATCTCCACCAGTGAGATCTTCACCTTCATCAAAAGAATTGAGACTCTTCTGGTTAGTGATGGGACTCGAGTGATTTTATTTTACTCGAGTCACTCGTATCATTTAGAAAAATAATCGAGTTCTACTCGAGTAGAAATCTGACCCGAGTTACATGGTTTTCTCCAAGGTCACAAATCTTTTGACAACTTATTCAATAAAAAAAGGTAATATAGTTATGCAGATCGCATTATTGTTCATCCTTAAACATAAAATGAAAAATAAACCAAACCTTCGATTTCTTCGGACTAATCTTACCAATTAAATCACGAGTACCATAAACTTAAAAAATTTAAACTTAAAAATTAAAAAATTAACACACTTACTCATAAAACAAACTGCAAAAATTACTAAAAAGGACGACACAATAATAAGACAATGTTACTGCTACGATATAAGATATCCACTATATTTAGGTAGAAGCGCAGTGTAAAACGTACGTTCTCGTTTTACAACCATTTGTTTACATGTATTGAAAGTGAATGGCTCGCATTAGAGTAACTATTTATAAATTTTGCATAGTTGTGTGAATGTAGGTACTGCAATGCCAGTTTCATGTCAATTTCCATTGGACGTCTGGGAGCGCCCAGAATCAAACCGAATTCTTCTGCATTCGTTCCTTTGGCACATAAATTTCTATTCTAACGATTCTGAGAAGAGAGTTTCGCTTCTTGATTTCAAGTCAGAATCCACTCAAGAAACGAAAACACAAGGAAAAAACTTCAAAACTGAGGAGAAGCGGTTTTGTTGTTCCATTGGATTCAGAATGAATGGATCCCCGAGTGGAGCCAATGGCAAACGATATCAGTTAAGCTATTCGAGTACGAATTGACTCGAGAACGAGTTCACTCGAATGCAAAAACATTTGACTCGAGTACGAGTTGAAACTGAATTACTCGAGTAACTCGAGTAAAAGTCGACTCGAGTCCCATCTCTACTTCTGGTTCCCTAAGCTCACTCTGTGGTCCAATAGATATTTTAGGTCGCGGTGCCCGCCGCAACTGGCGGGTCAGAATCCCTTTAAAAAAAAAAATTAAAAATTCCGTATGGGAGACCTGGCTAAGATATCCCTTAAGCACTTTAAAAGATTTATTACAAGATCGGAATTCTCGCATTTCCTCGGCTGACGACAATAGCTGTAATTCATTGGGTATTATAAGGGAAAGAATACATAAGGCCAATCTCCACAAAGATTCGGGTGTTTGAGAGACAGTGTCTGAGGACCTATCTTGGATTATACAGAACACCAGAGTCCCAGTAGATAAAATACTATCCCAATAAGGTCCTTCCATTCGTGCAAAAATATAGCACGCACACACAAATAGTTGCGAGAAGCAGGCCCAGGTTCACCTCGAGCTGTAGCGCCAACTAAGTAAGTAACAAGGTCCTATACAATGGGGCACAACTGAACAAGATTGACAATTTCCTCATTAAGGCGATTCGAAGGCATGTTGCGAGGGCGATGACCAGCGACAATAGCCTGATCTTTGGGGCTTACTACCCTAATGAGTTGTACCATGAGAGTACGCTCCGTTCGGAATCTATCCCACCAGAGACATTTACCCCAATTATGCAAGTCGTATCTCGTATCTCACTTTCAATTCGTATTCGCATCGTATTGCATTTCGTTTGATATTATGCAAGTCGTATGCGTTGAATACGACTCCATATAAGTTGCCGCATGTTAGCAACGCATTGCGTCGCACTTCAAAATGAACTTTTTCCTGTCAGTACTGGTATCCTTGCCGGCGAGGTCAAGGAGACTGCTCCCGAAAGATGTCACCAGAAACTCAATAGATTTATTCTTTAATGAGCACATGAAGGAATATCCTTAAAAGGAATTATATTCACAGATTGTTAAGAGTTAGTTGAAACGCAATAAGTGCCAAATTCATTGTGTATGTATGGATGTATGTATATATGGATGTATTTTCCGAAATTTAAATTAGAATTTTCTAACTAAAAAAATAATTGACCATTGCAGTTTAATAAAACTATTCTGTTGACAACCATTTGTCCATCTTTTAGATGAACTTGCAGCACACATCTGTCTTTTGCGATGCCGACATTAATCTCCGTAGCATATACCAAAGCTTCGAATTGGTTGCTGTTTTTTTTAGAAAGTAAAAGTAATTTAAGTAGTAAAATAACTTCGAAAAATATTAAATCGTTTCCATTCGAGAGTATACAATTGTTTATTTTTTATGTTCGTTGAATTTTGTATAGAGTCACTTAAGAAATCGCAGCCGAAGAAAATACCACTAAAAACGTTCAAAATACGACTAAATACGACTTGCATAATAGCTGATATAAGCCGAAAGTCGTATGCGATGGCATCCGATTCTGTTGACAGCTGAAAAGTCATTAGCGTACGAGTATGTTCGTAGTGACACGACTTCCATAATAACAAAATACAAATACTATGTTCGTATGTGACTCTCAAATACGACTTGCATAATTGGGGTGATTCCTTTATGTAAACGCGATAGGGTTAGTGCAGAATTATATCACCCCCACCGCGGCGCGCGCTACAAGCGGCTCACCTACGACGGGTCTTACACCAAAGCTCCAGAGCTTCTCCGCTTTAATCACCGGAATAGCGAAGAGGGACATCACAGATAGTGAAAAGCAGTACAGTGATAACTGGTGGCTGCAGGGTGGGTGGGGGGGCGACTCCCAGGTCAGTGCGTTACTTGCGTAGCAGCCTTAGTCTTAAGTTAGGTTAGTTTTATAGGTTAAAACTAGCTAGGGGGCCGGGTTCGTCATCATGCTTGGATGCTTCTTAGAGGTGACCGATGTTGAACCACATCGGTCAAGTCTCGGCAGCGAAAGCTGCCACGACACAGTCGGGATAGTGACCATCCGAGGCAAAAGGCAACGAATGCTCACCACCCTGATTATATTAACCCTTAACGGCCCAATTTTTTATTTTCTAATGAAATAAATTACTTTAAGATAACATAGAATCTAAAAGGATTCTGCGTACTTAATAAAGTATTTCATTGCGTTTTTTACCTGTGGGGGGGGGGGGGGGGGGGGTATTGTGGTATATATCAAATTCGATTAAACGGGCGCTAGGGCTATATTTCGAGTTTTAATACGAGATTTAAAGTATATTAAAAAAGAAAAAATATTGTGAAAATGAAAACATAGTACAGTAGAAGTTCGGAAAAGTTGACTCTCAGAAAAGTTTACTTTACAGAAAAGTTGACCAAATTTGAGCTACCATACGTTGCCTTAAAAAGTTGACTTTCGGTCACTGTTGGTATAACTTGAATTTTAACAGGAAATTTCATATTCTCGGGCACATTTATATTGAAGAGGCTTGTATTAAAAATGATACAATGGCCGATTATGATAAAATATGAAGTTTTTTACTAATATGCATCAAATTTGATACATTAGGCCGTTAAGGGTTAAGATTAGGTTTAGTAGCTTAGGGTATTTTTTAACTAGATTAAGTTTAATAAAAAACAAAGTTATATGGAATCTAAGTTTTTCCATTTTTCATTAGAAAAACAACTGTTAGATAAGTTTAGTCGTATCGTAAGATAGATGCGTTTAGGCCTAAATGCAATAGTTATAATAATATTGTTTAGTTTAGAGCGCTCGCTTCGGGTCAGTAAGCTAGATTAAGTAAATTGTTAGTTTTTAGTTAGATTTAAGTATTTTTGTCTAGGATATAAGTTAATTGATGGAAAATAATATATGTTTTAAAAAGTAAGAAAAAAAGTAAAGGGAAAGAATACGAACCTATTTTTGTTTGAATTTTTTTTTTATTTTGTCACACTGAAACCACCTAATTACCTAACACCAATCCCACACCCCGCATCAAGAAATTAAATTTTTTCTCCCCCAAGTAACGGCAAGAAAAAAAGCGACATATGATTTATTACAAATAATTCAGGCTCACGCTTACAGAGACTCATATGTTCGTATGTAATTGTAATTATCGAGTGGTGAACCTGAACACAAAATAAGCAGTAAACAAATAATCTTAATTATGTACGGGTGTACGAGTATCTCGAATCAATAGCGTGACAGGTCGTCTGTTGTCTATAGACCGTTTCAGACAGCCAATTTTTTCTATTTAAGCAATTGACCGTGTGACCTTCTGTAGAATTAGACAATAAATAGAGAATGAGTGTAGTTGTCCCATGACCGGATCGACATCTTTGCTTTGACAGAGGTAGCTGATTTTTATCTTTCAAAGAAAAACATTCAGATTGACTCTTCTATCTTTGGTGGGATGTAAGTGTAGGTAAACTTGAAAATCGCTAAGTTCTACTTTGGTAGTTTTTATGGAATCTGTGGAACCAGTATCGCGACATCATCAAAGGGGTAGCAGAGACTGCAATAGGCTACCAGCCTGCAAGCGCTGCAGCGCAAAACAAGAGCCAGAAGAAGGGAGGAGAAGAAGATCCTGAGTAAGAAGAAAAGGGCCCACGCAGTCTCTTAGCTCAAGGATATCGAAGAGTCCCGCGATAGGAATGCTCTCCGGGCATTGTCCCCTGAGGAAACATGCCAAAAAAATGGGTCTTTCAAACACGGATGAATGCAGAAACTGCAATAACATAGGTACATATATCGGAGGATATTGAACACATTCTTTGTGATTGTCAGGCACTTGCTCGTTCTCAAAAGAAAGTTTTAGGGAATAACTTCTCACACTAGAAGAGGCTGGCCACAATAAAATCTTAAAAGTTTGCAGGGAAACTATATGCTTTGACGGAAATGTTTCGGCTTAGGTACCATCATACGATGGTCCCAGGAGATCGTGATGGGCCGATTATGGTCCCTTGTGTTCTGTAATGGCTTAGCCTCATAACCCCGTACCTAACCTAAGCTAACCTACGACGATGTTATATCCAACGGTAGCATAGCTGAAAATATAAAAACCAACCAAATGAAGAGAAAATACTTGTTAAAAGCGACTGGTCGTAATACGAAAGATCGTTATAAGTGACTTCCACTGTGTGTACATAATTTAAAAATAAAATGAATTCATTTAGTCTGGGAATGTTTTTAAGTTTTCTCTGAATACCTATGGAGGGCAGTCAGATATACAGTGGTGGATACATAAATAGCACACATTTCTCGCTGTATTACACATTACATTTCCGTTAAATATGATCGAAAAAACAAACAAAAAAATATACGCACACGTTCAGCAATAAGTACCAATACAGTTATGGATAACTTTTCCAGCTATCGAGATAGCAATCAGAGACATCATTGTGTGACAGTGTGAAATGGTGTATTTTTTCCTGGCCACATAAATAGCACACTATCTTCGTGCGCAGTTTTACTAATATTTTTTTGATATTTAGTTATTATTTAATAATTCATTTGAAACAAATATATAAAGTATTCAACGCGGGTAATATATTAAGTATCAGGAAATGTCTTTAAATGTGGAAAGAAGACCACATTGGTCATGACAGCTTACCTTCAATTTAAACGATAACGGCTTATCGGTTTCAAATATTTCTGAGCTACCTACAATATTCCAAAAAGGTTATCTATATTGCCTTACATCGCGTTGAGGTGTTTGGGAATGTCAAAAATATTGTAAGAGCTCCAATGCCCGGAAAACTTCAAAAGTGGACAATCTAATCTACAGAATTAATGCAACGAACTAATTTTTGAGGTCTTGGGCTATTGGAAGAGGGAAATCTTATGAGTTAATATTCCATACGTGTATTCGATAGAACCATTGGAAGCCATTTACAGTAAAAAAAAAAAAAAAACCTGGGCGGGTGCATAGCACAGAGAAATCGGCTGGTACCAAAGTAATTCCAAGGCAAGAAAAACATTTGCAAGTGAATACCTTCAGAAACCAAAGATTTTGTTGGAAAAATTTACCGTGGAGTAATGAATCCGAGTTGTGTAGGTTCGGACCGGACGAAAAAAGGTACGATTGGCGTCCACTAAACCAAAAACAGAATTTCAAAATACCTACACTATCAAAGTGGTTAAAACTGTGGAGAAAATATGATGGTGTAGGCTGGTTTTCTTGGCACGGGGTTGGATCGATTCTGAAGATTACCACAAAAATGGGCAATCGCGTTTTCCAACCCATTATCGCAGACAGCTTGATCCTATTTGCTGACGACAATATGCCACTGGTATGGCGTATTATGCATGACAACGATACTAAGTGCACTTCCCGCCTTGTATGGTGTTGTTTTAGTGGTCAAAATATAAACGTTTCAGGGTGACCAATACAATTTCCTGATTCGAACTCGATGTAGAACCTACGGAAGGACGTCGGGCAACACAAAGAAGCAAACCATGAAATTCTGCAGAATTGTGGAAACAAATACAAGTCGCCAGGAGGTCTATCCCAAAAATATATTGTTGGGCTTGAGCGGAGAGTCTTCCGAAAGGATGTGCAGCTGTGCTCAAAAATAATGGTCCATAAAGGTATTTACCAAAATTTCATATCTTTGGCGTAACGAAACATAATGTGCTATTTATGTGGCCAGGTATGCTTTAACAAATACAGTGCACTCTCGATTTTGGCAACTAATCAAAACAGGCGTTGTTGCAAAAATCGAAAAGTTGCACTAATCGAACAGAAAATGAAAACACTTTATAAAGGCTTACATACTATGTCTGTTTGGTAACCTTCGAATTCGCACGAATTCTCACAAATTTCTATTTGTTAACCCAAAAGACTCGTAACAATTCGTAATAAAGAGAGCCAAATGAGAGTGTCAAAAATGTCCCCACAACTATAAGAGACTTACGATTTCTTAGGTCCGTTCGTGTACTTTTTGCACTAAATATGTGTAATCTGTCAATTTTCGAAGAGTGGAAAGACGAGATATTACGAAAAAGTAAACGAACGCATTAAGCGCCAAAAAATGAAAAATGTATGTCATTTGACAGATTTGACAGTTTTTATATATTACCCCAAAGAAATTTCTTGTGGTAAAATTCGTAGCATGGGGAAATTTCTTACTCGTGAGCACTCTCTTTTACGAAAAACTACGAAATTTTTGCGTACGCGAACGGGTTTTCATTACTTTTCGTTTTTTTTCGTAGATTTTCGTAGTTTTGGGAGCGTACACGAACGGACCTCTTATGAGTTTTTACACCTACTTTTGCTTTGGTTGAAGTAGGTAAAACCTGTCAAACCAGTCATTTAACAGTTTCTGTCAGTGAAATAAGCTGTCATAAACTCATTGTAAAGTGGAATACAAAAACAAATTGACGGTTTATACCCACAAAGCGGTAAAAATGTGGTTCAACGCGTTTGTTTACTTTCTTGCAAATTTTTCACACTGTGAGAGAATTTGCTCCATCTGGAAACATCTTTCTGACAAAATTCTATACCGAATTAGAAGCAAAGGAATATGATCAGGTGTTCTGATTACCTTTTTCCAACATTTAGCAATTGTATTCGCTTTTAACTCTTTTCCAGCGTTTATGCCATCGTTTTAAATTGAAGCTTTTCAGTGCTTCTTCATAGTTGCAAGAAGAAACAAGATGACTCAACAAACTTTTTTTGTAGTAGAGTTTAGTCAACATCTACGTTTTCGATCGCATCAGAATCATTCGGTTGCGTTTTTTTTATAGCGATAGACCTTTTTTGAGTGCTGCTATATGGATCTGCGGATCTATTGCTTTATTGCTCAAATGATCAATACAAAGGGAACACAAATGTTCTTTTCCCTTGGTTTCACTCCGGGATTCGCCGCATTTAAAACAAAACAAAATCTAGACGCGTTGTTATTATCACACTGCGTCAAGACGATTTATAACATCGGCCGAAGTTTGCTCTTGCCTGCAACATTGCACACACAAGTTGTGTATGTTGCGAAAATCAAATCGCGACAATCGAGTAATTTTTGGATTTGTTGCAAAAATCGAAAAAAGGAAATCCAATTACGAAGGTTGCAAATATCGAGGTTTGCAGAAATCGAGGTTGCAAAAACCGAGAGCGCACTGTACAGTTAGGTCGGGAGGTTTTGACACGTTAACGAACATTTGCAAATATCTTAAAATCTAAATAAAATTTCAAATTTTCAAAATTTACATAAGTTACAATATACAATACAATATACAAAATACAAAATACAATATTTTAGCAATATAACAGCATTTATGATTAATCTATATAAATATTTTTAACAGAGTTGTAAAGTTTTTTCCAAAACCTTGCAAAGTGTCAATTCCTCCTACCATGAAGGAGATTTTGACAGAGGAATAAAACAACTAATATTGCTTTTTTGTTCAACAAAGAATTTTTTTTTTATTTTCAACGCATATCAATCTTTATTTATTAGTTCAGTCTACTTTTATTTAAGTTTAAGGGCGTGGAATTTAAATAACAAAATAAGTTTACTAACAGAAAAAACATTTCATAAAAACTTGATTTAAAACTTGTTTCATCGATGTTGCGGTAGGGTTTTTTTTTCTTGTAAATATTTGGCATTTTTACATTCTAAAAAAGAGTAAGAAGTTATTTTACCACATAATTTTTATTTTTACTCATAATCGGATTTGACACTTTGTCAATTCCTCCTTCAGCAAAAATGTCAAATCCTCCTTTTTGATTACTTTTGGGACTGATACAAAAAAAAAAACGATTGAAATGGTGCTTAGGATAAACTTTTGTTTATTAATGATTTTAAAACGAATGAAGGTGCACTACATTGCACTTTCAATGTCAAAAGCTACATAATTAAAATATTACAGTTGGATTGCTTACCATAAAAGTTAGATGAAATGGGCACGAAAATAAAAAAGACGTCCACTTCGCTTATCTCACAGTGATTGTTTATTTATCATTCAAACCAATCGTTAATAACTTTGTTTTCTCATCATTTAAAGTTCTGCCAAGGTCTTAGTTTTTCAGAAAAGTGCTGATGTCAATTCCTCCTGCCTGTCAAATCCTCCCGACCTTACCCTACCTATGTGTATATTTTTTTATTTTCAAGAAAATCATCACATTTTTGGCTATTTAAATTTAAATTTTATTTCATTACATGTCTTACAATTACAGTAGACGCTCGATACAGTGAACATCGATATAGTGAACAATTCAATATAGTGAACACACAATATTTTATACAGGCTATATATTATATTTGTTTGTTTCGCAGCTTGTGGTTGTTTTTAGTGCAAAAACAAAGTGCGTGTTGCTTATTTTGTTATTTTTTGAACGATATTCTTTGTGACCATGTCACTTAAGTACAGCTTAAATTTGTTGTATTTTTGTTTTTTTAAGTACATGGAATGTATTATGTTTTTTACGGAAGAGTTGTTTTTGTTTTTTAGTAATCGCAAAGAAAAATTGTAATTATATTCTATTTTCGATGAATTGTACGTGAAAACATACACATTTTGATAAAATTTGCTTCAAGGAGTCCGCGCTCGTTACAATGAACAATCTCGCTTCAGTGAACAGGCCTGGTTTTTATTAGTTCACTATATCGAGCGTCTACTGTATCTTTATATTGAGAAAATTGAAAGTGTGCTATTTATATGTATGTCCACCACTACCGACCGCCGGTTATTTCGACCATATTTACTCTATCCCTTCACGGTCGTAATAAGCGACTTCCACTGTAGTTCCAAGTCCAGCATTTAACACACTATGTACATACATATGTAGGTATTAAATAACAGTTTCTAGAAAACTTTTTTTCTAGGGAAAAATTACCTTAGAAAATCCATCACCTGATCTATTTTCATTAGAAGATAATGAACAACCAATAAAACCCACATTTACACAAAATCGACTAACATACACTCGTACATGATCATCGCTTTGTTACAATTTGTCTGTTCCATTGTAATTCCAACCCTGCTCAAGTATCTTACCCCACTTCCGCTCGTTGATATAAGGTACCTACATGTATAAACATAAAAAAAAAACACTAAATGACCATCTAATTGATTGAACGCGACTCTAATAGAGCGGCCAACCTTACACCGCCTACATACGAGTATGCTTATGCATATGACAAACCAATTGTTGCACCTCTCTTTCTCTTTCACTCCTATGACATGACACACAGTATCAGGTTAGATACTTTATCCACTATAATCACGGTTACCCCCCAAGTAAGTATTTCTTGAAATAGATGTCAGTTTTATATACATAAAAAAAAAACAATCCCTTATCACTTCAGTGTGACACTGACGGGGCGCGCTGAATTGTACAATCTATCAGTATCAGATCCTATTGCAGCAACAGTTCGATCTGCGGTTTGAGTACGCGACTTGCTCGTGTACTAAATCAAACGCTAAAAGTCCGGTCCGGTCGGTGGTGTTCAGAAAAAAAAAAGTTAATAATTTACTCCTCTAACTACGAGCGTTGAGAACATTTTGTTGTTATTGTCTTTTTTTTTTAATTCAAATTCAACGCATGCAGCTAACTTTATACGCGACGCGAATTAGTCACTGTTAGAGAGTGGAGGTGATCGGTTGTGTAGCGTTAGCGTGGTTTTTGGCATCAAGCGTTTATTGTTTGTTTTGTTTGGGTTTTTTTTTTTCTTCATCTCTTGGTTTGGTTGCCAGTTCGATTTGGATTCCGCGCAGTGAAGTGCAGTGCTTTGTGGATATTTTTTTGTTTGACAGCTGGTGTTGAAAACGAATCCATCGAATCGGTAGGGAAAAATCCATAATATCCAATTTCAAATAAAACTAAAATATCGTGTGTGATGGTATCGTGTCAATTAGAATAAAGCGGGACAGCCTCTTCAATTGGGCAATTTGCCGCAACAAGAAAAACACACCATCGCATCGTTTCTAATTCACGCCAAGTGTCAAGGTCCACCTACAATATGTATGTAATTCTCTATTCCATTCACAATTCATTTAGTTTATGTAGATACAATATCTGAAGTCTGAACTCAGGCTATGGCACGGTGTGGCGGCAATGGATAAATCTAAATTGTACTTTTGCTGTGTGATACAATCACTTGTGACTTGTGCGTACATATACGAACATCACTGGGGGAGACTGATTGGGGGTGCAATATTCGTTATCACACCATTTCTAAATATGTGTTTGCTTTTGTTTGGTTTAGATACTGGCAAGTGACTGCTTCTGCAAAGAAATAGCGAATGAAACTGACGTCTTATCTGTCACTTTTTGTGTATATGCTTTGCACAGCGACAGCCGACAGCAGTTCGCGGGTGGCTATGCTGTGGTGTTGTGTTTATGGTGTACAGTGAGTCGGTGGATTTTCTTTTGAAGTACAAAAATCAAAAGTTAATTGGTAAAAGTTTACATTTATTTTGTGTGTGCCTTGAAGAATCACGTGTTTAGTTGGTGTACCTCGGCCTGTGCTTGAATTTAATGCAAATTTCAATAAAGGCGTTAATATTTTAAAAGTGACAATGAGCCGTTGTATCAAGGTCCAAGCAATGGCAGTTGTATAATGGTTTTGTTTAGTTTCGGAACTCTTCGGTCAAAGATAACATATACATATGTGTGTATAATAAGACTCGGACTGGTCTAAAATTTTAAAGTAACAGTTAGACATTTTTAAGTGTCCTCATCTGAGAGTTTGGCAGAAGTTTTTGAATTTTATCCTTTTTAAACTCGGATGTTGGCTATTGTGAACTAGCAGAAGACTATAGAAAACTTTAATAATAGTCGTGTTTTTTTTTTTTTGTAACCTTTATAGGCATCGGTTAATGTGAACTCTGGATAACGTGAACAGATTTTATTAACATTGACATCTCTAAAACGTGAACAGATCATGAACACGCTGAAAAATGAAAACCAATGTCCGCTCCAAATAACTGTAACATTCGAGCAAATTAAAATTAGTTTTTCCTGGTAAAACATCTCGTCTTCTACAGTTTTGAGTAAGCTACAAGTCAGTTCGTTCGTAGAGAATGCAAAGACACAATCCTCGGTACTCTTTATCCTGCGTTCTTTAGACTTTTGTCTTTGGAAAAATCATTTGCGTAGGTGGGCTGTACAATTTAAGACATCCATGAATGGAACGAAGATATAGAAGACTCTAATGTCGCCCAAAGTACCAACATCATAAGTGGTGGAGAGAGTGATGATGGAGACGTGCTGGAATTGCTAAAGAAAAAATTAGGCCTACTGAAGCCGTTTCAATTTTCAAACAGGCTTTGGAATGGGCTGGAGATCAGCCAGTTAGCCAAATTGACTTAAATGTCTTAAAACTCCTTAAGGAAAGGGCGGTGGGAAAGCTTTTCTTTCTTTTCTCTTGCACAAACGAAATACCCAGGGCGAATCCAGTGCAGAACTAGTGTCGACAACAAACGCAGGGCAGCATTTTCAGTGCGTTTTCAGTGCAGCACTGGCGGGCATCGAACGCATCAGTGGGCTCTAAGGCGCCCTAGGGCGGGAATCAAACTATAATTATAACATCTATATAATATTTTGACATCTATAAATGAACATAAAAATAAACCAAACTTCACGCTTTAGACTTGTTTGGTTTGACAACCTCTCACGGGCGGATGAGCTCAAAGAGGTTTTAACTAGGTTTGGTGGGAACATGGTATTAGCACAGACAATAAATATACAGATGTCTCATGCCTGTACAAAAAAATGGTTCCATTTTTTCAATCCAGCAGACTGAATCCCACAGACAAAGCTTTCAGAATAGGTATTACAAATAAAGCTCTTTTTTTTACTCGCTTGTGTGGGAAAAGCTTCTCCCTCTCATCATGTGTGTGATTGTGATTGTTATTGTTATTGAGAAAGGGCTTGGCAAGTTGAATATAATACGCTATGACGTCATTCTTAATTCAATATGGTGGACGCCCACAGGATGGCGGATTACCGTTAACTTCACTACCTCCTTAATATGGATATCAAATGAAAAGGTTCGACAAGTAGAATACGAAAAGCTAAGTGACGTCAGTTAAAATTCAATATGGCGGACGCCCACAAGATTGAGGATTACCGTCATCTTTACTACCTCCTTAATATGGGTATCAAATGAAAGGGTTCGACAAGTAAAATACGATAAGCTAAGTAACGTCATTTAAAATTCAATATGGCGGACGCCCACAAGATGGAGGACTACCGTGGTCTTTGCTACCTCCTTAATATGGGTATCAAATGAAAGAGTTTGACAAGTAGTACACGACATTGCTTACCTACTTACACATATTTTCTAAAACTAAAAAGTTGTAAATAAAAAAAAATGTATTTCAAAAAACTAAAACCCGGGAAAAACTAACTTAAAAGTAAGAAACAAGATGAAACGAAACGATGATGTTCAGAGTATAGCCGTGGTCGCATGCTGTTATAATAACGTATGTATTTACATAAGTACGAATTCATAGGGCAAAGCGGCATGCGACCATGTTTCTAAACTGCTTGAATTTTGTTAGACCCCAAATTTTTGAATGGATTTGACAGCTCTCTCGGGGAATGGTTAGCGGAAAAAAACATAGGGTAAGCACTCCATTTGTTGGCATCCCCCCAATGGTTGGCATGTAAAACTTAAACATTTTTTTATAAGTTTTTTTAAACAAATATGATTGTTTTTTTTAACCTATAATTTTACGTGAATTTTCAAGTACCATTTGGCATCACTATTTATATTTTCTTAACGTTGGCAGTGTTGAAATATAGATTTGTTATAAACGTCATTACAAGTTCGCGCCTTTTTGTAGTGAACGTTGATAAAACCGTAGAGTAGTGCGTGGCAAAGGACTGTATTTACTATAAGAAATCGGCAATCCCTAGTTTTGAAAGTGCTTTTTACCAAACCAGCATATGTAAACGTACATGTTAGATTAGTTAAAATAAACGTTAAAGGTATTAACTTTTATTTATTGGGTGTGACAATTAATGGCAACGAAAAGTAACTCTCTTTCTATTGTTGGCACTGCCAATCATTACTAATTATTGGTAATGATTATAGGCATGGTGCCAATCACCGGGTTATTGGCACCATGCCAATCATTGCCTAAAAATGACAGCTTCACATAATTTGTATCTGATCTGAAGCCGTTGTCACATATCTTCTTAACAGTAATTTTATCTTGGTATAATCAGGGTTGATGTATTTTAGATGCCAAAACTACCCAAAAACGTTAAATGTTGTAGAAATAGCAATGAAGAAGCAGTTAACGAGGCTAAATATGAAGTTTACGAGGCCAATATGTTTCAGTGCCAATAATGGGACAGAAGACTGCCAACAAGTAAACTATGCCAATAAATGGCAAAAATCGAATTTTTGTTTTTTTGTTTTTTTTAATAGATTCTAAATTTTTTGATGTTATTTGTTATTTTTTTTTATGTTTCTAACAAACCAATGAATTAAAACAAATAGGTAAAACAAAGTTTGTATTTTAGGTCGATCTTTAAAGGCTAAAATTATGGTGAGTTTTCTTAAGGTGCCAATCACTGGGTGGCTTACCTATGTAAATAAATTTCCTATTTTTGATTCTTCTGTACTTTTAATTACAACATTTAAAGAAACTCTATGTTTGGACTAAACTGGAATGTTTGACTAAAGTCAGTCTTAGTGTCGGTATACGGCAAATTCAGTTGTTTTTTTTTTTTTATGCCTTGTGAAATGAACCATCTGACATGGATACTATTAAGAACCGTAATAAGAAATAATTAAGTTGACATTGACCTAACCCGTGCGAGCTAAAAGCAGAATAGGACGTAAAGTAAGAAAATTGAATTTAAAAATCTCCCATGATTTTCAAGAATTGATTTATAGTATGTCATTGTGATGTCATATTTAGAAATTTGTACATCCTATGGAAAATACCAAAATAAATCAGATGTTTTTATTCTAACTCAGGGCTGACTTAGGTTTCATAAATTGTGTAGTGTCCCCTTTAAAAAGATTGCCCAAAGCTGGTTAATTTAGTTATTTATTTTTTATTAAAAAATTACAGTAATTGGACAAGTACATATAGTTTGTTTTAGTGTACGAGTAGATACTTACTTGAGTTACGTGTACACATATGTAGAAACTTTCAATCCCTCTATTTGCTTGTCGCTAGCGTATAAAAGTACCACTTACGGTACCAAAACAAACGAGTAAGTTTACTTTGAAAACGAAACCAAAGGTCGACTGATTAACTTGTACAAACTGCCGCCATAAAATCTTTATAACACGCGTTCATCAGCTGTTGTCTTGCATGTGAATTCTATGGGGGCCGCTACGGTAGATACATTTGCACTATTTATGCAAACTTACAATTTATTGATTTTTTTAAAAGAAAAAAATGAAAGAAAACGATTTAGAACTTCAAAGTTCCTTCTAACGCATGCTTATGGTGCAAGCCAAGTGTGTCGAACTAGTGGTCAACTGAAAACGTGCGATTTGCTTAATCAGCTTTGCTTCGCTTTGTTTTGTTTTTGTTCAGTTGATTGTGAGGTTCGGGTAATTGAACGCTAATTGTTTGAGATACATTTGGAGTTAAAGTCTTTGTTGGGGCGGGTGTCAAGTTCATCCTTGAAGTGTGCTCATATTTAACGACACAGTTGATAGTCGGTTAGATGGCCTTTGAGTAGAAAAGAAAAACGGTGTCAGCAACGCGATTCCAATTTTTGATTAGTCTTCGCCTTTAGTCCGATGACGTGAGATACATTTTTATGTTTATATGTTTTTATTTTGCTATTCATAACAATTATCACCGCGAGTTAGAGAAACTGAGAGTGCTATCATTGTCACGTTTGTTTAAGTGGACGCTATATGGGGTAACGATCGCACAAAGCGGGATTAAAGTTTATCTTGACTTGAGTGTGTTTGTGTGTAGTAAAATTATTTTTGATTAGTTCTAAGCTGCCGGATTATTACTATAAGCAGTGTGTTCAACAGAAACGTACGTTCATCATCATCATACATTCATACATCATGCAAAATACCAGAATTCTATCAACTTGTTTTTGTTTTGAATATAGTATGTTTTTTTTATATGGATCCTGCCCCAAGGCTGATACTGCGACCTGAAAGATCTATTGTTTCATAGGATATTAATTAGTCCAAGAGGCAAACCACTTTTCTAATAAAGGCGAGCAAGTCCTTGGTTGACGCATTTTTTAATTCATAAGGTCCAAGCAGTTCTTTGTATAGGGTACGTCGTCTGACCCCGAAAAGTGCCGGGCAATCACAAAGGACGTGTTCGGCTATTTCGACCTCTTCCAAACAGAGTCGACAATCGGTCTCGCTAGACAGGCCTAACTTATTCAGGTGGTATCGTAATTGACAATGACTGGAAAGGAAGTTCCTTCTTATTGTGGTTTAGAAGTTCCCTGTGATGGGTATAAGGCTTAATCAACAGTTTGGCTTGCCTAAGCCCCGGGACAATTCTCCAATGAGAGAGTCGGAGATTGTGTTCCCAATTGTTAACTAAAGCTGAGATTGTTGCACAGTTTATGCCAAAAAAAACGGTTCTGGACCTGAGAATTTAGCAGTAGAGCTTGTAATCTCATTTCCTTCAATGCCTCTGTGTCCAGGCACCTACCAATGTTTGACCTTATTGTGGGTAGCTAGAGATTGGAGAGCACTGAAGCATCACTTTACCAGTCTTGAGTCCACAGAATAGGAGCTCAAAGCTTTCAGTGTGGCTTGGCTGTCTAAAAAGACATTTATGTTAGCTCCCTTGATGCCTCTTTGTAGGTTAATCAAGGCGCAGATCTAAAGTATGTAACATATAGTACTACTTCGATAATGTGAGCCTCAAAAATGTGAATTATCCAAAAATGGCAGCCAAAAAAAGTTTACATCACATTTTGTTTTATTTATTGAAGGGTGAGTTGCACCGCGACCTTAACTGCCCGAACAAGATGAAAAGTCGCAGCAGCACGGTCGAAATTTGAAGTTGGCTCAACTTATGTATTCGTACTAAAGCTGCAACTTTGCACTCTGTTCGCGCTATAGGGTTTACGTGTATTTTAATTTTGAGAGCGCTGCTTATTTCAGTTGCAGCTTCACCATTGTGTTCGACCACTAAGATCTATTGTGGCCCCTACATGTCCTATACGAAGAAACACCCCTCTCGTCATTATTCCTATTGGAATCGGTTAAATAGAGCTTCGCTCTCGCACCTACCCCAGGTGAGAATTCCATAGGTCACAGCTCACAGCACCTCATCCAGATCAATTTCGAGAGAAGGAGAGAAATCGCAGTGGGGGATTGAATGGTATGACGTATGACTCTTTTCTGGGCTAATGCTCAACTTTCCACCAGTATGTGTTCTAGACTTCTAGAGTTTTACTGCACTCAATGCAAAATCTGCATGAGTCTTCATCTGATACACCTAGCTTCCTGAGATATCTCGTGAGTTTACAATGCCTCGTAAGGAACGCAGTCAGAATGCGGAGTTTGTGTTTGTCAAGGCTAATGAAAGCTTTGAATCTCTTCAATTTGTAATTACCCCAAAAGTCTCTTCATGTGTTTTAGATCCTCAGTTTTTGTCCAGGAGTTGGTCCTGTTTGACTTCTCCAGTGATCGGAACTCCTCTTTTATGGTGTGTACCCGTATACCGAGAAGGGTTCAAGGCCTGGCAAGTTGGTCCGCCTCTTCATTATCTTCTATCCCCAGGTGTCCTGGTACCCAGTACATAGTGACGTTGTTTCGTTCGCCCAGACAATCCTAGATTTGATGATCTGAGCCACGATTGCTTTAATAGCTGCTTGGCTATCTGAAATTATTGCTATGTCGCATCTGCTGTAGCGTTTACTAAGATTGGGTTGGACATGGACATATTAAGCTCAGTAACAACAACATGTACATACATTTCTCACGTTATAAAAGACCGAAAATCGCGATGTGAAAGTATCGCGTTATACGACAGTCGACTATAAATCAGGGGTGGAATCGGCTAACGCGATAGTTGATAGTTGATAATCAAAATCGAGACTTTTGCTCTGTGTAAGGTGATTATTAAATCGACAATCATTTTTTTCGCGTTGATTTTAGGTGACAGCTATTTAGGTGTCGTTTCCAAAAACGACAATCAAAAAAGCGACAGTCAATTATCGCGTTAGCCGATTCCACCCCAGTTCTTTGCTTTCATTGTTTCGATAATTTCTACTACAATCCAAGGAACTGTATAATAAATTATGCTTAATATTGTGAAAAATATATTTTCGGAGGCGTTAAATTTGGTCAGCATATTATTCGAAGCTGCGGCTCTTAACTTTTTTTCAATATGTTGCTTTCCTTCTTGGTCCTTTTCAATATGTTGCTTTGGTTCTTGGTGCTCAGTCAACAAGAGACATTAATCAATTGTCTATCGAACGAGCTCAGTTTAGTTGCTCTAGGTTTAATACATTTGACTAGACGTTATAATTGAATAATTGTTGGTACCGAATTCTCTTAATGAACTTTTTTAGATACCCTGTAGCTCAGTGGGTGTTAAAAATAGACCCGCAGTATACGATTTTTTTCATAGCATGAATAAATAAATCAGCTCCCAAAATATCTGTATCCCAAACCGGACCACCCTGTATAGATACATGTGTACATACCTTTTAACAAGTGGAACCAGAAAACGGAAGCTTGTTGCACGTTTGTTTTGATTTAAAAGTGACGCTTGCTCAAAATATGGAAATGACAAGAATAATAATTACCGAAAAAGTGTGCAAACAGCCAAATCATCAAAAATGTATGCGTGCAACAAAAATAATAGCAAGAAATAGTATAAATAGATTTAAATCCCATTTTGTTTTCTTGGCTGTATGAGCAAAAGGAGGACATTTTTACATAAAAGAGGACAGCGCTGAAAAGGAGAACTGTCCTCCCAAAAGGATAACTGTTGGGAACCCTAATAGTGCCCAAATACGGATGCGAAATTAAATTTTGACCATAGGATAATTGTAAGGGGTTAAATGGGAAGCTTAAAAGGAAGTTTCAGGGTCATCGAGAGAGGTGTCAAATGAAAGCACGTTGAAGCATGAACTTAATACTCTATAATATGCTATTTTGCGTAAACTTTTTTTTACACTTCTTCGAAAAAACTTCGAAAAATTCTGTCACCGAAAGTACTACTTACTTATGTACTTAACGGGCTCCCGACCCGTGAAGAGTGTCTGCCTGAGACACGGCAGTCTTCCACTCTCTTCGATCCCGGGCACGCTGCTTCTAGTTGTCTAGACCAAGAGCACTGGCATCCGCGGTAGCTTGGTCTTTAAACCGGAGGTTCGGTCTTCCTTGTCGTCCCGAACCTGGGGGCTGTGATTCGAAGATCCTCTTTGCTGGAGCATTGTTGTCCATCCGCTCGATGTGGCCGAGCCAGTGTAAGCGACGTGTTTTGGCTTTTTGGACTACATCCACATCTTGGTACAGCTCATAGAGTTCGCGGTTATATCTTCTCCCTCCTCGCAGACGGGACCGAAAATCCGACGAAGAATTTTCTCTCGAAAGTATTCAAAATCTGCTCTGCTTTCCTGCTTATCGTCCAACACTCGGCTCCATACAGCAGAACTGGCAGGATCAATGTTTTATAGAGCATGCATTTCGTCTGCCGAGTTAGGAGTTTTGAACCCATTTGTTTTGCCAAACCGAAGTAGCAGCGCTTTCCTAGGGTAAGTCTTCGTCGAATTCCCTCTAAGGCGTCATTCGTGGAGTTGATATTTACTCCGAGGTAGGTCACCGCAAGTATCGCTCAGAAAATTCTGAAAACATCATTTAACATTGCGACTTAGGTGTGATTTTAAAATATACCTGGGCATTACTATGTTATTAATATTTTTACTACGTACCTAACTACTATGGTGTCGTTGCGTAGAAGCAAAATGTCCCGATCTTCATAGATACGGTACGGTCCCGACTCGCATTGGACCGCTTTTTGTTTTTATTGAAAGTGAAACTGGCTTCAATTGAATTCGGTTGGAAATGACAAATTTCCCTTCACAGCTACTAATTGTCTATTCGGAAATACGTGTACTTTTATTGGTCATTGGTTGTCCTTGATTTTTTTAGGTGGTAAGCATTACAAAATATATTACATATGTATATATTTATAGAACAATGAACTGTATTTATCAAGAATCTTAAACAACTCACCTACAGTGACTCATATTCGTTATCTATTTCGTAGCATTTATTTTTTTATGTGCAACAAAAACAAAACAAGTTATTATTATTTGTTTTAGTTTAATTATGGTTCTCGGGAAATGTACGCTTAAACGATTGGGTAAGTTCGATTAAGTGACAAAGCAAGTCATCTGGCTGCTTTGTGTGATGTTATGACATAAAATGATAATTTATTGGATTAATTAGGGATTCCTATGGTCTGATATAAAACCCAACAATTATTCATACAGATCAAAGTGACAACAACTGATAAGCGTATCTATGTGATGACGATTATGAGTGAACAATCTTTGGCAGTGATATTTTTTAATCCCATTAGACACATTCTAAAAACAGGACTTTGAGATTTCATTATCTCAATCACGCATTTTTCTTGTTTTGGTTGTGTCGGTTATTCCATTCCAATGCCGATGTATATGTTTGTTCTACTGAACTCAGATAAGACATATCAGCATGGTGCTATCGAACTTGCCTACTGTATTTCTGGTTTGTTTATGTGCACAGTTTGATTTAACAAACTATTTTTGACCACACACTGTGGCTGATATAATGGAACATAACGTAAGATGGCATTATTGGACGAAAGAAACTTTTTAAACCAACTCAAACGTTTTTTATTTCACTTCACATTTTCAACACAGAAATTTTAATGAAAATGAAAAAAAGACTAAGCAGATTCAGGACTGTCAAAATAATGTAATAAGTGCCCGGTGACATTACAATGAAAGTCGTGCGTAGCCAGATATGTATGTAGATTTTAAGTGAGTAAGAAAGAGAAGTGTCGATTTCATCGAAGTGTGGGTATGAATATGAACGTTTCATTCAGTTTTGAAAAAAACTTTTGGAGAAGAATTGACGTGCATTTGTACGCCATTACAAGAACAAAAGTTACTGTAAATACAATGACACTTCTCTTCTTGTTTGTGTGGTCAGGGTGTCCCAAAATTCACGAAGGATGTAATTTTAATAGAAAACACAGGCTTCCAATAAGAAAAGTAAATTTTTAATTGATTCGTAAAGTGCACAGTATAGGGTTATGTATGGAATTGCGCCTCGAACACTTTGCTGGAAAATGCGTTTAATTTTTTTTTGTCCAAATTGTCAAAGTACAAAGTTGTTGTCAAACCTAGCATCACTTGAATGTTCACTATCTACTGACTCATGCATAATGGACTTAAATCGCTTTATTGGCCTCTGGAAGTTTTTAGCCACAACGGTAATAACTTTCGAGGAGCGAGCAACGAGTTGAGGAAAAGTTGAGGTGCCAGAGGGTTTCGTTGGGCAAAATCTTAAATGGAACTTCATTCCATCCGCCTCACCCCATATGGGGGGCAGGTGGGAGAGGCTGATCAGATCAGTAAAGACAACCTTAAGTTACATGTGTTGTCAAACCCGGCAGCACTTAAGTTTCCTACCGTCACACATTGGCGGCAGCACAATGAATATTGATTGGCATATAACCTAAAAAACCACTAAAGCAGATAAGTAAAGCCAATACCAGCCGAAGAAAGTAAAATGAACAATACACGAATCACATGATCTGGGCGGCCAACTTTTCTTGAATTGTAATAGACGTATGGCCAGGCACCGAGGAAATAAAACTACACGTTCTTTCAGAGTGGGCACCGTAGCGCAAGTGGTTAGTGCGTCGGACTACTGAGCCAGCGGTCTTGGGTTCGAGTCCCGCCGCAAACACCTAAACAATTTTTCACAGTGCTTACCTCTTCCGAATGTCTGACAAGCATTCAAGAGTATCATTTGTCATGTAAAGCTGCCCAACTCGCCGTTCGGAGACGGCAGAAAACTGTAGTTCATATCCATTTGTGCAAAGATATAACGCGCACACACAAATGGTTGCTGGAAGCAAGGCTTGGTTCTACCTAGGACTGCCGAAGCCAAATATTATTAAAACTATTTCAGAGAATATTAGTATGTATGTATGTATGTATGTTTATTCATCAAAAAGTCTTAACAATTTTTATAAGTTCCTACGAGGCCTTGGCTTGTCTGCAGGAGATTATGTTTCTAATTTGTTAATATAAAGTAAGCTTGAGCAAGATATTAGTATTCAAAGTGTACATATATACATTAATATTTTGTAGTAAATGAAAACATGATGAAACTGAGTTTACAATATGTAATTTGTTTAAGCGTTGTTGTTTATTTGAGTGGTGGAATCAATTAGGTAGATCTGCTTAACACATTTTCGCCCGATACCAGTTCTTGTAGAATTTTTTTCACGATATTTTCAAAAGTAGCTCATATGGACCCCATCAAGCCAAAAATGCTAACAAAAATGTTTTCTCTTTAACCGTTTACCTGTTATGACCTGATTAGTTTACTACCCACTGGGCCAATAACTATAAAAAAAAAAATTTATTTCAAGAAAATCAACATGGCATAAATTAAATAACTAAGTTATAAGTAGTACGTATGGGTAAATAACTATGTACATACATATATGTTTGTAGTATATTTTCGGAAGCATTTAGAATGCTAACTAGCTAATAATACACTTTATACAAATGAAAGGCACCTTGCTGTGACAAACTTTGCAGCGCTTTTGCAACTAATGCTACCATCGAAATATTGTATTATGCATGTGGATGGGCGATTGCGGTCTGCTCTTAAATGCTCCTTAGGCATATGGTCTCTTAGCTCCAATGTCGTGACCAAACAAGCAATTTTCATGCATTGAGCATCATGTTGGAAGATGTATTGACAAAAAGTGGTCACCACTACTTTTTACTGTGAATACCTCCATAATCGCCTACGGTTTAGTTTTGGCAAATGTATCCGATCTATCGAACTTCGTGTTGTCTGATTAATAAATAAGTCGTTTGATTGGCTGCAGGAAATAACTCCCCAATCAAATAACTCCCCAAATGGAAAATGAAATAACTCCCCAAAATTTGTCTGGAGGTGGGGTTTTGTTTCATACTTCTGGGGACTTATTTCATGGGTTTTTGGGGACTTATTTCATACTTAAAATTGGGGAGTTATTTCACTCTTCTATTTTCATGCAAAATTAAATTTTCATTGATGCTCAACAGTGAAATTTACTGTTCTTATTGTTATGAAGAGTAGAAAAATTCAATCTCCATAGGCTTTTTACCGGGAATCCATTTGGAATAATTCATTTAAATATGAGAAGCATTTTACGGCCTTTTTTAAAGCATGCATTGAACCAGATGACAGATCATCTGTGTTCTGCATTTTCGGCTCAGATCGCATGATGAAATTCATTGTGGAAAATATATCGCTGGGTAACAGGTGATATTTAATGGACGGAACTTTTAAGGTTGTGCCACGGGGATGTTTCCGGCAGCTTTCAATAGTGTACGTGGAATATTTTGGCAGGGAAAGTATAAAAATTGCATAATATATAGATTTTTGAGAATTGAAAGCTAATAATTGCAAGACTACAATAACTATTATTTGAAATCATATCCGCGATGGCCAGGAGGGTGGGGGGGGGGGGGGGACGCGCCGCGTGCGTCCGGTCGCGATTTCCGCGCCGTCGATCTGATATAACAAATTTTGCGTAGGAATTAATTTGTTTTTATAATTTTAATTACAGATATTCCCACTATTCTTTGTTTTGATATTTGTATGTAAATCAAGGATCGTTAAATGTTCTTATTATAAAAGCAAATTAAAAGAGTCAATTCTTGTATTTACGTAAATATTTAATATAAATTAAGAAATATCCATAATATATGTATACATACTATATTTATGATATGTACAGGGTTTTTCAACAGGGACGCTACAAAAGTAGAGCGACAGGGACAGCAAACGACGCCATATTTCTTGCCGCTCTTTTGACATTTCTCTTCAGTAAGGTTTGCCATTTCATGATGGAAAGATATACGAGCCAACAACGAGTCGAAATTATTAAAATTTACTACCGAAATTCGGAGTCAGTGGCCTCAACGTTAAGAGCGCTACGTCCAATTTATGGTCGTCATAATCGTCCTAGCAGATCAACAATTGAGCGTCTAGTGGAAAAATTTGAATCCACAGGCACAGTATAAAATGTTCCCGTGCCAGTGAGATAAAGAAGTGCCCGTAGTGTCGAGAATATTGCTGCCGCTGAGGCTTCAGTTGAAGAAAGCCCAAATGTGTCTCTCACACGTCGTTCTCAAGCGTTGGGCATCACTGTGACGTCGTTGTGGCGAATTTTGCGAAAAGATCTTGGCCTACATCCTTACAAGATTAAATTGACGCAAGAACTGAAGCCGCTTGACCACCAGAAGCGTCGTATGTTCGTGAATTGGGCTGAGCAACAACTTGAAAATGATTCGGATTTTCATCGAAAAATCATATTCAGCGATGAGGCTCATTTCTGGCTGAATGGCTTCGTCAATAAACAGAATATGCGGTATTGGTCAGGCAGCAATCCACACGTACTCCATGAGTCATCATTGCATCCCGAAAAAATTACGGTTTGGTGTGGTTTATGGGCCGTACTTCTTCCGTGATGATCAAGACCGGCACGTTACTGTGAATGGGAATCGCTACCGTTCAATGATAACCGAATATTTTTGGCCCCAATTGGATGATATGGACTTGGAGGACATGTGGTTCCAACAGGACCGCGCCACAGGCCACACAGCGAATGTCACAATCAATTTATTGGAAACCAAGTTTGGAGAACGTGTTATCTCACGAAATGGTCCAGTCGCTTGGCCGCCTCGGTCGTGCGATTGGACGCCGTTAGACTATTTCCTGTGGTGCTACGTCAAGTCTATGGTCTATGCCAACAAGTCAGCGACGATTGATGAACTTCGTACGAATATCGAACGTGAAATTGCAGCAGTATCGGCCGATTTATGCTTGAAAACCGTCGAAAATTGGGTTCAGCGTCTGGACTTCTGCAAGCGTGCCCGTGGTGGCCATGCAAAGGAAATCGAGTTCCATACACAATGGCATCGAACGTACTTTCACAGGAATAAAGAATTTCATTGATATCCAAAACCGTTTTTGTTTTATTTAAAAAAATCTTATTGAAAAACCCTTTATTTATGTAAAACCCTTTTCCTTATTTTAAAATGTAACACTAGCTTTCTATAATGCAATAAAAACATAAAAAAAATACTGAGAAAATGGGAAGTTATTTCATATCTATTTGGGGACTTATTTCATACCTTTTTGGGGACTTATTTTATTTGGGGAATAATTTCATAGTGAAATTACTACCCAATTTTGGGGAGTTATTTCATTTTCCATTTGGGGAGTTATTTCATTGGGGAGTTATTTCCTGCAGCCATTTGATTGATTCAAATATCGAAATTGAAAGATTCTTCGCAATTGAAACTCAAAATGTATGCTGAATTGATCAGTACAATTTCCATGGAGGAAGTGTATATGGTATTCATTGCGCAATAGTGTATCTAAGAATCTCTTCAATTCGTACAGTTTGAGTTGAAGCTGTGCATTATTTTGTGCCGCATATTGGTTATTATATGTTTTTATCATCTCGGTAATGATATCAGTATGGAAAAGAGAACACAACTGAGATAACGATTTATCACCTAACCTACGACAATGATAGGTAAAAATAGAGCGTTTTGGCATATTTTATACTTGCTTTAGCGGATTATAATACCCAATAGCTGTGATATAGATTCAATTCTGGCTGCTTCAGCATCCACTGGTTGTTTAGAATACTCAAAGATACGTTATTCTGACAATGATTAAACATTTTACAAGGTGGCTCCAATCTAGTCTTCGACTCTGCCTCATGAGCATGTAAACCACCCTCCGCTGAATATTCCAGCCCCAAAGTTCAACCAAAATCTATTGAACGCATTGTCAACTTTTGAAGGTACATATACAACATTCACCTATTCCGTTCTGTGCACCTTATTGACCACATAATCTTCTTTATCAGGTGACTAAATAGTACAAGTGCAACTCCAAGAACACCTGGATAATCAAAACATAATAAGCCCCTATCAATCCGGCTTTAGATCTAACTATTCGTGTGAAACTTGTGTTAATTACGTGTTAAGTGACTGGAAAGACTCGGTCGACAAAAGGAAAGTCCTAGTGGCGGTTTTCTTGGACCTTAAGCGAGCTTTTGAAACAGTAAAACATCCTATTCTTTTAAAAAAAAACTTTTAAAAATTGTTGTAAAGTCAATTGAATTAAACTGGTTTAATACTTATATTACAGGAAGGACTCAGCGTACGAAAATAAACGAAAACATATCTGCCCCATTAAGTGTTAACATAGGCTTACCCCAAGGAACAATACTTGGTGTCCTTCTGTTTCTTATATATATAAACGACATAATAAAAGTAGTAAAGCACTCGAAGCTTGTCTTATTTGCCGATGATGCGCTTCTGTATATCTGTGATAGTGATGTTGCTAAATGTATAAATAATATAAATAATGACTTAAGTGCAATAAATGAATGGTTAAAAATGAATCAACTTATATTAAATACCGACAAAACCAAGTGTATGTTTGTCAACAAAAATTCGTCCGTAATGGTGCCAAATGTTGTTGTTGATAATGTTGAAACAGATGTAGTAAATTAAGTTAAACACCTCGGCATAATTCTAGATAATAAACTAACATTCAAAGACCATATAGATTCTACTTGCAACAAGATATCAAAAAAAATCGGTGTATTGAGAAAAATTCGGCAAAATGTATCTACGAACTGTGCAATTAAAGTATACAACATACTAATAAAACCGCACTTTGAATATTGTGGAAGTGTGATCTTTACATGTCCCCAATACCAGAAAACAAGACTACAAGTACTGCAAAATAAAGCTATGCGGATTATATTAAAACGCAATAGATATACCAATATAAACTTTATGTTAAATTCCTTAAACTGGTTAAATGTTAATCAAAGACTGTTTATGTGTGCAATGACCTTCATTCACAAGATAAAAAACAATACATGTCCCACCTATCTGCGCGAATGTGTTTCAATGAACGATGGACAATCTCACAATTTAAGGAGCACCGGAAACCTCGCGATTCCTAGAGCAAGAACCCTAAGAGGGCAACGAACGCTGCACTATATTGGCTTCCAAGTCTTTAATCAATTGCCTAGTAATCTTAGATTTGAGTCCTCTATAAATATATTTAAAAGAAACTTAATAGAATATATAAAACCCAATGTTAGTTAATAATGTTACCTAAAGTATGTTATTCTTTATTTCTTTTTTCACTTTCTGTAAATATTATGTAAATAACGAAGCAATAATGTAAACTAATGTAAATAGCTATTCAATGCTAAATAAAATTAATCTATCTATCTATCTATCAATCTATCTAAAGCAAGGCCATAATCTCCTCCATTTGCATTGCGGTTTTTTTTTATTGTATGATATTTACTAGTACATAATTTATTTTCTTGACTAAATACTGAATCTGGATGAATCACCTCGAAATGCAGAACAAATAAATAAACAAATAACGGTTATTTCAAATTGTATCAATGTTATACATGACTTGTCCTAAAATGAAAAAAATTCATATTTATTGGCCCGTTGGGTAGAAAACTACCCATCAATTTTTGAACGATGATCTGTCAGGTTCAGGTCTGATACACGGAACGCATAAAGAAATGATACAAATGTTTAGTACTTTATATTGACGTCATAGAATAGGCATTATTTTAATGTTAATCTTTTTTTAAATATTTTTTTTTTTTTTGTAAATGCTTTTTAAAGAGAGGAAGAATAAAAAAATGGTAACTAACACTACTAAGATTATATACAAATAGAAAAATTTTACAGTCATTAATTCTCTGGAGAAAAAATTATAAAAATCTGGGTAGAAAAATACCCACTCGGTCCAAAATGGGTTAACCACTTCGAAGTTACTGTTGCCAACAGTGACGTTTTGTCCTAGGCGGTGGACAGATGCTTCTTTGTTTGTTGACAACATGTGCTTGGTTTTGTTGTCCTCATTCACTTCAAGGCCAACTCGTTTCGCCTGTTCTTCAATTGCCGTAAAAACCTCTAAGACGGCGCACTGGGAGCGACCGATGATGTCGATGTCGTCCGCGTATCCCAGTAGCTGGACAGATTTGTGAAAGATAGTGCCTTCCGTGTTTACACCTTCCATGCACACTATCTGTTCCAGCACAAGATTCAAAAATCAAATGATAGCGCATCTCCTTGCCGAAATCCGGTGCATGTTTGGAATAGTTGGGAGGAACTGTTTCCGAATTGCACGTTGCACCGATTATTTTCCAGCTGCACGTGGCATAGCTGAATCAGTTTAGCCGGTATCCCGAATTTGGCCATCGCCTTGTAGAACTCAAGACGATGAATGCTATCATATGCGGCTTTGAAGTCGATGAAGAGATGGTGAGTCTCGACTTGAAATTCATTGGTCTTTTCCAGGATCTGCTTTAGTGTGAAAATTTGGTCGATCGTCGATCTATCTATCGTCGGAAGCCACACTGATGCGTGCCGATTAGTGTGCTGCAGAAAGGTTTCAGACGTTTACACAGTACGTTGGATAGGCTCTGATGTACGACGTAAGTAGTTACCACTTTGTTAAAAATGTTAGTTATGAACGGTAGCAATGGGAGTGTGTAGTATAATTTTTAAGAATGCTGGATGGATGTCATCAAATCCGACGGCATTTGATTTGATAGCTGGTAGGCTTTCAGCGATATCAGCCCTGTTAAATGCTGTGAAGTAGAAACTAGTACAACGAGTTTATATTGTAATTTTGGGTTTCTTCTCGCTTGAAATGTATTGTATTGTATTGTATTTGGAAGGGGGTTATCCCATAGAGACAACAAGCACGTAGACATGTAGGCCCATTCTACCCCATGCGCTGAATTAGCGATTTGTTACAGAGTCATATGTACATCGATCTAAATCTGACCGTCGCTTTCGCAAAGCAAAGTAATAGGGCAAGATTGAGCTCCAGCAGATCAACGTCCCGTAGGACGTAGCTGCCTAGAGTGGCCTTTCTGATTCGAGCAAAGGCCGGACCCTCGCTAATGAATTGCTCAGCCGTCTCATCTTCTTCCAGGCACATCTCGCAAAGGCCCGAGCTTCTGATTCCAATTTTGTTCAGGTGCTCGCTTAAGGGAGTGAACCCAGTGACCAGTCCTGTGAGAATTTTGAGGTCATTCCTACTAAGGTGTAACAGAAACTTAGTTCTGTTTGCCCTGGGCGCGTCTACTAACATTTTGGCATGACCTAAGCTCGTGCCAATGTAGTCGCAGCAGTTCAAGAAACTTGTTTTTAGCATAAGCTGGAATGCAGCCAATAACAGGGGTCGCTGATCCAGCTCCAGCCAGAGCATCAGCTTTATCGTTTCCTGGGATGTCAGAATGTCCAGGGACCCAGACCAATGTGATCTTATTACCCAGTGGAATAGATTGCTCAACGTAGCATTCTTCTGAGTAGACACCTGCTCTGGAGAGCTCATCCATTAAGGACCCGTCCGTATAGAAGACTATTCTTCCTGATGGGAAACCAGACCAACCACCGCTGTTCCATTCAGAGCTATCTGGAAGGAGACATTGAAACCTTTGCCCGAAATTGTATTTGGAGCTTGTGGTGTCCAGAGCTCCCCCCAAGGCTCCTGGTACTGAATCGAGAAGCTCCCCCACCCTGCTATCTCTACTACCTTCACTGAAGATAACTCGCCTTCTCAATCTCAATGGCGGCGGTGGGTGTCCCTCTCATGGCCCCGGTAATGCTAATGCACGCTAGGTGCTGAAGTTTTTCAAGGCAACGTTTGACGCTTGAAAAGGATGAATTTAATCGTGTAAACCCAAGTGTTAGACCAGAAGTAGTAAAGTTCGTCTTGGTTTTGATTGGTTTCCATGGTTCGTCTCTAGTCTTTGCGAAGGTTCAAAGACTTCTTTGTTATTTCTTAGGTATCTGGCTCTAAGATGTTTTCTTTATCTAGTCATATATTGTAAACGATATTGCAACTGTACCCTATAAACCTATAAACCAAAGCCGAACCAGTTCCATTATATTAAAGTTTATTTTGGTTTATTTGTAAACCAATAAATTGACAATATTAGCGATAAGATTGTATACCCTCCTATCGCTTATCTTTTTTGGCAATAACAAAATGTTTATCGCAAGACATAGAGAACAAACTGATAGCTAGACTTAACTTTTTTTTTTTTTTTTTTATTTCAGCTGGTGACCAAAAGGCAGCGATTTTTCAAAACCCTGCCAGTCACATAGTGTTCCACACCAAAGATGTTGCTGGAATTGAATTCAAAGCAGCGGAATGCGACGCTTCTGTTCACCTGTTTGATTGGGCTGACACTATCAGCGATAGTGAAGGAAAATTCGACGTTATGTGTCATTGTTTTGGGTATCACTGTATTCCTGGTGACAGGAAACAGATCAACCGATGTCTACGCCACTGTGACAACATTGCCAAGAGATCTAACGTGAGTTAAATAATTTAAACTGACAAACATCGAATTCCAAGCGTTTCACTCTTTTTTAGTGCAGCTTATCGTTTTTTTAAAATTCAATACCTTCTGACGAAATACGAGTGGAAAAAGTGGACAGTGCCGGAAGTTTTCCAGAGATTCCTGCGAAAACACCCCGAGAAGGCTGCCTTCCTGATGGATGACAGAGTGCTGACGTTTCAGGACATTGAAGACTTTAGCAATAAAATTGCTTCGTATTTCAAATCGAAGGGTTACAAGCGTGGCGACTCAATAGCTCTGCTGATGGAGGCTAGGCCGGAATACTCCTGTGTTTGGTTGGGCCTGTCAAAAGTGGGTATAGTTACGGCGCTGGTCAATTCAAATCTAAGAAAGGCAACCCTATTGCATTCGATCAAGGCGGCCAATTGTAAAGCCATCATTTTTGGCAATGAGTTGAAATCAGGTATGTGTGAGAGGTCTTCACTTATGTTTTGGGCAAGTAGCCATTTTGATTGTTCCAGCTCTAACTGACGTGTTCGATGACGAGGAAATCCAAAAACTAAAACTCTTTCAATTCAGCGATGAGGAGCAACGAGATTCTGATGGATTTCTCATCCTAGATGGCGCTGTCGACCTTAGTTTAGAGCTAAAAACGCACAAGGCAAGCGATCTAACAAAGGACATTGCCGAAGGTAGTCCGAAGGACAAAATGGTCTACATCTACACGTCGGGAACAACTGGAATGCCCAAGGCAGCCGTTATCACTCATTTGAGGTTTGTACTCTCGGCATCTTGTATCTCTCATCTAAGTTATGCATTTTTAGATACATGTTCATGGCTGTAGCGGTTCATGAAATGCTTGGTATTCGTAATGACGATATCATCTATAATCCTTTGCCTCTGTATCACACGGCTGGAGGGATTGTAGGGGTTGGCAATGTATTTCTTCATGGCGTTTCGATGGCGTTGAGGAAAAAATTCTCAGCTTCTAACTTTTGGACAGATTGCATAAAGTACAAGTGTACAGTGGCACAGTATATTGGAGAATTGTGTCGATACTTATTATCGACGCCACCTAAGCCCGCTGACACAAAACACTCTGTGAGGCTGATGTATGGAAATGGACTGAGGCCACAAATCTGGTCACAATTTACATCGAGGTTTAATATTGCCGAAATTGGCGAGCTCTACGGGTCGACAGAGGGAAATTCCAATTTAGGTGAGTAGGTGCTTTGAAAGAAAACGGATATCTGGAATTTGAAGTTTTAAAGTTTAAAAAAAATATGTGAGCCTAATCCACATAAGCTTACGAGGGAAGTGAATATGTATGTGTAATGTGTAAGAGAAGAACAAAGTTGCCTAGTACAATCGATAGAAAATGATAGAAAATGGACCTATCGGGTCCGGATTTTGTGGTTTTCTCTTTAGGCACTAAACCAACATAAACTGTGAATATGAATCATTTTCGTCAATCAATATAGAAGTTGACTGACAGACAGACAGACAGACAGACATACTGACATATAGACATACAGACAGACAGACAGAAAGACAGACAGACAGAAAGACAAACAGACAGATAGACAGACAGACAGACATGCAGACAGACAGACAGATATACATACAGACATGCAGACAGACAGACAGACATACAAACAGACAGACAGACATACAAGCAGACATACAGAGAGACAGGCAGAGACACACAGACAGAGAGACATACAGGCAGACTGACAGACAGACAGACAGACAGACAGACATACTGACATATAGACATACAGACAGACAGACAGAAAGACAGACATACAAACAGACAGACAGACAGGCAGGCAGAGACACACAGACAGAGAGACAGACAGGCAGACAGACAGACAGACATACAAACAGACAGGCAGAGACACACAGACAGAGAGACAGACAGACAGACAGATAGACAGACAGACAGACGGACAGCTGATGTTTTCTATATACATCCATATTTCCCCTGTATGGAATAATTTCCCTTTTATCGTAACATGTTTATCGTAACGCTACACATTTTCAAAACAAATACGTCGTTAAAAAAGTATCTTCAAAAAAACACCAAACGTCTTATCATGAAAATTCCGTGATTTGGCTTCCGCTATCGGTAGATTTGTTTCTGACACTGCAAATCGAGATAACAGTGGTTTTTAACATTTTCTCTAAACCCCTTCCAGCCAACGTGGACAACCAAGTCGGAGCAATTGGCTTCGTTCCAGTGTGGGGTGAAAAAATCCACCCTGTCATGCTGGTAAGGTGCGACGAAGACACCGGAGAACCAATCCGCGAACCCAACGGACGCTGTGTAAAATGTAAACCTGGTGAACCGGGTGTTTTTGTTGGCAAAGTAAACCCCAAGCGAGCTGTGAACGCCTTCAGTGGATACGCTGACAAAAAGGCAACGGAAAAGAAACTCATACGTGATGTGTTCCAAGAGGGTGATGTCTACTTTAACTCAGGTGATATCTTGGTAAAGGATATTTTGGGGTATTTCTACTTTAAGGACCGAATGGGTGATACATTCCGCTGGCGAGGTGAAAACGTGGCTACTTCAGAAGTCGAAGCGATCATCACAAACGTTGTTGGACTGCAGGATTGTGTAGTCTATGGTGTTGATGTAAGTTAAGGTCTAACAAAGGCTGCGAATCTTTTAAGACATATCTTTCTCATTGCAGATCCCTCATATTGAAGGTAAAGCCGGTATGGCGGGCATCGTCGATCCCAATCGTAAGGTGGACATTCTTCAACTATCGGCGGGTATTCGTGGAAGTCTACCCGCTTACGCACAGCCTCTGTTCATTCGCTTACTCGAAGAGATGCCAAAGACAGCCACTTTCAAACTGAAGAAGCGTGACCTCCAAGTGGATGGCTTCGACATTACTAAAGTCAAAGACCCAATATTCTATTTGAACAAGGATGGCATCTATCGTGAGCTTACCGCGAGTCAGTTTGATGATTTGCAAACCGGCAAAGCGAGATTGTAGGGGATAGACATAAGGAAATACCAGGCTAAGATTAAGTACATATTATTCAAGTTCAACGACACGTGCTGTGCCTTTTTATATGGTGTCTATTTGAAATGAAGCCATCGCAATGACATGAAGTTTTGTTGTTATTATTTTTAGTGTCCTTTAATGTTTTTTTTTTTCATATGGTTAATTATTATTACTGTTTGTTAAATCATTGTTAGTTAAACATTCCAAATAAAGTACTGATTAGAAGATTATGATTAAGATGAATGCGCAGCTTTACTCAGTCATTTCAGAGGACAAATAACATACGATAAATGTTTGTTTCCACCCACTTAACTTTGAAGAGGTCCTGAATGATGTCCTTAAGGAACTGCGCTCTGATGGACTCAGCGATACCGCTTACGCCGTTCCAAATCATCAGTTTGGATTCAGAAATAAAAATTCCACGATAGACCAAGTGCATCGAATTACAGATATATGGAAAAGGCACTAGAAGAAAAGCAAGGCTCTGTTTCTAGATGTTGCTCAAGCCTTTGACAAAGTTTGGCATGAAGGACTTGAGTACAAACTGCATAGGGATTTACCTTGACAGTACTACGAAATATTGAAATCATATATTTCATATCGAGTCTTTAGAGTACGATACGACCAAGCATATTCGGAACTGAAGAATACCGAAGCCGGTGTTCCACAACGAAGTGTCTTAGGACCTACCTTGTATTTGTTATACACCAGCGATATTTCGGTAGATGACAATGCTTTCATGGCTACCTTTGCAGATGACACTGCAATATTGGTGCCTGATAAATGCATTGTTAAGGCCCCAGAAATCCTGAAAACCCCAGTCAACAAAGTTAGACTTTGGACGCAGCTATGGCGTATGAGTCAAAATCAACTCATATAAACCTTACAAATAAAATGTTAAAAGAACTGAACTTGAAATATAGAAAAATGTGCTGGTTACTGAGAAGAAATTCAGACCTATCCTAGGGTTGCCAGAAATATTTTGAAGAAACTAGTTAACGAGCATGAAAATCCCGAACTTTCCCGGACAAAAGTGAATCCAAAAAAGAGTACAAAACTAAGACGAAAAAGCATGACTGTACTATTCATTAAAAAAGCCACTCTTATGGTGGTTCTTCGTGTCTTAAATATTAAATGTGTAACTTATAATTGTCACTTTATATTTGGTTCATGGGTGGTCATAGGCTTGTTAGGCTTCAAAAAACTCAAAAGAAAACAGTCCAATGGCATTAAATCGAATGATCTAGGTGGGCAATTCTGATCACCAAAACGGGAAATTACACGACCAGGAAAAGACGCATGCAGTAATTTAATTTTTTTTTTGGGCTGTATGGCATGTGGTACCGTCTTGTTGAAACCACATGTCGTCCACAAATATGTCTTGTAATTTAGTCATAAAAAAAAATGGATTACCATTTCGCGTTAGTAAGCACTAGTAGGTACTTAGCAATTAGCATTTTCAAAGAAAAATTATCCGGTAATGCCTCCAGCTCAAACTCCGCATAAAACAGTGACACGCATTGCTTTCCAACAATTACTCGTGCATTTTCTGAACCACAAATTTGACAATTTTGACGATTAAGAAAGCCATTTAGATGAAAATGAGCCTTATCGCTGAAGATGGCTGCTCAAGCCGGCTTAACTCAATTATCTCACGTACGAGACACTTGTCTGGTGGAAGGCAGCTCTCAAGAGAAGCATATTACGAAGATTAGCAGCACTCCAGAGAACAGCCGGTGTTGCCATAACGGGAGCCTGGCGCACAGCTCCCACGGCGGCACTGGGATACTTTTTTGCACCTTATGCCACTCGATTTGCATACAATACACCTGGCAAGCAAGAGTGCGATTAGACTCACTAGCTTAGGATACATCAAAAATAGAAGATATGGTCATAGCGCTATTCTGAGGGAACTTAAAATTGGCAAACTCGACAGAACAGTAGAAATCCTCCCCGTACGAAACGCTGTACCCGAAGAGAGAAGGTTGGGGAACATAATATTGCCTATACGGCAAATACACATTGCTGTCCATATAGTGGGTCGAAAACCGAAAATGACACGGGCTCTGTTATCTTCTTAAGAGAAACGTGTCTTTGTCGGATGAATGCAGATACTGAATTGACATTACATCGGAGGATATCGAACATATTCTTTGTGATTGTCAGGCTATTGCTCGTTCTCGAAAGAAATAGGGGTATTACTTCTTTAGTATACTGGAAAAAGCTGGCCAAATCAATCAAATCTTAAAATTTTGTAGGTAAATTAATTGTTTGGACGGAAATGTTTCGGTTTAGGTACCATCCTGCGATGGTCCCAGCGGATCGCGATAGGCCAATTTGAGTGACTTGTGTTTTATGATGGCTTAGCCTCATAGCCTCTTTCAACCTAACCGAACATAACCTAGCCTTGAACACCACCCATCTAGGTTTCACGAGCTGCGCCACTTGAACAACCAAAGGCAATAGGTCAATGTCATGGTGGAGCAATGAATTGTCAATCGCAATTACAAATACTCCAGCAGCTGCTAGACTTTACAATACAAGGCATTTTCTAGAAAAGGTGGAATTTCGACGTCACTGAGTAACTCGGACGGCAGCTTCATGGAAAATGAAGAACAGAGGACACTTTTGCTCGTAGAAGCCCACTTCCATGGAAGCTCACACCGTAAAGAAACCGTGGGGGTTCTCCACGTCATTAGACCACGTAGAGTTGACAGTGAGCTCGCTTCGACCATCTCCTCTAAAATAAGGTTGGACTGGGCCATCAAATCCTTTCAACCGTTTCAACCTGGTGTAGATGGAATTTTTCTAGCACTCCTTTAGGAGGGCAAAGAGCAACTCCTGCCACTCATAGAGAAAATAACTAGAAGAAGCCTTGCATTCGGCTATGTACCGAGTCAGTAGATTAGGGCAAAAGTGGCTTTCATACCAAAAGTCGGGAAAAAGTACCCATTGCAGCCTTAGTCCTATCGACCAATCAGTTTCACATCTTTTCTTCGGAAGACTGTGGAAAAGGTTGTCGATAACTATATAAGGGAGGAGATGATCTGCAGACCCTGTCGGCACGCGTATAAAGCGGGCAGATCAAAACAGACTGCTCTATGTCAACTAAAGACCATAATCCAAGGAGTACTGGATACTTAGGGAGACTGTACTCTGCACATACATAGAAGCGGTTACCAAGAAAGCGACTCATGCACTCATAATATATAAAAGAATAGTCGGAAAGTCATAGGGCTGTCGACCTCATATTCTCAGATGGATGGCATGGTAAGACCTGTGATTACTTATGGGACAACGGCATGGGCAAAAAAACTAGTCTGACTTCTACGAGTATATGAAACACACTAAACAAATTAGAGACACTAGCACGTGTATGCGTAACGGGTGCAATGAAAACATGTCCAACGGCAGCACTAGAAGTTCTACTGGATCTTACTCCTGGAGGACGAAAATGCATTAGCCATAAGGATTACGCTACAATGACTAATAAACTTCCCCTTCTGGCCTTTCCCAAAGACGATGGCATCAGGACATTTAACTGGTCAAAAAACTTCGACATTTAGCTCAGTAACAAGAGAGCCTGGATCAACAAATCTGGAATTTACAGGCTACGTCATCATACCCTTAAATGGTACACGGATGGTGCAAGAACTGAGGAAGGAACGGGACAGGAGGAAGGAACTATTCGAACCCATGAGCAGCTAGGTACACCAGTATTTTTTAAGCCGAAATCAGTGCTATTTACAGATAAGCGCAGCTCCATCTTGATTAACGCTACAGCAGACGCAACATAGTCCGACAGCCCAGAAGCTATCTAAGCAATCGGGGCTCAGATCATCAAATCTAGAATCGTCTGGGAATGCCTAGATAAACTAAATAGACTGGGCGAACGAAACAACGTCACCATCTACTGGGTACCAGGACACCAGGGGATAGAAGGTAATGAAGAGGCGGATCAAATTGCCAGGAAAGGGGCTGCCACACCCTTTATGGGCCCTAAACCCTTCTGCGGCAGAGGGAAAGTTACCATAAAAGTGGAGTTCCGATCACTGGAGAAGTCAAACAGGACCAAGTCCAATCAAAAACTCAGGGTCTAAGACAGAAAAGAATATTTTTGGGTAATTACAACTTGAAGAGATGCAAAGCCTTGAGAAAAACCAACTCCGCATCTTGACAACTGACTCAAGGAACATCTCAGGCAGCTAGGTCTGTCAGATGAAAACTCATGCAGATTTTGCAATAAATCAAGTGAAACTCCAGAACACATACTGGTGGAATGTGGAGCATCAACCCAGAAAAGTTTCAAGTGCTTGGGTAAATACCAAATTACAGCAGAGGATCTACCACTCATAGCACTGCGATTTCTCAGGGAATTCGGTCTGAAGGAGGTGCTGTGATCAATGGAACTCTCAGCTGGGCTAGGTGTGAGCGAAGCTCTCTTTAACTGATTCCAATTGAAATAATGACGAGAGGGATGTTTCTTCGTCTAGGTCTTGTAGGTGGCACAATAGACCGCTGTGCATCTCACCCTTCAATAATAATAATCAAGGTTTCAAACCGTATCATGTCAGTCAGCTTCAGTCGACACTCACCTTGGCTTCAAACCATCTTCTGTTCCATGAATAAATGCTGAAGATGTTTAGTGATGCAGCCCACTTGCGATCCAATCGACTAAGATTCGATTAGCCCGCTTTAACTTAAATCCTTTACTTTACCAATACCAATTCAATTTCAATAATCCCATTTTATGTTATCTGGCGGAAAATGTGCTTTAAATACCATCTCTAAACAATTCCAGTAAAAATGTCCATTAGCGAAATCGGATGTCATGGTATTTTATCATTTTATGTCCTTATCGTCAGCACATCCTCAAATCGCGTACTCTACACACACAACACATGAGCGATTGCTGATATGTACATATGTATGTATCTGTGTTAATTCCACCGGAATCCAAACAACAACAGAACACAGTTTGGCCCCAGCAGGACCATAGGAACCGTCCCACCATCGCATCGCCAGTGATAAAAAAAACGAAACACGAACCACCAACAAACAGTATCGAAGGACGAATGGCAAAAATGGGGAAAAAAATTATAAAAAATGAACGCAAGGATAACAACAACAGTACCCGGTACTATACGAAGAGCGGGTGGACACCGTAGGCACGGGGATGGGGTCTTCCGAAAAGGACATTCATCCATTTCGCACCAAATGGCTTGTGGGCGCACCATAGCGATTTAATCTCATTGGAAAGCGCCCGACAGCTGCGACTGCAAAGCTTTCGAATTATTGGGAAATTTAATTTTTCCCATGCGTGTTCGAGTTTCGACAACACACCGATGATGGCGAGGATGGCATTGGCGACAGAACAGCAACTAACACACTCAACACCGATCTGTTGTTTCCTGTGAGGTGGGGGGTGATTTCTCCTGCACATAGTGTCCTGCTGCATGTGTGGCCCGTGATCGAGTTTACTGACAAATCGGGGTGATTAAAGTGTGCCGCGGAATCGAAATAATTTTTTCGACTCTTCCCATGTCGATACTATTCCCATCTTTCTGCGTTCATTTCATTGTTATCATAGCTGAAATCTAATGCAATGGGCTACCCACCCTCCTCAATCCATCCTCAATCATGGGGTAAAGTACCGTGGCAGCCTGGCCACTTGCTAAAAATCCATTTTACAACGTGAAATGAATAGTTCCCTGGAAATGATTCGTGTGAATCGTGCATTTGGGGCTCAGAACATAGCTAACAACCCCGATCCCAACCCGAACCAACAACTTATTATACTCGTATAGCAACAACAACGGCCAGAGCAGCATTGGAAGCGTATAATGGCGACCGACGTGTCGGTGGTAGCAGCGGTAGCACCGTGGTGTTGTACAAGGTGCTGCTTTTCCCATTAGTCATTCGGCAAAATATTCCAAAAAATGTTTTATTATATTCGTTGCGTTTAAAGTGGAATATAATGTGTGTGGGGAAATATAATAAATGGTAGTTTGGTGGATTTTGTTTTCTATATTTTATTACATTTTTCCTGAATCCTTGCAAGTCCTTAACCAATACATACATATGTGGGATTTTATTATGGCCTCTCATGCGGATTTACGTTTATCCAAAGATAGTGGATTGTTGTTTTTCCGAAGAAGAAAAAAACGATTTTTACACAAAAACTGCTTCCGATTGGAATTGGGATTATTTTCGTCCTCTTGAAGATGTTTTATTCGCTGGATCGAGATTAAATGATGCGCGAGATAGCATTTCATCTCAGTTTATGGGTTTTCTACAAGTTTTGGTGGATAATGAAGGGATACTGGCTACCTAAACGGCTTTTAAAGATTCGTCAGATAGGGGAACCTTGGGACACTAGACAATTCAAATAGTGCTGGTTTCCAACAAAAAATGATGCGACTGTATCCATCAGTCCCGAGCTACATACTATGTGTACATACATACATATGCATAAATATCACGCGGATGGGGTGTGTAGCTCCACTTCATTGGAAAGAAAGTAAATTATACACTGACCCAAAAAACGTTGTCATATTGACAATTTTTGTAATCAATGTGATTAAAAAATTGTCATTTTTCAACCGACTACTATAGTTATCAATATGACAATATTGAATACCGAAAATTTAATACCGAAAATTGAAAATCGAAAATTTTCATGTTGACTATCCGGTTTTCAAATACGAAGCTAGTCGGGGATAATTTTCATCAGACTGACAATTTTTTTCATCACATTGATAATTTTCAATTGACAACCGGCAATTGTCAATATGACAACCTTTTTTTCAGTGTAACCAGTCCATGTTCGATAAAACCACGTTTCTAGCTTCGCTCAGTTAGAGCTCGGTTATCGGGCCCAGGAACATAAAATTCTGTTCATTACACGGCCTGACAAAGTATTTCGTGTCGAATGTGATTATAAGCTGAGCCGAAGGTGACAGAAAACTCTTCTTCAGACCTAACGACGAAACGTATATACATATATCTACATATATACAGTGAACTCTTTCATAACCGGACACTGACGGTACCGAGAAATTTGTCCGGTTGTGAGAGGTTTCCGGTTATGGGAAAAAAGAATAAACAGTGGACGTCCAGTATAACGAATGATATAATGTTTGAGGTCATTCACTATATCGAGCACGTTCGTTATATCGATCGATTTTTTATACTTTTTAGAAGAAGTCATTAAAATATATGTTTATTTAGACGTTTTTATTAAATATTAAATTAAGTAGATTGGTCCTGCCATTGAAGTTTACAAATTTTGAAAATTACTTCGAAAAAAAAAATAACCGATAAAACTTTATTTTACTGCTAAGCTTTTTCTTGAAGCCGTCTTAACGTGAACCTGTCAGCCACTTCAACATTGACTTGTTATCCCCGTCGTAGCACACCCGCTAAGCAATTGGCTGCTTTAGCATGCTTTATTGGAGGTCCAAAAATACTGATACCGTCACCTATCTCATCTTCGCTTTCAAAATTTAGTTCAACGGTGGCATGGTATGCTTGTTCTTGTAAATTAGTTTCAGTATTGTTCCAAGTTCTAGGTCTGTAATGGTAGCACGTTGCTGAGCGAAAAAGATGCGAATTACATTTCGAAACTGATTTAAATAAATGAAGTGGGTTACCTACGGGAAAACATGGTTAGCAAGACTTAAGGTACTCTGCATTGCCAAAACTTCGTCATCTTGCCGTAATAATGAAAGTGGAATTTCATCCTCCTGAGTCTGTAATCAAAATATTTCTCCAACATTTTTGAAGCATTAGACTCGAGAGTTTGTTCCATTCTCGGCACCGAAGGACAATTGCAACAACGAGTTTTAATTCTTTTAGCACAGTAGTGATGTCTGGACCTATAGAGTATGAACGCACAATGTCACTCAGCAAGCTATTGCGGTAATGGAGCTTTGTTCGGCGTATGGCGTTTTGGTCCATCGGTTGTATTAACGGTCTAACGTTGGGAGACTAGAAATTTGAGTGTTAGCATAAAATTCAAAACTTTTGGCGTAGCCGAGTAGGCGATGAGTGGAAGAAGAAGACAAAAAACGTGGTATAATTGATTAGTCATTCGGTGTGTGGACGTGCAAACGCAGAGAAAAAAAAACTAAAAAACACTATCGTATGGAAACAAGAACAGATGCGCAATTAGTATGTATGTTCGCTATATCGGATAGCAAATCGTTCCCACCGTTCGCTATATAGAGATACTAATGTAAATCTGAAAAGCGTTCGTTATATCGAAAATTCGCTATATCGGGTATTCGTTATACTGGACGTCCGCTGTATATGTGATTAATATAAATTACGCAAATGACCAAAAAAAAAAAAAAAATTCTGTCTATGGCAATAGTATCTACACACGATCCGAAATATCTGACAGACCAAAGATGTCGGACGTACTGACAGCAGTACTTATGATTGATAAAATTTTAGAAGAGAAAAGAAAAGGAAGCGAATTAGTGTTTGTTATGTCAATTATGTTAACACTCCACAGTTTACATTTTTGTTTCGTTGCTTTGCAAAGTGTGAAGAAGAAAACAAAACACACACAAAATAAAGTATGTTAAAAGTTTGCCATACCTAGATGTGTTTTGTCCATTTAAGAGTGAGCGACATTCTATTGGGGTTACCAAAATTGGCGTCCGTGTCTGGTTATAAGGGAGTCGTTTTATGGGAGATTTTTTTGTATGAAAAATCGTGTATTTATTTCCGTTCTTTGAAATCTGTTCAGTTATAAAAGGTGTCCAGTTATGAGAGGTGTCCGTGAGGAGAGAGTGCTCTGTATATGTATATACATACATATGTACATATTTTTTTCCATTATATTCATACGTTCATAGAATGTTTTCACGTCGTTATTGAATTATTATGAATTATTCGGTTATAATACTTACTTCGTTTTGTAATTACGATATGATCGTGATGAAATCCGTAATTACTTTATCAATTAATTATTTCACTGCTTCAACTCACTCGAAAATGTTTTTATTTTTTAACCTCCACTGACATCCGTCTAACTTTCTTAAATGCATCTTTACAATCGACTTAAAGTTCGGTTTACATGTGATCGCTGTCGTTTACGCGTTGCGAAGCAGCGACGACAGTGCCATCAACGCAGCGTATTCTATACGTAATATATGTACTCAAACTCATCGCATCTATACGCATCGCAGTATTTATTCATCGCATCACCTCCATGCGCAGCAGTCGACTTCGCACCCGTTCGGATTTCGTCCCCGTATGGCAAGATCGCTGAATTTCTCCACTGGACATTTTGCTAACGCACGCTTAGATGTTTACACATCTATATAATTTGCGTAGATTTAATAACAAAATAACACAAATTTCGTGACGAACCACTGACAATTAATCTTTAACGAGAACTGTCAAAATGTGTCGCATATCGATCCTGTTACACGATCTCCCTACTATGTCTAACAACCGATAAGACCATGTAATAAATCAACCAATATAGTCCAACTCATTACAGGACAATAAATCAATGTATTGACGGATAGAGAGATTTTTTTAAACACTATCAGATCTGTGTCATGGTGTGCTTAATACAAGCAACAGCCATAAGCAGAAATTTGCCAGGGCAAAATATGCATCAACAGGCTCATCATTTAGTGCTGGTGTTAGTGGTTAGGCTACGCTACATTTCAGAAATCGCTTTAGGTAAATTATATGTGCCAAGTGCCATTACATACATGATAAATTTAAGAAGAAACAATCATATTGGCTTGGATACCGGGACACGCAGGCATCATTGGTAACGAAAACGCAGACACAGAAGCAAAACGGGCACTCAAAGAGCCCCTTACTGCTTTCTATCAGCATAACCAAAAAGACTTAAAGGAATACCTCAAAACGTCCATAAGTATAAAGACGAAGAACGCTTGGTCAGTGGCCGAATTACCGCACTCATTATCGAAATGTGACGATTTGGCATTAACGCTCACGTTATCGAGTATTTAATAAATGTTACTCGAAAACCATTTTGCTGTCGAGTGCCTATGAAAACAATTATGCGAATATCATCTAGTTTCTTGAATTTCACTAAAATAAAATTAGTTTTATTCTTCAATCAACCGGAAACACGTCAATTTACTTGAATTTATTAAGCACAATTTTATTTTTATTCGAAACGTAAGCTTTCCAGTGCCGTCATGCCAATAAGGTTATTCGATCATTCGATAACGAGTCCTATTCACTCATTCATTATCGCGTGCGCCAATTCGGCCCTAGCTGTACTTAGTAGAACCGAGATAACATTCTAATAAGATAAGCCCATATCGAGTCACTCGCCATTAGATCGTTACCAAAACTAGAATAAAACTACATAAATTTACAACGTTCGCCTAACGAGTTTTCTTTCTTTGTCAATCAGTTATTATAGTCCACTTTGAATTAAATTGATAGCTTCGAACTTCGACATCAGCTCGGAACACAAAGGCTCAGCGAACGTGTTCCTGGCTTGAAGAATAAAAGGCTTTTCAATTAAGAAAAGCCCTAAAATTTGAGTGTTCAAGAAGAAAAGTGATGAAAATTGTCCATCATTGCCAAAAAACCGGGTTGTTGGTCCAAAATAAAATTCGTAAAAATCATTGTTCGCCTAAGCTGTAAGCAATGTTGATTCCTTCTTGACTGGAATCAGTCAGTCTATCACGTTAGCAGTGACTCTTTTCACAGCGCACCCATTTACCATGTCTAACTTTCTGTGTTTGTATGCGAATATCTCAAAAGAAGGAGTAGATTAAACCATTCCAAACGCTACTACTGCATTGCCTTGGATACTTCCAGCAAATGGCAATAAGAAAGTCCTTGCAATCCCACCAACACCAGACCAAATCATCAAGACCACAACTTCCCTTTTAAACTTTGGTCTTGCAGCAGACTGGTGCCCTAGAATCGAAGATAGCCCCACCAGAAATAGCCGAGTTTCTTTCGGGCTAAGGTAACGTGTCACTAGTCCAGTGACTATACTGTATTTTTAGGTACCAGCTTGAAGATTTTGAAGCTGTGTCAAAAAAGTGACTTGCAGTTTCCACATGACACATGAGGTTTGAAATATATTTCCAGGTTGTATTATCATGTAAAAACCTACTAAACTTGTACAGTAAAATACTGATATAAGAAAATTTATTATATAAAAAAAAAACGCTTATAAGAAACTCGGACGAATTCCCCATGTCCTTTCCTATATTAATCTATATAAAATAAAACTGTTATAAGAAAATCGTTTGTAAAAAAAAGCGGATATAAGAACCTTTTTCCAAACACCAAAATCTATTAATACATAGAAAACAAAACGCTTATAAGAAATGTTTCCCTATAAAAATAATTTTTGTTCCAACCTCAAATGTGTGTGTATAAAATGACAACCCATGAGGCTTTTAAAAATTTGTGTTTTCATTTTTTCTGGTGTTAGCGTCCCCGGTAGTGTTTTTTTTTTGTCTAGATTGTTTTTCCATTCGGCCCCAATATCCAAAAACCAGAGAAACCCAGTCTCGCTCAAAACTAAAATTGAAATTTTAGAAGAGGTAAACTGTGGAAAATATCAAAAGAGATTTCCAATAAATTTAAAATTTCACAGAGCACATTGTGCAAAATTATCAAAAATACTGAAAACATAGAGATATACAAATTTTCGCGCAAGAATTTAAACAGAAAAGAGATAGTTTTGGGAATGTACTACTCGTATCCATCTTGTGGAGTTGTGGCACCTTATGAGGTTACAGAGTTCTATGTCGGAAATTTCTAAACGTCTTTGAGGAAGTATCTGCCGAATGTAAAGTGTATGACTCTGATTAGTGCCGGACATTCACAGAAAAAGTGAAAAAAGCTTGCCTCCGCAGACGCGAGTTGAACGGGATACTTAACCTACGAGTAGAGTATGGGCTCCGATTCCGATTGGACAGTAACCGGTACTTATTGCTAAGATTCTGGTGATTTGGACTCGTAATCTGTTGATTGGGATCTATTTTTGCCGTGAACGGGAACGGTCTTCCTTGAATTGAAACAGCTGTTGGCAGTTTGCCATTTAAAATTGACTTTTAAGAAAGTGTGTTGGGGGATTTTACCCTTCGCAAGTCCTAGGGGATGGTGAACTTCCGATTTTTCTCGAGAAAGCCCAAGAGTTCGCTGTACAGTTGGATATCCTGGACTTCTTAGCCTTCATTTGTGATGCCTATTTGTGTTTTTTTTTTTGTAAATAATTTATTGATGAAGGAGTAAGCTTTTATTTTTTTATTATTTTCAGGTCGGTTAGGAGAAGTTTTTTTCTCTTATATCCGTTGTTTTTATATAAGAAACTTTTTTTCTTATATCCGATTTTCTCATATATGAAAAAAACGGACATAAGAAAAAGGTTCTTTGGATTTTTACAGTTTCCTATATCCGTATATTACTGTAGTATATTATTTGCATCTTTTTCGATTGAAGTTCACCAGTGACGTCTAGGCTTGGCTTAGCCTAAGAAGTTCCTTTGAACTAAGCTCTGCTGTCTTGCTTCGCTTTCTATAATTCTTCATGAATGCCGTTTTTCATTCTCCCGAAGGGTCACCGCCACCGCCCCCTTTTGCTCTGCACTCATCTCAAGGTCAAACAATACATATGCATATTTACTATACTACATTTTCGATTAATTCGCCACTTCTACTTTGAAATGTGTGTTTCTATTTAACTGTGGAATGTTCACAAAAAAAGATAATTCCCAAACTCTAATAAAAGTGAAAAAAAAAACTCCCAACATCATCACCCAATTTGGACGTAGCGGTACCTAAAATCCCCGTCATGCTCGTTAATTATCCAAACAAGAGCCACTCATGCTCCCCAACCACCTCGTCAGATTTCGCCGCTTCAGGATAACTGCCTCCCGGCTGTTTAACATTACCTCGATTTGGTGTTTATGAGTAACAGCATCTCGGCTGATACAATATGGTTTCCACTGCGTGTATGTGTGGGTGTGTGTGTGTGTGACATATTTTGCCATCATTAACATTTTCTACCGTCAATAAATCCGAGCAGTACCGCGCACCGGTCGCGCATTCCGCCAAGCGGAACGCAATTATCACAAAAACTTTTATGAGTCTTGCTGTGGCCAACGGTGCTGCTGCTCCGCTATGCCGGGGGCGGGGGCCGCAAATGCTTTTAATTTTTCCAAATTTACACGCAAATTTCTGTCGTAATAAGTCTTCGTTAGTCCAATGAAGCTAGGAGCTCCTCCTCGTCCTCTTCTCTCCTATGCGCCGGCCGATCTGATCCGTTGAATCGGTCGGATGTGGGTGACGGGGGGTGGAACTTAAAAAAATCTGCGTTCGTCCGAAATGAGAATTATGGCCATTTTACGATTCATTTGGATTCTGATGGTCGGCAGGGGGTGGCGCTGAAGTTGAAGTCAAATCCACCCCTCGATAGACAAGAAGGCAGGGGAGGGCGACCATTATGACGCATTTGGCATTGAACAAAACTCAAATATTGAATTAAAGGCAAACGCGGGCTTGTACTCGTGTACTCGTGTATCTGAGCATAAAACAGAGAAACGGAACCAGAGCAAAAAAAAATAAAAAATCTCCTCCGATGCGGTGGTGGCGATAAATTTGTCATATCGTTCTTAATGCCCTTCGTTTGGGAAAACAGGAATAATCCGAATTTATGGTTATAGATTTTTGTAAATGTGCCACACAGAGGGCGCCCTCACTCTCTCTTGGGTTGGGTACTTAGCGCGCACAAACGGAATACAACGGGAGCTCGGAGCTCAATGTAGTAGATACTTTTGTATCTGAAAGTGTTTGGTGGTTCTTTTCATTTTTTTTTTGTTATTTTTGTCGTACCTACTTGGAATACCTTTTGCACGTGTTGTCGTATCCGAAGTGCGGGATTGCTATAGGCAGCAGCTGGCGGGAAAGTCAAGTAATTGGTAGGGCGGCGCGGCGTTCAGAGGGCACCCACTATAGCACAGGGACACATTGTTTACAGGTGTGCTCCACCTTCCTTATAATTGCTCCTGTGGATTTGAACTTTTTGAAGTTGGCACTGCTGGTCCGTTATGCTTGTACCTATGTGTGCTTGTGTTTTCCCGTTTGTGTTTTTTTCTGTGCTCATTTTTATCGTTCGGCACTTTTTTATTCGTGCGTACGTATTCGATTGCCAAATGGCACCCCATTTGGTTTTCTTTAATTTGTGCGGGGACCAGAAGCTCTGTTTCTTTGTGCGGCACTGGTGCAAGTTATGTGGATAAATGACAGAAGTGCTGTTATTTATTGGCTTATTTGTTTTTTTTTTTTTTTTTTTTGTTCTTGTTTTACTTTTGTCACCACCGCCGCCGCGCCACGCCGGCCGCCACCTCGCTTCGTGGTGAAGCAGGTTTTGTGCTTTTCTTTTTTGGATCAGCTCCCATGGCATAGGGCCGTATTTAGCATCCGCTCACCGCAATGGCAGTAGCCAAGTGCAGAGTTTTGTCATTTTTTATTGCTAATCGATTGTGGGAGATTATTAAGCGATTTGGTATAGTGCTGGGACTGGTTGGAGGGTGGTTTGGTTGGTGTGACATTTTCCTGCTGACCCAGTGGAAAATCTGGAAAATGTGGTGTTTTATTGTCCCTTTAAGGGATTTATGCGCGGCGACAGCACCTACAGCTGTTTCAATTTCGGTGTCAGTAGCCAGAACCATTACCACCATCAACCCGGGCGTATGTCTATGTGTGTTTGAATTTATGGTAAATGTATCGAATTTTGGTAATTTTCTTGGACTAATATTTGAACAGTTGTTCTGAATCTGAAGATTGTATAATATACGAGAGTCTGTGTCGCATAATAAATGGCAAAGGAAATTGATCTGAGATTGTGGGTCGTTTGATGCAATAAATTCGATGATGACGCCTGACGGTAGCGCTGGCGATGAATATGACGGTGCGGTGCGTGGTGACAAATGGATTTTGAGTTTCCTTTCTTTTTTCGTGGTAAATTGCGATGAAGATGTAAAGTAAACATAAGAATACGGAGTTTTTAAAATGGATCAACAGAAGGTCTCCGGGGGTCATACAAGAGTCAGAAACTTCTAGTGTGCTTGCGTTCTAATTTCGACATGGACTTTTTTTTAGTCTTTTTCTTTTCAATCATACCTATATTGTTTCAAAAAACAAAAGCCCAGCTTAATTAAGCTAAGCTAAAAACAATATACAATAAGACTTCAATAAAATAAACTTCCAATAAAAATTCGGGAAATTGCTTTTATTGAGGTTGTTACAATAACCGAGTTCAAAAACGTTGGTATCAGAAGTGGAACAAAATGCTTTAAAGGGGTTCTTGAACTACATTTCGCCATAACTTTTGATTTCTTCGGCTTCCAAATTGCTGCAAATGCGCATTGGCTGGAGAATAGCGGTGCAGTTCTTAAAACACAAATAAGCGAACAAGACAAACTAGATACAAATAAGGAAAGATGTAAGAACTTATGAAACAAAAGAAGCGTTGATCGGGTCACTTTTTTTTAAACAGTTGCAATCATGTACTGAGTCAACAATGGTAAGACTTTAAGTGTTCCTTTTATCGAGGAGTTTCGCGTATCGAGGGTTGCTTTAACCCTCATCCTGTATTTTGGGAAAATTTTGCCCAAACGCATTTTGAGACTTTATACCACTCGCGCGATTTCTATAATATGCTTGCTACCAAATGTAACAAATGTAATTCAGTTATCTGTAGAAAACATTCATTTACGGAAATAAATTTTAAAAAGTGCAAATAATGCAATAAAATTGTTTTAAAAACAATTCACTCAAAACACTGAATATGTAGTTTTTTTTTTTACAGGATGAGGGTTAATCGAAATTATACTATAGCTAACTTTTTCGTAGATCTCCGAGCAACTTTCGATACTATACCGCGCAAAGTATGTACTATTCTATAAAATCTATACCACACCGGATTCTCAATAAAAATAATTAATGTTTTGAATGCTATGTATGAAAATAATATGGTTTGCATTTGGAATGGAGTGCCGGTTTTAGCACAACAAGCGTCCTGGGCGAGACTTCTACGGCGCCCCCTATCTGCTATCCAAACCTATGTGAAAAAAAAAATTGTACGTGTAGAAGTACGCGCGACCGAAGTGAAACTTCTTAGCTACATGTAATCGTGGACAAAGGATAATGAATTTGTGACAAAAGGAAGAGACATTCATACAATTTTCGAATATATTGGATATTCAAAGAATATTCTCCGTTTTTTCTCCTCAAAAAATCGTTGAAAAAACTTAAGAAATGGAGTCATACCATATGACACATAATAATTATGTATTTTCCATCAGAAATTTTCTAAGCTTTTGAAGGGAATCAAATTATTCGGGTGTCTATTTAACCCCACTCTCGAATATATGTGTGTTCGGATGTCCATGTTGCCCCGAACCACTTGTTGGCAATATGAGAAAAAAGTGTTTGAAATCCATTTTACCAACTATGTATGTATATATGTATGTACCTTTTCATTGGGTGGGTGTCCAAATTAATTTTGGAATTTGATAACGCGTTGTTTAAAGTACACTACTATACTAGCGCTTCGCTACACTCATTGAGAACTGTGTTTATGTCATAAAATGTAATGCAATTTTTCTGAGTGACTTTTGGTGCACCGAACGATGTCATTTAGAAGCACGAATTGTATTTACTCAGGTAGTGGAATCGAACGTGTAACCTAAACATCATAATAAATATATTGTGTAAGTTTCAGCTCAATTGTGGGTGGCTATGGCGTGGTAGTAGTCGTCGTCGCTTGTCATGCGGAAGATTCACGGTTCGACTCCAGATGTCTTCGAAGCATTTATTTCTCACGAAATAAAAATAAGTGGATCAGTTTCAGAAGTTAATATCGAAAACTACTGCGAAGGCATAACACTGGCAGTAGGACGGTGGGTATGGCTGAAGAAATTGATCGCACAAACTATAATAAGAAACATCTGGAAAAAACTCCTGTGAATCATAAACAAGTACAAAAATAATACAAAACTCTCCAGATATCCAGGACACCACCTATACAGTTAGTTGAAATTGAAACCTATCATCTGAGTTTCCTACCACTACGTCGATCTGTCTGTCTCTGGTTCTCGTCCTTCATAAGCTCGCGCTGTGTGTAAACATTATAAGGGTATTCATATCCCCTTTAGCGTGTGTAGATTATAAAAAAAAAAATAAAAAATCAGATGGTATGGAAATTTTGGAGTTCCAGCGCCACATACAGGAAAACTTGAAAACTTTTGATTTTTGAACATTTCTCACTTCATTACAAATAGATTGTGTAAGTTGCAGCTTCATCGTACGGTGAGTTTTAAAATTTTTGAGTTCCAGCTCCATCTACCGGAAAACTTGAAATTATTTGATGACGAACACTTTAAACATCATGAAAAGTATATAGTGTCAGTTTTAGCTCAATCTGATGGTTAGTTTATGAGTTTTAAGGTATCAAACGAACAGTTCATTTTTATATATAAACTAATCCTAACTGATCGGTTAGAATTGTCCATCGATGAACAGAAGCTGGAAACAATGTGAACAACCTCTGAAGTATCCCCAACAAAGTGACGGATTCGAATTATTTGCAAGTGTAATGAGCTGTGTTCCGCTTCTTATTGTCAAAAATGGATAAATAATGAGTTTTGTCTATTGACGGGGATTCCCGGTAAAATGTACAGCAGTACTCACATTCCAGTGCTGCCACCTAAGCGATGTTCTCGCCAGATTTAGGGAATTTAAGACTTTAACAGCTCGCCTGGTCGCTGCCGAGAGTGCAACAACCAACAAGTCACAATATGCAACTGGGTCGGCGCCCCTTCATGTTTGGCGCCCTGGGCGGTCGTCCAACTGCGTCCTAGCCTAACGCCGCTATTGCGAATGGTATCCACTTATCTGAGGAGTGTCTTCGGTGTCTTCGGTGAAAAAGCACACTCGGCCTGGCGTGATTTCACATACCGCCATTTCCAGAGTCTTTGTCTCTCTCTCAGAGTCATCGGCTGCATTCAAAAGTTCAATCTGCATTGCTTCCAATTAGTCTTGCAGTCCATCTACCATCTCTGAACCACCATACTTGCCAGTAACACATACTTACCCCTTTGGCTTGTCCTGCCGCGCGCCGGTTCCTTTTCAATTTCTGTCTTTTTTCCGTATATATGTATGTATTTTCTCTCCGTAGCTAAGAGGTCGATGGGGATTACTTCGGTGACTATGAGTGCTGCTGGTTCTGATACCGTCCATTAGGGGCTTGCCACCCGTAGTGCTCGTCTTCGTTAAACCGCTCACATTTGCTTTCTATATTTTCGATAATTTCGTTGGTATACAACTTCTTATACAATCATTTAGGATATTTTTCTTGTCGAAACATATCAGAACTCGGTGCCTGTTCCCAAGGTTTGCCATTAGTCTGCTCAGCGCTGAATTGAGCTTTGCAGTACTTTCAGATGTCTGCTTGACATGTTGCCAGTACGTGAGCTCTGTATCCAGTCTCATTCCAAGGTATTTTGGTGATTTTTGTATTCAGACCTTCACGCATTTCAATGGTAGTTGGACCTCTTCACCTAGTCAACAGAACCATCTCTGTCTTCTTTGTTATGCATCTCAAGACTTCGGAGAGGTTTCTCGTATTCGTATTATACAGAAGCCTTCGTAGTTCGTCGAGGTATACATACGTTTCCAAAGGCCTTATGTTATCTGGGCATGCAACAGATGTCAGTATCGTAGGTGGCTACATGGTGAACCAGTGTTTTGTAGAGCGAACATATAAGAATTTTTTTTTAATGGTTTTTGATTTTTTTTATTTGCTGGTGCCCAAATAAGGCTCTGTTTCCTAGTTAAATGCGCGTATTTATCTCATATAAGATGTCATTGCTTCCAAATAGGTACCTTCCAGTTGTAGTGTAAGATTCCTAGGATAGGATTGGTGGTTCTCCAAAGTTTTCAGTCCATTAAACGCCATCGGCATAGGTATGTATGCGATTATCTGGCTGTATCGTTTCATCAAATCCTATCTACACTAATGTTGTCAGAGTAGTGAAATTGTTATGCTCTTACAACACTTTGATGGTGGAAGCTGGTATATATTCCAAAAAAAGCTTGCAGAAGATAAAAAATCGTTTTTTGCCACGAGTGGTAACAGCTCAACAATTGAAGTCTGTTGAATCAACTTATATCTATTTGCCGACTTTCCGATGACAGTTTCGATACATCTTCCTCTTGAAGAATTCCATTCGCATGTAGTACCCAAAGGATGCAGATTTCGAAAACACCCTTTAAATATACACATCTACATTATGTATATCCCCTGCAACGTTAAGAATGGTCGGATCAATTGTTACATGTGTAACGGTACACCTTTTAGATCGAATTCCATTCTTCCCCACTCATGTGCGACTAAAAGCGCATGTTCAACATGGATCCTCTCGAATTGGGACCACTTTTCTTTTTTTGTCCAAAACCAACAAAAATATTCAACCTGTTTTTTTCGGGAATAATGAGACAGAAGTACGTTAACCCAAATGAACCGTTAAATGAAGATCATTATAAGGTAATGTCATGGACCATGGAACTGGCCTGCTCATCTGATCCTCGTTTATTCCAAGTGTTTAAGTCAGAATTTCATGTTCAAAGATGGCAACATCAAAGAATACTCGTACACCTACGGTACGGCGAGTATCTTCTCGTGTAACCACACCACGCAATTGTGTTTTGTTATCCTTAACAAAATTACAAAAAAAAAAAAACTATCTTTTACACTGTGTAGAAACGATCTGGGGACAAAGCAGTCATGCAACAAATTTTTTGGAACCTACGGACTTTTTTTTTCCTTATGCCCTTATGTGTCCACTTTTCCCAAAGGGAACCAGAACAATCTACCTACTCAAGCGGGGTTTCTATAACAAGACGACGCGACGTTGGTTGTTATTGAAACTGCAACTCAGTATCAATATCGGAGTACTCTTGTTACTCTGGATACGCTTTTGAACGTTTTGACAACAAAACACCGAAATTTTAAACAAAATAAACACACTTTGGCAAGCCAGACATGCGAGCGACATTTACGTTGGTCTTTTCTTTTCTTCACATTAAAATAAATAATTTGCACATGCCTGATGCCTCTGACAGCAAAGCGAATTCACTTAATTTTAATTTAGAATTAAAGACGAATTAACGCCCAGCCCAGCAAAAGATGCATACGTGCGGATATTGTTGATGATATTATCTTTCAGTGGAGATAATTGAGTAAATGTTATAAACGACGATTGTTTGTTTATTTATTTTTTATTCGCTGTTTTTTCTATATTTTCCCTTTGTATACACTGATGTCTGCGTTTGTGTACTAAGCGAATGAACGGTGGGTTCCGTATATGGGCCTGTTTTTCTTTTATTCGATTGTTTGCACGATCTTGTGGTTATTGTTGCTTTTTTTTTGGATTGGCTGTCTATCGTAAATGACTGGTTACTTGAATTACTTATTTGTGGTTTTTAAGGATCTAGGGAAAAGATAATAGTCACTTGTGGACAAAGGCCAATCCCTTCTAGTTAGCCCGGTCCTTAGCTTACTCCCTTCAGTTGCACGCTCCAAGTTGGTTGAGGTCCTTTTCCACTTGTGCGCGAAACATTAGGCGAAGTCGTCCTCTGCTGCGCTGACCTTCCGGGTTGAATTCGAATACGCTGCGGGCTGGAACGTTGATGTCGCTCTACATGTCCTAGTCATTTAAAGCGTTCAATGCGCAGTTTTTTGAGCAGATCGATGCCACTGTACAGCTTGTAGGTACAGTTCGTGGTTGAATCATCTCCTCCAAAATCTGTCAACGCAAACGGAACCGAATATCTTACGGAGGTTTTTTCTCTCGTAGCGGCCAATGGTATCTTCACCCGTTTCTCGATAAAGTACATGCTTCAGCATCCATCTCCATATAGCAAGACTGGGATGATAAGGGTCTTATATAGAGTCTCCTTAGTCGATCGGAAAAGGACTCAATTGCCTTCTTAGCTCAAAGAAATAGCGGTTGGCAAGAGTAATCCTTCGTTTGATTTCCGACGAGATGTCATTTTTTGATGTTATAGCAGAGCCAAGGTAGACAAAGTCCTTTACTACCTCGAAGTTGTAGCTGTCTATTGCGACATTCTGTCCAATTCGTCGATGTTGAGAGTCCCTTTTCGTTGACAGCATATATGTTCTTTGTTTTGCCCTCGTTTACCGCTAAACCAAATTTAGCCGCTTCCATTTCTATACTCGCGAACGCACCGGTGACAGCTCGCTGTGTTCTACCAATGATGTCAATGTCGTCGGTGTATGCAAGTAGTTGAACGGACTTTTGAAAGATTGTTCCTTGTGTATTGGCTTGTGAGTCAATTCTTTCAAGTATGATGCTGAAGAGGTCGCATAACAGCGTGTCACCTTGTCTGAACGACATAAAAGGTCTCGGTGAGGTCACTGCCGACTTTGATGGAGCAGCGAACTTTTTCCATCGGCATCCTGCACAGACGGGCGAGTTTGGCAGTAATGTCAAAATTAGGCATGGCTTTATACAATTCATCTCTCCAGATGCTGTCATAGGCGGCCTTAAAATCGATGTATTTTCCACTATCTGCCTGAGTGTGGAAATTTCTTCTATAGTGGGCTTTCCTGGCCTAAATCGCACTGATAGGGGCCAATTAGCTTGTTGACGAAAGGTTTCTGACGTTCACACAATATGGCAAATAAGATCTTGTAGGCGATGTTGAGGAGACTGTTGCCCTGTAATTAGGTCTCCTTTCTTGTCTGGATGCGAAGACCTGAGTGGCAACTCTGAATGGCGTAAATATCTGGAGGCAGATACCTGCGTAAGAATTTATTAAAAGTATTTGTTAGTTGAAGCTTTGTAGAGAAATGTCAGAAAGGGGGTTGATCCTTCACAAACTCAGAAACCTGGTTATAATCTTCTTCGTTAAGGTCTGAAACGCAAAGAGTCCAAACGAAACTAGAATCTGAAGGGAGCCATAACCATCTTGACCGCTTGCCTCAGCCAGTAATAGTATTTATTTTGTTAGTTCACTCACGCTAAAGGAGTTATGTGAGCACATGGTGGATAAGAGGGGGGGATGTATGGATTGTCGTGGAGATAGAAAACTCAGATGTTCTTTTTTTTTCTAAGCTACACACGCTAAAGGGGATATGAATATCCTTATAATATTTACACACAGCGCGAGCACATAAAGAACAATAACGAGAGACAAACAGATCGGCCAACTTTGGTGAGTTTGGAGAGATGGCATTTTTTGTCGAGTGCGTTCCACCAGACTATTGAGTCATATGTTATGTTTAACCCCTAAGGAAACACACGCTAGTCTTAAGCAGTTTTGAATGAAAATGAAGATTCCAAGCATTTCATCACATCGGAAATTTCGTTTTCAAAAACTCCATTCAAAACCACAAAAATGATTTTACATAAATTTGCCGCTTCAATTATTTTGGCTAACCGAACCCCCATTATTTCCATTTGCGGCTATCGCACGGAACAATACGAATCAATGCCAAACTATTTGTACAGGACCAATCTAATTACCTTCCAATCGCTGGCAATCCACACACAATGTGGGCTGTCATCTGCACACCGGATCCGGAATGCCTGTGTATGATGTGAATTTTCACATAAGCTTCACCCACTACCTACCTACCGCCGACCGGGAGATATTTGGTTGCTGCATACACAGACCCACCACCAGGATCAGCGGTGGTGCGCGCTCCTCCTGGAACACTGTGCGGAAAATGCGTGTTGTTAATTACAAAACTGTCAACTGCAAAGGTAGCGAATACCGATGGCTGCGCTGCTGCTGATTTTGATGGAGGTTCTACGGTCTACCTACTTCCGTTGCCGTCGACGTCAAACGTCCTGGCGTTTTGTTCACAAGAATGTTTATTTTAATTAATAGGTACTATATCCTGGGCCTGGGATAATGAATTAGAGTGGATTAGGTTGTCTGCCGGATCGCCTTGCGTTAGAAATGAGCTGCTCACCCGCAGGTGCAGTATCTCTCATGAGGAAAAGCAAACAATTTTTCTATTTTTTTTTTGTTTGCTTGCGAAAAAAATTGCTCCGCAAAATTTGAACATGCAAATTCAATTAAAAATTTAAATTTCATTGCGCTCCACCACACCACCCTTTGTGTCGTTTTTGCTGCAACGTAAAAGGGTTGCGAATTCAATTGGGCGTTGGTGGGCGGTGGGTTGGGTGGCTTGATTGGGCGCGCACGTAATTAGCCAGTGAATGCTTTCACATTCCAATGGAGATTACGAATCCAATTCCCGGCCACAAATGGCGTTTGCACAAGTGCAACAATTCCCAGCGCGCTCCAACGAGCAAGCAATTTCCTAAAATGCCAAACAACAACAAAACGAACGAAATAAATCGAATAAAAAAAAAACAGGGAGCAAAAAAAAGGAAATCAAATAGACGAAGGATAAAAGCGCATTCACACGCAATCCTTGCTTTTGGGTGGAGGTGTGCAGGAGGCAGACTACAGACCGACAGAACAGATAGGCGAGTGTGCTCTCTGGAATCGGTGAGATACGAGATTTCTTGCTAATACAGATGGGATTACCATCATCATCCCAGACAGGCGAATGCAACTGGCAGTGGCGTGTGTCACGAGATACTCGTATAGTAATGCACATGTGAAGAGGTGGTCGGCCGAAAGGGGTGGTTTATGGAATATCCAACAGTTACGATAAAGTATAGGATAAGTATTTTATTTACGAAAGGGTGGACATTTTTAAAAATTCACAATTCATGAACTTTCGCGTAGCTATGGGATTTACAGTGCAAGATGGGTAAAGCGGTCCACACCCCAATTTTACACACGAAATCTAGAAGAGCGAGATAGGTACTTTCTGACTTTTAAAAAGAGTTAGATACAAAAACACGAAGCTTTTTGGATTAAATAGATGATATTACTGCTCTCTATTGATGCTGGGCAAATTAACAAAACAGCCTGCCTATTATGTGCCAAACAGAATGCGTCAAAATATAAGACCCTAAGGCCAATGCCACACGAGATCCTATTTGTATAAAGAGTGTAAAGAAAAAAGAAAAAGACGCCTTTTTGGTCGCGGGCGCTCGTGTCTACAGTTCTATTGGCTTTCTATATACCTATACTCATGGAAAAAGGAGCTCATGTGGCCTAAGAAAGCATCTTGTTAAAAGTAGAAATTTCCAGAGAATTTTTTCCTTCTAGAACCAGTTTAACCGACCTTCAAAGTCTGTGCTGAGTTGGAATAGAAAAGAGTTCTTTCAAAGTCTGACAATTCTCACTTGAGGTATCTACATTTTTGATGTGTAAACATCAAAGCGCGCGTTAGCAAAATTTCTAGTGGAGTAATTCCGCAATGTCGGAGAGAAATTCCGCGATTTCAGGGACGGAATACCGAACGGTTACGAAATTTGTAATTCAAGGCCCCGACCCATAGACTGCGTCAACGTCGCGTCGGCGTCTTGAACGCTGACGTTAGCGTTAACGTTTACCGCAGAGAACCGTCGCATACCAGCGCTGAAAGATGACAGCCGATGACATTTTGCTATCGCTGAAAGCAGAGCTGTCGTTGCGGTAATTTTTTGGGTGCTAAATTTTTGATAACATGGTGGTACTTTTCGAATAAAGGTGCATAGTACCTTTGTATTTATATACATTACTATAGTAGCGCCAATCCAGTAGTACGGTTATGCTGCAAGATGTCGCTAGTAATACCAAATCGAGAATAAAGTGGCAGAGAGCTTTTGCGCCTTTGCTAATTTCATTCCTTATGAAAAAGCTTTCGTCAAGATTTTAATTTCTTCGTTATTTCGGCACCATTAAAGTAAATATTCGCCTTTTGATGTCGGTTTTTTTTAAATGTGAATTAACTGATTAAAAAAGTAAATATGTTTTGTGCTTTCAAAAACTGTTTCTTTTTTTTGTTTCCTTTATTTATTTACATCTGTACATATTGGACACCTATTAATTGTTGTTATATAATAGGATATGAAAGCTTATAAGGCCAGTGCCTTTACATACCTTTGTTTTACAATAAGATGGGTTTTTTAATTATTAACGAGTATTCAAAAAGTAAAGATTACAATAGTTATTATTTTTATTAATGTCTTTGAGTTAGGTCTGATGGTCTAAGGCGCTTCAGTCTTATTTTTCGGGTTATTACTTGTAGCGGGATTGAGTTGACTTAATTATTATCGTGGATTAATAACCGGATTTGTTTTTTTGTGCTTGTCTTTTGTATTTCTTCAATTACTGTCGATAATTTGAGGTCTTTATGGATGTCGTCATTGGAAATATACAATGGAGCGTCTATTATCGTTCTTAATATTTTTGATAGCTATCTTTGGATGATGTTTATATTTGATTTACACGCTGTTCCCCACAGCTGAAGTCTGAGTGTCCATATTGGTTTAATAATCGTCTTTTCAATGAGCAGTTTGTTGTCTATAGATAGAACCGAGTTTCTTCTCAGCAGCCAAAATAGTTGTCTACATTTGTCCTTGATTTGATTACGTTTTGTGAGTATGTATATGTTGTTTCCAAGTTAACTTTTGGTCTATGTCGCAATCATTGCATTTCTTGACTGAGGTGTAGGAATGTCGGATGTATATATTAGATATAATAAAGTTCAGAGGACGCTTCCTTGGGGAACTCCAGCCTCTGCTTTAAGAAGATTTGAGTACTCGTCTCTGTGTTGTAAACTATCTATTAGGATTTTTTCGAATAGCTTTGATACTATTGGCAATAAACTTATTGGCCGGTAATTAGCGATTTGAGTAGCGTCTTTTCGAGGTTTTGGAACTGCTATCACTTTTGCTACTTTCCAAATCTTTGGGAAGCATTTTAGAGTAAAAATTACGTTAAATAGATTTCGGAGGTACAAAAGTGCGTTTTGGGGTAGTTTTATTATTGTTTGTCCGGTAATAAGATCATACCCAGAGCCTTTTTTGGATTTATCTTGTGTTGAATGTAGTATTTTATTTCTTTTACTGTTACCCTTTTTATGTTAGAACTATTAGTGCTTTGGAAACTAGAAGTTGTAGGTAAGCTTATGTCTGAGTTATTTGTGTCATTAGTAAACGTCACTCTAAAATGTTCAGCTAAGATTGTTGCAATAGTTTTTTGGGTGAACATATTTTTGACAATTCTATGACTTTTTTCTGTTTTTGTTAGTTTCTTACTAAAATAAATAATAAGATAATTTAAATTTTGTTCGAAATGAATGCGTGGTATATTGTTCTACTGAAATACATTCATTTAAAAAACTTAATATTTTCCTTTCGTGAATAACGTCGTTGTTTGTCACAGTTTCATCGCTGTACGCAGACTTTTGTGGAACACTGTATGTATGTCTTTATTGTTTTCCTGATTTTCAATCTCTAGTGTAAAGATCGGTAGAGGTCTTTAGGTTCCTCGTTAGAGAATGTTATGGATATTTGTCACATTATGGCCCAACGCGGATAGCTCCCTTTTGATTTCATTCGTATCTGTTGAGTGATGCATCGTACATGACTAAGCGATGTAAGATGCCACATGAGAATGAATGAGGTAAAAAAGTTGTCAAAAAAGGATTGATGTTCTTGAATATTTACTACCTGGGAATATTAGTCCTATATTTTACATTGAAATCTAAGAGCGGAGTCATATAGTCCGTATACTTCCCTATTTAGATTATTCATTGCGAATATTCTGGCGTGCCCAAAGTTAGAAGATACTCACTGTGAATTTTCTTTAAGTCGCATCGCCGTTTTTGCTGCTATGTCCCTACCATAAATGTCCAACGAAAGCATTACATATTTTACATTGTTTCAAGAGCAGCGGTTATTCGTACTTGAGGGATGCTATGCTTCTTAGTGAATAACACAAGCTTCGTTTTTCCTGCATCCAAAACGTACAGGTTTGTTCCGAATGAACATCTGCAAGAATGGGGAAATAAGTATGGCACCATTTGGTAATTGCAAAAGGAAAAAATACGCAGAAGAACAGATGCTGAAAACGATCATTTCTAAAAACCAAATACATAATTACATATTTTGAAATCTATTGTAAAAGTATTAGAGCAATTCTTAAATATGAAAATCACATTGAATTGCTATGTTGCGGGATTTAAATATTTGACAACGAACAATAAATTGTGATCGGGGGGAAAAAATGAAATATGGCAATCAGTAAACAAATCTATTTACCTGAAATACACAAAAGTCGTACAAAAAATAAATATTTGTTGTTGTTTTTTTTTTCGTTGAAAAATAGCTTTTTTTTAGACGACACATTCATAAAACTTGAAAGCTCCCTCTAAATCAATTCAGGACACAATCCAGTTTTCATTTTAGACCGATTGAAGCGCCAAAGCTTTGTCGGGATACTGGTACAACGTTTCTACTGAATTTCTTGGCGTTACTATAGGAACTGGAACTGGCTACACGGTCAATCCAATACCGATTCTTTTCAGTGAGACAGGTAGATTTTATGTGAGCTAAAACGAGAAGGGTTGATCTCACCAAAAGCACACCGAAAATCCGATTTGATAATAATTCTCGGTGGAAGATGCATGTTCTTGTCTCAAAGCGTTTCATTTCTCATACATTTTTTTCATTTTTTTCCGACCGTCGGAGGGTTCACATCACGGAAAACTCAAAAAAATAATTCTCTGTCCAGGACGGAGCACGGAGGTTGTGTGTTCTGTTTTCAAAGTGTTTCCCTCAACACATTTTGTATGTAGCCACGGGGAGATTTTCAATACCTAGTATGCCATTGACCGTGTAGCCAGGGCCATACAAAGATAGTACGAATATTCACATATGAGAAAAATTATGAAAATGGTAATTTGTTTGGAATCAGGAACAAAATTTGGTTTGATTTTTTCTTCTTTTAATTTTCACTTTTTTTTATCTCGAGCAATTTTTATTGCTCTAGTACAATTTTAATTTTCCAACCAACCAAAAAAGCACTTTTTTTTGCTCGAGATCAATTTTTGTGAATTTCGGATTCAACTCGAGATTTACACCTACTTGCACTAATACCTAAACATTTTAGGCTGAAAACACACCGGAGCTGTCAAAACGTTTTTGATTCGGAACGCAAGAAAACGTTTTATATTTCAACACACACCAACCGAAACACGTTGTAACAAAACAAATCATTTTACTTTTCTGTTTCGTTTGATGTGTGTTGAGAAAAATTTAAACTGAATTTGAGACTTTTCGATGGTAATTTTATTAGCATGGCTTTTATCTTTGTAAATGTATGTTAAATAATAATAATTTCTCTGCATCTACGTCAATTCACCCATTCTCAACGAAAACTTTAAAATAAACAACACGCCAGTGCAAAAAACAACAACAATGTAATTTTGTTTCTGAAAAACAAATGTCCAGCTATCGACAACGAAACACGTTTTTCTCTTTCGCCAATGTACTGATGTTTCATCTGTCACATAAAAACGTTTTGACTGCTCCGGTGTGTTTTCAGCCTCATACGAAATTTAAACGCAGCACATCAAAATGCTATTAATTAACACAAATATTATCAGAAAAAACTAGAAAATACAAAGAAAGATGGTGCATTTAAAATTGTATTCACTATTTTTCTTTTTTTATTTATTTCCTTTTACGAACAAAATGTCAAATGACAAACTAGTACAATTGCAGAAAAGCAGATCAATCTCGTTTGTTTTCTATACAGCACGAAAAATCTGAGAGCAAAATCTGAAAAGCCCAAACGAAACGACGTAAGACAAGTGTAGTACGGACTGCAAATGGTTAGTACAAAACTATTATTGTAGTACCACCGACAGCACTGGCTGAAAGTGTTTTCTTTTAAAGCTGATGTCAGCTGATTGTCAACATCGATGACAGTTTCTCTATATTTCTCTATGCTTCCACCAATTTAAATGCATACTATCAATTTGTGAATGCGTGAACTATAATATGTGAATGTGTGAACAGCCAACGCACAGCGCAGAGATAAAAGTAGAAAGTAAACCTACTTTCTGCTTCGGCGTTTGCGTATGCGTTGGTTATGGGCCACCTTCCATAAGAATGCGTGTATTCTATCGAGCTGTCACTAAAAACGCACGCAGTAGCTCACTGCCGCAGTCTATGGGTCGGGGCCTTCAAGAAAATGAATACAGTAGTCGCCGTGGCCGTGGTGGTTAGTGCATTGGACTACCACGCAATGCTGCCCGGGTTCAACTCCTGGCCGGGTCTAACACCTAAAATAGTTTTTTCACGGTACCACATCTTTCGAATGCCTGACAAGCATCAAAGAGTTTCATTTGTCACGATTAAGCTTCTCAACCTCGCTGTTCGGAGTCGGCAAAAAACTGTAGGACCCTTCCATTCGTGCTAAAATATAACACGCACACACAAATTGTTGCGAGAAGCAGGCCCAGGTTCACCTCGAGCTGTAGCGCCAACTAAGTAAGTAAATGAATACATTCATGCAGATGTCTGGTGGTTATCCCCATCACTCTGGTTGAATTCACTTAGACACTTAAGGTCTATTGTGTTACCACATGGAGTCGATTCATTTATCGGTACTCCCCTACTCTTACTCCTACTACTTCGAACAGTTGATAGTGGCGATATTGAGCTTCTCTTTCAAACCTTTGAATATGGGAAAAAGGTCAATATTTTCTGTAACTAAATTAATTAAAAACAGATTTAATTTAGCTTTGAATCCGCTTATCAAATTAAACATTGGAAATTAACAATTTTTGCCTTGTAATTTGAGATTCTAAATATTGAGGTAATTTGTAACGTCAACAAGAAATGCAAGTTCACTCAACTAGGATCTTCAGTAAATCAGTTTCTAAAGGTAAAGCCCCTTTTTCCCTTAAAAATTCCAATACCTCCTCTCTAAAGTTGAAGAAATGTTTCAACATGCTGCCCCTTGAGAGCCATCGCACAGCACAGTACAGTTGTGACTCTCCGTATTCCGCTAATTTCTTCTTTAAACAAAACTCTGAATTGACGTCTATGAAGAGCTTTTGGACGTATGTAATTTATGCAGCGTACTACTGGATCCATAATATCATTCAGCAGCCTTGATTTAGAGAGTGCTCTAACAACGGGCATTGCCTACTAGGCCCGGACTGCAGATACTACAGTTACAGTGATATCGGTGTACCAGAAGATATCGCACATATTCTGTGTGAATGTCAGGGCATAGCATGCCGTCCCAGGAACATGTTTGGTTCATACTTTTTAAGTAACCTAGAGGTGGAATGTCAAATCAACCATAAACTCGTTCTAAATAAAATGCTATGAGAAAGTTTTGGGCCGTTCATTTGTCGTACTTGGATGGATTCTGAGAGGATCGCTCAATGGGCCCACTCTCGTGCCTAGTATTTTGGGATGACTCAGCCTATCAACCCCCCTCAACCTAAGCTAACCTTTCTGTACTATTACAACCCAGGTGCACAATTATTATTCGATTTATGTCCACTGTTTGGGCTTTTGTAACAGTGCGATGGAGGATGCATTGTTGCTGCGCGATCTTTTTCTTCTCCAATTCGGCCATCATGATATTGTTGGATTCCCAAAGGTTGGAAAGGCTAAGCTGTCCCTCCTTGGCCAGTCATGCTTAAGAGGGAGTGAGGCAAGCCTATATCGATTGCTTATCAGTTGGAGCGTCTTACACTTGTATTACCTTTTAGAGCTTTGCAAAGATCAGTTGCTTGTCTGTCGTTTTGTGCGGGAGTGGAGTTTTGATGATTTATGTTTTTTCAGTGCCCAACAAACGTCCTCCACCTCTACATCTTAATATTGTTGGAAACCAACAACAGTATACGTCTCGAAAATAACCGACAATTAACTACATCCGAAGATGCTGGAAGTTTTATGTATTACAACAAATTTGGTTTCGAACACAGCTAATTTTATCTTTACCAGCTCCGATGGTTTCCTTTCTGGCGGTAATTAAAAAAAAATCAAAGTGCTCTGCAATTTCGCTGATCTGTCAACATATTCAAAATGCTATAAAACTCCTTACAAGATTGATACAGAGCTGCATTTTAAGTACAAAAGCAAACGGGTTGTGTTTATGACTTTTTGCACAGTCAGAGTATAGACACAAACCACCACTGGTGGTTTTTATCCCTTTTTAATTGAATCTATGTGCATATGTCCTCATTTTTGCCAATAAAAATCACTGTAGTGTTTCTAAAACCGTCCAGTTGCATAACTTGAAAGTGTCTGCATCTACTTCACACCCAACTATAAAATTCAAAAATCAGGTCGAATGTGCAAAAATAATTCACACATCCAACAGAATATAAAATATGCATCTACTCTTCCCTCAAATTTCTGTCCAATTAAATCTATTTTTGTTTGGTGAAAGGCATCCAACTCTCTCCCTATTTACCACACACCCTTTGAGGCCACCTCGGATCTATTTTTAAAGCCCCCTAACCGCCTTAAAATCCGAAAATAAAATCCAAACTTCTATGCAATCTTTGTGCGATTATTCCAAAATGGATTATCTGCCATCAAACTCCACTCGCTTAAATTCTTAATGAATAGGAACTTAACATGCATGAGGCCACTTAATATCCATAAGATACCCCATCCATGCCCATATGAGATACTCATTCACTCTCTCTCTCTTTCTCTCTGTGTGAATCATACATAATCGTACGTCCATGCCATGTCAAAAGGCAACTTCAAGAAGAAGAAAAAAAAAAAAAGAATTTAAATTTGCAGTCATAAAGTGAAAAGTTAAGAGGAAAATAAAAACAAAAGCGAACGGCGGAGGCCTACAAAAACCAAGACGATGATGACGACGTCGACAACATCGGATCCAATGAAGAACGAGGAGTAAAACTGAAGAGGAAGTCATTGCATGTCGACTTTAGTCAAAGTACAAGTACAAGTACAAGTAGTACCTACTTCATCGTACATATTGTATCGCTACATAGATTTAGATATGTACTACTCGTACGTACTGTTGAATTGGTAAGTATGTCCCGCTTGCGTTCGACCCAACCCAAAACTCAATCCAACCGAACGTGAGTGTAGTATTAGCGCCCCTATCTTCTTCTTGCTGGTGCTGCTGCTGCTTTGTGCTCGATACGCGGCCAGAGGTTCATCATTCCAGAAAGTGACGAGTTGCAGTTCGGTTGTCTGTTCTCCTTGGTTGCCCGCGATTAATTTGGATTTTTCTTTTCGATTCTGTTTAATTTTTCTTTTAATTTGCCGTTTCGTTGTTTTTTTGTATTTTTTTTTTTTTAATATTCATCCAAAAGCTACTAAGACTAGACCGACCCCCAGAGCGGCGAGTAGTGTGTGCTGCACAAGCGGATTTATCGATTGAGTGTTTCATATATGTACATACATAGTATACTTTCCGTATATTATATCGGTGCCTTGGAGGAGCCTCAGTTTTAGAACTTCTCTCAGTCAGTCAGTTGCTGATCGTGCTTCGACGTTGTCATAATCTCTATCGCTCTACTTGATCAAACGATCTCGATCTTCGGATTCACACATTGCAGTACAATAATTTATTCGTGCGATTTAATTTATTTTTTTTTTAACGTGATTTTTGTTTTTCTTATAAAAAAGTTCCAAAATAAAAATAAAATAAATAAAAATGAGGGAAATCGTCCATTTACAAGCCGGTCAGTGTGGCAATCAAATCGGTGCTAAGGTGAGTTTAGATACTTTGTCTTCGAAATTTGCCTGCATAAGCAGATTTTTTTTATAATAAATATCAAAGCAGAAAAGATAGATCACCACTGGAGTGAAGGGAAAGACTATGGCAAAAGCTGGCCACAAAATAAAATAAAATAAATGACAGTGGTGTGGATAGATACAAAGATAATCGCTTAATTTGCCGATTGTTTTATGACTTGGCAATTGGCGCAGATGTGTATAAGGAGATAAATAAGTATGTTTGAAGTACTTATCAGTATTTGTTTGGTATCTACAATTGGCGGCGGAATGGGGCTGAGTTTTCATTATTTTACTGGAGATTTGAAGGCTCGTAAATTTAGTGACACATGGATTCTAGAATGAACTGGAGTTACTAAAGAAACCGCCCCAAACCATAGTCGAGTGCGGAGTTCTGATTCAGAAAGTGATGGGTTTTTCCCTAACATCAGCTTCAACTTTCATTTAAAACTTAAACAGTGACACATCGGATAGCTGATACAATGAATCTGTTCTGGAAGTCTCTAAATCCTAAATTGATACAAATATAATGAACATGTACATTTCTTTGGGCAACCACTCCTTAACTAATTTGGCCGAATGCTTCGCATGGTTATCGTGCATAAAAATCCAATTTAATGGCATAGACTCAAAAGTATAGGGCTCCATCGTATTTTTCAAAATATCCAGACACTGGCACTTGTCCATTTTTCCATTTATTTTCGTAAGAGGTCCCACTCCGTGCCAGGAAAAAGCACTCCAGACTACCACCCCACACCGTGCTTAACAGTTTTTTGTGTGTATTTGATGGGACTTAAAGCTCGCTCTGGCATCTGGCCCAATTCTATTTATCTTGCTTTCGTCGCTCCACACAACTTTTTTCCAAAATTGTAAATCCTTATCTCTATGAGCTCTTGCCAAAGTTAAACGCTTTCGAATATTCTTTTTGAAGTGGAACTTCTTTAGCCGCGCGCGGTAGGGTAAATTTGCCTGAATCAGACGAAAAGTGAAACGCTTCCCCTTCTCCGCAGTAAAATCTATACATAGTATAAAAGGAAGTCCCCAAAATGAGGCTTATCTCGAGAACCACTAAACGGATTTAAATGCGGTTTCCACCATTATGATCTGCATTTAATGGTAAAATTTATAGATGTACTCAGACTACTCCATTACTTATAGGAGCTGAGAATTTGAGATCGAAGTGGCAGAAAATCAAATTTTCTGTCAGTACACAGCCCTAACTCAATAATGGCTTATTGAATTTAAAACAAGTTTCACTTCTAACGCACGAGAGTCTCACGCACTTTTTTTGACAAAAGTGTTTTTTTCTGCTCATTCGTCCAAATAGTTGAGATTCGTTTAGTCTTCTTCTAACTAATCGGCTCGATATTATAAATAGTACCTAGGTACATCAAATTCTTCATTAATTTCATTGGATATTTGTCGAGATGATTCGAAGGGATCTTTCTTGCATTTGCGGACAATGGCTTTATCAGTGGAAGGATTCATTTTTCTGGGTTTCGGGTCGCGTTCTTAATTTTTATTTAAATAAACTGGATCTTCTTGCATAAGCTGAATTGCGTTGTAGACCATTTTCTTAGAGCATTTAATTTTATCAGCTGGATTTTTCTGAAGAGGTCATATTATAACTATTCTTTTTTCTGGAGTATACAATGCACACCTCTTCCCATATGACACTAATTGTTCCGAATTAATATTTTCACTCAATTTTGATGATTTTTGATTCATAGAGTAAGCTTGAGCTTACGTCGAAAAATTGCCCCAGATGGAAGTGGAGTTATAAATTGAAAAAGAATTTCCAGTAGAATTGATGTGAGATACTCTTTAGTGTTACGAAAGCGCAATGCTAGGCCTAAATGGGTTAAGGTCAAGTAAACTTCACAAAATCCCCCGAGGAAGGTGTGTGAAGAGTGATCGAAAAACACAAAGGTTTTCAATTTAAACACCTCCAGCCTTAGAATTCCTGAGCAGAATTAAAATTGTTTTATTTTTTGTTTTTTTCATTTCGTCTTAAATTGAATCTACATAAATGTCCTAATACGTTGCAACAGTCCTATTGCGGAAGTGGTGGAAGAGTGGAAACGTTTGAAGTCGGATACTCTCATCTTAACTTTTTTGGACATTAAACAGACAATTAAACTTCAATTCACTTATTTGATATTTTTAAATTCTTAGAAATGATTTCTCTTTCAGTCTTTATAAACCTAAAATATAAAAAAAATCTTAACAATAAGTTATAAATAAAAAATTTAAAGAACTTCAAAAAGCGTCTACTATGGCCCACTTATATAAATCATGTTTTGTCATCATACGAACAGCAAAATTCGCTAATAAAATATTTGTTCTCGTTGCCAGAACAATCTTTATGAGTCCACATTACACACACAACACATTGCACCCGTGCTTCGCCTCCCTTATATTTAGAAAATAAACTCAAGCAATAAATGCATTTATCATTACTTGTCATCTGGAATGGAATTGTCCTCACTTTCTGACGAAGTAGATTCTTCAGCACGTTGATTTTTCTTTCTGTGCGGGATGTTGTTTCCAATTTAGTCTGGTCCATATTACAAAAACCTATGGTGGGCCATATAACTGACACAAGGTTTTTTCTCTTTTCTTTTAAGCGGGGCGCGACCAGGGCTGCCGAAGTGAGTACTAAGGGAGTATTCGTACTACTCTCTTAAACACTGTACTCCCGTACTCCCCTCGTCATGATTGTACTCCCTATTGAATATTTCAAATTTTTAAAAAAAAAATTGTAATTTGAGTACATTTTCTTCAGTGAATAGTACTTTGTTAAAATACTAGCACGATAACTTTTAATATCACTGAATGAATTCATTTTCCAAGTGTTAAATCCATATACAGGGTGCTTTCTATGTCTCAGGCCGAGTTTTATATTTTATTGATCGAATATATATATGGTCTTTAACATTATGTAAGGAATTTGATGCTGGTCAAGTAGCTGGCTCTAGCCATGGCGCTAAGGCGGGCTCTTTTCAGCACATTTTTCATAACAATTTCGCAGATGTCTGGTGTTATTTAAGGCAATTTTATTTCGAATTTTGTTTTTGAGCACCAAATGAAAAACTCGGGAGAGGTCAAATCACCACTCTATTTCAGCACTTTTTGACGGAAAACATTCTCATAAATTTTCGATCGTAGATCGAGCTATGTGTATGTCTATTTGATCTAATTCAGGCACAAGTCAGTTTTCCAACATGTCCCGATAGGGATAGGGGTCACCAGTAACTGTTGTATTGCTCAAGCATCCTTAAAGAAATATGACCCAATGATGCCGCGCCGGCCGAGTGGCACACCATGCAGTTATTCTTTGAGGGTGAAGTGGTCTTTGGTGTATCAATTGAGGGTTTTCGGTGCCCCAATAGCAGATATTCCGTTTATTAACAAAGCCGGCCAAGTCCAAATATGCGGATAAACAAAATCGACCTGGAACATAACAAGCACCCTTCACCTAGTTCCATCAGCCATTAAAAAACATTCTTGAGGCTATAGTCAAAATAACATTGTTACCTTTTAGAATTTTAACAGGCTAATACTAGATTTTGATGTTTGATTTGTATTGTTTCAATTTTGTACTCCTTTCAGACACAAAATACTCCCCTGCAATCGTCTAAAATACTCCCATTAGAATTTATAAAACGGCAGCCCTGGGCGCGACACATGTAACCGCCTTAATTTTGACCGTTTTTCAGAGGCTTATTTAAAAGGGAAGGAATAAATGAATCGTTTTTTAATTCAGTATGCTTATTCTTTATATATTGAAATGCAAGAATCAGATTTTTTTTTTTCAAAATGGCCCCCGTAGTAACTAATCTCCTGAGACTTTTTTACCCTTTTTTCGATGGTTTTTGGGTCAAAAATAGTAATTTTTGAATATTTCTTTTTGGCATTTTTTAAAGTTCAACTAGAAGCTAATACTATAGAAAAGACGCGTGCTAAATTTCATAGGAATCGGTTGAGAACTTTTTGAGTTATCTTGCCCGCCAATTTGAAAAAAGTAGTTTCGAGAAAAACGCGTTTAAAGTTTTGACACACAGAAACTCTATGCTTCTGTATCTTCTTCTTTATTACTATGTTGATTTCCATGGAATTTTCTTTTTAGTGTTCTCGCAGCACGAGCTGATTCACGTTTTTCAGCTTTGGGATAAGACTGCATTTCTTTTTTTTTTTCACTGACTAAATCGCTCCGCACAGAACGAGGCGTCAATACAAAAGACCCCAAGGTCAGAGTTTTTAATCGATAAATTAAGCGAATTTCATTCTAAAAATATACAGGCATATTTTTGAGATGTTATTTTAACTACAGTACGACCTCAATAAAAGCAACCCTCGATACGCGCAACTCCTTGATAAAAGCAACACCTTATGTCTTAGCATAGTTCATTCAGTAATTGCAACTTTTAAAAAATGTGACTTGATAAACTTTTGTACCTGTCATGAATTCTTATTTCGTTCGCTATTTGCATTCCTTCCTTCTTGTTTACTTCTGCTTTGTCTGGTCAGTTAATTTACAGCTATTTTCCGGAGCTGGTATACACATTTACACAAGACGGGAAGATAAAAAGTGAATGTACCAGAAAACTTGCAGTATTCTCCACCCTTAACTTTATTATAAAAAAGAGTCTATTGACACATTTGGTCGGACCGAAGGGTCTGATTTCGAGTGCAAAATTAAAATATTTAATTTAAGGCATACCATATATGTCTCCTGGCTCTTGCATGGGACAAGGTCCAGTATACGGTAATACAGAAATGCTGAAACCCTTTGATGTCTCCCAGCAGTAATTACGACGAGCAGAAGACGCAATTCAGGCATTTAACATGTACCTTAAATGTGGTGAAGAAAATTCAGCTTCACTGGATAGTATTTTAACGCTGCAAAATTTAAGAGAGTCAACCGTGGAAAAGAATTTTTCATCCAAAAAGACTTAATATGTATTCTTATGTAGCTATTTAACTTTTTGGTCCACTTTTAACACCCACTATTTTTTTGACTCGGTTATTGCAAGTGCAACCACTTACCTCAATTAACGCAACTGCCCGAATTGCTATTAGTTGTTTTTATTGAGGTCGTACTGTATTTGCAAAAAAAACAAATTCGATTTGTTGTATCGCCCCTTAATTTCAACACACTTTCTAAATTATTTTTGAAGTTTTGATATCACATAGAAAATTATTAGCCAGATTTACCAAATTACACTGAGTCAAAACCAGTTGGAATGTGTTTGAATTGGATGCACGGTGGGGTGTCTATGCTTTTTCAGTACCGCACTTTGCCGCACTTACTCTATTATTTTTCTGACATTAATTTCCCACCACAGTCGCCAGAAGTAAGTCAGAAATAGAGTTCAAAGACTCGCCAATTTTTTTCTTCTAACATATTTTGTTACGACTGACATCAAATTTCATCCCAAAAGTCGTCTTTAACCGTCACAACTTCGTATAAATATTCACCACTCATACTGTGGTTTTACTATGTAAGCCAATTTAAGAAAACGTAATTGTCGCCAAAAGCAGGAATTCATTAATAAATTTGCTTGCGCATTGCACATCTACATTTCATTGCTCTACTTCACACCGATTTCTAAAGCTTTCCAAGAATCGAATCATCACTAGCAATGAGTTTTCTCATGAATTTTGTTTGTACATATATTCTTATCTTTGTCGTTTGATCAACATTCATGGGGACTCCGCGCGCCGTGTGACTAATCACATTCACTTTTATCTTTAGGATCTGATTCAGTTGAAGACGGTGACGGTGTCACTCAGTATTTCCTCGGAAGCCTATCAAAGTTTGGTTTTCGTATTAAATTACAGGAAATCAGGTGCATGCGACTGGACTCAGTCCAGTTATGCTACGGAAAGGATATCCGAGGGCAGCCACAAAAATACACAATTTGCATAATGAAATGCACATGTTCGTTTGTTCAGTGATTATGACTCACCCTATTAATTTATTGTGTACATATCTTGTTCTCCTCTTTATTATCACAAAAGAACAAACAAATTCGAATCGAAATCAAAACGCCTGCCAACGCTAATCAACACATGCACTAATAAACAGAGAATTTATCTACAATTTTTATTTCGCATGCATGCACCCATATGTGTGTACTACATACATACTCGTAGATACTCTGAGTATAGCGGAACAAAACCACTTGCGACCATTTGGTGGTACCAGTCAGTTTTAGATATTTCTTATCATTGAGATAAGGCATACGAGATATTCTTAAATCTAATTATTCTCGAGGCTGGTTTTATGAGCACAATTAGTTCCCCTCAAAATGGAAAGCAAGCAAACTGGATCGAGATTTCTTTTTCATTTCATTTGGTTTTTAATATTTCGTTTTAAAGAGAAATAAAAAGAACAAATTTTTTAACATTTTCATCATAATCTGGAGAGGAAGCCTACCACGACGGACGCAACATCATCACACATCTTCTTGGACTTGCTGAAGTAGCGAATGAAACCCATCATCGTTGTTAGGATGTAGCTCATCATGCACGAATGCATTTCATAATTACCCACTTGATGAAAGGAATTACTAACATATGTATGTATATACGTGTGCACACATATGAATAAAGAGCGGAAAATACAAAAACATGATTAATAGATAGAAGTGGATATAATTTATAGTAGAAGATACATATATAAATACAATGTGTGCTCACACTTCAGAGTTAAGTTCTTTTTCTGTTGAAACTTTACGATGATCTGTACTTTAGTTTGGAGATCGTTATACGATTTTTCTTTCGGTTTTAATTGAGATTGGCATACTTGAGAAGAAATCTCCTTCAGTTGAATGATCACTAGAGAATCAAGTAGATGGGGCAGGAAAGTCTTTCACTGTGAGATTTTCGGTTGAAAATTAAATGGGAGGTACATATATCCACAGAATTTTTAAGTGAACTCATCCAAATTTCATTGATTTTGTTACCCACAAGATCAGTGATCGCCGGGGTAAAGGCTACTTTTGTGGCTTCGTAAGTTAGTCATTACCACCTTTAAAAGTGGCTAGATCAATTCTTGGCTATATCAATACTTGGCTAGATCAGTTTTGATCCGCGTTTTTGATTCAACATGTTATTCATTTCGTTGCCCACAAGATCAGTGATCGCCGGACTAAAGGCTACTCTTGTAGCTTCGTAAGTTAGTCGTTAACTCTTTAAAAGTGCTTGACTATCGAAACCAATTAGCTAAATCAATACTTGGCTAGATCAGTTTTGATCCGCGTTTTTGATTCAACATTTTATTCATTTTGTTGCCCACAAGATCAGTGATCGCTGGACTAAAGTACTTTACTCTGTACAAAAAAAAACTGAGTGTTCACACCAGCAGCAGAGAGTTTACGGTATCAGGGGTTCACTCTGCATTGAACGTAGATATACGTACAGAGCAAAGCATGCACGGGATGTTGAAAAGTCCCTCAATTAATCCTCAATAGTTACTGTTTAGGTTAGTGCCGAAGAGAAAGTAGCTGATAACTGAGTGAGTGTGCCAACGCTGTCAAACCAGCCATCTGACAGGTTGATCTTAGAATTTGCACCCCTTCTTTAGTTACTTCATTACCCCTTAAATTCTACACCCCTCGGGAACTCAACCATTCTGTCAAAAAGACGATTGACGAAACGTACGAAAAAAGGAATCGTGCAATCTTGGTCTTGGTTATGAAGATATTTCGCTTGTTCGCTGCTTGTCTTGTTCATGGATAAGTACCTCTGGAAAGCTAAGCAACATATTTCGGATAAGGCCCTTACGACATTGGTCAAATCTGCTAACGCACTTATCCGGCAGTACATACATATATGTTTTTATTAAACATTCTCTTCCTGGTTAGTTCATAAAAAACGCCGAAACGGTCATAAATATTCTATTTATTTCTATTTCTCGACATTTTGATTTGGAGTTGAGTCAAGTCACCGCTGAGCCCGTAACTGGTTTGTAACTTTAGTTGCCAACCAGTTTAGTTATTTTCCAGTTGCTCCGTTTGTATTGGACCTTATTGTCAAGTAAGCTAAGTTATAGAATTTTTGTTTAGGAACGAGTGAGAGTGAGATGGCGAAACGTCATGCGTGGCGGGGTGAACCAGGTGCAAAAAAATACAATGCTCAGCAAAAATTCTCGTCTTGCCACGTCGCTTCGTCCGCTTTTTAAACTGTCTGATATCGACTGGTAAATAATCGGCGATACCGATATATCAGCCATGCGGTATCGGTATCGGAATCGGAATCGTGACATCCCTAGATTTTATTAACTTATTTTGTATCCAATTGAGTTTTTTTAAGCAAACTCATCCAAATTTTATTTATTTTGTTGCCCACTATATAACTACTGATCGTCCCAGCTAAAGACTACTCTTGTGGCTTCGTAAGTTAGTCATTAACACTCTAAAAGTGCTTAACTATCGAAACCACTTGGCTAGATCAGTATTTCCACATTCATGTCTTTTGATCCGCGTTTTTGATGCATGACTTTGTTAGCTTTTTTTCGTATCCAATTGAGTCTCTTAATAATTTTGATAGTTTTCAATAGTGCGATCGACTAATCAACCAACATATAAAGTGCTCCTCCCTGTTGATACAATCTTGGCTAAATATAAGTGGAGGTCATTTGACTCCGAGCGTATCCGGGCTGGAGTTTATACCAACATATTATGTATGTATGTACATTATACATATGTATGTGTCATTTAAATCAGCTGAAGCTCATGATGGATACAATTCCTTTTGAACCCAAAAAACAACACGCTTTGCTGTCATCAAATAAATCCGCTTGACACTGTTAAAGCAAAAATGCGATCCCACCGAAAAGATGTGACTTTTTTGTACACATTCCAATAAATCCAGAAATGCATTTAAAACTATTTTTGCTACCATCCGCTGTTATATCTGACTGTCAGCGGGTCGTTGACATTTCAATAGAAAACGTATATTCCTGTATCCTATGTCTCATCTCTCATGTCACCATTTTAAAATATACATTTCGATCGGTTCACTGGAACTTTAAAAATAGGCGCACACGTTCTTGTCCAATTTAGTAATTCTTTAGTAGGCTATCTTTCGACAGCTGCTCGTGAGGTAAAGTCACCAAGATCGATGATCTCCTTTGATTCCTGGAATATCTATTTGTTCCTTTGTCTGTTTTTAAACTTTAAATCCACATCTCATCGCATTTATATATATATGTAATTCGTTGACTTTTGTGTGGAATGAGGATTTGTTTCGATTAAAACATGACACATGTCACACACCCTCTGACACTTTAGACAGTCGTAATTCGGCCCACAATTTGTTAATTCAACTTAACAAACACACTTATTCGAACGAATTAGGGTCAGTTAGCGCCGTTCAACGATACATGCATATTCAATTACTAATTGTTTGTGATTTTCGTTCTGTTTTTTTTTTTTTTTGCTTTTGAAAAGGAATTAAATTAAATTAAAATTAAAGGGGTTAAGACTTTTCAATTGCATTTTTTAAATTAGTTAATGATGTGGTCGTTGTTTTGGGTTAATTGAACGTATTTTGAAAATTTGTGTGTACTGTCAGCATGTGCTTGCAATATGAAGATAACGTCATTGCAGAGCGGTCAATGCATTGACGAACATTACAAAGATAAATACAGTAGAGTCTGGATGACGTGAACTAATTATTGCACAGGGCTGTCCACGCTAACCAAACTGTTCCCTTTATCCAATCAATCGTATATAAATATTGAATAAATGGAGTAACTTCGGGTATTGTGGTATACATGTAACCTTTATCACAGTATCAAGCAAAGTATACTGTCGATTTCCATGTATGTGCATGCTTATAAAATAAAGTATTAACTACCATATCCTGCTTATGTTTTAACATTCACATATTTTAAAAACAAAATATTCGTACAAAAGTGACTTGACCCGAAAGTGACTCCTTAAAAAGAGGATGGATAATGTGATATACATGGGTATATCAAATGTGATACACGGCACTTCATATCGTTTGGGTCACACTTTCGAATTTTACCTTTTTTAGGCATTATTTTTAAATTAATAGTTTAACATAATCACAGAAAAATATATTTTAAGTAAAAAGTTTTAAGACGGGTAGTGTGAGATACTATACCACTATACCATGGCTAGTGTATCACATTAGCCGAAATTGAACATTTTTACAAAAAAAAAATATAAAAAAATACAAAATTAAGTTGTTAAAATAAAACTTGGAATTATTCTACGTAAATGGATTATTGCTTTTTCCAAATAACTGATCGTCTGGCTTAAAACAGAATCTTTCACTGCACACAATCATTTTTTGTTTTACTGAAAACAGAAACTCGAAAACACACGATAACAAATTTTGAACAATTAAGCGAAACCATGCCCGGTTTTTAACTAAATTAAAAACGCGTGTTCCTCTTACTGCAATCGCTAACTGCTGATGTAAAAAGAGTTATCAAAGTGAGGTCAGTTTTCAAGAAAATCGCCTGTATCACATTACCCGCATATATCACAATACCCGAAGTTACTCTACCCTTAGGCAATGGTTTAGTTAATATTAATAGACAGTTTATTTATTCTGTTTTCAAAAAAAAAAAAAACACTGAATACTAGTTATCTAGTTACGTACTAATACGTATATTTTTTTTTGTGCTTACAAAGTGCTGTGCTTTTTTTGTTTTTATTTTTTTATTTTTTTTAAGCATTGACACAATCCCAGTCATAAAATCTAAATACCTATAAACCTACACCTATCTAAACCTTAGCTTACCCTACCTACGTAAGCTGGCCAAAGCTACGCGGATCAACTATGCCCTATTAAAGGCTACCCCGGATCGAAGGGAATCGACGAAGGAGCTTCCTCTTTACGTGCCAGCCACCAGAATTGCTGGTGCTGCCGATCTACGTCCCTCCGGTCGCGATCTGACACCGCTCTACTAAACCAGAGACGTTCTGCATTGCTGTGGACGACGTCTCGCTCGTAGTTGAGTCGCCTATCTGCAGCTGTCCGGGCAATGTGGAAGATTACCGGCACCGCTAATCTATCCTAGATCAGACCTTCTTCGTCGAAATAAGGAAATGCCTCTGGAGGGACAAAGCCGTTAAGGCGCACGCTCTCGTGGTATCTTTGGTTGGGGTAGTATGCCCCAGAGATCAGTTATTTTTCGAAGTCATTGCTCTCGCAATGTGACCTCGAATTATCTTTACCAGGAAATTATCCACTCTGATCAGGTTCGCTGTGTTGTATAGAATCTCATTGGAGTAGAATTTTATGTACTCAAATACTAATAACCGGTAGATTTATACCACGCTGCGCTGCTTTAGAAATAATTTGAATACCGCTCGTTCCATAGGATATTTGCCATTTTAAGGATTTTCTTTTCACCGAACTGATTTGGCTAGTGGTTACCACCTGAAAGATTTTGGCCTTATTTTTGTTTTTTTGCTGAAATTTTAGATTTGGCTATTGCCTGGACAAATTTTATGCGCTGCACTTTAATTTTTTTACCTCTAAAAATGTGCAAGTCCTTGACGATCGTTTTCAGAATCAATAAAGAAGACTTGAAGACTACTCCATACTGCTTCTGAACCACAAGTAAATGCTTGCAAAAGCGACCATCATTGCCCCTTGCACAAGTACAAAACCCAATTTCGCTGTCAACTCTGATATTTTTTCGGTCTGGACATTAAATGTTTTCTCATCTAAAGACTTGGTTTAACTTCTCCAATATTTTTTGAGCTCTCAAACAGAACACAGAACCTCACGACACGTATGGAGTAAGTTTTTTTTTAAGAACATATTGCGCGTAAAGTAGTTGTAGAAACCCTAATTCAGTTCGTCATTCGAGGTTCACGAATAAGATGACTGATTCTAGTGAGTTTTACTACTTTATGACCTAGAGAAAGCCTGCTTCAGTACGTCACCATCTGAGACGAATGGAAGTAGCATTTATGTGTTTTTTTCCGCCTGCAAATGTAAGCTGAGTTCTTTATCGCCTGAGGAAGCGTATTGAATTAGGGCAGTGGTTGGCAGGTGCCACCTTCGCGTACCGCCTGCGTACCACTACATATGTTTTTTTAAATTTTAATTTGATTTTATTCAATCAAACATCAAACGTAACATAATAACTTTAATCAAAAGGCAAAGAGGCTTAAGTCTATTTTAAGCATTTTTCAGGAGAGCAATTTTAAACTTTGAAAAATTCTGCAAATGTATGAATTTTGTTGGATTAATCCGTTTTGACATCACCAAAAAAAGGACTTCTAGATGGAATAGAAACACGCTGATAAGACCGAAAAAAAGCTTATTTTTTAAAGGGTTTGAAAATGTAAAAAAATCATTTTTGGCTTAAATAGACTTAAGCCGCTTTGCCTTTTGATTAAAGATAATAATGTTAAATAATTATAATGTTATAATATTAATACGCCCGGATTATCACTCGTTCTAAAAGTGGTCTACTTTAGACCAGGTCTAAACAAAATTAGACCACATAAAATTATGTTTGCAAACTTTTTTGGTCAATGAATCGATACGTGGTTCAATTTTCGAAATGGCAACTCGCACAGCGTGGTCAGCATTCAAACGATTTCTTTGCTTCATTTTTATCAAAGCCACAGTCTAGAACGAAGTTTCACACAATTACCCAAATTTCGATTTCGATTATAATGAATTAGCAAACTGAAATTTTCTCTCGCCTCTTTTACCACCTCTGGTACGCGTACCCTAAAATGCCGACCACTGGATTATGGTTTCTATATACGCATCCCGGATAAGTAACCTCCCGACATTGGACTTATCCAACTGCATATGTTTTTTATTAAACATTCTTTTCCTGGTTAGTTTATAAAAAACACCGAAACGGTCATAAATAACCTAAAATTAATTATTTAATCTATTTTTTTCTTTTTTTCGACATTTTTTTGTAACTTTGTTTTGAAACTAAATTTCTGAAAGTTTATTACCTATTCTTCTTTTTCTTAAAAATCTCAAGAGCTCGTATTACGTCATAAACACATTCTACTTCCGGCTTAAGACTTAATCATAGCTGCGTGACTTATACTACAAGATCTCCACCATTTTCCGACGAATAAAATCATCAGCACTTAGGTAGTCTGATCTACATTATCGAATTTGTCCATCAAAGATCATTAATTTTAATGACTTCCAGTTGTCGAAAATTAGGAAGCACAATTTCTCCTCGTTTTGTTTTTGTGTGTACAAACACGTAATGAACATAATTTTCCATGCAATTAAGTTTAACGATCCTGCTGATCGAGTGATCTACTGATCGATTGGCATTCCATTTGAGATCAAGATACATTTTTTTTGAGGAATCTTTAGCTACCTTTCCAATTTTCTAACGTGTGGCTTAAACGCTTGGTTGGTTTGCTTTTTTCCCCTCATTGCATGGCTAAATATAGGCTTTTGGATGCACGCAAACGGTCTCAGCAAACTCAACACACACAATTTCAGACGACACGAAGCACAGAGCTCCGAAGAAATAAGAAAAGTTTTCGTTTTTTTTTTTTTTTTGTTTGATTCTGTTTCTTTTTCTAATTTATTTTGGCATGAAATTTAACTGAGCGCAGCAGTGTAACAGAAGACTTATTTACTCGGTGGTGCGTCGGGCGAAGCAAGATCCAGAAATAGAATGAGTTGAGGTTTTTTGCTTTTGGATTTTTTTATTAATTTATTTCTTTTTTTTCCCTGGGAGGAGGGGAGCATTGGCCTGAGTGGCGCGCTGCAATTGTGTCTACTTAATTACAAGTACTCGTGTTTGTGTAAACTGCTATCGCACGTAATAAAAATCATATCATTATGTCAAGTATCTGTCAAAAAAAAAAAAAAACACGAAGTAACGGTCATCGTATTTCACACGGTAAGCGAAGCAAAACGAAGACAGAGACGTCAAACGCAAATCATGATCCGTCAATAGTGACAAGAAGTGAGTACCTACTTCAACTGCTTACGATCACGATCATGATGGCAGAAAAGGTTTTCGTTAACTGCACATCCGCACCGCAGACTGATTTATAAATCTTTGAAGACTTAATTAGCTGCTTAATTGCCTTTCTCTCTCTTTTATTTGAATTTGTTTTTGCAAAAGTATCGCAAGTGTGTGTACGATCCAAAACAGACATTGAACTTAACCCAGAATTGGAGTTCAGAGTTTCATGTGAAAGGCATTGAAATAATAATTAGGAAAGGGGGAGGAGCAACAAAAAAAAAACAAAGCTAAGTAGAAAGAAACTCTGGGAATCATAAAAAAGTAGGAGTTTTTTTTTTTATTGTTTTTTAATTGCAAGCATCTAAGTGAACAAAATTCCTTCTTTTTCTTTGTGCGAGTGGGCATAATGCATGGATGTACACTTGTACATATGTACACATATGTACTTGTGGAATAACTTAAACGTAAGTAAATTGGTAAGGGGAACAAGAAGATCTTGATGCCACACGAGGAAGTACAAAACTGGTTCAAAATTAATTAATTTGAGAAGACAGTCGTAAAAAAAATATTTTTATTTATTTTGTCTTCCTTTTTTATGACGCTAGTCCAAGTGTCAAAAGTTGGCAGGGGAAAAAAATGAATGGTGACTGGAGGGTAATCTAGATAGAGATGTCTTGGAGGAGATTATTTTCGTATTAGGAAAGTATTTTTAAGTGGAAGATATGATTTAATGGAGGGCGATATAGTTGATAACAAGAGACTAATAAGCTAAGGCAAGAGTAACTATTGCGTTGTACCACATGAAATGTTCGATTTGATAGTTACAATTTAAAAGCCAATATTATTTTTCCGTACATTTTTATTCAATCAAAATAGGACTAGTGTGCCCCTGCGAGAACTCTCGCAAGAGAAAATCCAACCCCCAAAATCCAAACTTCCCATATGATTTCCATCTGTCAACTGTCAATTCCCATGGAAATCATACTAGAAGTGTTAATTCTTTTGGGAGTTCATTTTGGGTAAAATATTTGTTTTGATAGATTTTTTAATTTGTTAAAATTTATAAAGTGAAAGTACAATTCGTCAGTGCTCCAGGAAAATCCCTTTCTTTTGACACCTCATTTGTTAAGATTGGTTAAGTGTGAGAGCCGCAAATGGTACCTACACTACAGAAATAATCAAAATAGGATCCGTTGGCATCTATGACATTCTTCCAACATGATACAAAGTGAAATATTCCTTTTTGGTATTGGTGCTGACTTTTTGAGGGAATGAAATCTTCAAAGCCTTCTATGACCTCTGCTCGGTTCCGGAAGATCTTCTGCCGGCAAAATGAATCCAGATTGCGGAAAAGATGCTAATCCGTTGGGGAAATATCAGGAGAGTACGGGTGGATGCGGAAGAATTTCGAATCCCAACTGCAACAGTTCTTGCACCGTTACTTGTGTAGTAAGGGGTCTAGCATTGTCATGCATAGTATCGGACCATGATTATTCGCCAATGCAGGTTGCTTTTTAACCAATTTTGCATGCACTATGTCGATTTCCTCACAATATTTGGCTGCATTTATCGTTTCCCGTGGTTGAAGAAATGAAAAGTGGATTGGTCCTTGCGATGTCCACCAAACTGTCACCATAACCCTGTCTGGGTGAAGACCTAGTTTGGGGGTGTTTTTTGGTTTTCATCTGCATTCAACCACTGCCCAGATCTTTTACGATTATCATACAGTATCCACTTTTCATCACAGGAGACTATCCGGTGTAAAAACGGTTCATTTTGGTGCCTTAAGCTCAGCGATGCACAGATTTCTAGGCGACGTAGTTTTATGCCTCGTTCAACTCATGGGGCACCCACTTCTCGAGTTTTTGACTGTTCCTATTAAAGATAGGTGTCGATTTATTGTCATGGCAGATACCCCCATGTTCTGTGAAATGTCCCGTACCATTTTGGTTGGGTCTGATTCTACCGTTGGTCTCAAAATATTGTCGTAAATTGCCGAGTCTGGTTTTTCACATGGTTTATTTTCAAGGCTAAGATCTCCTGAATGGAACCTAGCAAACCAACGTCGAATGTTGCGTTCGCTTACCGCTACATCCATAAATGCATCATTGATGTTTTTCGCTGCCAGCGACGCGTTATGTCGCAAATTAATAAATTCGTAAAGGAAGAGAGCTCAAATTTGAACGTCGACAACATGGTAAATAATTCCTAGAAAAAAAAAACGGTACTGTAACGATTGAGAAATGTTGACTGACTGGGTTGCATTGGCAGTACGGGCAGATGTAGAAAAGTTGGGTTACATTGGCAACACTAACAGAGAGTGACAGGCATTTAGAGAATGCAGACGAGTATTTGGAACGTCGAAGAATGAATAAGTAATTAATTTAAAAACTTGGTGTTTCTGTTTGATTGGCTATAGTACTATCCATATGTACACATTGAAATTTCAGAATTATAAAAAAATCTGATGATCGCCTGGAAAATATGCAGTTCTGTTAGCAAATTAACAGAAGAAAACTTTGGTCGCTTTTTCTTACATACCTGTATCCAAATTTGATTTGTTTTTTTCTTTTTTCGATTTCTTCTAATAATTTATCAATCATTAATGCTGCTCTCAGTAAATCAGACTTTTTTGAAATCCGTTTGCAAAGTGAAGTCGGACAACATGTTGGACAATGTGAACGCTAACGTCAGACATCCATCCGATCAAATCTGTCAGATATGTTGGATCATGTGAACTCCACTTTAGACTGTTGACACTTGAACGTCAAACTGTGATCGGTTTGTTTAGTTTTCTCTATCAGCACGAATTCGGTCTGTTTTCTTGTAAAATCAGCCTAAACCGCTGAGCCAATTGTAATGTTATTTGGTACAGAGAAAGTCTGGGATCTGAGGAACGACATAGGTGAAAAACTCGTTCACTAGGGGGCGCGCTGGAATCAAATGAATAACAAAACCTTTTCACGCCTAAGCCGCTGAATCAATCATAACGAAATTTGGTACAGAGATAGTCTGGGACCTATGAAAGAACATAGGCAGAAATACCGCTCGCTAGGGAGCGCTGAAGTCAAGTTGACCAAAATGACTCATATTCACAATTTATGTTGGTATAGTGCCGGAAAGGAAAACTACACAATCTGGACCCGATAGCTGTCACTGAAGTCGAGTTATTAACAAATTCTATATTTAGGGAAATAAAAAACATCCGGATCTAACGGACATGTTTCTTTCATGTTGAATGGTGAGGAGTTTAATCAAATTATCAACTGCAAGGCGGAGAAGGCAGGCAGGATAAAAACCTGCGGTGAAAAGTGGAGTGGGTATGGACCTAGGCAGTGGTTATCAACGTACATATTATATGTAAAACTAAAACACATCCCTAATTCCACTCTTTACCTAGAAAAGTTTATGGTGACAGTCTGATGGACTTTTCGTTTTCTTATTATAAATAGAAATATATTAAGATGTATGTACATATATGTGTTTTTCTTTTATACCCTCGGAAACTACCCAACCGATTTTGGTAAAACTTTTAGAGTATGTACGTTTTTCTTAATATAGAAAACAACAATACATGGCGCTGCGAAATTACGCCCCAGGAAATAAGGCCCCAAAAAAAATGAAATTAAGCCCCAAAATTATACATATTTTGGGTGTAATTTAATTTTTTGGGACATTGTTTCACTTATAGAATTGGGGTGATATTTCCCAATTTCTTAGAATGAAATAAGACCCAAGCATTTTTTTCGGGCCTTATTTCATTATTGTTATTTTTCTAATAAATAAGAAAGAATACGAACACAACAGCTACGTGGTAACGTGAAATAGCCCACATGTGGCCTTATTTTCATTTCTAATTTTTTAGTTTTATTTTCTCAAATTCTCAAAAACTAAAATTTTATAAGTTTCTTTTCTCAAATAATATAATTTTTTATGTTTCTTTTATTATTACCTGTGTACTTCATAAAAAATAAAATTTTGAGTAAAGAGACTTATAAAATTTTAGTTTTTGAGAATTTGAGAAAATAAAACTAACAAAATCGCGCGATTTGTATGCCTACTGATTACTGAAATTTACAATGAAAGTGTTCTTTTAAGTTTTTGGGGTGTATTTTCATTTGTGTCAAATATATAAAAAAAAATGCAAAAATACTTTGGGGCTTTATTTCATTTATTTGTTTGGGCTTTACTTCCACGAACAAAATTGGGCTGTATTTCATTATGAAATATGTCCCCATTTTGGGGGCCTTATTTCATTTTGATCATTGGGGCATTATTTCCTGGGGCGTAATTTCGCAGCGCCAGAATACATCAGCGCGGTTACTCAACAACCGGTGGTTTTGGTACCTGTCATACAAAACTTCTAAATTTCAGTTGAAATGTGAATGTGATTCATTTTAGTCAGTTAATATAGACAGACAGACAGATCGATAGATTGACAGACAGACAGGCAAACAGGCAGACAGCCAGACAGACAGAGCGTCCGATTCCTCGAACTAAATGACAATGTATGTATTGTAAGTAACACTATATTTTTTTCAAGCCGGACGCGACAGTTAGTTGTATTAAATACTATAATCAAAATGGTACACTTGGACAAAATTACTTTATATTAATTGGGAAAATGTGTCAATGGGCAAATAGAGGGCAAACGAGGACACTTCCTTAAAAAAAGAGGACATGTCCTCAAAAAGTAGAACGCATGGCAACAGTAGCATACCTCAGAATAAGGAGTGTTTTTTCCTTTGATGTGACTGTGATTTCGTGTTTAGTTATTTCCTGTCGTTGGGGATTCCGCTTTTTATTTTTTTGTTTGTTTTTTATGTCGACTGGAACCCTTATAGCCCCCAAATTACAATTTATGAGTCTGTACTGCCTTCCTTCGTGTACACAAATGAGACTATCTATAGCCATTTATGTTTATACGATTTGTAACTCATAAATTAAAAATTCTAATTAAAAAAAAACACATTTTGTTTATAGGGCGTTATAAAAATTTGTGTAGCCAATAATCTATGCTTAAATAAACATAAAATTCTAGTTGGACTTAAAAGAAACAATATCATAAATATACTATGTGCGTTGTAGATCTCACGTTTCAGGGCTTTTTTTTATGACGAGTGGTTTGTCACAATTCCACAGATCAAACAGAATGCAGACGGTTGCTGTGGGATGCACTAGATTTATACGTTGTTTAAATTGCCTTGTTTTATATATACTTAAATCAAAATATCATCTAGCACCTATAAAAAATGTATTTTATTTGCTAATAAATATAAGAGAAAATGTTTTTTATTGCTTTTGTTTGATTTGTTGTTGGGCGCCAATTTATTTCTTCACATTTTTCACAGACTCTCAAAATTCTTAAATTGACATCGAAGACCACTTCAGATCGACAGACAGCAAATCAAATTAAACAATGGCTGATGGGGTAATTAAAATCTCTTCACCCACTTCAAACGGAGTAAACTCTGGTTCTGTCTGCCTTAAAGGTCGATCATTCCGTTAAGGAAGTTGTTAATCATAATAAAAGAAAATATTTACTTCACTTCAATAAGAAGTAGATGAGGAGGACTCTATCGCTCTTTAGACAAACAACTCCACGACAAAGATATTCAATTAACACCCGAAGCTGTGTCGTCATCCGAAAATAGCTTTCAACCGGCAATGTCGGCGACGCACGGCGCGGCGCGTCGGCAACATGTGTGGTAGCGGTGGAACCTGTATACCCGTGGTGTGCAGCCCAAAAGATGTCACTTCACAGTCAATCTCCCCCACCACATAGTCCTCCACACCACATGCCCTGATTTAGGGTGGCAAAGATATTTTCGAACACCACACTGTGCTCTGGGACGCTAGATCTTAGGAGACGATCCTCAAGGGACGATCACGTCGAAAATAGACACGTATAATCGGTCCCCTTGGTGATGGATATTTTTTTTTTCTGTTTTCAAAAATAGCAATGCATACTGTCCTCATGCGTCGCGCTGTGCTTGTTATTTACAGAGCTTACTTCCCAAATTTGGAATGTATCTAGATGTGGATAGGTGTGTATCTATAGATACATTTTCATATAATTTTTTTTGTCAGGGAGAAACTCGAGTCGAACCCGATTCGGAGGACATTTGCATCCGTGCGTATGAGCTCTGGCTTAATTGCGTGCATGTTACGTGCGCAATCAGGTGCTCCCAATTTCTTTTTAACATTTAATGAATATATTTTGTTGCGTTTGTTGATCGCCAAATTTGGTTGTGGGCAATCAAGTGATTTTGTGTTTGACATGTTGACCGAGGTAGCACTTGACTGTTAGAGAGAGGCTGCTGGCTTAAAGCAAAAGTCGTTCTCAATGGACGCGACAACTTTGGGGACTAATTGTTCGGTTAAAGGGGCAACTAAGTGTGTAACATTGCGCATACGATCAGTAAACTGATCACGTCTGTTGAGAGATTATCTATGTTCGTGCTCATTGGCTGCTATCCTTGTCAGTATTCTGAGAAACATTCTAGATAGTGTAATGAGAGTAATTGCTGTTGACTCGCCAATAGGGAGGGGGATACAAGCGTAGGTAATTGATTCAACAGTTTTGTAAGCATCCTCACTTTGGTGTGATCGCACAGTTGCACTGTGGCTGTAGATGCAGGCAAGTTCAGGGGCGAAATACCAGAGAGTTAAGTAGGTTAGATGGAATTTGTTTGTTGTATGTTGTATCTACACAAACTATGTATTTATCTATCGATAAATGGCATCGGAATGATGAGTTGGATGAAGCTCCCGTTGAAATTAGTTTTAAATGGATTAAAATACCAGACACAGTCTCGATTAATTGCTGGAAAGTTGCGATCATTTGTCAGGCAATGAATTTGCATGGCATTCCTGGAATTTTTGCAGCTGCTATGATTGGTCGAACTTAATTGCGTTGACTTTAGAAAACGTTCGTAATTAAAACCAGTGTAAAGATTTCTCTGAAGATATATTTCTCTATGGAAGGTTGCTTGCTTAGATCCTAGTCTTGAATATGTCAACAAAGGAGTCTTGTTAAGCCCAAACAGTTTAGAGACTCGAACAGGGGAGAGAACTTGGACAGCCAACAACTTTGTCTGCTAATAATGGGAAGATAATCGAGTTTGACTGAGACACCGATCACAGTTGGTTCAGGATCAGATTTTAAGTTGAGAGTGACGATTCGACGCCATTCTGAGCCGAATACTTTATATTGACATATTTTGGAACTAAGATATATTATCGAATTTTTAAAATATCCAAATTTTAATTGCGGTTAAAATGTTCAAAGCATCTCAGGAAAAAGTGCAAAGTAACGAGTAGATTCGCTATTAAAGAGTTAAAGAGTTTTTCTCTTTCACTAGGAATGTACCTGTAGAAAGACGCTCTAATATCAGAACAGTCCTATTGTAAAGTCATAAGACACAAGACATGTCATAAGACACCAGACAAACCCCTTAATTGGGGCACTCCCGGGACTAAGAAAATGCGAACCAAATTGGATAAGAGGGGACCTCCAAATTGGGCCAGATATCATTTTGTCCCAATTATAGTCCTGAAATAAAAAGTTCCTGGAGTGTTAACTAAAACCAGATTAAAATATCCAACCGCTGTAATTGCTGCATGTATTCAAAACACTACGAAAATGAATGATTGGTTCCTTGAGTGTAGCAACAACAGAATAAGAGCAAGCTTTGTTTTTATACAAACACATTTCCGATACTCAGCATACAATCAGCTCTGACACTCTTGTCATATCTCCTTTTTTTGTCCAAATTTGGAGGTTTACTTTCAACCAATTTGTTGCCCCATTAATAGTGCTGCGCCTGCCAGAATGGTCTAAGCCTAAGCTAACCTAGAAATAGTGGTGTTTAAATCGAGGACTTTAGAGGACATCGCCTACCTAAAAAAGAGGACACAGGGCGATAAAATTAAGCTTACTTGCTTTCACTACTTACCAAACGGCAGAGAAACTCAGTTTTTTTTTCTGTAATTTCGGGCAACTTTGTTCAATGAGAAAAAATAAAACTTAATTGTCGATTATTGTACTTACTGTTTTCCAAACTATGGTGTGTATGTGTATTGGGAAGCATTTCCCTTTTTCTATTGAATTTCGATTTCTTCGAAATACACAGCTGTATTTGACAAATCTGTTCTAACTCATGAACAGGTGCAGAAAAACTTTCCAAAGGCACACTCCATAGTTTAAATTTTTGTTAAGTTGCTTTGCAAAGTGTAAAGAAGAGGCGAACAAAACAAAAACAAAATGAAGTATGTATGTAAAAAGTTTGCCATACGTAGATATGGTATGTCCATTAAAGAGAGAGCGACATTCTATTGCGGTTGCGAAAATTGGTGTCCGTGTCCGGTTATGGGAGCATCTTTAAAATGAAATACCGTGTATTTATTTCCGTTCTTTGAAATCTGTCCGGTTATGAGAGGTGTCCGTAAGGAGAGAGTACACTGTATTTAGTTCCGATAAAAAAATTGTTTGTTGTCTTAAATGATCAATTTATTGCTTATTGACTGAACCAATAGGTAGTCGGCAATAGAATAAAATAAGAGAGGGAAGAATAGTTTTTGATTGTTCTTTGTTTTCGTTTGGGTTTTTCCGGTTATCAAAAGAATGCACTTTTTCATGAGAATTCATTTTATATCCGCCTAGCTAAGTGGGGATACTATCGACGCTTATTTTATTTTTGTTGCATTGTACATTAAAATTTAAAAAAATAACCGGATATACGTGTGCAAAAAAAGACGGCTGTTGACACTCATGTTTTTACAAATTATTCACCCAATATTCTACATCATCATCATCAGTACTTTTATAAATCTAAAAAAAATATGTACATATATATGTGCCGCAAAAACAAAAAAAAGAAACTACTGAACGGATTTGACCGTTAATGACGACGCCGTGGTTGTATATAACAACGCATTTCGGAATAGAGTTATTACGAAAGTTAGTATCTGGAATAGAGAAGGTTTTGAAAGTTACACATGGAGTAGATGCGTTTTGAAATTATTTTGACCATATGATGAAGGCCACCGTAGCGCAAGTGGTTAGTGCGTCGGACTACTGTGCCAGCGGTCTTGGGTTCGAATCCCGCCGCAAACACCTAAAAGTTTTTCACAGTGCCCACCTCTTTCGAATGTCTGACAAGCATCAAAGAGTATCATTTGTCACGATTGAGCTTCTCAACTCGCCGTTCGGAGTCGGCAAAAAACTGTAGGTCCCTTCCATTCGTGCAAAAATATAACACGCACACACAAATGGTTGAGAGAAGCAGGCCCAGGTTCACCTCGAGCTGTAGCGCCAACTAAGTAAGTAAGATGAAGGCTACATCAAATATGGTTTTACTGAGATCGAAGTCCATTCTGATTCAAAGCCTCAATTTGTATTATGTGCACTCGTTCTCAACAAAAGCCGTGTTTTATTATTCGCATGATCCTAATCCAATCAAGTGCTTAAAATAAAACGATCCAGATCATCTCAAATTTTAACTTTTAAGGATTGGTACAACTATACAGAATTTGATTTTTATTTTCTTTGCCTTTTTAGCTTCGTCCATCCTGAAATTGATCTGGAAAAATGTATTATGTATGTTTGTATGTTTGAACATACTCGTATGTTGTAATTTTCTTATCTGAACTTAAGATTTTTGGTCATTTTCCATTGTCAACCTTTGCACTTAAACAATTTTTTTATAGGCCCCAAATGACCTCTATAATACAAAAAAAAATAAAATTAATGAAATAACAAATAAATCAAAAAAAAAAATTTTAAATTTTAGAAATTCTAACCTCGAAAAACTGAAATATATAATTTTCTTATCTATTTGGCAAACTTTAATTTAGGTTTGTAATTATTTCACCATAAAATATTCTGCATTCGCGCGAATTTTTTTACATGTGATAAAATGAAAAACAAACAAATTAAAAATACAAAATAATATATTGCCAAATAAAATAAGGCGAAACAGTAGGTGCAAAATATTTTATGGTGAAATAAACTTATAGCTGCCGTAAATTCATTGCATTTTTCATAAGTTGTTCAGCATAGACTAAGGCAGGGCGGAACGCAATAAAAACAGCCTGTCAAGTCATTTTTATGTCAAATTTGCTGACATTTGTACGGTTTTTGTGCAGATTTGTATGGGTTTGTAAAAAATGTATTATTGTTTTAAACACATAAACAAATGTTTCCTCACATCAATTCACATGCAGAACATCTTAGATTAACATATATTTATTAGAAATAATAAAAAAGGTGTAAATTCAGGTTGACCTATTGGGAAGCACAGCTCAACAATTTATAAACTGATTGAATAATAAATAGCATTTTGCATTCTTTTTACATTTTAATTTCTGATCTGGCAATACCCATGTTTCACCATGTTTTGACAGCATACCAACCCTCACAAAACAAAACTAAACATAGTGGAGAATAGTGTGAACTAAAACCCAGATCACGTAAAGAGATTCCGATAAAAAGGAAGATCTTCTTTTGTTTTTGTAATGCGTGTAAAACGATGATCCGGATAGGATCATGCAAATAATAAAACACGGCTAATGAAGCGATGAAACCATCAAAATCGGAACGACATTTGATGAGTGTACATCAAAATTTTTTTGAAGAGAATTAAGCTGGGGGTAAGTGGTGCAAAATTTGAATCTGCTGAAAAAATATTGTCCGCATCATTCGAATATTTTGTCAAAATTGAAAAAAAAACTCATTCAATTGGTAAGATGTGTTGCCATGTTTACTGAAAGTAACTGTGATTGTTTTGAATGACGACGCTAAGCAAACAATTTTAGAAATTTCTCGTTCGAATAACACTGTCAAGTCGCGAATCGACAAAATTGCGGATGATGTTGAAGAACAGCTGCTGGATCAAATCTCCGTATTACTCCGAAACATTACTTTCCAGAATTAAGCCAAGCAGAATCTGTTAAGGTGATTGAAATTCCCGATTAATTTTAAGAAGAGAATCGAACCTCGGAATGATCACAGCTGCAAAGAATGTTTTGAGTCTGGAATTAGCCTTGACAATTTTTGATGTTAAAAAGCTAAGGCATATCCCAATCTTCGGAAAACAAGCTTTTCAGGCATGTTGCTAATAAAAAACAAACAACGCAGTCGCTTTAACTGCAAAAATTCGCACTCAAGAATCGTAATATCAAAATAAAACACATAATTTGAAAAAAAAACTCGATTAAACTTTTTTTTTAACTCGGAAACATTTGGGAAGGGGTCCATGGCCATTTTAGAAATCAGCTGAGTGGGCCGCGAGCCTCACTGAGTTGGGAAATACTGATCTAGACCATTGACACTGGCGGACAAACGAGGACAATTCATAAAATCTAAAGAGGACGCTTAGCGCCTGGTTGAAAAAATGGACATGTCTTCGAAAAGTAGGAACCCTGGCAACCGTACCCATGTACCAATTCAGAGGTACCTCGTTTTCAGAGGTTCGCTTGTATGAAAAAACCAAGAAGTTCAGTTCATTTCGGCGGTGCCCCAATAACAGAGGGTATGAGATTTCACTGTGGTTTCGTCCTACTCTTTGAAAAATGTAACACATTGCACTGATCTTACCGCCATCTGTACTTACCACGATTAAGCGTAGACTCCACCAATTGACTTGCAAGGGTAAACAAACGAAAACTATTTTTAAAATCTTTTCTTTCAAAGTTTACACGTCTCCATTTTCTCTAAATAAACAAATCTCGCTGTTTGACCACAGGTGTTCATCTTCCCCCTTTTGTTGAGTAAAAGCATTTTACCGTTTTAAATTAATTGCATAGTAAAATTTATTCATTTTCTTCTGGTTTTCAGTTCTGGGAAATCATTTCCGAGGAGCACGGAATCGACTCAAACGGTATCTACTATGGTGACAGTGACCTGCAACTGGAGAGAGTCAGTGTCTACTACAACGAGGCATCAGGTATGATTATTTTAAACAGTTATTTCTTTATTTCTTTAAATGGCAGGCACTCGCATAGTGTATCTTGGAGATACACGCCCTCCATCTGTTGGAATCGAAATGTGAATGCCTTCACGACTCTAGACTCGAATGCATGTGCAGTGCATTCCGTCCAAGTGCAAGTGCAACGCAATTGTCCATAACTCATGGCAGCTACGAAGTACTCCACTCGAGGCAAATTCTAGCAAATGATTCATTGCGTGAGAGTCATCGTGTAGAATTATCGCCAATGGAGCCAAGGAAGGAATGCAAAGCACTCGAGACGACAGTCATGGTCGTCGTCGTCGTACGCATTGCGCAAACGAAGGTTGAGGGATTTTATGGACTTCCTTTCCATGTTGAGGCGGGTGGAACGTGCCGAGCATTGAGAATCGGTTGTCACTACACCTGTGCCTCCAATTAAGTGGTTTAGTGTTTAATGAGCTTGATTTTAACAGATTCTTCTTTATTCATTTCCAGCGGTGACACGTTCCTCAGGAGGTAAATATGTCCCACGTGCGATTTTGCTCGACTTAGAGCCGGGCACCATGGAGGCTGTTCGTTCCGGTGAATATGGTCAACTCTTCCGTCCCGATAACTTTGTCTTTGGACAGTCTGGAGCTGGTAATAACTGGGCCAAGGGCCATTACACTGAAGGAGCCGAACTGGTGGACAATGTGTTGGATGTCGTGCGTAAGGAATGCGAAAACTGCGACTGTTTGCAGGTTAAGTTACACAATCCACATTTTTTAACGTTGGACACATTTTATTTTTGGTTTTTATTACCTTTAGGGCTTCCAATTGACGCATTCGCTTGGTGGGGGTACCGGATCGGGTATGGGCACACTTCTCATATCGAAAATCCGTGAGGAATACCCAGATCGGATTATGAACACGTACTCCGTAGTGCCATCACCCAAGGTCTCCGACACCGTAGTTGAGCCATATAACGCCACGCTGTCCATCCACCAGCTGGTGGAGAATACCGACGAAACCTACTGCATCGATAACGAAGCACTGTACGACATCTGTTTCCGCACGTTGAAGGTGTCGAACCCCAGCTACGGGGATCTGAATCATTTGGTCTCGCTGACTATGTCTGGTGTGACAACGTGCCTTCGATTCCCGGGACAACTGAATGCCGATCTCCGTAAGTTGGCTGTTAACATGGTGCCATTCCCACGTCTGCACTTCTTTATGCCTGGCTTCGCGCCACTCACCTCGCGTGGATCACAGCAGTACCGCGCGTTGACAGTTCCCGAACTCACCCAGCAAATGTTCGACGCCAAGAACATGATGGCCGCCTGCGATCCTCGGCACGGTCGCTACTTGACAGTGGCGGCGGTCTTCCGCGGTCGAATGTCAATGAAAGAGGTCGACGAACAAATGCTTGCCGTGCAGAACAAGAACAGCAGCTACTTTGTTGAATGGATTCCCAACAATGTGAAGACAGCTGTGTGTGACATCCCTCCAAAGGGCCTTAAAATGTCGTCCACTTTCATCGGAAACACCACCGCCATTCAGGAGCTGTTCAAGCGAATCTCAGAACAATTCTCAGCCATGTTCAGGCGTAAAGCCTTCTTGCATTGGTACACTGGCGAGGGCATGGACGAGATGGAATTCACCGAAGCCGAGAGCAATATGAACGATTTGGTCTCCGAGTATCAGCAGTACCAAGAGGCTACGGCAGACGATGAGTTCGATCCCGAAATGGCTGAGGAGGTCGATGGAGAGTGTGTTTAGTTATAAAACAATGGCACACCTTCACCACAAGTGTCAAAGCGTAAAAAGTTCCAAAGTTCGTAAAAAGGACGCTCACCTCTGCCTTAACTCATTTCATTCAATCACCGTCTGTCTCTCTTTCTCTCAATCTGTCACTCACAAAACTAGTTACTCAAAACTTGCTAAAAAAAGAAGAAAAAGTCCTTCTGCAAGTACTCAGTCGTTGAGACTCGCTAAGACTGAAACATCGCGACATGGCCAACAACATAAATTATTTAATTTTTATTTTTTTTATTTAGATGTGTGTGTTGTTTCATTTCGTTTCATTTCGCTTAGTGTCACCCAAAGATTTTTGAAAAGTTTTTTTTTTCGTTTTCTTATTATTTTTTTTTTATTTAATTTTTATTCTTTTCAAAACTTCATTCATTTTCATCAGTCATTTAAAAATCATTTTGTTAGTAAGGAGATTTTTTCATAACGAATAAGCAAACGTATAAATATATTTAAAAAAAAAACTTTGTCAACTTTATTTAATAACTTTCTCTCAAATAAACTTAAACCTAATAATTTATTTGGAACATTTTTTTATTCTACAAGATGGTTTAAGCTAGATTGTGTTTTAGACACATTGAATGGGTGAAGCAATACGAGTTTTATGGCTAAAGCTATTTCGGACTTTTAATGCAACGGTAATGAAAAGTCCATATACACATACACTTTGCAGAGCAAAACGGAAAACGTAGGTATTATTAGTCAGAGGCGTGAATGCTGGCGCAGTGTAATAGTGCTCCGGTTTCTGGAAACTGGCTAAGAGACTGAATGGCGGAATGTATGTCATATGCAGAGACCTAAGGCCGGGCATCCTCCAAACTCATTTTGATAAGCTTTTGAACCCATTTACCGGAATGACGAGCATTCATTACGCTATTCCTGACTTCTATAATTAAATTTTGGATAAATTCATTATTTTGCAAGAGGTTACTGCTGCATTTGGTAGCCTTAAGGATCACAAAGCTGCAGAATCGGATGGGGTACCTTGTGGATTTTACAAATATACTACCAACGAGCTTAGTACCAAACTTACTGACCTATTCAATGCAATTTTAGATAGTGGAACTATCCCACAACGTTTTAAAAAAAACCCTAATATTTCCAATATGTATAAAAGGGTGCACTACAGACCCAGCGAACTATAGAGCTTTCTCCTAACTAGCTGTCCCGCCCGGCTTCGCCCGTGTACTAAAACAATCGTGTTACTGGTAAAACGCTGCTCTTGCAATGTGGTTTTGTGTAGAGATAACGCGTACCAAATCCGATATTTAAATTTTAACTCCTAGATGTTGTTTGACCCTTTCCCGTATGTTACGCGATGTGTTTGAGTTAAATCTTAATCTTAACTTGATTAATGATTTACTGGAGTAAAAGAATGTACAGAAACATACTTTATAGATAGACAGACAGACAGACAGACAGACAAATAGATGGATTGTCAGACATACAGACAGACAGACAGACATGCATACAAACAGACAGACAGACAGATAGATAGATAGACAGACAGACAGGCCGACAGATAGATAGACTGACAAAGAGACCGATGGACAGACAAACAGATAGATAGGTAGACAGAGACAGGCAGACAGACAGATAGACAGACAGACAGATAGATAGATAGATAGACAGACAGACAGGCAGATGAACAGACAGACAGACAGACAGATAGATAGACAAACTGATAGATAGACAGACTGACAGACAAATATATAGATAGACAGACAGACAGATAGACAGGCAGGCAGACAGAAGACATGTGAAGGTGAAGATGGGGAAAAGCTACGGCTGAAGTCCCCCCCATGACGAAATTCTTACAGTGGCACCGTGGGGACCACGGATCAGAAGCAGGAGGTGGTTTTAGTGGATTAAAGTCCCAAAAAAAGTTACAAAAAAGAAAAACAAAGACAGGCAGACAGATAGATAGATAGACAAACAGATAGATAGACAAACAGATAGATAGACCGATGGTCAGATTGGCAGACAGACAGACAGAAAGACAGATAGATAGATAGATAGATAGATAGATAGATAGATAGACGAACAGATAAATAGACAGACAGACAGACAGACAGACAGATAGATAGACAGACAGATAGATAAATAGACAGACAGACAGACAGACGGATAGATAGACAGACAGATAGATATTGTTAACAAATAATAGAACAGCTATTCAAAATTGTGATTACATTTTTTTTTAATTTTAACTGACTATACTGACTATACATAAAAACAAAATTAAAAAAAAATGCAAAGTTCCCATGCAAAACCCAAATTTAAGTTTTTGAATATTCCGGCTTTTCCTTGGGGTTTTTCTGAATTCTCATAAACCATCCCTGAATCAAGTTAAACAAAACAAAAAAGGAATCATCCAAATCGGTCGAGCCGTTCTCGAGTTTTAGCGAGACTAACGCACAGCAATTAATTTTTATATATATATGTATGTATATAAAAGAAGGAGAAGAAGATGATGAAATTATGAATTGACTTTTTCAGACAGGCATTTATTTCGCCAGCTTTTGTGCCTCATGGTACCACTGATAACGTTTTCCTAAAGTTTATTCTGTTAGGTTCTGTTAACGATTTCCACTGCCTTACGGTGCATTCGTCCCACACAATTAGACAACAGTCACAGAAAACGCGAGCTTTATCACTATTCCGGGGAATAACGTTGCTACTAACCCTGACGACGCGACATCCAAGGGCAATATTACCTTGGCTTCGTATCAATTAACAACCAATAGGCACTTCCCAGATGATTTATCTATGTGATGATGATATGTATATAATATATGTGTACCTATGTACATATATGAACCAAAATTAGATCTTAAAGCAACAGGAGTTCATTTTAGGTAGAATATTTTTGATATTTTTTTTTTTTAATTTGTTAATAACATTAATAAACTAAAAATGCAATTGACTGCTCTAGAAAATTCTCTTTCTTTTGACACCTCATTTGTTAAGATTGCTTGAGTGTGAGAGCCGCAAATGGTTGTAGAGCACGTTGAAGTGCAAGCCATATGATCACGTTAGAGCGCGCACATATACTCACACACACACTATTGCAACGATACCCACTGCAGCCCGGCTGCTGGCAGTGGTCACCACTGAAGGAAAATTGTGGGCGATGCTTTGAATAATTGTTTTGAAAACTGCTCAGCTTCAGGGTAACCCAGAAGGATTTTTTATATCTCAAATGATTGAGGGGCAAAACTACTAATTTCACCTATTTTTTGTTTTTCAATCCGATAGGCCGTTATTGAGTTAGGGCTGTATAATCATAATATCCCTCACCGATATACAGTTATTTTGACTATTATGTAAAAACCAGTAGCCCGAGCAAAATATTACATAGCTTGTGATCATCTCGGGTACTTAAGAAGCATTTAAAAAAAAAATTCATCGAAATCTGTCCAGAGGTTTTCACGCTATTAGGTAACCAACAAAAATACCTCTACAGTTTTGTAATATTTATAGATATAAATTTCATATACACATAATTTAAATATACATATACATATGTATGTATGTACGCATTTCTAAAATATCTAAAGAGCAGGAAAGTACGTGTTTATTTTTGGTTGGAACGCTTTATCTAAAAACATCTTTTCAGCTCTTTCCTGTAACCTCTTTAGAAGAAGGATATCCATTTGTTCAGTCCACTGAATGTCCCTGGCAAATAATTATATTGCTTCATTGTTTGAAATTTGAGCAACTTCTTTGTTTGCATTTGCATCTTTTTCACTGTCCTCTTTGTCATATCCATCAACATTTAGTTGGATTTGTAAAACGGACTGAATAATGTCTTCGTCAGAAAAGTCGTAGAACAGTTCATTTTGACCAGTTATTATTTCAACTATAGATGCGCTACCATTTGGATCAATGTTTCTAATCATGCGATGAATTCTATTTAAATCAGCAAGCGAAGAATCACAGTATAAGGTCTTCATTATCCCATTAGGATGCCAATTCTGGCTATAATAACACGTTTTATCCTTAGAGTAACTTCAAAATAATGAAAAATGAACACAACTGAGAAGGCCGCAATAAAATGCAACAGAGCATGAAAAAATCAACAGACACACACCTAAACTTGCAATGAGTAAAATCACCATGGTGCAATGTCTGGATTCAAGAGCCGACTAGAAGCGATACAACAACTTCCATAATTGTATAAACATACATACATAAATGTACTTACTTACTTCCATAGAACAGAGCAATTTATATACGCATTTCAAAATTCTGTCCGGACTGCAGAGGTAAAGTTTTAAATATGTCCGAAATACAGCGGTGTCCGGACTACTGAAGTGTCCGGGCTAGCGAGTGTCCGGACTAGCAAGGCTCTACTGTATACATATATATTACCAAAAAAAAAAGTTTCTATACAAAATGGACTAGGTGGTACCCGGGTACCACCCATGGTCACTTCCGCCATTGGTTTGCAAAATGGTAAAAAACCACATGTTCTTTTCACTTTTTTCCAACAAGTTTTAGTTTTTATTGCGTAAATATAATTTTCTAGAGATGTCATGGAATCTCATAAAAATCGGAACAGGAACAGTGGAAAAAAAATATTCGGATCTGAATGTCCAAAAAGTACCCGGGTACCACCTGTGGGTCCGTGAGGGTTAATTACTCGGATGCAATGTCTGTGCAATACTGCGGCGAAGCGCAAACTGTGTATGCAAATGTAAACACGTAAACAAAACTGACATGTTCACATCTCATGCAGAAATATTGCCGCAAAGTTTTAATGCAAACATTACCTACCTATTTGTTTGCAGAAAACTGTTTTTCTACCGTGCACGTGTGCAAATTTGATTGCAGGCATTCATTTTCTGCAAATTTGTTATAGGTACTCCTCTGTATGAGCTTTCTGTAATTAAAGAGCTTAATATTTCTCAACTGTTTCCTTACCTGCATTCGTTTTATATCAATCTATCTAACTTTACGTATCAAAATGATTGCATTTGCCACGAGAATATTCAAATTTCGCTACAAAAATAAAAGCTCTACTAGTTCCACCTATTGAACTGAAGAGGGAAACAGAAAAATAAAATGTTCGCCCGTAGCCAATGCATCAACCTAACCGATTCAGAAGAAACTGACATTTTCTTCTCCAAAAACCTTTCTTTGCAAAGCATTGCATATGTCTTGTGCGCAACAACGAAAGCCAATTCCATCAGAGACTTCCAAACTCGTGAAATTCCTAAGCAGCTTATAAAGAGTGGCAACACTAATCCGTGGAAACCACAAAATCAAAACCCCATCCAACGTTTGATAATAAAACAAAAAAACCAAAATGAAAAACAGCCAAACACCGAAGACCGAAGCTCTTTTAGCTACGGCGTGTTGAGCACGTTACATAACTTTCATAATAATTTTTATTATCTTTTTTTTTTTTTTTTTGTATTATTCGTGAAGTTTCACTTTCGTGCCCACAAGTCTATCAAAAGAAATCCAACAACCATCGTCGTCGTCGTCGCCAAGAAGAAACTACAAGGGACGAAGAAGAGCTCGATCCAAAGCCGACAACAACAACGACGGCGAGGCGGGCGTATGGCTTGGCTTAGATGGGCATCGGGCATGCATGGCTATTTGCTTTAACTACTAGTATTTCCCAGCGACGACGTTTGTTTGTTTGTTTGTTTATTTGTTAATTTTATTATCTATGCTTCTTTTGCTTATTCTTCTTCATCTTCAGCTTCTTCTTCTTCTTCGGTGGCGTTGTCGTTGTCGCGTCGTGGTCTTCGTTGGAAAGAAAAGACTGGCGGTGGTAGAGAAGAAGAAAGGCATTATGCATGCAAAATGTGGGTCAGTGCGATGAAGTGCAGATTTTATAATCATATTATGCGAACTGGAAAAGAAAGAAAGATAGCTGAAGAGAGAGAGACAGAGAGAGAGAGAGAGAGAGAGAGAAAAGGAGTAGTAGGGGAGATCCTCTACTATGCAACTCCTTAAACGGGGTCTGCGCTGCGGCTGAGGCGATAATGCAAGTTCATAAAAATAGAAACAAATAGATTGGAGAACCCACGACGACGGCGACACGCTGACAACAGCAGCGCCAACGCCATCCAACGCAGATCAGGAAAAGTATTTTCATTTGGAATGGAATGGAAGCTGCGCGGATTCGGTAGTTCTCGTGGGATCGATGATGGTGGCGATGGCGCGATGACGGTGGTTGTTGGTGATCATAAAGGGACTGGTGGCTATGCTGGTTTTTCTTTTCATTTTGATTGCCAGGCACTTGGAAGTTTATCTTGATGATGGAGTTAGAGGGATTATACAAATGAAAATGAGGACGAGATAGAATTGATTTATCGACACAATGGAAAAGATCATTGCTCAGCTTGATATGAGTTACGAAATCCGGATTTCAGCTGATAGAAGGGTTTTCTTGATGGAATGAGATTGCATGGAATCGACAGAAGCAGTTGGCACTATTCCAGAGCCAAACATGCCTCTGGGTATCGGAGGAAGTGAACGAAATCGACGAAGGGAAAGCTAAGTCATTACATCAGGGATACCTACATATGTATATATGTAAGTGTTCAGGTGCTATATATTGAACCTTTAATGAACTGCGATCATTTATATTGTAATCTAAGAGTCGGATTAAAGTCCATAACAAGCTGAAGAATAGATCTGGGATCCATAGATTCTTTGAACTTAGCCATACTCCTCTTATTGCCGCGATAGCTTAGGAACAGTGAATTGTTGAACAATCTTTCACTGTCAATACTTACAAAAGTCGATAGTTCAGAGTATCTACAGCTAGGGTTACAACACGTCAGTATTTGGACTCTGACAGGCTTCTAATTTTTTTAGGGTTCTGTTTCTTAATTTGCAGAGGTTAGGGCAGTGACAGAGGAAATGGGCTGTATCCTGTATGTATCCATATTCTGCATATGTCGTCACCGTAAAGCCGTAGTTAAAGCTATTATAGCCGCCTGGCTGTCAATGTAAATTGTGATATCTTCTCGGGATATTGCCATCATGGACACCAATTGGGCGGCCTTTGTCACTGCTAGAACCTCAGCTTGGAAAACTCTACTGTGGTCTGGGAGTTGTATGGAGATGTTTGTTTTTAGTTCCTCGGTGAAACAACCTATTTCCATTTTAGACCCAACGGTATAGATGGACTTAAGATTCGTTTGATACTTAGTTATTCTCCCATTGTTCTCTGCTTGGAGAGGCCCATGAACATTTTTTTCAAAATCCAAGTATGAGACAGTGTAGTCGGAGTTGACATTGGCGCTAAGATAGTTGCTAAGTATCTTGGTGTATCCAAATCCAAATGCATTCGGTCTCCAGTCCTTTGTCTGGCTTATTCTGAGAGCGCTCTTTGCTGCAGCCTCCTGCATGTATAGATCTAGAGGCAGAAGGTTAAGAATTATTTCCAATCCCGCTGTTAGCGTTGTTCTCATCGCGCTGGTTGTTCCAGGGCATCCTATTTTCTCTGTACTTTGGTCATAACCTTAACGTTGCTGGCTTTGGCGGCAGCATGCCACCAGATCACTCCTCCGTATGTTAGTATTGGTCTAACTATCGTACTATCCACAGTGTTATTCGTATTCTGGATCCCCAGTTTTTCCCGAAGAACCTACTGCAGGTATAGAAGGCAACTGATGCCTCTTTCTTTTATGTTCAGCTTCCAGTTAAGCTTCCTGTCAATTATGAGCCCTAAGTATTTTGCACTTTCAGACAGTTCGAGGGTAGTTCCCTCAATGGTCGGCAGCCTGAAGGCTGGTATTGTTGTCTTGTTGGTTAATAGCACTAGTTCGGTTTTTCTGAGGGTCCGCATTGTTTTGCCCAATTATTAAACGTATTTAAAGCTCTCTGGGGGAGTATTTTGTGCTTGAGAGGGGAGCAGAAAAGAAACAATAAAAATCATCACACATCAACATCAACCAGTAGCCTGTTAAAAATCTATATATCAATTATTTTATTTTGACTGTTGCCTCAGGAAATTGTTGTTGATAATATGGCTGATGGAAGTAGTGTTGTCAGATGGTTGCTTCCAAAAAACCCGACTTCAGCACAAAAAAACCCAAATTTACCCATGCACTTTATCAAAAAAACCCACGAAAAAATCCACAATAAAAACAATGTTACTTTAATTTTTAAAACAATGTTTTTTAAATTAATTAAATAACATAAATAAATTAAGTGTTGATATGCATATATTTATGCATATTGGTATCAAATTATTACAAAACAAAAAACAAATAAATAAAGTTTCCTTATGTTAGGTAAGGTTATGTTTGCCTAGGTATAAACGTCAAGACCTAATAATCCTTAACAGTAGAAAAAAGGTACATGAATTTAACAAAGATATGATAGTGTTTCAAAACAATCCAAAATTATTACCATCCAAATGAGTATAAGTTTAATTCTAAGTACATATCATGCACTATAATAATTACGTATATGGTATATTGCCACTGAAATTATTTTAAATAAAAAAGTTTTAGTACAGTTTTTCAGATCTACATAATTGGAAATGATTGTCAGTGCATTCAAATAACACCGAATCTATTTCTTTATTCGGAAAGACTGATTTAATTTTCTCCAAAATTAATTTGGAGAGTTTCGGTCTTCAGACATTTCGATTTTTACTGAAAATGAATGATTATAATAATCATGTGCAAATGTGATTATATGTGCAAATATTGCTCACCGTTTATATATATGTAATTCCGAATAAAAACGAGCGACCTCTTAGTTTCAGTTCACGAATGCGCGTAGAATGTCTATTTCTACCACAAATTGTACAGGAAATAAACTATAAACATCATGTAGTATTGATGTCCATCCAGGTATTCATTAATCAGCTTACCTATCTATGTACCAAATGTCGGTATATTAAGATTACCCCGAGTCAGCTACATTAAACGTAATTTTCAAAATGATGACGCACTCAATTAACAACATTAAGTATCAAAATTTAAGTTTCTTTTACTTACATTACACTAAAAATTATTATTTTTAAAAGAAATGGGTAACTGCAAATATGTACGTTTACTTCATTTCCACATTTATTCAGCAATTCGTCAACGCCACAATCTTTGAATATACATATGCCAACTTGTACATACATTTGTATACTATATATGGACCAGCCATCGAAGGGAAATTAGAGCAGACCGATCAATACAAGTTAAACAAAAGTTCTACGCAACCAATAGCCAACAACGAATACCAAGCCACAAATGGATTCTAAGAAACAGTTGTGTTCGTAGCTGTCAAAAACAAGAATATATGAAAAGATCTGTTCGATGTAACATGAAAGAGATGAACAGATAAATATAATGTCTATATATTTTTTTAAATTGAAATTTTTCGATTTTTATTATTTGGTTTAAAAAACCCACGATTTTATTCAAAAGCCCACGCGCCCATTCAGGGGTCGAAAAACCCATAAAATGGGCGAAATCCCACGATCTGACAACACTGGATGGAACTATAAAGGTACAGGGTGCTTGTTTGGCCGCCATTTCGGTTTGGATGAAATTTGGTATTTGACAGTCATAGAGAGCGGTCGATAACACTTTATTGTGGAGCTGCTAACGTCGCTCAAGCTTTACTGCTCAGTATACACGATCACTATTTTTGGCAATAGATCATTATGAGCGACGAAGCATATTTCGACTTGGCTGGTTTTGTTAATAAACAAAATAGCCGCTATTAGGGCATCGAAAACCCTCAATCAATACACAAAGGACATTTTCACCCTCGTAGAGCAACTGCATGGTGGTTCATTTGAGCATGCGGCATTATTGGGTCATATTCTTTAAGGATGCTTAAGGACAACATTCGAAATGGAATTGCTGCAATAACACCGGAAGTCTGCGAAATTGTTATGGAAAATGTGTTTAATATAGCTCGCCTTACATAAGGAACATAAAAAGTTTAAGCTCGGGATGAACATGGGCCTGCTTCTCGTAACCATTTGTGTGTGCGTATTATATTTTTGCACGAATGGAAGGGGCCTACAGTTTTGTGCCGATACCGAACCGCGAATTGATAAGCTAATCGTGTCAAATGATACTGTTCGAATGCTTGTCAGACATTCGAAAGAGGTGGCACCGTGAAAAAATTTTAGGTGTTGAACCCGGGCAAGCATTGCGTAGGGGAAGCCGGGGCATACCGGGCCCCTTAAGGATTTTTCTTAATTACAACTGAAATAATGTGTTTTTTATCTCCAAAATAATTTTATTAGAAAGAAAATTAATTAATACATCAATATGGAACAGAGAAATAAATACAAATGAATAATTCAGTTTGATAAATTAATTTAAAAAAGGGATTGAATTTGCCCATTATACCCCGGTGCTGGGGCACAATGGACATAATATCTAGGTGCGGCATGAACACACAAAGCTATGCTGGGTTACAGCGCGAGCAAATGTGACTACATTCATCGTCAACATCACCCTCTTCAGCAGAAGAACAATGCGCCCAATTACCACAGGATCTGCAGGAAACCTGTCCTTCTGTAGACTGGGAGTAGTATCCGTTCCTCGTCCGTTTTCGCTTTCTGATGAAGATTCTTCCCTCCTGGTAATTTTTCTTCTTGTGTTGGTTTTTTTTTTAAGTGAGGACTTGGACTAGGAGGATTCACCCTCAAGCTGGGCTTTATAAGAAGAGCTTGTGATTAAAGCAGTTTTCGCCGGCGCTTAGAAACTCTTTTTTTTTGCTGATGGCTAAGGAACAATATAAGATGGAGAAAACTTTTGAATGGGCACTTGTCAAAACGGGCCATAGGGATGATATCAATGGATTTATTGGTCTCAGATTAA